>OX422213.1:493913752-494553220 GCA_949130495.1 Sambucus nigra | reverse complement strand
TTGTGCCAAAAGTAGGTTAAAAGGCTTGCCCACGACTTCCTATTATAATGCAAAGAAATGAAGAGTTGGAATCCAAAAGAGTCCTTTAAATAAGGCAATTAAATGAAGAGTTAGAATTCCAAGAGTTAAAAATATTTAAAAATCCTTTTAAAATCCGTTTTAACTCCGTTTTTGAAACCGTTTGAAATTCTTGCCTTTAAAAATAATAACCAACATAATTGAGCAATAAAAATAATTTTATCAAAAACTTTATTTTCCTTCATTTTCCAGAAATTAATTAAAATATCCCAACATTACATGGGTTGTTACACTTCCCCACTAACAATGGAATTTCACCTTCGAAATTCGCCGAATGCCTAACTCTCAAAGTTCAGGCTAACAATCTCCAAAAATAATTTCGTCTCCAAAAATAAATACCGGGTGGCCAGTCCCATACCAAATTAAAACAGAATATACAGTTGGCTCATTCTTAGCATCACTGTCGAAAACATTTACAACTCACCCAATACCCAATTAAGCTGGTGTTAAAAACTTTCCAAATTTTAATTCAACAAAATCCATTTCCAATTTAAGAATAACACAACACATTTTATTCTACAACATTGATAACCAAGTAGATAACACAAAATAATTTAAATTTAATTGCAATTGAAATAAACATTTCCAAATAATTATAATCCATTACAGTAATCCCAACAATGTTAAATGTATTAAGATGACACGAATACAATAGTATTTGACCTCGATAGAACATGATGATTGAAATCCTTTGGGCGACATGCCCTAACTAATAATACTGTGAATAAAAAAGATGATAGGCGTTTAAGCAAAACTCCATAGATCCATAGCCTGTCGTAATCCGCTAAGGTTGGCATCCCTGTTGTTGGACACCTGATATAGAAGATACAATAGAAAAGAGAATATGCAAGGAAACGGGTCAGAGCCCGAATGTGTAAATGATTGTTAAAACAGCAAGTATTTAACAAGTGCAATAAAGCATTTATTATGTACATGTTAGATCCAACTCTCACTTGCTATTCTCACCTCTCAACTAGAGTGCACACTTAACGTTTCCTATTAACCTCCTAGTTAATGGTTCCTCTTTTCTAGTCTCCATATTATAATTCCATCCCAATATCATAATCCCCGTATGTCCCATACCATACGTTATATAATCATTCTTATACATTTTTCATTTATATGAATCGTTGCTCATTAACATGAATCATTTCTCATTAATATGAGTTAAGCTTTTCAATTCTTTAAGAATAAACATTCATTAACTTAATTCCATTATCTTTCTATATTCACCATTATCTACAATTATCACACAGTAGATGATTTAACCACAATAAATCCAATCATTCATTTAATCCATTATATATATATATATATATATATAGGAAGAGGATCACAAGTGGACCAAAAGAATGGACTTTTTAATGGACTTAACAAAAAAGACTAATAACCCACTAATTTTAATTCCTTGGTGTAATGGGTCCGCGCCAGCGGCACCCACTAACGAGACTTATTAGTCTTTTTTGTTAAGTCCATTAAAAAGTCCATTCTTTTGGTCCACTTGTGAACCTCTCCCTATATATATATATATATATATATATATATAATACGACACCCCGAGTCACAGCTGCGGTGCAATGCATTACTCTGCTATCATGTCCCAATATCGCTTGTCGCCGAATAAGGGACTAAAGGTTCGGTAAGGATTCCTCGAACCATAAATAACAACACAATCATTGGAGGCAAACATAGTTCTCATACCCATGGGTCACGCACATACCTACGTACCCATAGTCAGCGGACTTATCAACTCCCCGATAAGTCTTTCATAGACCTTTGTTCTCGAGCGACAAATCAGTGATCCCATGAATTCATCAGGATATGACTGCCCTCACGCGCAAACCTCCCACCGATAGCAAGTAAGCTAGGTATGTCATACACATAAATTCATCAATCAATCAAATAGGTATTATCATACCTATAATATAATATCAATAAGGTAATATCACTACCATAAGATAATTCCCATACGTAGCATTTTATCTCTTTTAAATTCCACGTATTAAAATATCATATCTTTACTTCATAATTTAATTATCCTCGCATCCTATAACATCTCTCAACTCCCGACGTCTTTAAGGTTCATGCGCGGAGCGTCTCGCAAAGCGAAATCCAAACAAGGAACCCCTCCAATACACTACTACTTAACTTTGTCGATCGAGGAGGTTAATCAATTTCAAATATGCGATCGGAATAACCTCATCCCCTCTTTCAACAAAATGTGTTCTAAACACCCATCTCTATCCAAGAGCCATACCACTACGCTCTTGTACTAAACTCAGCCCTTGTGAAATCAATAATGAGCTTAAACTCAGTCCTTGATGTTTAAATTGTAACCCTAAGGCTACCCAGGTGTTATATTAAATCTTCCCTACTTGAACTATCTTTATTCCTCATACATCCCCATTTGGAATTTAACAAATGAATCTAGCAACCGAAATCTCTTTAACTTTAATTATCATAATTCTAATCAATTAAATCCCAAACAAAGTAATTCAAATCTTAACTAGGTCTTACTGATCTTCTCTAAGGCCCATAATATCCAATTAATAATCACCGAAGATCTACAAAAGTTTTGGGATAAGAACCAACATTAAAAAGAAACAACATCATGAATTCTCATATTTTAAATACTCAGAAAAATCAGATCCAAACATTATTCAAATCATCAATCCGACTTCAGATTTGGATTCTACACGAAAAATTAAGTCGGGTATGTGTGTTGAGTTTTTCTTAAATCTCATCCAAATGCACTCAAAAAGAAGATCTAAACTTTCCAAATTGGCTCTTCTCATTCCACTCGTTTTTGCCCCTTTTTCCAGAAAATTATCAACATATTATCTTCAAGAACACTAAATTATTTTCAGAATTTCTTCCACAGATTGATGAATATTTATTGGATTACTAACTACCTACAATATGAGTTTAATTCCTATATATTTTTAGATTCCAAAAATCCATTAACAACTATATCCTTTCATCTTCCAAGCATGAAAATCATCTCTTTTTATAACTATCCTAACATGGACAATATACGAACTTAAATTGTAAATATCAAACACTTGCCTTTAATGAAGATATGATCCTTTGGTGTAGTATATCTCAGTTGGTTATCCCTTCTCCGGTCATCCTCCGGTGGTGGTTGGTGGTGGTGACTCTTGGTTCTTATTCTTCTCCTTCTCAAGTAGGCTTTTCCCTTCCCAAGCACCCTTTCACTCTTTCTAGGAAGATGATTTCTCTAACTTGTGAAGAGGAGATGTATAAACCACGTACACTTAATATACCAATACTTATAATTGGACAAAACCCGAAATCAATATTCATCCCCCTAGACAAATGGCCAAAATGCCCTTTTGGGTTGTCTTTTCATTTCCAAATGACCCGAGACTCAAAATTAACATCCAAATAGACTTTTCTGACTATTTCGAACTTTTCGGACGCAACGACGCAGTCGAAATGACTATAAGGTCGATAAAAAATAAATTTCCTTTTTAATTTAATAAATTAGTCCCGACACGTCCCATACCGCGTCTGACTAAAAAATCCAAATTACCGAAATTATATCACACCGTCATAATAATGACATCATATTGATATATTACCTAAATATCTTTAAGTAATATTCAGAATCATTCATTTTAATATCCACAATTTGGATAAAACCCAAATGAATTAATTAATAATAAAATCCAATTAATCCATTAATTTAAAATATAACCCATTTTAAAAGTCATTAAAAATCACGGGGTATTACATACTTCCCCCCTTATAACAGAATTTCGTCCTGAAATTCAGGAATATAAGTCATATCGGTAAGGTCAACTCCGAGTATAAATCTCACATCGCAAGATATCTAAGACGTACCGCCCATACAGTACATTAACGAAAATCCCTATCGATGTGATACGCCAAGCCTCACCATATAGTTTCAACCGAATCGAATTTATACTTTATCCAATCTTCCCTATACCGTACTCAAGACAAACTTTGGGAAAAATGATCCTCACTTATTAAGCAAATAAATCCTGAAGTCACAACTACTTACTGTTTCATAATATTTAAAACTACTACAATCCAATCATCCAGGGCACCCATGCACCCTGCCTAATTAAATACATGGTGACCAGTCCCGTACCAAATTAAAACATAATATATAGTTGGCTCATTCTTAGCATCACTGTCGAAAACATTTACAACTCACCCAATACTCAATTAAGTTGGTGTTAGAAACTTTTCAAATTTTAATTTAACAAAATCCATTTCCAGTTTAAGGATAACACAACACATTTTATTCTACAACACTGATAACCAATTAGATAACACAAAATAATTTGAACGCAATTGGAATAAACCTTCCCAAACAATTTAAATCCATTACAGTAATCCCAACAATATCAAATGTATTAAAATGAAACGAATACCATAGTATTTGACCCCGATAGAAGAAGATAACTGAATCCTTTGGGCGACATGCCCTACTAAGAGAATACTGTGAATCAAATGATGATAGGCGTCTAAGCAAAATTCCATAAATCCATAGCCTGTCATAATCCGCTAAGGTTGGCGTCCCTGTTGCTGGACACCTGATTTAGAAGATACAATAGAAAAGAAAATATGTAAGAAAATGGGTCAGAGCCCGATTGTGAAAATGATTTTTAAAACAACAAGTATTTAACAAGTGCAATAAATCTTTTATTATGTACATGTTAGACCCAACTCTCACTTGCCATTCTCACCTCTCAACTAGAGTGCACACTTAACATTTCCTTTTAACCAACTAGTTAATGGTTCCTCTTTTCTAGTCTCCATATTATAATTCCATCCCAATATCATAATACCTGTATGTCCCATACCATACGTCACATTATTATTCATTTACATTTCTCATCATTTCTCATTAACATGAATCATTTCTCATTAATATGAATTAAGTTTTTCAATAAACATTCATTAACTTAATTCAATTATCTTTCTCTATTCACCGTTATCTACAATTATCACCGTAGATAGATTTAACCACAATAAATCCAATCATTCATTTAATCCATTATATATATATATATATCCATATATAATACGGCACCCCTAGTCACAGCTGCGGTGCAATGCATTACTCTTCAATCATGTCCCAATATCGCTTGTCGCCGAATATTCCTCGAACTACAAACAAAAACACAATCATTGGAGGCGAACATAGTTCTCATACCCATGGGTCACGCACATACCTACGTACCCATAGTCAGCGCACTTATCAACTCCCCGATAAGTCTTTCATAAACCTATATTCTCGAGCGACAAATCAAAGATCCCATGGATTCATCAGGATATGACTCCCCTCACGCGCAAACCTCCCACTGATAGCAAGTAAGCTAGGTATGTCATACACATAATCATTAATCAATCAAATAGGTATTATCATACCTATAGTATACTAACAACAAGGTACTCACATAAACCTTAGATTATTCTCTTACGTAGCATTATATCTCTTTAAATCCCACGTATTAAAATGTCATATCTTTACTTCATAATTTAATTATCCTCGCATCCTATAACATCTCTCCACTCCCGACGTTGTTAAGGTTCATGCGCGGAGCGTCTAGCAAAGCGAAATCCAAACAAGGAACCCCTACAATACAGTACTACTTAACTTTGTCGATCGATGAGGTTTTTCAACTTCCAATATGCGATCGGAATAACCTCATCCCCTCTTTCAACCAAATGTGTTCCAAACTCCCATCTCTATCCAGAAGCCATACCACTACGCTCTTGTATTACACTCCGTCCTTGCGAAATCAATAATGGGCTTAAACTCAGTCCTTGATGTTCAAATTGTAACCCTAAGGCTACCCTCACTCAATACACAAGATTCAAATAGGTTTTTCCTCAACATATAATCAGTAAGAAGTCACTAATATCCTACTGGTCCATAACATTATTTCTCCCGAACTACTACGAGTTTAGTTCTCCTTTTAATTAAGGTTAAAACCGATAGTTTCAAATCTATTATAAACACATATTCTTTCACTTAGGATTAAACCCTCTTGTAAACTTAAGGATACCCAGGTGTTATATTAAATCATCCCTACTGGTCCTATCTTTAATCCTCATACAAACAGATTCGAATCCAACACATGAATCTAGCAACCGAAATCTCTTTAACTTTAATTATCATAATTCTAATCAATTAAATCCCAATCAAATTAATTCAAATCTTAACTAGGGCTTACTGATCTTCTCTAAGTCCCATAATATCCAATTAATAATCACCGAAGATCTACAAAAGTTTTGGGATAAGAACCAACATTAAAAAGAAACGACATCATGAATTCTCATATTTTAAATACTCAGAAAATCAGTTCCAAAAATTATTCAAATCATCAATCCGACTTCAAATTTGGATTCTACACGAAAAATTGAGTCAGGTATATGTTTTGAGTTTTTCTTAAATCTCATCCAAATGCACTCAAAAAGAAGATCTAAACATTGCAAATTGGCTCTTCTCATTCCACTCATTTTTGCCTCTTTTTCCAGAAAATTATCAACATATTATCTTCAAGAACACTAAATTATTTTCAGAATTTCTTCCACAAATTGATGAATATTCATTGGATTACTAACTACCTACAACATGAGTTTAATTCCTATATATTTTTAGATTCCAAAAATCCATTAACAACTATATCCTTTCATCTTCCAAGCATGAAAATCATCTCTTTTTATAACTATCCTAACATGGACAATATACGAACTTAAATTGCAAATATCAAACACTTGCCTCTAATGAAGATCTGATCCTTTGGAGTTGAATAACACATGTGGTGATGCTGGTGGTGACCTTTGACCTTTGGTTCTCCTCCTTCCCAAGCAAACTTCTTTTTCTTTCCAAGAAACCTTCCACTCTCTCTAAGAAGATGACTTTTCAATTTTGTGTAGAAGAGATGAAATGAACCTACATACACTAATCTCCAAATACTTATAATAAGACAAAACCCGAAATCACTATTCATCCCCCTTGTAAAAATAACCAAAATGCCCTTTTGGGTTGTCTTTTCATTTCCAAATGACCCGAGACTCAAAATTAACATCCAAATAGACTTTTCTGAAAATTTCAACCCTTCCGGATGCAACGACGCAGTCGAAATGACTATAAGGTCTATAGAAAATAAATTACCTTTTTAATTTAATAAATTAGTCCCGACACGTCCCATACCGCGTCTGACTAAAAATTCAAATTATCGAATTTATATCATACCGTCATATCAATGACATCACATTCATATATTACCTAAATATCTTTAAGTAATATTCAGAATCATCCATTTTAATATCCACAATTAGGATAAAACCCAAATGAATTAATTTATAGGAAAATCCAATTAATCCATTAATTTAAAATATAACCCATTTTAAAAGTCATTAAAATTACGGGGTATTACATACTTCCCCCCTTATAACAGAATTTCGTCCCGAAATTCAGAAAAATGAACCATACTGATAAGATCAACTCCGAGTATAAATCTCACATCGCAAGAAATCTAAGTAGTACCGTCCATACAGTACATTAACGAAATTCCCTATCGATGTTATACGCCAAGCCTCACCATATAGTTTCAGCTGAATCAAAATTAAATTATACCCAATCTTCCCTATACCGTCCTCGTGACAAAGTTTAAGAAAAATGATCCTCACTTATTAAACAAATAAATCCTGAAGTCACAACTACTCACTCTTTCACAATTATGAAAACTACTACCATTTAACCATCCAGGGCGCCCATACACCCTATCGTACCACTTTCAGTATAATTTTTTTTTGCAAAGGTTATAAACTCACATCCCAAAGACCTAACTTATTTTCACTCCCAACGGTTATTAGTTTCATGCGTGGGGTGTCTCGCAAGCGAAATCCAAACAAGGAACCACACCGATACACTACTTCCTAAAGTAGTCGGTCATCGAAACTCCTGAGGTCGTTAGTCAATAGTATATAAAAATTTGGTTTATCGAAAAAAAATATGAGGTTTATCGATTTAAAAAAAAAATATATATCAGGTTTATCGATTTAAAACAAAAATTAGGTTTTATCGATTTCAAATAGAGTCTACGCATCTACTCTCTTATAGAAGACAAGATGCAAGATAGTAGTAGTACATATGCTCTCGTATACCACAAGTCAATGCACGCCGATAGTCACATCACTCTCGGACATGCCCAAGGTAAATCATCTCATATAATATTAATCACTACAAAAATCAATATACGCCTTATAATTCCTTAGATAGAGAACATACCCTCATTCGTGGGTGGTGGTTGTTGAATCCCACTATTATAACTTTGCTCCGATGAGTCAAGAAAAATTTTACCCAAATTTTCCAGTTCTAGTTAACCACACTCCACTATTTGCTCAAGCCTTTGAATATATTCCCTTCGCTAGGTAACACACAAAATTCCCGCATTTCAAGAACTTCTACTGATGACTCTCCTCATGTTTTTTTTCCATAATAGGGGTGACCTCGACTATGGTCATCATACTCGAACATACTTCATAACCTCATAAGTACGATCTCCGCTATCCATTCAATGGCCCTCATCTTCCATACTTCTTTGTTAGATCACTCCCGAACGTAAATAAGATTCACTGATATATATGGAATCTTACCAAAGAGATCAACTTAGCGCATCTAAGTCCCACAACAACAAAAGAGAAACTACAAATCTCATTCTCTTCAAATTAAATACCAAATCTCTCGAATTACATACAACAACTAACTCGAAAATAAAATACAAATCTCCAAAGCTCTATACATCAAAATAATATAAATATTTCCCAAACAATCCTTGCTAAAATCAATCTCCATAGCGCCCCAAAATCCGTCCTAACCTGCCACTTAAAGAAAATATGGGGAAGTACACAATACGACAAGAAAGATGCTCAACAAATATATGTTAGCGATGAATAAAACGTAACAACACGAGTACGAATATTCAAATCAAAATGCAAATCTCAAAGCATTTATCAATATAATTTCTCAACAACACTTTAACCGGGTCACCAGGCCTCACCACATCCGTATATGCTTTATCAAGCCATAGCCCGGGAAACAGGAATTTTGGCGGGTGCCCAACCTCCGTGCCATATTAAAATCTCATGACAACGTGCTCATCAACAATATAATGATACCACATGAATCAAAATAATTTCAACAATTATTTTCCAGATTTCAATGAATTTATCAATTCAAATATGAGTTCAATTAAACAAGAATTGAAAGAGAATGACACTCGCGAGATTTAAGGAGCATATTGTGTAAAACCCCATACCTCAAACCATGATGAGAAACCAATGATCACATCCTCAAGATCAACACAAAAGATCTACACAAGCACCTTCAAGAACCTCCAACAAAATAGCCCCAAGAACACCTCTAATCTAAGGTTGGAACTCACAAATCTCAAGAGCCAATGTGTATATAAAAAGAAGAGGAATATAAAATATATTTGCTGCCAAAATTTGTGCCAAAAGTAGGTTAAAAAGGTTGCCCACGACTTCCTTTTATAATGCAAAGAAATGAAGAGTTGGAATCTAAAAGACTCCTTTAAGTAAGGCAAAAAAATGAAGAGTTGGAAGTCAAAACAACTCCAAGAGTTAAAAACATTTAAAAATCATTTTAAAATCCTTTTTAACTCCGATTTCGAAACCGTTTGAAATTATCGCCTTTAAAAATAATAACCAACATATTTAAGCAATAAAAATAATTTTATCAAAAACTTTATTTTCCTCCATTTTCTAGAAATTAATTAAAATAGCCCAAAATTACGCGGGTTTTAGTACACTTCCCCACTAACAATGGAATTTCTCCCCCGAAATTCGCCGAATGCCTAAGTCTAAAAAATATCAGGCCAATAATCTCCAAAAATAATTCCTCACCTCCAATATTGAAACTTATCACAAATATCGCCTGAAATTTTCTATCTCCAAAAATTGCTAACCACGCAATGAACCCAAAACTCATGCCCCGAGGGTTGCCGTATGTTTTCAGGAACCAGCGGAGATAAGATTTCGTTTCGAGTAGGATGTATCACCCTTAGCCAGGGAATAAGCGCATGGTGATTAAAGATTTGTGGAGCCACGTGAAGGAGATTTTGGAATCTTGGTACGATGATTTCAGGAATGCTCTTCAGAAGCACTCGTACCTGTTTGTCGTGTACGAAGTAATTATTAAGGTTTTGTTATGGAAGAACCTCGACTATTCTCCTTCCGTATGTTTAGAGGAGAGTAGATAACCAGAATTTTTGATCGGTCGAGAAAATATCCGATATCTATGGTGGAATTCCACGACTGGTTTAGATAGTCAGGAGTGGTCGAATGTTCGTATGATCTTCTCAGAATGGGATTTTTGTGTATGAATAAATACGAGTAGTTTGTCATGTAGTGAGGTGCGGCCTCCTAATGATAGTGAGATAAGGAAATTATAACGTATAGGCGTGACCTATGTGAATGTTGTCGGTTGGGAGCACAATGTAAAGTGTCTCCAAAGAGAATGTAAAACAATGTTACTGTGAAGAAAGGGCTATAGTGATTGAGCGTCGTAATGTGTAGTTAGTTTGTGTACGAAAAAGGATATCCAGAATTGTGCTACCTGATAGGCCTTATTTTCCGAATTTCGGGATGAAATTCCATTATTAGGGGGGAAGTATGTAATACCCCGTATTTTCATGGCTTTTAAATTTAAGGATTTATTAAATTTAATTGAGATAAATTAATTTAATTTTTAATCCAAAATGTTGTTTTAAATATTTACTAGCGTGACAAGAGTTAGTAATTATTGGGAATATATTATTTGTTGCATATAACTGGATGAGTATAGTAATATATGAGATTTATTTTTATAATATTGTCACGTGTGAATAAAATGACAATTGTGGAAATTTAAGTCGGGATGCGCCTGTGTCGTGTCGGGACTAAATGTAGATTAATAAAAGTGAATACATTATAAGTCGTTCGTATGGTCGTTTTGAGTGCGTCAACGCGTCCGGAAGGGTCGAGATAGTCAAAAAAGTGTACCCGGGGGTTTAGTTTGGGTCTCGGGCATTTTTAGGCCTAAGTGGTACCCCGGGAGGGCGTTTTGGACATTTCACCTTTTTGGGTAATTAAACCCACGAAAATTCAAAGGGTTATATCAGATATCTGGATTGTCATCTAGGGTTAGAAACTCTAAACACAAGTGACGGCCATAGGAGAGAAAGGAGAGAGCTCTCAAGGAAAATTCAAAGCCCGAAATCCACCCGTTTGCATCACAACCACCACTAACGCGTAGATCGCGCAATGGGCTACGCAAACACACCAAAAACATCTGCAAATCAGAACGTCGAAAATCCAAGGCAAGTGTTTATCTTTCTTATTTCGTTGGTGCATCCTTCATATTAGTTTAGGGATGATTATGGATGAATTTCATTGAAGAAAACCTAAATTGTGATCGGAATTTGCATGTAGTGAGGACTTAAACCTTATTCTGGAAATTATTGGTGATGTAGGAGAATAATCTACGAAATTTTAATGTAGTATAAGAAGGAATTTTTGGAAAAACAGATTGGAACCATGATTTAGAGATTTCTAGGGTTCTTGTATATTTAGATGAATTATGGCATGATTAATCCATGTTTAGTGACGTAAATTGACATGCTTTACGTTCAAAATACCTAATATGATGATATAAGGTTAGTAGTATCAATTCTGGGACGAATGGGATTAGAAAATATAGAAATTGTTGAAGTTTGGAGATGAAACCCGTAACTGCAGAATTTCAGTTTTCGCGGACCTGCTTGATCGATCGATCGAGCCCAGAGCTTCGATCGATCGAAGGTTCGATCGATCGAGCCCCAGACCTCAATCGATCGACCCCTCCTGACAGACTCCCATTTTCTTTTTAATTGAGTTAAATTCAATTTGTTGTGAGATAATTCTTGGGCATCCTTAATAAAATGTTTTGGGAGATAGGGGAGACCAGTAGGACATGTGAATAGATTTTGGGACCCTTGATGTCGGCCAAAGATTGTATTTTGGGATAACTACATAAGGGTCGGTAAATTTATGATTTAAAGAGAGAGACACGTAAGAGAGTTACTTTGGGACAAATGTGTATACCTACTGAATTTTATAATTGGGAGGATAAAATCCATGAAACATTATGTAGTAAGTGGCAAAGTTCCTCAAATTAAAGTACGATGTGAATGGTTATACGTGATAACTATATAATGTGAAATAAATGCGAATGACGTAATTATGGGAATTGAGAATTTACCCATTATTGATATGGTAATATTAGTATAGTTATATGATTGTGTATGCATATACTATCTATGTGTGAAAATCATGCCCACGGTACTTGTTATCCCTGAGGTTTCCGTGCTGGGACAGTCTTATCTCGATGGGACCTTTATGGGGGATATTGACTTGTACCCTAGAAGATAGATATCCTTGGTACAGGCTATCGGAATGATAGTTCAGACGGTCCTAAGAGATGCGGGTATGTGCTTTCCTCTTAGAGACTTGGAATCTATGCTTCGCCTCATATTGTTTGTGTATAGGTATCCTTGGTACAGGCTATCGCAGTGATAGTTTAGACGGTCCTAAGAGACTTGGAATCTATACTTTGCCTCAATATTGTTTGAGTATGTGTTAATACAGTTCGAGAGTGATTCCAAATTTGTATTCCCTTAGTACGAGTGATATGGGGATTGGATAGTAGAGTATGCCCGCACCATAGTTATTATTTGGGGTGCTGTTATGATATATATATTTTCGAGCAGTTAATATATATATATGAAATTCTGAAATCTGGAACTGCCTACTGTGATTTGATATGTAGGACATGTTTGATGACTCAAATTGTAAATACTTGTTTTGAGAAAGTATAATATGAAATTGGAAAACTTTATTGATTAATAAAGTCAAAATGAGAACTTTGGTTACTAATTGAAATATTCTTTTCAAACAATGGAATCGTTAAATTTTGAATCTTACGAGTAATCTAAGATAAGTTAAATCATTGGGAAGATTAGTGCGATAACTGATAAAACAAACCATTGGGAAGGTTAGTGCGATAGGTGTGCACATTAGAAGAGAGGTGAGAATTTCTCAAGAGAGTGTCGCACTAATATGTTGTTGCATTAGCCTGTATCAATTTAAATACTTGCTAAACGTATTTTAAATCAAACACACTATCGGGCTCTGACCCGTTTCTTTTTCTCTTTCTCTCTCTTGTATATATATGTATGTATTACAGGTGCCCAGCCACATGGGCGTCTTGCTTAGGATCCCTTGAAAGGAACGTGCTGCAGCTTAGGTGGGAGTTGCAGGTCACTTGCATAGACGACTTCGTTCACTTGATTCCACATCTATCATACTCATTTATTGGGCATGTGTCGCCCTTTCCACTATTTATCTGTTCTGTTGGGACATTGTATTTCAGTTATTTCTAGTAGTTACTTTGAGATTTATTCAGCATGTATGTTTTACATTTAGTTTTAAATGTTGGGATTTTAGATGTTGAATGTTTAAATAATTGGATTATGTTCCAGGATAATTGTTGTATGATTCTTACTTAGTAAAAATGTGGTGAGTAATTAAATAAATAATTTTTCTTTAAAAATACAATTTGGTTAGAAAGGTTAAAAAAATGGTTTTGACACTTAGCTTAATTAATTAGGGTGTTAATTTGGAAAGTTTATTTTTACGGCAGTGATGCTAAGAATGAACCAACTGTTCACCTTGAATTTAACTAATAACCGTTGGGAGTCGAAATAAGTTAGGTCTTTGGGATATGAGTTTATAACCTTTGCGAAAATGTTAATATTGAAAGCGGTACGAGAGGGTGTATGGGTGCCTAGGATGATTGGATTGTAGTAGTTTTCAAAATTGTGAAACAGTAGGTAGTTGTGACTTCAGGATTTATTTGTTTAATAAGTGAGGATTATTTTCCCAAACTTTGTCACGAGGACGGTATAGGGAAGATTTGGGTATAATTTAAATTTGATTCAGTTGGAACTATATGGTGAGACTTAGTGTAACATCGATGGAGATTTTCGTTAATGTACTGTACGGGCGGTACTACTTAGATTTCTTGCGCTGTGAGATTTATACTTGGAGTTGACCTTATCAGTATGGTTCATTTTTCTGAATTTCGAGATGAAATTCTGTTATAAGGGGGGAAGTATGTAATACCCCGTAATTTTAATGACTTTTAAAATGAGTTATATTTTAAATTAATGGATTAATTGGATCTTATTATAAATTAATTCATTTGGGTTTTATCCGAATTGTGGATATTAAAATGGATGATTCTGAATATTACTTAAAGATATTTAGGTAATATATGAATGTGATGTCATTGATATGACGGTATGATATAAATTCGGTAATTTGAATTTTTAGTCAGACGCGGTATGGGACGTGTCGGGACTAATTTATTAAATTAAAAAGGAAATTTATTTTCTATCGACCTTATAGTCATTTCGATTGCGTCGTTGCGTCCGGAAGGTTCGAAATAGTCAGAAAAGTCTATTTGGATGTTAATTTTGAGTCTCGGGTCATTTGGAAATGAAAAGACAACCCAAAAGGGCATTTTGGTTATTTTTACAAGGGGGATGAATATTGATTTCGGGTTTTGTCTTATTATAAGTATTTGGATATTAGTTGAATGTGGGTTCATTCATCTCTTCTACACAAAATTGAAAGGTCGTCTTCTTAGAGAGAGTGGAAGGTTGCTTGGAAATAAAAAGAAGTTTACTTGGGAAGGAGGAGAACCAAAGGTCAAAGGTCACCACCACCATCACCACCTGTGTTATTCAACTCCAAAGGATTAGATCTTCATTAGAGGCAAGTGTTTGATATTTGAAATTTAAGTTCGTATATTGTCCATGTTAGGATAGTTATAAAAAGAGATGATTTTTATTCTTGGAAGATGAAAGGATATAGTTGTTAATGGATTTTTGGAATCTAAAAATATATAGGAATTAAACTCATGTTGTAGGTAGTTAGTAATCCAATAAATATTCATCAATCTGTGGAAGAAATTCTGAAAATAATTTAGTGTTCTTGAAGATAATATCTTGATAATTTTCTGGAAAAAGAGGCAAAAACGAGTGAAATGAGAAGAGCCAATTTGGAATGTTTAGATCTCCTTTTTGAGTGCATTTGGATGAGATTTAAGAAAAACTCAAAACACATACCTGACTCAATTTTTCGTGTAGAATCTAAATCTGAAGTCGGATTGATGATTTGAATAATTTTTGGATCTGATTTTTCTGAGTATTTAAAATATGAGAATTCATGATGTTGTTTCTTTTTAATGTTAGTTCTTATCCCAAAACTTTTGTTGATCTTCGGTGATTATTAATTGGATATTATGGGACTTAGAGAAGATCAATAAGCTCTAGTTAAGATTTGAATTAATTTGATTGGGATTTAATTGATTAGAATTATGATAATTAAAGTTAAAGAGATTTCGGTTGCTAGATTCATGTGTTGGATTCTAATCTGTTTATATGAGGATTAAGGATAGTTCAAGTAGGGGAGATTTAATATAACACCTGGGTAGCCTTAAGGTTACAATTTGAACATCAAGGACTGAGTTTAAGCTCATTATTGATTTCGCAAGGATGGAGTGTAATACAAGAGCGTAGTGGTATGGCTCCTGGATAGAGATGGGAGTTTGGAATACATTTGGTTGAAAGAGGGTATGAGGTTATCCCGATCACGTATTTGATGTTAATGGACCTCCTCGATCGACAAGTTAAGTAGTAGTGTATTGGAGGGGTTCCTTGTTTGGATTTCTCTTTGCGAGACGCTCCGCGCATGAACCTTAACGACGTCAGGAGTGGAGAGATGTTATAGGATGCGAGGATAATTAAATTATGAAGTAAAGATATGACATTTTAATACGTGGGATTTAAAGAGATATAATGCTACGTAAGGGAATAATCTAAGGTTAATGTGAGTACCTTGTTGTTAGTATACTATAGGTATGATAATACCTATTTGATTGATTAATGATTATGTGTATGATATACCTAACTTACTTGCTATCGGTGGGAGGTTTGCGCGTGAGGGCAGTCATATCCTGATGAATCCATGGGATCTTTGATTTTGTCGCTCGAGAACATAGGTCTATGAAAGACTTATCGGGGAGTTGATAAGTCCACTGACTATGGGTACGTAGGTATGTGCGTGACCCATGGGTATGAGAACTATGTTCACCTCCAATGATTGTGTTGTTGTTAATGGTTCGAGGTATCCTCACCGAACCTTTTGTCCCCTTTTCGGCGACCAACGATATTGGGACATGATAGTAGAGTAATGCATTGCATCGCAGCTGTGATTCGGGGTGCCGTATTATATATATATATATAATGGATTAAATGAATGAATGGATATTTATTATGGTTAAATCTATCTACGGTGATAATTGTAGATAACGGTGAATAGAGAAAGATAATTGAATAAAGTTAATGAATTTTTATTGAAAAACTTAATTCATATTAATGAGAAATGATTCACATTAATGAGAAACGATGAGAAATGTAAATGAACAATAATGTGACGTATGGTATGGGACAAACGGGGATTATGATATTGGGATGGAATTACAATATGGAGACTAGAAAAGAGGAACCATTAACTAGGAGGTTAATAAGAAACGTTAAGTGTGCACTCTAGTTGAGAGGTGAGAATGGCAAGTGAGAGTTGGGTCTAACATGTACATAATAAAAGATTTATTGCACTTGTTAAATACTTGCTGTTTTAAAAATCATTTTCACAATCGGGCTCTGACCCGTTTCCTTGCATATTTTCTTTTCTATTGTATCTTCTATATTAGGTGTCCAGCAATAGGGATGCCAACCTTAGCGTATTATGACAGGCTATGTATTTATAGAGTTTTTCTTAGATGCTTATCTTCATTTGATTCACAGTATTCTTAGTTTGGGCATGTCGCCCAAAGGATTCAGTTATCTCTTTTCTATCGGGGTCAAATACTATTGTATTCGTGTCTTTTTAATACATTTGATATTTTTGGGATTATTGTAATGGATTAATATTATTTGGGAATGTTTATTCCAATTGCATTTAAATTCTTTTGTGTTATCTACTTGGTTATCAATGTTGTAGAATAAAATGTGTTTTGTTATTCTTAAACTGGAAATGGATTTTGTTGAATTAAAATTTGGAAAGTTTTTAACATCAGCTTAATTGGGTATTGGGTGAGTTGTAAAGGTTTTCGACAGTGATGCTAAGAATGAGCCAACTGTATATTCTAGTACGACTCTTTAACATCAAACTGAATTACTATGACATTGTAGTTACCAATCTCATGGAATGGGTAAATGTCCTTTTCATCCTTGTATGTATCATAACATGCCAAAAATCATATATAATATATAAATAAAGTACCACAACTCATGAAATGGAATCAAAATCTAATATATGATATATAAAATGGTGTCTTCTTTTGAAAATGGGCCGTGTGTTTACTATTTAAAATCTTTATTGGTTATCAAGAGGCTCCGTTTGCTTCCAAACCGACGGTTGATGCTTTTGCTTCCAAATTCTCTTCTCCTCCCTGGCCATTCTTTATGTGTGTGTGTATATATATATATATATATATATGAAACATTCCACAATAGATTTCCATCACTACTCAATTTCACTTTATAATTCTTATAACAATTTTACTCATTTTAAATTGTATAATTATTTGAGTGATTTCCTTTAGTGATTAACTCTAACAAACCCTCTTCCCTCTCTCCTTACATGGTCAAATAAATTATGGATGAGAGTTTATCTTTGGGTAAATCGCTAACAAACGAACATATCCAAAACCTAGCAGCAATAACTATGAGGCTTCGACATGACGGCCACAATAGATATGCTAGAGGCGGTACGGACCTATTTGGCTCAAGGTTTGGGGAGAAGAGAGTCTCGCTCAGAGTCTGGTAGAGTGGCTATCACCTTCACCAATTTGGGGGCACGAGAAAGCCCGTATTTTCTATAAGCGGCAGATTTAAGAGCATTGAGGTAGACGGTTTCGCCTTTCTGTGAGAGTTCAACGATATCCGAATACCCGAAGACCCGAGACTCGAAGATCCGAATACCCGAAGACCCGTTTATTAAACGGGTAGGGTCTGGATCTTATACAAGACCCGGACCCGAAGACCCGACCCGAATGGTACATTATTATTTTGTATATATATACATATATATTATAAATTTATATATATTTATAAATATATCTTATCAATATAACATGTAAGTATTATATATAAAAATATATATTTATGTATATAATAAATATAAGTAATATATGTTTTATTTATACTAATAATATTCTACAATACATTGCAAAATATTTTAATTTAAGATTAAATAATAAAGAAGGGGGATAAAATAAAATAAATATAAAATAAATGTACATATTTGACCAGACCCGGACCCGAACCCGAGACCCGAACGGATCCGGGTCTGGATCCAATATTGTAGACCCGATGAAGACCCGGATCCGAACCCAAACCCGATGAAGACCCAATTACACGGATCTGGATCTACCTAAACCCGACCCGTCTCCGACCCGTTGACGGGGGGTTTGTTTTTGGTCGAGGGGAAAATGAAGTAAGTACAATGTATTCTCTTAATATGATAACTCATTTATATTCAAAGAGTAAAAATAAATAGAAAATGGAAATTACATTATAATCATTTTATAATATATGCTTCCATGAGTGTTATAATTTGTCTAGGTTCCATCTAAATTAAATTAACTGTTCTTCTTCTCTTATTTAGGGTATAAAGTGGAAAATTAAGAATTGATATTTATCCTCACCTTTAGTCATTGAGAAACTCCATTTCGTTTACAACGTCACACACATATTAGTTACAAGTATGTTATCTTTAAAAGTAACTCCAACTATTTTATTATTGTTCATGGCATTATTTATGTTCTTATGTCTCTATTCGTTTTATTTAAATAGAGTTTTAGTTATTTTGTGTTTTTTATTACTAAAGAGCTGGTGGATCAGAGCTGTATATTTTTCTTTAGATTTCGAAGGTGATCTTTCCATTGCTTCCTATGGGCCACCAGCTGCAATACAAAATTAATTTTACCAAAAAGAAGAATATTACAATTTAATCTACCTCAAATTACTGTGTAGAATCGGGTGTGATTGTTTTTTTAGGTAAAGTAATCAGCTTATTATAAGTGTTTTCCAGGATTTTGGAGTTATAATTTTATAATTATTTTTTCTACATATATCTCAATCCCTACCAAGCGCCCGCGCCTAGTATAATTACATTACTAGCACCCATGTCATCAAGATTCTTGCAAAATTTATAGATCTTTGAAACCACATTCTTCAAAGAGGTTGGATATAACACTCTCCTAGAAGTCCTTGGTATCGTGTTGTTGAATTTCATATTTCGGAGTGTCAATTCCACTCAAATGCACATAAATCTATTGATACATAAGCACTACACAATATCAATTAACATATTTGAAAAAATACTTCATAATCATTAAGATGTCAATAATCGTATTTTTAATTTTACATACAAAAGAGACAAGTACCCATTCATTTTCTTCACTCTTGGAAGAAAATTTTAACTTGGAGTGTAAGTGTGAATGTACCCCCATACTCCCATCCAATATTTCATACCTATTTAGATTCTATATAATTTTGAAGTAGTAAAAAGATATATTTTTGTCTATTGGGAAGAACTCTAAACCCAATTATGTGTAATAAAAATTTTTTTGTACAATGATCAAGGTTATCTTTAGAGTTTTCATCAACATTGGTCTTATTCTAGCACATATCATCAATCTAGTTCAGCCTTATATCATACGATAAAGGACACTCTTCTTTTGGCTCTTCAAGGTAACTCCCAAACATTGAACAAACTCAACAACATTATCAGGTTACACTTCCATTTCCCTATTATCTTCACATACTTGTTTTCCATCAACAAGGATTCTCAAAATATGCGCAATGTCATCAAGTGTGATTGTCATGTCTCTAGATGGCCTATGAAAGTTGTCAGTCTCAATATGTAATAGCTAAAAAATATTGAAATCAAAGCATAACCGATATATCAATGATTTTACTGCACCAACCTCATCAGCCTTAACTTCTCAATCCTTTCTCATACGATTTTGGAAACATCATTTAATAGACAGTTATTAATTTATTCTAGCGATTAATGCAAAACAAAGTCCCACGATACAATTGATAACATTAATGTTAGTTATTACAAATTGATCTTCACTGAGTTTATAAATTATAAAATAATAACTGAATAATTAAATCATTAATTACAGAAATGAATAAAATTCAGAAACTTACATGTAATAGACTAAATTTGCAGAATAATATAATAAAGATAATAAATCAGAGCCCTGTTAAGAACAATCTTCGTAAGACAAATTTATTCCCTAAAATGTGCTACAAGTTAGTGAATAATTGTCTCCCAAGATAGAACGAATTTTCAAATTAATCAAATAGCACAACAATAATTAATTCCAGTGAACACAATTTTTGTGTTTTCTACTCAACCAGATAATAGAAATAATATGTATGGAAGGTATGCATTAATGGAGGAAATTTCATTTCTAGAAAAATTGGTGTAGCATTTTCGGACAGAATTAGAGGGAGATTTTCTCATTTTTCTAAAAAGGATGGAGAACAGGTATATATATAGCAAATTAGTTAACTGTTGGGATAAACTGCCAAGTAGTTAATTTCGATTTAACAGCTGACTGTTGGCAAAAAACTGTCAACGGTTTAATTAATTAATTTCGTAATTAATTAATTACAGCCCAAAAAGTTAATTAAATTCGACCCAAAAATGTAAGGGATTTTTATAAGAGCAAGCCTAAGTCCAAGCCCGAACCGAACTTAGCCGAGCCGACAGGTCGGATAAACGGACGACGCGCATGTGGGATTTTGGCCCATGCCCAACACTTGCATAGTGTATGTCATCTTCCCTTCAAAGAGTTGGGATACCCCAAAGGCATCCAAGCCTTAGTCCATAATTGGGGTTTTATTAACTCTTCAAATTCCCACTACTCTTCCAATGTAGGACAAGAGTTAAAACACTCCCAAGTTATTGACTTTCATTGCTTTATAAGTCATTTTAGATACATATTTATCATTTATAATATAATGGAATTGGACATGTGAGGATACCACGTTAATCTCCTTGCGAAGGAGAACACATTCGTATATGGTCCTGTAAAAATTCGTGATATGGGTTTGATGTGGGTCCCATGTAAATTTGAGCTCAAAATTGCTCAAAACTTGTTGTCAAATCCAATACCCATTTTCTAACAATCCTTCCATGAATGATGTATTGCTATATATAAAGATATGTAAGATGCAAATGCAGACACAGGTTGACTAAAATTGAAAATTTATTGCATCGGGAGAAATAGCCTAGTGGCATTGAACTTTCCTTAGTGATATACCATCAGATTTACTTGGTTAATCAATAAACTTCACACCTTTGAATCGTCAATCATTTTTGTAAACCTAGACAACAGTGTTCACAAAATAATTCTTTAACATAGTTGGTTCTCACGTTTGTGTTCGTTTTGGCCATGAACACCACTTAGTTCCATGAGTATTTTAGAGAATTTTCCTTTCATTATTCTCATAGAAGTGTACCCCTTCTTACTCACGTAGGTGACTTTCATAAAGAGTATCTTGAAATACTCCACTTAGACATACTAAGATATGGATGTCATTAAAAGCATAACTTATCCTAATTTCGCGTTATATGTGCATTGTCTCATCTTTAGAATGGATATGATTAAATATCCTTCAGTTCTTACTGAATACAATGTAGTTCGATTTGTCCATTGAACCTGGATCTTGGGATCTCCAGCCAGCCAGGTTGGGTTGCCACTTTATTGATTCTTATTTATTTATAGGATTTAGACCCATTCCTCTCGATGATATTTTAACTTGCTCTCGATTTAAACTTTCAGCTAGTGGATCCGCTATATTATCTTTTGACTATACATAATCAATTGAGATAATTCCATTTGAGAGAAGTTACCTAACGGTATTATGCCCTTGACCAATATGTCTAGACTTTCCGTTATACATGTGATTTTGTGCTCTTCCAATCGTCGATTGACTATCACAATGTATACATATTGCGGGCAAAGTTTTTGACCAATTTGGAACATCCTCTAAGAATTTTTTAAGCCATTCAACTTTGTCTAGTGCAATGAATTCAGATTCCATTGTTGATCTAGCAATGCACGCTTGTTTTGAGGATTTCTAAGATACGGCTGCACCTTTAAAAGTAAACACATAACCACTCGTAGACTTAGAGTTCTTTGTATCGGATATCCAATTTGCATCGCAATGTCCTTCAAGTACAACCAGATATTTGGAATTGTTCAGTCCATAGTTTTGTATATATTCTAAATAACCCAAAACTCTTAATATGACCTTCTAGTGATCTCTCCTTGGATTACTCGTAAATCGACTTAGCTTACTTATCGAGTATGCTATGTCCGATCGAGTATAATTCATGATATACATTAAACTGTCAATAATACGAGAGTATTATTGTTGAGATATGCTTTCACCATTATTTATTTCTACATGTAAATTTATATCTATTGGTGTCTTAGTGGGACGAACATCATACTTCTTGAATTTTTCAAGTACTTTCTCTATGTAATGAGATTGAGATAATATAAGTTCATCCGATGTTTTAGAAATTTTAATTCGTAATATAATATCGGTGATATCTAAATCTTTCATGTCAAATAGACTATGCAACATATGTTTTGTAGTTTTTAAAATTTCTAGGTTTCTATCCATGATTAGCATATCATTAACATAGAGTCATACAATGGCATATCCATTTTGAATGCTTTTAAAGTAAACACATTTATCGCACTCATTAGTTTTGAAACCATTTGATAAAATTACATTATCAAATTTTTCATGCCATTGTTTAGGTGCTTGTTTTAATACATAAAGTGATTGCATAAGCTTACACACTTTTGCTTATTGTTCGAGAGCCTTGAACCCTTCAGATTGGTCCATATAAATTTTCTCGTCTAATTCACCGTTTAAGAAAGCGGTTTTTACATCCATTTGATGTATTTCAAGTCCATTAATGGCAGCTATTGCTATTAACATTCAATTGGATGTAATTCTTATTACCGGTGAGTATGTGTCGAAGTAATCTAACCCTTCCTTTTTCTTATATCATTTAGCTACCAGTCTAGCTTTATATTTATCAATTGATCCATCAGCCTTCAATTTCTTTTTGAAGATCCATTTGTAACCTAACGATTTCAAACCTAGTGGAAGATCCACTAGTTCCCACGTATGATCTTGCAAAATGGATTCAATTTCACTATTAAATTCTTCTTTTCAATTGGAAGCATCGGGTGAGGATATCGCTTCTTTGTATGATTGAGGTTCATTTTCTAGAAAATATTTTAGAAAATTTGGACCGAAGGAAGTCGAGGTCCTTTCCCTTTTACTACATCTTGGTTCATCCTTTATTGATTTAATAGGTTGATGAGTACCATTTGTAGTAGATTGATTTGTCCTTTTAGAAGGACCAGATTATCGGGTCATGTTATATGGAAATTTATTTTTAAAAAATGAAGCGTTCCTCGATTCAATAACTGTATTTACATGAATATCCAGAATCTCATATTTAGAAACTAAGAAACGATATGCACTGCATATGTCGAATATAGTGTTCTCAACTCAATAGTGTTTAATAACGAACCAAATGTACTAGAGATAACTTATGCTTATAAGAACGATTGCCCAGATTTAGTTTCCTGAAAAAATTATTTTATGTTAAGCAATGGAAAAGGGATATAAAAGAGAAAATTCTCTTTGCGTTAAAAGTTACCATTTGCAAAAGGAGACTAAAAGATTAACGACACATAAAAACATAAGTGCCAAGGCCATTTTATTTTTATTGATGCTTCACTGCATATGAACATTATGATATCTTCAAAATTTTGAGAGTGAATTCTTAAATATGTGAGATTTTGAGGGTGTTATAAAGTACAAGATAATTGGGTTTGCACAATGGACTCTCTTGAAAAATATTACATAGTTTGGCATTATTATTTTGAGAAGTATTTAAATTCATAGCATGTTGCATGAGTCGAGTCAATTTCATCTTGTTCACCATTCTTACACCTAAGGTTGGAATTGAGTTCTTTCTTTAGAAATATCTCATTTTCTTTGTGTGCTTATGTTATGAGTGCCTTTATTGCTTTTTTGTGGAGAATGTTCACACAATTACATTCCATTATCATGATTCGAATATTTGAGTGCTATTGCATGGTGTCATGTATTTGTATGTATTTTTTTTACATATTCTTTTTATACTTGAGAAATTTGAAATTTTTTGAAAATAGTTATTTGAAAGCCTATTCAAAATCTCATCACATGTGCTTAATTGATTTTCTTTGTGATATTATTTCATTTGGATTCAGGTCATTCTATTATAGCATGCTTAGTTTCTTACCCTTTGTCTATTACGAACAAAAAAGGGGATAATAAATTGAGGGGGAGAGTTTTTATTTTATTATAAACTCTCGTATGCATCACTGTATTATTTTATTACATGTGTGTAGGTATCTTCCGCTTTGATGTTGATCTCATGGACTACACAAGATGAAGAATCTCAGTTGAAGACAAAGTCTCGAATGTCATTCCATTTTCAAGTTGGGAGGGAATTTGTAATTCATTGTCTTAGAGATTTTAATCTGGTACAATTTTTATTTTTGTACCCGAAAAGCCGAAGGGGGAGATTTTTATGAGCAGGATTTTATAATTACTCAATGTTTAGATTTTGTCTTATACCGTTACAAACCGAACACTATATCTACATATGCTTCCATAATCTTTAAAGACATGTTAGTGATCAAGCAACGTTCCAAACTTCAAGTCATCCAAACCATCAAATAACTTTATGGAGGTATATAGCATTTAGGTTTTTATTTTAATTAGTCAAATTTATTATGGGATATTTTATTTTTACTCGAGGCAATTTTTATAAAAATATTTTTTTTGTTTCGGTTCGTTAGTATGAGATAAGTATCTCATTAGAACGAGATTTTATTCTAATTCGAATGAGATTGGAACTTTATTAGAACGCTTGTTTGAGTTCATTATAACGAACTTTGAATGAACTTTAAATGGGGTTTATCTGCTTAATAGAGTTGTACCAGTTATAAGCTCGTTGGAATGAACTAAACGGTTAGTTCGAATGAGTCTTCACCATGTTAGAACCAAACATCGATTTTCATTCGAACGAAATGGATTGTTTGTTCGAACAAACCCCGCCACCTTAAAAATTGTGTTATTTACAAATAGGACACTTTTGGACTGTTAACACAACTCCTTTGGTGAAAATCACTTCCCACACCTAATCCAAAAGTTTTCCTCTTATTGTTTTTTGAAACAACACTTTTGTTTTCCAAATCTTCATCCCTAGAATGATTTGTTGAGTTTATAAAACTCTAGTTCTTATACTACTTCTATACTGCTGAAGAAGAAAGGATTTCGTAATTCTGAGGTTGATCGATGGATGCTAAGGGAAGAGTTTCTTCCAGTGGCTGGTAGTGGACTGCATCACATTCTATCAAAGAGTTAAAAATCATGTGCATTACACTCGGTGGATCTCTAAGTAGTCTATAATTCATTCGAGTTTATCAATATCTAAAATTTGTTGAATATAGGTTTTTTCCTAAAGGAATTTTTTCTCATTTCTTCTTCTGGATGGTTTGGGTTTTAGTTTGGTATACTCTTAGTTTGTATAATATCCTGCATGCTCACCTAATTCTAAATTAGATAATATTTGGTTAAAAATTGAATCTTTGTGTGTTTGACCTAAGATGCAAGTGATTCCATATAGCCCTTGCTTTCTCATCCCAGGGTACATAGCATAAAAAATATGAGCTCAATAAGAATATCTATTTTTAATGTTGAATCATTACGAACAAAATTTGTGTTCTTACAATAAATAATACCACTATTAAAAACAATAAAGTCAGTTCGCTTAACTCCTTAGGCTTTCAATCATTTTTTCACCTAAAAATGTATCTTGGTCTTGCAATTATTGTATGAGTTCTACCAATAAAGGACTCACTATAATGTTTGAAAATAAGGTCCTCATTTTTGTCAAGTTCAACTCTAATCCCATTAGGTATAATTCCAAAAAAATACTAACCCGTGCACATTAAATACAAGATAATTTCCCCAATGATTTTCGATTTAGAGCATCTGTAATAACATTTTCCTTCCCAGAATGATGATAAATGGTATAATTAGTCTTTAATTAACTTCATCCAATGTCTTTGTCTCAAATTCAACTCTTTATATGTAAATATATAGTTTAAACATTGATGGTCAGTAAAAATTTCACAACTTTCTTCATACAAATGATGTCTCCACAACTTTAAAGGAAAACAATGGCTACAAGTTCTAAATCATGTGTAGGATAATTAAGTTCATGCATCTTTAACTATCTAGATGCATACAAAATTACTTTTCCATGTTGTAAAAAAGAAAAACCCAATCCCTGATGTGAAGTGTCAGTATAAATCATAAAACCTTTACCACTAGATGGAACAGTAAGAACTGGAGTTGATACTAACCTGCCTGTTAAAGCTATGCTGACATTCCTCACTCCATACAAATTTTACCTCCTTTCAGATTAATTAAGTTAATGGCAAGGTTATAGATGAAACCCTCTTTATGAATCTTCTATAATATCCAGTCATCCTTAGGAAACTTCATATCCCTGTTACATTACTTGGTCTTTCCCATTGCACAATTGCCTCTACCTTCTTAGGATGAACATAAATTCCATTCCTCAAAATAAATGCCCCAGAAATACTAATTGATTTAACCAAAACTTGCATTTGCTAAACTTAGTGTACGATTGACTATCTCCCAAGACTTGAAATACAACTCTTAGGTGCTTCACATGTTCCTCTTATCTATGAGTATATCAAAACATCATCAATAGAGACAATCACAAATGAATCTACAAAAGTATGGAATACTCGAATCATTAGATCCATAAACACGGCAAGTCATTTGTTAACGTAAATGGCATCATCAAAAATTCGTAATGACCATAACGGGAACGAAAAGCTATTTTAGATATATCACAATCTCTTAGACATAATTGATGATAACCCGATCTCACATAAATTATGAAAAGAAGTTTTTCACCCTGTAATTGATCAAACAAATCATCAATACGAGGCAACTGACATATATTTCTAATGGTTTTCTTGCTCAACATTCGATAATCAATGCAAAGTCACATGGTACTATCAATCTTCTTCAAAAATAATACCGGAGCACCCATAGTGATATATTGGGGAGAATAAAACCTATATCTAGAAAATCTTGTAGTTGAATCTTTAACTCCTTCAGTTCTACAAGTGCCATTATATTATGAGAAATAAAAACTCGAGTTGTACAAGACACTAAATCAATAGTAAATTCTACCTCTCTATCATGTAGCAACCCTAGTAATTCGTGTGGGAACACGTTTGGAAAATCATTCTACTTGGATATATTCTAGTTTTGGTAATTCCCTATTTATATCCACAATATATGCGAAAAATCCCTGATACCCCTTATTCAACAATTTCCTATCCCGAAGGGAAGAACTAAGGCAATTTGGAACCACATTCCTCTCCACAATAAATTTGAATTCTGCATCTCCTAGCATGTTAAATGTAACTTACCGACAAAAACAATTATTCGATGCTTGGTAAGAAGATAACCAGTCCATACCAAGGATAATATTAAAATCTCGAATATCTAGTGGAATTAAATAAACGGCCAACTCTCTCTTCCCACATACAATACACAATCCCTATACATAAGCTCAACTAGCATTACATCCCCCCATAGATTAAGAAATATATAAACCATAATCTAAATAAGAATGTGGTCTACCCAATTCATGGTAAATGATGGTGTCACAAATGAATGAGTAGAATCGAGTTCAATAAGCACATAATCATGTTTATCCATGACAAAAAATAATGTACATGTCATCACCTTTGGAGTATCTTGAGAATCTTATAGAGTGATAGAAAATACTCTTCTTGAAGCCCTAGAAATGTTATCTTGTCCTCTACCTCCTCCTCTCCTTATGCCTCCAGGTGATGACCTTTTACTAGAATATCATAGTAACCCTTAGCTTTGCTAGAAGATATCCAAGTAGAATGATTTTCCAGACGTTACATCAGAATATCATAGTTCTTTTTTGTGTGACCAATTTGATGACACTAATAACACTCTATCCCCTTTAACTTGGGATAATCTGGACTGATGTAACCCTTAGCTTTGCAAAAATGGCACATATTTTAGGCTTTAGACTGTCCACTCGCACTTTTTAGTTATCTATTTTGTTGTCCCATCGATCCTGTACCCCTAAAATTTCCTGGTGTCGTACCCTAAACATAATTCTTAGTCCCTTTACCTCAATAAAATCTTTAACTCTACGATTTTGAGTATTCTACATTATCTTCCTTTTTCTGAGATGGATCAAATTGATTCCTCTTCCCTCTTTGTTCCTTATTCTCTATAACATCATTAACATCTCCTTCAACCACCATAGTTTTGTTAACTAAAGAAGTATAATCTACCATTTCAAGTGCGGTGAGTCTAGACTTGATAACCAACTCCATTCCATCCTGGAAATTTGGTGCATTTCTCATCCTCATCATGTAAGAAACGCACTGAAAATCGAGATAAAGCTATGAATTTAATTTCATACTCCCTAACCGACATACCCCCCAGAGTCAATGATAAAAATTATCTCTCCTTTTGCTTCCTATATATGCGAGGAAAATACTTTTCAAATAAAGGTTTAATAAATGACTCCAAAGTGATTACCTCACCTGCACCCGGAGTGAGAAATAAATGTTTAGAATACTTCCACTAATATTTATCTTTTCCTTTTAACATGAAAGTAGCCAAAATTATCTTCTGCGCATCAGGTACATTCGTCACCCCAAAGATAGTTTGTGTGTCTTCAAGCCAATCCTCAACTTTTAATGGATCTACAAAACCTGAAAATGCTAGGGGATTTAATTTGATAAACTTCTTATACAAAATATTCTTCTCCTCTTGTTGTATTGCCCTTTATATTATGGCCAAATTTTTCTCCTCTAAGTACTTTGCTTGTTGTTCAACTATTTGGATCATAAACCTGTTTCTTTATTCCGTTATTAAAATTATGGTACGTGCCATTCTTTTCATATTTGTAAGTTTTTTAGGTGCCCCCTCTACATTATTTTGATTTGGTCGGTTCACCTCAGTTGTAATTGGTGCATTAGAATCCTCCACCTCAAACCTTTCATGAACATATGCTCTATCCATATCTTAATATCTGTAATAAACCCCAATTATAGAGTGAGAGTGCTTTATCTCGATATTTAATGGATAATTTCTATAATTAAGTGTCCAGCACACACATGTCCAAATTTTATCTTATTACCCTAAACAAGCTTCTAGGTGATAGAATGGATAAAATAAGCATGCAAACTGAAAGCGATAGTCTTTCTAACTCAATTCTCTGATACCACTTGTTGGAACACGAGGCCTCCAATTTTAAAATCTTTTTTCTTCAAAAAGCGTAATTTCCCTTTATGAGATGCGGAAGCAAAGATGGTTCAATTGAACAACAAATTTTAATTTCTTTTCAAATTAAAATCAAACCAAGTGAAATTAGATTAAACACACACACAATTTGAATTTCACTTAAACATATTAATTTAACCCAAGTCCTAGAAATTTGCCTAAGTCATATTTTTCAATTTGACCAAATTAGGCCAAACCAATTTTATCAAATTAAATTAATGACTTGAATTAACTTAACATAAACATTACCCAAATTTAATTTAGCACCAAATTGAACAAGTAGTGATTAAACTAAATTTTATCTTTTTACCTAAGCATGCGTTCTAGGCGATATAGAAAGATAAAATTAAACAATGAATCACTATGTCGCGATGTACGAGAAAAAACCTTGGATGGCCCTAGCCTCAAATCCACTAAGTATGGTTTTACAAATACAAGATAGTAAGACTTACAACACTCGACTCGATCCCTCTCAAGCCCTGACGCTACTTTTTGTATACACCTTCGCCTAGCAAACAACCAAGGAGATCCACCGCGGTCTCGGAATCCACCGATCGGACTTTTTATGGTCACCGTCACCCGAACAAGGAGACTTTCTCCAAGTGGATAAATCACCGCAAACTTCTTATTCTTTGTAGGATTTAGAAGCAAACCCAAACTTCTCTTCAAACGGTAGAGATAAAAAAACCGGTGCCAAACTCCAAGCAAGTATAAATATATATGGATGAAGTTGGATAAACAAACATTGGGTGTAAAATAAGTGTTTAAAACATTTTTCTTGAAAAATTAGACACTCAAAACATGAAATTTTTCATGGAAAGTTGAATCCTTCAAACTCTCTTTTTGGAGATGGAAAGATGTGAAAAAGTTAAGTTAAAAAACTAAGTTCCCGCACTTACATATTCTAGTAAAAAGTTAGTGGGAAAAGAAGTGGAAAAAAACTGCTCAAAACTGCCTTCCCACCAAAATTCGTTCGAACAACATTTTCGTTCGAACGAAATCTCATTTGAACGAGCCTTCTAACGAAGTTCCAGTGCGAACTCGTTAGAAATATCGTTGGAAATCTCGTTCGAACATCATGTTCGTTCGAACGAGACTTCGAACGACATTTCGGTGGCCAATGTGGGAACTCGTTGGCAAACTCGTTCGAACGACATTATTGTTCGAACGAAAAACTCGTTCGAACGTCAATTTCGAACGAACTTCCAGAAAGTCTAAAATTTTGATTTTAGCCCAGAAACTTTATACACTTTCTTTTAAAGTTTTAATTAAATCTTTCTGAAAATAAACAACGGGTTTTTAAAAACAAAATACACCCAATATAAATTGTTCCCCGCTCCTATATATAAATATATATATATCAAATGCAATCATACCTTAGGAGTAATGGAACCATATTGATGACGTAGAAACGAGGCACACTAAACTCAACATTTTGATGAAGCTTTAAACTTGGCCACTACGTCTTCAACAAACACGTCGTAGGCTTGAAGGATGGTCTCTATCCTATGACTCAAACATTTTTGTCCGAAATTGATCCAAAACCACAAAGTACTCAATTGGAAATTTGTGTCCTTACAAATCTCCCCCTTTGGCTATTTCAGGACAAAAACCAACAAAAATCCTAAAGGTCCATCAAGCTCTACTAGACAGACAAAAGTGTCAGACCCAAAATAAAAATACAATGCTTGGCTCAAACAACCCAAAGGATCAAAATCTTTGCCGGTGAAAGTTGCCACTTAGAATATAATTCCTCCACACTTAAGCAAACATATTAAACATATAGGGAATATCAAAGTATTAAATGCAATTGAAATTACTCCCCCTAAATTAATTCTCCCCTTTATCAAACAAATGACCTACTTAGAAATACGTCTTCCCCTAAGATAAATATCCCCTAAACTAAGATAGATTATAATAGGAATAAATACCATTTCTCCCCCGATCATTCTCCCCCTTTTTGTTCAGGAATAGACAAAGGCTAAAGAATTAAAAAATTAACTTATCTCCCCCAGTTAACGCAGATACACCCTCTAAACTAAACAAGGGATAAATAGAATGGGATAACAAGCTAAACATGCATTAGTGCATAAAGTGATGAGAACATTTAAGCACATAGGCAACCAAATCATAACTAATCCATATAAAAGAATACCAACTATGATGCGAAAACAATTGATACCAAAATTACAAATAAGATTCTAACCATGTGATATCGAACAAATTAGGCAACAAATAAGGTACCAATTATGAATTGAAGCATAAATGGACTAACTAAACATGGGAAAGACTTAAACAAAATATCATATATATGTATACACAGTAGATACAAGCTAAGAATAAGTACACACATATAGATATAAACACCAAAATGACACAAAACAAAGATAATATTTTCACACTCGTATGGAAAAAATGTGTCATATGGAAACGAAAGTGTTGGGGTGTGAACTAGTAACAATTAAATTTAAACCCAATCACTTAAAACATGTTCACGGAGTTCTCAATTGATTGCAAACTTCATCACATTTGAATATAACCTCATGTGACAATATAAGATGAACTCAATGAACAAACATACACATTGCATACAAGCCTAGACTTTTGATGATTCTACAAACCAATAGAGTCATGACATTAAAATTACAACTAGGATAAATGTACATTGTGAAAACCGTTGATATACCATCCAATCTCCCTCAATAAGCATATATATTTGAATGAATATATCAAACAAAAATAGGCCTTGGCAATTATTTTTCTTTTTAATGCCATAATACTATTTTAGGCCTTTGGACCACATATTTCTTTTAGGTCCAAACAAATGGTGGCTTACTATTTGCAAAGGATAATAAATCCTTTCGGAGCCCTTCCCCGTGCACATTGAAATATAATATTTTTATTTCTCACAAATCTCACGTGCAACGTATTTTGACATGCACTAGTCCTCCTAGGTCACAAGTATGTAGATGAAAAGATTGGTAGGAGAACACCTCACAAAGCTCAAATATACATATGAAGTTAAAATTTCAAATGAGCTCGTGTATGTGTGAATAGAGGCATATAAAAACAGAATCCATTTAAATCAACACAAAATCCAACTACTCCATGTAAGCATGGAAAAAAACATAATAAGGATTGACAATTTAAACCAAAAGTTCTAGCCACATGGGAGCGAAAAAGATGGGATTCAAACATAAGTATATGCCACATAAAGTTTGTCAAATTAAGATACACACACAAAAAAAAATCTTTTTGAGTTTTATTTTAAATTTTTTTAACCAAAAAAAATATATACTCAAAAGATATACAAAAATCATTTGAATTTTTCATTACGCTTAAATTACCAAGAGATAAAAACCCAAATGATAAACAAAAATCTTTTTGTATTTTTCATTTAATGCAATGAAAAGAAATATAATACAAAAGATAAAAAAAGCTATGATTTCTAACATTAGATATGAAGTAAAGCAATGACTAGAAAATTACTAAACATGCATACACCTAGCAATGATATATAATATGAAGCACAAAAAGCAAGAGTATGAAAACAAAACTAACACATTCAACCTTTAGATTTAGCAAGTGAGGAAGTATGTGATAGTAAATGAAAATAAAAAACTCTATCTAGTTAAGCTACCAAGGTGGATCTCCTAACCCAAACTAATGAAGAATGACGATCTAGGGGTGTAGGAATCTTGGCTACCTCGGTTGCCTTACATTTGGATTTTCTAGGAACTCGTTTAAGATCAAAACAAAATTTCCTAAGATGACCTTTTCGACCACAATGTGAGCACTTAAAAACTCGGCAAAAAGACTTACATACGAAATGATCATTAAAATCTTTCCTAGGCGATTATCCTAAAACATTCATTTTGGCTATATGAGTTGATTCATTACAAGTATCGAAGCCTAAACCATAAGTGTCATCTTTGATTTGGACCGTGCCTAAGATTTTATCTAGCTTTTCGGACCTACACTCCAAATCAAATTTGACTTTTCTAAAGTCTTTTAATTTATTTTTTAATTCTAAAATATTAGACTCTAATAAAACATTTCTCTCTTCAAACTCAAGAAGCTCCTTTTTCAAGGATTCCATTAAACCTCTAAGGATATCTCTCTCGCCTTCTACATATTCAAGCTTCTCTCGAAGAGTCATCTCACGTGTACTAAGGTCTTCAACCAACACACTATCATCACCGACCTTGGCACGCTCTCTTAAACTCGCTTCTAACTTCAAATTAGCTCTTTTTAATTTAATAGATTCTTCATACAGTTCTTGAAAATCATTTTGAAGTTCACTCACATCAACCTCTTCTTCATTTTCACTCTCTCTTTCTTCTTCACTCTCACTACCATTAAAAATAAGGGAATCATAAACTATGACCTTGGAAGTGTTATGTGTTAAAGTTTAATCAATAGACGAGTTCTCACTATCACTCACATGACTAGCCATAAAAGCCACAAATTTGGGCTTAGTGGGGGAATCGATTCCCTCTTCATTATCACTATCACTAAGGGTTGCATTAAATGAAATGGGTCGCTTACCCTCTCTCTTTAGTTTAGTGGGGCACTCAGAAGCCCTATGGCCATGACCTTCACAACCAAAACACCTATTTGACTCATCCCTATTTAAAGTTTCTTTAAAAGTTTTAGGGATCCTCTCGGTATTGTCATGCTTAGAAGTTTCAAATTTCTTAAAGCCATTTTTAAATTTATCTTTATTAATTTTAAGAAACTTTCGAAATTTACTAGCAAACAAGGCCATATCTTCCGAGTCACTATCACTCTCGCTCTCTACTACTTGTTTTTCCTCTTTTGGGGCTTTTAAAGCAACGCCCTTTTCAAGTTTCTTTTCAGTTTTAGAGGGAAACATGTCCAGTTCATAGGTTTGTAAATCACCTACGAGCTCTTCTAATTTCGTATAGGCTAAAGTTGGTAAAGAATTTAAAACGGTCACTTTCGGAATAAATCTATCAGGTAGGGACCTTAAAATTTTCTTCACAACTCGGTGGTCGGGTATTTTCTCTCCCAAATTAAAAGATGAATTAATAATATCGGAAAGTCTAGCATAAAATCCATCAAAAGTTTCCTTTTCGTTCATTTTGATGGTTTCAAATTGTGTGGTGAGGTTTTGGAGTTTGGAAGCTTTTATGACACTTGTACCTTCATGAGTGAGTTGAAAAATATCCCAAGCTTCTTTAGCGGTTTCACACATCATAATGCGACGGAATTCATCCGGTGTGATAACGCTAAACAAGGCATTTAACCCTCGGGAATTAAAATTTGAAAATTTAAGTTCACTATCACTCTATTTATCGACCGGTTTGAGAACACATTCATTATCTACGAAATGAGTTGGTGGATACCACCCGTTAACTATAGATAATCAAATCCTCTCGTTGATAGATTTAAGTGTCGATTTCATTCGCGCTTTCCAATACGCATTGTTAGAACCATCGAAAATAGGAAATTTTGAAAATGGGGGAAAATTCCATTTTAGCCAAAAGTATTTAAAGGATCTTTAACGAAATAATTTATCATTTTGGCACTAATACCAATTTGAAACCGATAGTCGTTCTAACTCAATGCTCTGATACCACTTGTTGGAAAACGAGGCCCCCAATTTTAAAATTCTTTTTGCTTCAAAAAGCGTAATTTCCTTTTATGAGATGCGGAAGCGAAGATGGTTCAATTGAACAACAAATTTTAATTTCTTTTCAAATTAAAATTACACCAAGTGAAATTAGATTAAACACACACGCAAATTGAATTTCACTTAAACCAATTAATTTAACCTAAGTCCTAGAAATTTGCCTAGGTCATATTTTTCAATTTTACCAAATTAGGCCAAACCAATTTTATCAAGTTTAATTAATGACTTGAATTAACTTAACATAAACATTACCCACATTTAATTTAGCACCAAATTGAACAAGCATTGATTAAACCAAATTTTATCTTTTTACCTAAGCATGCGTTCTAGGTGATATTGCAAGATAAAATTAAATAATGAATCACTACACCGCGATGTACGAGGAAAAACCCACAACGAAAAAAACCTCGGATGGCCCTAGCCTCAAATCCACTAAGTATGGTTTTACAAATACAAGAAAGTAAGACTTACAACACTCGACTCGATCTCTCTCAAGCCCCGACGCTCCTTCTTGTATACACCTCCGCCAAGCGAATAACCACGGAGCTCCACCGCGGTCTCGAAATCCACCGATCGGACTTTTTATGGTCACCGTCACCCGAACAAGGAGCCTTTCTCCAAGTGGGTAAATCAACGCAAACTTCTTCTTCTTTTTGGGATTTAGAAGCAAACCCAAACTTCTCTTCAAACGGTAGAGATAAAAAAAACATGTGCCAAACTCCAGGCAAGTATAAATATATATGGATGAACTAGGATAAACAAACATTAGGTGTAAAACAAGTGTTTAAAACATTTTTCTTGAAAAATTAGACACTCAAAACATGAATTTTTCTTGGAAAGTTGAAGCTCTCAAACTCTCTTTTTAGAGATGTGAAAAAGTTAAGTTAAAAAACTTGGTTCCCGCACTTACATATTCAGGTAAAAAGTTAGTGGGAACGTGGGAACGTGGAAAAAAACTGCTCAAAACTGCCAATTAACTTTTCCCGCCAAAAGTCATTCGAACGAGCCTTCTAACGAAGTTCCAGTGTGAACTCGTTAGAAATTTCATTGGAAATCTCGTTCGAACATCATGTTCATTGGCAAACTCGTTCGAATGACATTATTGTTCGAACAAAAAACTCGTTCGAATAACAATTTCGAACGAACTTCTAGAAAGTCTAAAATTTTGATTTTGGCCCAAAAACTTTATATACTTTCTCTTAAAGTTTTAATTAAATCTTTCTGAAAATAAACAACAGTTTTTTAAAAACAAAGTACACCCAATATAAATTATTCCAAGCTCATATATATATATATATATATATATATATATATATATATATATATATATATATATATATATATATATATATATATATATATATTCATACCTCAAGAGTAATGGAACCATGTTGATGCCGTAGAAACGAGGCACACTAAACTAGGCATTTTGATGAAGCTTTAAACTTGGTCGCTACGTCTTCAACAAACACGTCATAGGCTTGAAGGATGGTCAATTACTCTATCCTATGACTCAAACATTTCTGTCCGGAATTGAGCCAAAACTACAAAGGACTCAATTGGAAATTTGTGTCCTTAAAATCTCCCCCTTTGGCTATTCCGGGACAGAAACCAACAAAAATCCTAAAGGGCCGTCAAGCTTTATTAGACAGACAAAAGTGTCCCACCCAAAATAAAAATACAATGCTTAACTCAAACGACCCAAAGGATCAAAATCTTTCCTGGTGAAAGTTGTCACTTAGAATATAATTACTGCACATTTAAGGAAACACATTAAACGTATAGGAAATATCAAAGTATTAAATGCAATTGAAATTACTCCCCCTAAATTAATTCTCCCCTTTATCAAACAAATGGCCTACTTAGAAAGACGTCTCCCCCTAGGATAAATCTCCCCCAAACTAAGATACGGTTATACGGTTATAATAGGAATAGATACCATTTCTCCCCCTATCATTCTTCCCCTTTTTGTTCAGTAATAAACAAAGGCTAAATAATTAAAAATTAATTTATCTCCCCAAATTAATGCAGATACACCCTCTAAACTAAACAAGGGATAAATAGAATGGGATAACAAGCTAAACATGCATTAGTGAATAAAGTGATGAGAACATTTAAGCACATAGGGAACCAAATCAAAACTAATCCATACAAAAGAATACCAACTATGATGCGAAAACAATTGATACCAAAATGACAAATAAGATTCTAAGCATGTAATATCAAACAAACTAGGCAACAAATAAGGTACCAATTATGAATTGAAGCATAAATGGACTAACTAAACATGGCAAGGACTTAAACAAAATATCATATATATATATATATATATATACAAGCTAAGCATAAGTACACACATATAGAAATAAACACCAAAATGACACAAAACAAAGATAAGCTTTTCACACACGTATGGCAAAAATGTGTCATATGGAAACGAAAGTGTTAGGGAGTGAACTAGTAACAATTAAATTTAAACCCAATCACTTAAAACATGTTCACAGAGTTCTCAATTGATTGTAAACTTCATCACATTTGAATATAACCTCATGTGACAATATAAGATGAACTCAATGAACAAACATACACAATGCATACAAGCCTAGACTTTTGATGATTCTACAATCCATTAGAGTCATGACATTAAAAGTACAACTAGGATAAACGTACATTGTGCAAACCGTTGATATACCATCCAATCTCCCTCAATAAGCATATATATTTGAATGAATATATCAAACAAAAATAGGCCTTGGCAATTATTTTTCTTTTTAATGCCATAATACTGTTTTAGGCTTTTGGACCACGTATTTCTTTTATGTCCAAACAAACAGTGGCTTACTATTCGCAAAGGATAATAAATCCTTTCGGAGCCCTTCCCCGTGCACATTGAAATATAATATTTTTATTTCTCACAAATCTCACGTGCAATGTATTTTGACATGCACTAGTCCTCCTAGGTCACAAGTATGTAGATGAAAAGATTGGTAGGAGAACACCTCACAAAGCTCAAATATACATATGAAGTTAAAATTTCAAATGAGCTCGTGCATGTGTGAATAGAGGCATATAAAAATAGAATCCATTTAAATCAACACAAAATCCAACTACTCCATGTAAGCATGGAAAAAACATAAAAAGGATTGACAATCTAAACCAAAAGTTCTAGCCACATGGGAGCGAAAAAGATGGGATTCAAACACAAGTATATGCCACATAAAGTTTGTCAAATTAAGATACAAAAAAAAAAAAAAAAACTTTTTGAGATTTTTTTGAAAATTTTTTAACCAAAAAAAATATTTACTCAAAAGACAAACAAAAATCATTTGAATTTTTCATTACGCTTAAATTACCAAGAGATAAAAACCCAAATGATAAACAAAAATCTTTTTGTATTTTTCATTTAATGCAAACAAAAGAAATATAATACGAAAGATAAACAAGTCATGATTTCTAGCATTAGATATCTAGAAAAGAAATGACTAGAAAATGACTAAACATGCATACACCTAGCAATAATATATAATATGAAGCACAAAAAGCTAGAGTATTCAAACAAAATTAACACATTCAACCTTTAGATTTAGCAAGTGAGGAAGCATGTGATAGTAAATGAGAATAAAAAATCCTATCTTGTAAAGTTACCAAGTCAGATCTCCTAAATCAAACTAATGAAGAATATCGATCTAGGGGTGTAGGAATCTTGGCTACCTCGGTTGCCTTACATTTGGATTTTCTAGGAACTCGTTTAAGATCAAAACAAAATTTCCAAATATGACCTTTTCGACCACAATGTGAGCGCTTAAAAACTCGGCGAAAAGACTTACCTACGGAATGATCATTAAAAGCTTTCCTAGGAGATTCTCCTAAAACATTGGTTTTGGCTTTATGAGTTGATTCTTTACAAGTATCGAAGCCTAAACCGCAAGTGTCATTTTTTATTTGGACCGTGCCTAAGATTTTATCTAGCTTTTCGGACCTACACTCCAAGTCAAATTTGACTTTTTTAAAGTCTTTTAATTTATTTTTTAATTCTAAAATATTAGATTCTAATAAAACATTTCTCTCTTCAAACTCAAGAAGCTCGTTTTTCAAAAATTCTATTAAACCTCTAAGGCTATCTCTCTCGCCTTCTACATATTCAATCTTCTCTCGAAGAGTCCTCTCACGTGTCCTAAGGTCTTCAACCAACACACTATCATCAACGACCTTGACACGCTCTCTTAAACTCGCTTCTAACTTCAAATTAGCTATTTTTAATTTAATATATTCTTAATACAGTTCTTGAAAAGTATTTTGAAGTTCACTCACATAAACCTCTTCTTCATTTTCATTCTCTCTTTCTTCTTCACTCTCACTACCATAAAAAACAAGGGAATCATAAACTATGACCTTGGAAGTGTCATGTGTTAAAGTTTCATCAATAGACGAGTTCTCACTATCACTCACATGACTAGCCATAAAAGCCACAAAGTTGGGCTTATTGGGGGAATCGGGTCCCTCTTCATTATCACTATCACTATGGGTTGCATTAAATGAAATGTGCCGCTCATCCTATCTCCTTAGTTTAGTGGGAAACTTAGAAGCCCTATAGTCATACCCTTCACAACCAAAACACCTATTTAACTAGTCCCTATTTAAAGTTTCTTTAGAAGTTTTAGGGATCCTCTCGGCATTGTCATGCTTAGAAGTTTCAAATTTCTTAAAGTCATTTTTAAATTTATCTTTGTTAATTTTAAGAAACTTTAAAAATTTCCTAGCAAATAAGGCCATATCTTCCGAGTCACTCTCACTCTCACTCTCTACTACTTGTTTTTCCTCTTTTCGGGCTTTTAAAGCAACGCCCTTTTTAATTTTCTTTTAATTTTAGAGGGAAACATGTCCAGTTATAAGTTTGTAAATCACCTACAAGCTCTTCTAATTTCGTAGAAGATAAAGTTGATAAAGAATTTAAAACGGTCACTTTTGGAATAAAACTATCTAGTAGGGACCTTAAAATTTTCTTTATAACTCTGTTGTCGGGTATTTTATCTCCCAAATTAAAAGATGAATTAATAATATCGGAAAGTCTAGCATAAAATTCATCAAAAGTTTCCTTTTCGTTAATTTTGATGGTTTTAAATTGAGTGGCGAGGTTTTGGAGTTTAGAAGCTTTTACGACACTTGTACCTTCATGAGTGAGTTGAAAATATCCCAAGCTTCTTTAGCGGTTTCACATGTCATGATGCGACGGAATTCATCTGGTGTGACAGCGCTAAACAGGGCATTTAAACCTCAAGAATTAAAATTTGAAAATTTAAGTTCACTGTCACTCCATCTATCGGTCGGTTTGAGTGTGATAACCCGCCTATTAAAATAATAGGTGGCCAGCCCAATACTCTAATAATCACAGGAATCATAGATGGTCCATTCTCAGCGTCACTATCGATTAAAATAATAGTACGAGATAACCACCAATCATTTTAAAAAATGGACTGTCAAATTTTAAATTTTGTAAATAAAAGAAAAACACTTAGACAATCCAATTTGAAAAAACGGTGGATACCAAAAATCAATGGGTAACGAAAAGATAATATAATAAATAATAACCGAATAAGGTGTCGGTTAACAGACCAATATAAATAGTTACATCGAGTATTACAATTTAGATATCACAGTGTAACAAATTATTACAAAGCTTGGGCAACACGCCCGAATTAATAAACTGAACATAACTAGAGTACAATGGAAAGAAGCATCTATAACAATTATCCTACAACACTCGCAAAATGCTATATCTCCAAGACAACTGGAACGAAAAGGTCAATACGAGCGTCCTTACGGAGGATCACCTTAACGGACAAAGAGTTACATGCAAAATAAAGAATTATAGACAGGTCAGGGCCCGGTTTGATTTGATTACCATGTGACTAAAATGCATGATAGTTAAATGCGTAATTATCTCTTGCAATAAATAACATAAAGGGCCTCACCTCTCATTCTAAAAACACAACCTAGCGCAATATCAATGCTAATGCTCATTGATCATATAAACATGGGAGAACTCATCTACATTACTCAAGGAGACATCAAATCAAATATTCATACTCTACATGCACCGTTCCTAATTCTCTTTAGGAAAAATATATAAATGGCAATTCATTTTATCAAATGTTTACCAATACGATTTCATTTCAGAACTTTCTTTACCAATTTTATTTCCTTTCTTCCATCCAGGAAAAATATATATATAAAGCAAGTTTTATTATCATAAAAATGTTTTTCCGTTTCATAACATCCCCTTTCCCTTCTTCCATCCGGGAGATGTATTTAACTTCTCATTTCCCTTCTTCCATCCAGGAAATGTACTTAAAGCCACTTTATTATGATAAAATGATTTAATCAACAATAATGTCCCACATTATCAATATAGTTATATATATATATATATATATATATATATATATATATATATATATCATATCATATAACATTTCTAAGATCGCCCGTCCGAGTTTCCCAACTGTGAGCCCCCCTAAATGGCTATCATCTTCCAGGGCCTATCATCAAGACAACCTGGGATCCTAACGCAAACGTCGGGAAGCGGCCATATGCCTGCGGGAGAGTCATAACCACACCCAGAATTACCTCACCAGCACAGAAAACATACAATAATCGCTCATATGGCCTAGGACTATATCCACCCTGCATTCATTAGCCAGGGGGCTTCACCTCACGCACGCAACTTTCCTTATGATAGCGATTTAGAGAGGTGTGTCCACATAATTTATCAATTATGAAAATCATTTTTCCCATTTTGAAACCATTCACTTTTAAATTTTCAAAACCATTTATTCTCAATGTTGAAATACTAATTTTAAAATGTGCATTTCTTATTCTTAAGGTCATAATTTATTTAGGACCTAAGACCCGAAGTGACAATATCCTCAAACTTGTCTCCAAGAGCCCACAAAGATATCCTAAGTCATCGAAGTGAGTCTCCCTCAATAATGGTCTCACCAAAGTCCCAACATTATCATTTTATCTTCTATAAATTTTAGGTTAACCTCCTATATCATTCGGACATTAACCTACACAATCTAACCTTTAGAATGAGCCCAATTAACCCCATACTAACCTAGGATATTTAACTACCCAATACACACCTCTAAAACTCTGCATTACTTCCCAAAGGATGGTCCCTAAACCTTGGACCTAAAAGAAAAAGGGGCTAAAACAAAACTAGGAAAAATCTCACAAAATCAGGGCATCCGAATCGATTCGCCCCTGGTTGCGAATCGATTCGCCCAAAAGCGAATCGATTCGGTGAGTAAAACCAACAAACTATTTCTGTTTGAATCGATTCGGCCTTAGCCCGAATGGATTTGGTCTCCCAGACCTGTATCCTACCCCCTAACCGAATCGATTCGCCTAGGAGCCGAATCGATTCGGCCCTGCGAATTTGCCCAATTTGGGCTACGGGTTAAAGAACCCTGAAATTCCTAAACCCTCAAATTCTTGATTGCTTCCGACATCAACAGCAATTATTTGTGCTATGTAGTGCCCAAAATGTGTGTTTTCAATAAAACTAATTTTTCTTCGAAAAAGATTCAACTTTTAATTATGCACCAAACCAAGTTGTGAAATCCCAATTCGTACTTTAAACCAATTTTATCTTGATTAATCCTAAACATGCATCTAGTGATTAAAGCAAGTAAAGCAAAGTAAATAATACTCACAACGTTGGATGTACGAGGAAAAAACCCAAAACGGGAAAACAACCTCGGACGGCCCAAGGCAGACAATCACTATGAACAATGGTTTTACAAAGACAGATTGGCCTTACACTAAGACTCGATCCCCACGAGTCTTGACGCTCCTTCTGATCTTCAACCGTTCTTCGATAGTGCCCACGTAGAAATTTCGTCTTCCATGATCTCTGTCCACAACACACCCATCCACGTATGTCTCGGTGTCCTCCGATATGGCTTTGATACGTCTACGATGTCGAACACGATGTCCGTCGCTTCTTCATCGCAAAACCCTTTGTGTTCAATGTGTAGAACAAACAACTTTGGTGCCGCAAGATCACTTGAACATATAAGAATGATATCTCGAATCTTTGCAAACTCTAATGATGTGTTTAAGACTTTTAAACCTTAGAAAACATGTGCAAACAAGGTTCTGGTTCGTAAAACTTTTTTCAGAAAGCACTCTTACGAAATTATGATGTAAACACTATTTAAATAGGATTTAAACGCTGCCTCGAAAAATGTGTCATTCGAACGACTTAAGCATGTCGTTCGCGCGACATTGTATCTCGTTCGAACGAGATCCAATATCGTTCGAGCGACCTCGTGGAAGTTTGACTTTCGAATAAAAACGTTTCTTAACAAAGAGATACAAATTAGTCAAACTCTATTTCGAGCTTATCATCATAAAACGAAGTTTAAACCATTAAAACACTTTTTTTAAAAACATTTAAAAACATTTTTCTTTATAAAAATTACATCCTTATCTTTTATAAAATAATTTCGAGCACCATTAATTATACGCATTCATACCTGAGTGATCTGGGAATGAAATTAACTTTGAAGACGATTAAACTTGCACCAAATAAACATCGGCATGATTAAATCTTTGAAGCTTTGCCGTAATGTCTTCAATTTCTTCAATATGTCATAGACCAAGTGGAATCGCGACAAAATAAAACTCTCCCTATGACATATTACATACATAGTTTTGTTCATGGAATTAAGTCAAAACAATATAGGGACTCAATTGGAAATTTATGTCCTTACAAAGCTCCCCCTTTGACTATTCCGGGACAAAACTAAGCCAGTGAAATGCCTAATCGGGTCGTCAAGCCGTATGACGCCTAAATCCCATCCCATAAACCCAAAAATAAAAAGTACAGGACATGGACTAGTATATGTAGCACCGGCAAGCATGAACTGTCTGAATGTGATGTAGATTTGACATCTCGAATCGCTGAAAGCATACCTACACACATGAAACAGACAAACAGATACCCAGTGAAGTATGGAGGAACAAATGAAACCAATTTATATATTCAATAAGAACTTATCATTTGAAACATGTGAGCAATTATTTGATACCAATTTGTTACCAATTTGAAACAAATATCATAAATAAGCGCTCAACAAATCTCCCCCTACATCACATACCTCTCTCCCCCTTTTTGTCTCGAATAGACAATCCGGTGAAAAGATAAACCAATATGAAATATCTAGCATGAGAATATGATACCAAATAGAATCAAGTTGATACCAATTGAAAAATGAAAAACCGTTAGATAAACATGAAACAACTAGCTAAAAAAGATCATGCAATGACAAATCAGTAGCTAGTAAACCAATTAATCACAAAAAAATGCTTCCTACAGTACCAAAAATATATCAAATTAAGTTAGAGGACTGCAAACCAATCAGAAGCCATTTTTCACCCTGTCGTTCGAACGAGCCAGGGACTTCGCTCAAACGAGATGAGGAAGTCGCTGGAATGAAGGACAGAAGTCGTTCGCGCGAGAAGCAATGTCGTTAGAACGACTTCGCGCGACCTGCCAAAATTTCCCAATTTCCCAGAAATATTATAAAGTATTGCCCAGTGAAAAAAATTTCACAAAAAAATTCCAGGAAGGGCTTGACAGATGCAAAACAGTGCTAAAACAGTAAGCTTTTTGCACAAAATGCAAAAACTCATAAGAACTTAAAATTTGAGTTACATGCAAACATAGTACCGATGTGCTCAAACATGGACATGGAATGAATGGGCGTGAAACTACAACAAATGAGTCACAATTCCAACACATCGAAACGATCAAGAAGCTCTAATTGATAGCGATAAATCATCAAACTTTATCATAGCCATATGACAATAAAAGTGTGAGCTTAATGAACTAAACATACTACATGCACACAAATCCAGAATTTTGACGATTCTACAATCAATAGCGTCAAATTGCAATGTTTCAACATTAGGATTAGTTGTGCAAACCCGTTTAAATTTTCTCCAACAAAACACCCTCATATAAACATACTTTTTCAAGTTCTTTTAAGGTTTCTAGCATTCTCAACTTAGAGAAAATCTTATTGGCCCTTTTCTTAGCATTTTGCTTTCTCTTTTTGGGCTCTTTTAAATGGTGGCTTTCACGACGAGTTAATTTTGAACTCTCGCAGCCCTTTCCCCTGAATCACTCATAATTTTTTTAATTTTAAATCCTCACGGTAAACGGTTATTACATGCACACTTCTCCTTAAGTTTACTTACGCATAGATGACACGATTGAGATAAGAATGTCTCACTAAATTCAAATATGCAAGAGAAGTCAAACATCCATATAAACTCGTGCATGTGTGCAATGTTGGCACATATACAAAGTCAAATCAAGATGCATATCAACTTCGAAACAACCCCATATAAACAATGGTTAAGATCATTCTAAGCATCGATAATAATGACCAAATGTCCTAGCCACATGGATAATGAAACGATGGGGGGGGGGGGGTCCAAGCACACCAATATGCCACATAAAACATGTAAACTTCAAAAAACAAAAATCGAAAATCTTTTTGGCTTTTAAAACACATTTTGACTCAAAGAAAAGCAAAATCTTTTTGGATTTTTCAAAAGTTTTCTCAAAAACAAAATCTTTTTGTATTTTTTCAAATAGGACTCAAACAAATGAAAAATAAAATACAAAGATACACATGTCATAATACTAGGAATGAATATATAATGAAGCAAACTAGAATATGATAAACATGGAAACACTATTATCCTTTAGATTTAGCATGGGAAGAATCAAGTGCACCTAAACGAGAATCATGAAGTTTAATTCCCGAAGCCACTAAATCCGATTTCCTAACCCAAGTAGGAGAAAAACGCTGCATGGGGGTTTTGGTAACCGGGGCAACTTTATTCTTAAACTTCTTAGGAGCTTGTTTAAGATCGTAACAATAATGCCTAAGGTGACCTTTCCAACCACAAAATGTGCAAGTGTATAGGTGGTGGGAATGATTACCTTTGTGTGGACCTTTTCTAACCAACCTAGTGTTTCTCACACGTGCAGGGGGAATGGGAACAACTCTCTCACCAAAACCTATACCTCCCCTATCTCCCTTAATTTGGACGGTGCCTAAGATCTTATCTAACTTCTCCGACCTAGCCTCCAAATCAAACTTGACTCTAGATGAGTCTTTCAATATCTCCGCCAACTCGTGAATCCTAGACTCGAGTAAACACCTAGTCTCCTCAAACTCTAAAATCTCCTTTTTCAAGGACTCCATTAAACCACGGAGATTATCTCTCTCTTTCTCCTCAAACTCTAATTTCTCCCTAAACTTCTTCTCTCGTGCCCTAATATCCTCAATCAAACTATCATTATTTTCTATGGCACGCTCATTCAACTTAGATTGAAATTTTGAGTTAGCCTTTTTCACCTTCACCGTTTCGGCATACAACTCATTAAACGCATTTTGTAATTCTTTCACATCAATCTCTTCGTCACTCTCTTCACCCTCACTAACATGAGATACACTCAAAACCTCCTCGGAAGTGTCATTTACATGAGTATTGTCGTCGTCGCTCATATGAAATGCCATAAACGCAGTAAAGTTACGCTCAATGGGGGAACTCTCTCCCTCTTCTGGTTCACTATCACTTAAGGTGGCACTATAGACAATGGGTTGCTTGCCCTCTTTCTTAAGTCTAGTGGGACAATCCTTAACCTTGTGACCGTACCCCTCACACCCAAAACACTTATCCGACTCATCTCTCTTAGTCTTTTCAAACTTATCCTTAGAGGTGGGATCCACTTTGTTGTTCTTGAATTTTTCAAATTTCTTGGCCTCTTTCGATTGCTTTTAAAACTTAATAAATTTTTTAAATTTCCTTGCCAACAATGCAACATCCTCAAAATCGAAATCGGAATCAGAATCCGAAACTTTAATTTCCTCCTTCCGGGTTTTCAAAGAAATACCTTTTTCTTTCTTAGGCACTTGCTTGGAGGTAATCATGTCGATTTCATAGGTTTGTAAGTCACCTACAATCTCTTCTAGTTTCGTTGACTCTAACCTACCCAAAGAGTTTAAAATGGTCACTTTCGCATCAAACCTACTAGGCAACGACCTAAGGATTTTCTTAATAACACGGTTGTCGGGAATTTTCTCACCTAGGTTAAACGACGAGTTCATAATATTGGACAACCTAGCATAAAACTCATCAAAGGTCTCACACTCTAACATCCTAATGGTCTCAAACTGTATAGTGAGATTTTGAAATTTTGACACCCTAACCATGCTAGTGCCCTCGTGAGTGAGTGCCAAAATATCCCAAGCCTCTTTTGATGTTTCACAAGTCATAATTCTATTATATTCTTCCTGTGTGACATGTGAAGAAATAACGTGCAGACCTTTAGAATTATATTGTGCAAGTATTTGTTCAGTTTCGGTCCATGACTCAACAGGCTTTAAACTAGTGACCTCACCTACAATAGTGACATGGGGTGTCCAACCTTTTTCAACTGCAAGCCAAACTCGCTCATCAATAGATTTTAAAGCACATCTCATTCTCATCTTCCAATAAGTGTAATTAGTTCCATAAAAAACAGGAGTTTGAGAAAATTCATTATATCCAGAATTCATCTTTGAAAACACACGGGATCACAAAACAAATAAAAAATGTTTTCTAGCTCTGATACCAATTTGTGTAGTGCCCAAAATGTGTGTTTTCAATAAAACCAATTTTTCTTCAAAAAAGATCCAACTTTTAATTATGCACCAAACCAAGTTGTGAAATCCCAATTCTTACTTTAAACCAATTTTATCTTGATTAATCCTAAACATGCATCTAGTGATTAAAGCAAGTAAAGAAAAGTAAAGAGTACTCACAACGTCGGATGTACGAGGAAAAAACCCAAAACGGGAAAACAACCTCGGACGGCCCAAGCCAGACAATCACTATGAACAATGGTTTTACAAAGACAGATTAGCCTTACACTAAGACTCGATCCCCACGGGTCTTGACGCTCCTTCTAATCTTCAACCGTTCTTCAATAGTGACCACGTAGAAATTTCGTCTTCCACGATCTCTGTCCACAACACACGCATCCACGTATGTCTCGGTGTCCTCCGATATGGCTTTGATACGTCTACGATGTCGAACACGATGTCCGTCACTTCTTCACCGTAAAACCCTTTGTGTTCAATGTGTAAAACAAACAACTTTGGGGCCGTAAGATCACTTGAACATATAAGAATGATATCTCGAATCTTTGCAAACTCTAAGGATGTGTTTAAGACTTTTAAACCTTAGAAAATATGTGCAAACAAGGTTCTCGTTCGTAAAACTTTTTTCAGAAAGCACTCTTACGAAATTATGATGTAAACACTATTTAAATAGGATTTAAACGCTGCCTCGAAATATGTGTCATTTGAACGACTTAAGCATGTCGTTCGCGCGACATTGTATCTAGTTCGAACGAGATCCAATGTTGTTTGAGAGACCTCGCGGAAGTTTGACTTTCTTTGACTTTCGAATAAAAACGTTTCTTAACAAAGAGATACAAATTAGTCAAACTCTATTTCGAGCTTATCATCATAAAATGAGGTTTAAACCATTAAAACACTTTTTTTTAAACATTTAAAAACATTTTTCTTTTTAAAAATTACATCCTTATCTTTTATAAAATAATTCCGAGCACCATTAATTATACGCATTCATACCTGAGTGATCTGGGAATGAAATTAACTTTGAAGACGATTAAACTTGCACCAAATAAACATCGGCATGATTAAATCTTTGAATCTTTGCCGTAACGTATTCAATTTCTTCAATACGTCATAGACCAAGTGGGATCGCGATAAAATAAAACTCTCCCTATGACATATTACAAACATAGTTTTGTTCACGGAATTAAGTCAAAATAATACAGGGAATCAATTGGATATTTATGTCCTTACATGTACTACTTCATTTCTATACTACAACTAACTTATATTTTCTCCTCAAATCAAATTAAAACAAGGATTTAAGGGTTATACACCAAAAACACCCAAAACCCATAAATGGTTTAAATCTCCCAAAAACTAACTATACATGCAAATTATCACATTAAATCAATATCTAGCAAGTAAGAAACATGCCTCGAGTTTGTAGTCTCGGATTCTCTTCCAGTAGCAATGGATTGTAGCTCCAATCTTCCATTTTTCTCTCTTTTCTCCCATTTCTCCCAACTCTCTCTTCTCTCTCTCTTGGTTTATAACATGAAATGAGAAAAATAAAAGGGCTGGGAAGACTTATACAGGTCCTAAACAAAAATTCCCCTCTTTTAAATGTTAATACACCATTAAAATGACTCGTAACCACATAATTGAGTCATAACCCAATAAAAGTGCCCCAAACTCAAAAATACAACATGGCACATATTTTGACTATCTCGACTATTCCAAAACCAACCGCACCCCCTATTTTGGCATCCGTAGTAAAGTGAAATATTTTTATGTTCCAAATTCATTTTAATTTATTAATTTTACTCCAACTTACATATAAGTCATAACCGTCATTTAAAATACAACGATGCAATAAACCCCAATATAATGTTATTTACCTTCTCGTAACGGTAAATAGGCAAAACACGATAAATATTATCCCTTATTATCACGGGAAATAATATTTACTTCAACCTTCCCTATTTTATAAAATTATCCCATCAGGCAAAATAATATAAAATAGTCGCTCCAAAGATTGGGTTGTTACATACTCCCCCTCTTATAAGGGAATTTTTCCCTCAAAATTCAGGCGTACTCTATAATTATAATAAGGGTATACTATTCAAAACTATCGCTCTATCATCCTTTGCAAACTCCTCGTTATTATAGCGTCCCCATTGGACTTGGACTAAGGTCGTCACTATTCGATCTTAATCTACCCTCTTCGTGCTCTAGCTTAGAACCAAATCATTCCCCATGAACTATTGATCCTACCCTTCTACATCGGAAGGAGATACCTACATAACTCGGCACAAGTTGCCATTCCTCCTGAATCGCATTATACCCTTTCCTCGGGGATAACTACACTAATATTAAGTCGTTTAACCCCAAAACTACTTAACTTCTATTCGTATTGGTGTAGCCCTTTGAAAATATGCAGTTCAATGAGCCCAATCATTTGAGAAACATTCCTGGGTCACTCCAAGTCCACGGAATTTATTATTCGCTGGTTCCATCCAACGAGCAGGCAAAGTACTCAGCCGACTACACTAGGCCACACACACGGCACCATACTTATATAAAATGATCCGAACTATTGTACAAAAATTTTGATCCATAAAAGCTACTACTCCCATCCTTCCTTTAAGTCAACACGCCCATTCGAGGTATGCCTTTCGACATTAAGCTAACTTCAACCACTTACGGGTGGTAGGTCGTACTCAACTTCAATTTAATTCCCATTACTTCCTAGAAACTTTATCAATACCTTAACACGGCTATCTCGTCCCGGTCCAATACTATTTTGATAGGGACCTCGTATAGTTCCATAACTCCGCTATGAAGAGTTGGGCGTACTCCTCTGCAATTAATCCGCCCATTTTAATTGGGTAAGCAATGATTGGTCCAATGATCAATATTATTCTCAACTAGGATCATGACCGTAGCAATATCGGCAATTCGATAAGAGTGTCCACTGACATACCCTTCCTCGCTTCACACTACTCTTTTCACACTAGTAGGTGAAAGGGTCGATCACAGACATGAACGCTCTTGCTATAGTATTCCCTCGGTTAAGCTCGTTCCACTTGGCATTCCTTGCCTTAACTAATTTCTCTGATGGGTTTTCTACTCAGCGCATCAGCTGCCCCATCCGCATTTCCTTAGCGAAAGGGAATATCCAATTGATAGTCCTTTACGAGCCCCAACTTGTCACTCGTGAAAAGACCAATTTCTTGCCCAAGAAGTAGTGCATCTATTCTTTTAATGTGAGTACTACCGTTATGAACTCTACATCAAGCGTGGGATAACACTTCTCACAAAATTTAAGTTTGTGAGACGCAAAAGCAATGGGTCCATGCTCCCGTATTAATACTTCCCGTTCCTGGTAGAGACTCGTTCGTTAAAACCACTCTCGATCTTAACAACACGAGTGCAGGAGCAGAGGTCAACTCATCCTTTTAACTCCCCAAAAGATAGGTTACCGACGTAACGCTCTACCTAAGAGAGGCCTCACCTTCTATGGCCCAACATTCTGAATCACTCGAGATCCCATACTTCTTCGTTCTAGGGACCTAATCCTACTTAGAGTTAACCCACAAATCTACTCGCGGTCAACTCCCTATAGCCTTACTAAAACAGCGTTACATGCCCTAAGGGCCTTACGTCCTAATAATCCTAAGGTCGATATATATCCTAATCAAATCATATAAATATTATACTAATTATATCCCTAGTGTCCAATACCTTTCCCAACTTCTGACATTTTCTCGGTTTCATGCGTGGGACGTCTCGCAAAAGCGAAATCCAAACAAGGAACCCTCCCGTTACACTACTACCTCACATCGTCGGTCATCAAGATATAACGGCCTAAGACACATGATCGGGACCTCTAAGTTTCTAACTCAAAATCCTACTAAGGTGTTTCTACTTCTATGTCTTACCATTTCAATTAATTGAAAATTTTAACTAATCGGACGTTTACTTTCTGTAAAGTCTCACAAATACTTTATCCCAATATATATAGACATATCTTTTTAAATAGCCTTCTCATGAAGTCATAACCATAAGTCTCAATCCGACTTTCTTATCTCAGTCTCCCTTGCATCAATCAGAGGAGAGAACTATTTACAGTGTTCCTATGTCGCACTTTAATAGCCCTTTAATCACTCAATCACGTGATTCTCGGCTAAACCTTCCAACCCAGCTTCCAACAGCAAAAAGAAAGAAAGAAAAGAAAGAGAGAAAAAGAAAAACAAATATAGCATCTCTCCACTTCCAACGCCGTTAAGGTTCACGCGTGGAGCGTCTCGTAAAGCGAAATATAAACAAGGAACCCCTCCTATGCATTACTACTTAACTTTGTTGGTCATGGAGAGAAACCAACATCATACAAGCAAAGCAAACAGACAATCAACCAGAACAAACAAAACAAAACAAAAAGAATGAAAACTTCCTACATACCTTAAACCATCCCTATAAAGTCTCAATCCTGTATACAGGTGAGATATCATAGAACAACTAGTCCCACTCTGAAACTAGACATAGGATAGCCCCGCGATTTATTCGCTTGATATCATCCCAACCAAACCAAAATATTTCCACTCGTATAATACATATAATACGAGTAGCACATACCACACATATACACTTAGAATATCATCACTCGCCTCATAACGAGTGAAGGAAAAAAATATAAAACTTCCCTACCACGGAAGTCATATAGATACACTTTTTATAATAACCTCGACACTACCACAAGCTCAATTTACACATCCGAATCTAGGGTTAATACAATACTACTCCATCTTATTATAAGGAATACACCACCCTTAACTAAGGTGTAATTCCCACCAATATCCTCGCCAATCATCCTGGCCACCACTAATGGTTCCCTGACATCATACTCGAGTCTTATCCAAACCAAATTACTTCCAAGTATGCCCCAACTGGGCACCCTATTCTTACCCTTGTTCTCTAATTGACAAGATCAAATTGCGTGGTTCTACATTCCACGTCAAAACCATTTCCTCCAACACTAGCTACCCTGACGATTACTCGCGTAGTTCCCTTAACCTCCTCAATAATAGAGAACATGCTACCGGCCTCCCCTGCCTTAGTTCAATTAGCCTTCCCTTGATGGATGTCCACCAATGGGGTCTCATGAACACTACTTCTCCTGAAGTGTTAACAACACTTATTCGTGAGCCTATCATTCCACTGAAGGGCTCGTTCTTCCTTGTATCTACCTTATTTTGGTGCACGATTTCCTTAACCGTACCACTATTTATTCACTGTCGGCCTCTGACCGTGCCTCGCGTGAATATTTGAGAATCTACTTTCTCGTCATTCCCGATACCCCATAGAAACTCGCTATTGAAACTATCTAAAGGGTTTCTCCATGAGCAAAACTTCATGCTCCACCATTTTATAGCGACTACCATTCCCGCTATTTCAACATTACTCCAACGGGTGAAAGACCTTCCTCGACATTTCACATCTGGGCATTTCTACACCCCACTTTAGGCCAAAACTCCTGGGCCTTATACTCCTATCGAATGAGGTTACACTACCCCCATCTAACTTAACTTCAACATAGGGTCTTTGTCAAGGACTTTTCAACTTCAAATCAACGTTGCATAAAATTACAAGCTTCGTACCACTCTCTACTTCTAGCAGTACTTGGAAAACTATATCTATTGTACTTAGTAGTCGCGGTAGCGATATAAAAATGCTATGAAGGGAGAGACCTCCAAATCGGCCCTCATCCCCTACTACAGCTTACAGTTCCTAGTAATCCCGTCTCGTGACGCCTTCACCACGGTCTTCCCTGACGCCCTTCATCAGTCGGCCTACGAATCTCACACGAACGCGCAAAAGATTTTCAGGGTTCTCATATCATAGAAGGAGAACGAAATGTCACAAGAGAAGTCAACGATCTTAATCCTAAGGATCTATATCAAATCAAAAGTAATGCTGAAAGCGTAATACGTCCGCACAGATTCCTAAGGACGCTAGAACCTGATGCTCTGATACCATCTGTGACAACCCGCCTCTTAAAATAATAGGTGGCCAGCCCAATACTCTAATAATCACAGCAATCATAGATGGTCCATTCTCAGCATCACTATCGATTAAAATAATAGTACGAGATAACCACCAATCATTTTAAAAAATGGACTGTCAAATTTTAAATTTTGTAAATAAAAGAAAAACACTTAGACAATCCAATTTGAAAAAACGGTGGATACCAAAAATCAATGGGTAACGAAAAGATAATATAATAAATAATAACCGAATAAGGTGTCGGTTAACAGACCAATATAAATAGTTACATCGAGTATTACAATTTAGATATCACAGTGTAACAAATTATTACAAAGCTTGGGCAACACGCCCGAATAAATAAACTGAACATAACTAGAGTACAATGGAAAGAAGCGTCTATAAAAATTATCCTACAACACTCGCAAAATGCTATAGCTCCAAGACAACTGGAACGGAAAGGTCAATACGGGCATCCTTACGGAGGAGCACCTTAATGGACAAAGAGTTACATGCAAAATAAAGAATTATAGACAGGTCAGGGCCTGGTTTGATATGATTACCATGTGACTAAAATGCATGATAGTTAAATGCGTAATTATCTCTTGCAATAAATAACATAAAGGGCCTCACCTCTCATTCTAAAAACACAACCTAGCGCAATATCAATGCTAATGCTCAATGATCATATAAACATGGGAGAACTCATCTACATTACTCAAGGAGACATCAAATCAAATATTCATACTCTACATGCACCGTTCCTAATTCTCTTTAGGAAAAATATATAAATGGCAATTCATTTTATCATATGTTTACCAATACGATTTCATTTCAGAACTTTCTTTACCAATTTTATTTCCTTTCTTCCATCCAGGGAAAATATATATATAAAGCAAGTTTTATTATCATAAAAATGTTTTTCCGTTTCATAACATCCCCTTTCCCTTCTTCCATCCGGGAGACGTATTTAACTTTTCATTTCCCTTCTTCCATCCAGGAAATGTACTTAAAGCCATTTTATTATCATAAAATTCTTTAATCAACAATAATGTCCCACATTATCAATATAGTTATATATATCATATCATATAACGCTTCTAAGATCTCCCGTACGGGTTTTCCCACTGTGCGCGCCCCTAAATGGCTATCATCTTCCAGGGCCTATCATTAAGAAAACCTGGTATCCTAACGCAAACGTCGGGAAGTGGCCATATGCCTGCGGGAGAGTCATAACCACACCCAGAATTACCTCACCAGCGCAGAAAACATACAATAATCACTCATATGGCCTAGGACTATATCCACCCTACATTCATTAACCAGGGAGCTTCACCTCACGCACGCAACTTCCCTTATGATAGCGATTTAGAGAGGTGTGTTCACATAATTTATCAATTATGAAAATCATTGTTCCCATTTTGAAACCATTCACTTTTACATTTTCAAAACCATTTATTCTCAATAATGAAATACTAATTTTAAAATGTGCATTTCTTATTCTTAAGGTCATAATTTGTTTAAGACCTAAGACCCGAAGTGCCAATATCCTCAAACTCGTCTCCAATAGCCCACAAAGATATCCTAAGTCATCAAAGTGAGTCTCCCTCAATAATGGTCTCCCAAAAGTCCCAACATTATCATTTTATCTTCTATAAATTTTAGGTTAACTTCCTATATCATTCGGACATTAACCTAGACAATCTAACCCTTAGAATGAGCCCAATTAACCCCATACTGACCTAGGATATTTAACTATCCAATACACACCTCTAAAACTCTTCATTACTTACCAAAGGAAGGTCCCTAAACCTTGGACCTAAAAGAAAAAGGGGCTAAAACAAAACTAGGAAAAATCTCCCCAAAACAGGGCATCCGAATCGATTCGCCCTAGGGCCGAATCGATTCGCCCCTGGTTGCGAATCGATTCGACCAAAAGCGAATCGATTCGGTGAGAAAAACCAACAAACTATCTATGTCCGAATCGATTCGTCTTAGCCCGAATCGATTTCGTCTCCCGGACCTGTATCCTACCCTCTAACCGAATCGATTCACCTGGGAGCCGAATCGATTCGGCCCTCCGAATTTGCCCAATTTGGGCTACGGGTTGAGGAACCCTAAAATTCCTAAACCCTTGAATTCTTGATTGCTTCCGACATCAACAACAATTATTTGTACTACATCATTTCTATACTATAACTAACTTATATTTTCTCCTCAAATCAAATTAAAGCAAGGATTTAAGGGTTATACACCGAAAACACCCAAAACCCATAAATGGTTTAAATCTCCCAAAAACTAACTATACATGCAAATTATCACATTAAATCAATATCTAGCAAGTAAGAAACTTGCCTCGAGTTTGTTGTCTCGGATTCTCTTCCGGTAGTAATGGATTGTAGCTCTAATCTTCCATTTTTCTCTCTTTTCTCCCATTTCTCCCAACTCTCTCTTCTCTCTCTCTTGTCTTATAACATGAAATGAGAAAAATAAAAGGGTTGGGAAGGCTTATACGGGTCCTAAACACAAATTCCCCTCTTTTAAATGTTAATACACCATTAAAATGACTCGTAACCACATAATTGGGTCATAACCCAATAAAAGTGCCCCAAACTCAAAAATACAACATGGCACATATTTTGACTATCTCGAATATTCCAAAACCAACCACAACCCCTATTTTGGCATCCGAAGTAAAGTGAAATATTTTTATTTTCCAAATTCATTTTAATTTATTAATTTTACTCCAACTTACATATAAGTCATAAACGTCGTTTAAAATACAACGACGCAATAAACCACAATATAATGCTATCTACCTTCTCCTAACGGTAAATAGGCAAAACACGATAAATATTATCCCTTAATATCACGGGAAATAATATTTACTTCAACCTTCCCTATTTTATAAAATTAGCACATCAGGCAAAATAATATAAAATAGTCGCTCCAAAGACTGGGTTGTTACATTAAGAACACGTTCATTATCTACGAAATGAGTTGGTGGAGACCACCCATTAACTACAGATAACCAAACCCTCTCGTCGATAGATTTTAGTGCTTATTTCATTCGCGCTTTCCAATACGCGTAGTTAGAACCATAAAAAATAGGAAATTTTTAAAATGGAGAAAATTCCATTTTAGCAAAAAATATTTAAAGGATCTTTAACGAAATAATTTATCGTTTTGGCTCTGATACCAATTTGAATGCGATAGTCTTTCTAACTCAATGCTCTGATACCACTTGTTGGAACACGAGGCCCCCAATTTTAAAATTGTTTTTACTTCAAAAAGCGTAATTTCCTTTTATGAGATGCGGAAGAGAAGATGGTTCAATTGAATAACAAATTTTAATTTCTTTTCATATTAAAATTAAACCAAGTGAAATTAGATTAAACACACACACAATTTGAATTTCACTTAAACCAATTAATTTAACCTAAGTCCTACAAATTTGCCTACGTCGAATTTTTCAATTTTACCAAATTAGGCCAAACCAATTTTATCAAATTAAATTAATGACTTGAATTAACTTAACATAAACATTACCCAAATTTAATTTAGCACCAAATTGAACAAGTAGTGATTAAACAAAATTTTATCTTTTTACCTAAGCATGCGTTCTAGGTGATATAGCAATATAAAATTAAACAATGAATCACTATGCCGCGATGTACGAGGAAAAACCCACAACGGGAAAAAATCTAGGACGGCCCTAGCCTCAAATCCACTAAGTATGGTTTTACAAATATAAGACAGTAAGACTTACAACACCCGACTCGATCCCTCTCAAGCCCCGACGCTCCTTCTTGTAAACACCTCCGCCTAGCGAATAACCACGGAGCTCCACCGCGGTCTCGGAATCCACCGATCAGACTTTTTATGGTCACCATCACCCGAACAAGGAGCCTTTCTCCAAGTGGGTAAATCAACGTAAACTTCTTCTGCTTTTGGGGATTTAGAAGCAAACCCAAACTTCTCTTCAAACGGTAGAGATAAAAAAATTGGTGACAAACTCCAAGAAAGTATAAATATATATGGATGAACTTGGACAAACAAACATTGGGTGTAAAACAAGTTTTTAAAACATTTTCTTGAAAAATTAAACACTCAGAACATGAACTTTTTCTTGAAAAGTTGAAGCTCTCAAACTCTCTTTTTGGAGATGGAAAGATGTGAAAAAGTCAAGTTAAAAAACTTGGTTCCCGCACTCACATATTCAGGTAGAAAGTTAGTGGGAAAAGAAGTGGGAAAGTGGGAAAAAACTGCTCAAAACTGTCAATTAACTTTTCCCACCAAAAGTCGTTCGAACGACATTTTCGTTCGAACGAGCCTTCTAACGAAGTTCCAGTGTGAACTCGTTCAAAATCTCGTTGGAAATCTCGTTGGAACATCATGTTCATTCGAACGACATTCCAGTGGCCAATGTGGGAACTCGTTGGCAAACTCGTTCGAACGATATTATTGTTCGAATGAAAAACTCGTTCGAACGACAATTTCGAATGAACTTCCAGAAAGTCTAAAAATTTGATTTTAGCCCAAAAACATTATATACTTTGTTTTAAAGTTTTAATTAAATCTTTATGAAAATAAACAACAGTTTTTTAAAAATAAAGTACACCCAATATAAATTGTTCCAAGCTCCCATATATATATATATATATATATATCAAATGCATTCATACCTTAGGAGTAATGGAACCATGTTGATGACTTAGAAATGAGGCACACTAAACTCGGCATTTTGATGATGCTTTAAACTTGGTCGCTACGTCTTCAACAAACACGTCATAGGCTTGAAGGATGGTCAATTACTCTATCCTATGACTTAAACGTTTTTGTCCGGAATTGAGCCAAAACTACAAAGGACTCAATTAAAAATTTGTGTCCTTAAACATGACAAGGCAATTTCAAAAAAAAATCCCCTCGAGGCAAAACCTTTTTTTCACTTTATAAAATTTACAAATCGCAACTTATAAATTTTATAAATGAATCTACTATGATCCTCTCAAGAATCATAAGAACTACAGTCCTCCTTCTTTAACAGTGATCCCCTCGAGCTTCACAAGTCATCCATGGAGATGCCTTCTCTAGAAAGGTGTATGTGAGATACTAACTAAGGGATTTAATATATATTCACTCAATTATATTATGGGGATGTAATTTGTGAATCAAAAAGGTTTTCAGAAAACAAAAGGTTGAAAACTTTTGCAAAGGATATGCAAAAACAGTTCTAGAAAAAGTCTTAATGAAAACAAACACGAAACATGTATTTATAAGCCGAACACAAATTTTGAGGTAGAAGAATCATTCGAATGAAAAATTGTCTCGTTTTAATGAGAAAAGAACCTCGTTAGAACGACAACAAGGCCGTTAGAACGAAATCATAATCTCGTTTGAACGAGCTTCAAATGATTTTCGAATGATGTAAAATAGCACACCCTCATGAGATGTTCGATCGAAGTAAACTTCAAACGAGATTTCATACTCATTTGATAGAGATTCTCATTTCGTTTGAATGAGATGCGCGTCTTTTGAAAATTTTAAAATAAAGGAAAATGTCTCGAGTTTAAATAAAAAAAAAATTTGTTTCCAGTTTTAATAAAATAAACATCCCAAAATAAATTCAAAGAATAAATTTAAACTTAATAGCATTATACCTTCATGATGTGGAGATGCTTGAAAGTTGGAGATTTTAAATCTTCGGACTTCGTGTCAGCCTGAATAAAATGGTAGTGGAATATGCCACAAACTTATGTAAGCCTAAGTTATTTAAGCAAATAATAGAAATCATGATCCTGCATAGAAACATATATATAACATTTATATGTAATATAATGGTTAATATTTTTCACAAGTCAATATAAATGACTTACGACATGCTATTTATGCCACTGTCATATCTAGACTCTTTAAGTCTAGAATATATAAACCTAAAGATGTGATACCAAAATTGTCACACCCCTAAATAGTTCACAAAACACATCCATTTTTTTTTTCAAATTCAAATTAATAAAAATTAAGATAACCTCAAGGTTTAAATGTGGAATGCTAAAAAACATTCGTTTTAAAGAGAAATAAACAAAACACCAAAACAAGCTAACTTAATTACAATTATTACATTAATAAAAAACTGACAAAACCCTGCTATTATTCACCCCCAACACCCTAAACCTGGCAAAGGCAACTCCAAAACCTGAAAATGTAGATATATAAAACCATGAGTTTAAAAATTCAATGAATGTACTATATCTCTATATAGTAAAATACTATATTAGCATCTTTTATGCAAAATTAGGCCATACACATATCCGGAGTTTATTAAACCCCACATCTCTCGCACCTATGCAGTAAATGTATCTGTAGGTTTCAATAACACTGCAACTTTTGAATTGCATAGTAACCCAATATATCTTTAATTTTATAAATCCATAACATCCCAACATATGTTGGCTTTTAATAAGCCGTAAAAACCCAACATCCCTTGACTTTAAATGAGCCATAACATCTCCATATAATACATCCAAATTATATCAATAATCAACTCAGAAAGTACACTCACCTAATTTCTGTGTTACTTATTCTTTCCCTTGTTAAACTCAGTCGTAGTGACCAATGGCGTGTCTAAGCCTAACAATCCACTACAATCAATATCCTATAAAATAAGATTAACTTTCATAAAATTACTACTTTAACTGAAACATATTAACCATTCAGATATTTTTTGACATTTATAGTCAACTATAATGCTCAAATCATTTCATTGAAGCATTATTAAATAATAACATTTTAAATGCTACAATAATACTAATTCGTGCTAATAATAGGTTAATATGTCACCAATTAATTTAAATCTTACATTAATCATGATTAAATAATAATGAATGAAATTGATAGTGAAAGTCATGCCTATATACTCTATAAATTGAGTACAACAACTTTAGTTCTTATCAACATACATATTTATAAATATATAGCTCGTTAAAAATCAACATTGGATTAATATGGGTCTTAACGAGTGACATATCAAAATAATTAAAAATATTAAATTACATAATTGTGTTCATCTCATATAATAACACATGTTTCGTTTTAGGTGTCATAGTTGATCTTACTTATATAGTCCTATAAATCATACACAAGTTAATAAGGTCCCTAAAATGCACTAAACACAAAATAAACCTAAAATAATAATATAAACTGGTAGAAATTATCTACACAACTCAATAAATAACTTTAACTAAGGAAAAATTTTCTTCTGAATTAATCTAGATTTTATAGAATTTTTCTTCTGTTGAAAACCTAACTTTATAACTTTCATTTTACTTTCTCGAAACTTCCCTTTTGTTTATTTAACCATGTAATCCCTAAGAGTACAAATATACATCATATAAATGAAACTACGTTAGCTTATTTTTACTTTCCACCCCATTTCCTTCATTTAGGCATAATTACACATGACCCTCCCACTTTTTGTAATTATTACTAATATATCCAAAATTATCCGTTTCAACACTTTTTAAAGTACCTCTCACATATATTTAATTAAGGAATCTAAAATTACACAATAAACTATAATATATATATATATATATATATATATATAACTATCGACTACCAAACTCCCTAATTATGCAATAATTCACTTAATTCAACCAATATGAATATTAAATAATTTAAAACGGCATGCTAATATTTGGGATGTCACACTCATCCTCTTAGTCATTGGTATACCTAAGATCATGGACATTATCAAACGATTTCACATTATTATCTGATGCGACATCGTAAACCCGAAGGTATTTAACCCTATAGTGAAGAGATGAGATCTTCCTAGCACTTCATTTTGGAATTAATGTTTGATTACTCTAACTCCTTGAATATGCCTATATTAATTTCGTTTTTTAAACTGAAATATAATATAATATAATATAATATAATATAATATAATATAATATAATATAATATAATATAATATAATATAATATAATATAATATAATATAATATAATAATACATAATATGATATGATATAATATAATTGTTAAAAAGGTTAAACATGAATAATGAAATCTAACTAATTTGGGATACTTATAATGAGTAACTTGATCTCAATTAGGCTCTTCAAAATGATAAAAACATTGAAAATCTCAATTTTGGCTCTAGTGTGCGAACAAATAAGAGGAGATAAGAACCCCAATTGAGACCAATTTATTTTTTTAATCAGTTTTAACTCAAAATGATTTCCCCAAAATATACATGTTTAATTCGTGATCGGAAGCCCAAATGTGTGAAAACTTTTTTCGAATTCAAAACAATTTGTATGGTGTTCCATTTCATTTGTATGTAATGTTGTTAAAGTTTTTTTATGGGTTTTCTATCATTCATAATTCTTTTTAGAGAAAAATCAATTATTAGTAAACACCCATAATGTAAAAGGTTACATTATAGTTCCTCTATGCATTAAAACCTAGAAAAAACATCCTATAATGTATACAATAACTATGACTAACTTAAACACGTAGAGGAGATTGTTTTGAAGCTTTTATATTTTACAAGGTTGGAAGAGGTATATGGTATTAAGGTAGAGAGGGTTTCAAGGTTAGAAAGATGAAGAGAGGAGAAAAAAGTTCAAAAAAAATCAAATATAAATACTCGGGTGCCCTTTGTGATAACAACTATGAAGGAATGGTGTTATTATGGCTTTGGTGAGCAATTTTTGCTTTTGTGGTAATATGGAATAATATTAGGCACTCTTAGCAGTCATCATAATATAAAGTATCATTAAATAATAATCAAATATATAATGCATAAATATTACATCCCGCATGTCTTAATTAGTCCAAACCACAAATAATTATGAATCTTATATGTAATCATATATTATTATATATAAGTGTGCAACATAGGTGATGTGTAGATACTTTATAATTATTTATAATTATCAATAAATCTAAAAAAAATATATCAATCATTTAATAACACAAATTCAAATTGATCATTATTTACATAAAAATGTGAGGATATTTTATGTTGTTTAATACATAAGCAATAATTTTTCACACACAAAATTTTCATAAAAAATTCATAAATTTTGCAATAGTAATTTCATTGATCAAAATTTTAATTATAATCACTTACATATTGGACTCATTTTTATTATCAATTACAGATTATTGTAAAATGATTTTTGGTATCATTTTTTTCATATATATTCTTTTATATATATTATTAAACATGTTAAATTAGTCACTCTATGTAAGAGCATATTTATGCTCCAGTGCCCTCGGCTTGTTAGATTATCTTTTTACATTTTCAAAAGTCACTTAGAGTCTTAGTTCAATAGGTCTTCGAAAATAATCACATTCATGATTTCAGAATTGGACTTCACCAAAGCTTTATCAAGGAATTTTATCAAGGTAAACCAAATATTTGGAATCTTATGGTGAAGTTAAAAGTGACTTAGCGGACTTAGATTTTACCCCTTTTGTTAAATTTTTTCAAAAATTGAAAAATATTTTGATTTAACTTTTTTGTTTTTAAGGTGTCAAAATACATGAAAAATATATTTATTATATAAACTAATGTTTATAACGCATATTTTGTATATATAATTTACTTAGTTCATAAGTTGAATAATCAAATTCTAATTTTTGTGAAACTGAGCAAACTCTGGTCTCAATCATGACCATGTTCGCTGCAGCGAAGTTGCTACTTGCATAGCGAAAGTCCATCTTTGCTGATCGTAGCCAATAGTTTTTTCTCGTGCAATTTTCTTTAGTCACGTGTATAATGCTACGTCACTTAAAAATTACTTCAAATAACCCCATATTTGCATTACCGAAGGACCTATGAAAATTCTGCAGGAAAATCTTTTTGAGATCTGTTGGAGGGATTTTCATTTTCTACCATATCTTTTGGATAAAGTAAAAAGAGATATTATTTTATGTGGTAAAGAATTTCTTAGAGCTTTAAGGAGTTGTTGCCACATGTTTTAAAGTTTGTATTATTTTATTCTCTTCACAAAAAATGTAAGGTTTTCGAGTTTTGCAAATTAATTTTACTAAGGAAAAAAATAAAATTTTGAAAGAGAGAAAATTCTTTTTTTTCATATTGTGAGATATCCTTGTTTTAATTGAAGTTTGAAGTTATTTGGAGTTTGATTACTTCTTCTCAATAATTGAACAAGTATCTGGAAAATCTTATTCTTGAGAGACTTCAAATTTTTAACATCTCAAAAAACTTGTGAATTTATTATGAGTAGTCAAACACTTCCATCAACTTTTAGGAATCTCACAACCTAGAAAGTTAGACACTCATTGTTGTATTTTCCCTTATTCCATTGGAATAACAATGTTTTCTTCAACTTAAGAAAAAGATTTCTGAAAATTTTTAAACACGAAATTATCAACAAGGCTGACACCTATGATGATGAGAGTGATCGAAGACAAATTTATGTGTGACAACCCGCCTACTAAAATAATAGGTGGCCAACCAAATACTCTAATAATCACAGGAATCACAGATGGTCCATTCTCAGCATTACTCTCGATTAAAATAATAGTACGAGATAACCACCAATCATTTTAGACAACGGACTGTCAATAAAAAAAAAAATTGTAAATAAAAGAAAACCACTTAGACAATCCCATTTGCAAAAACGGTGGATATCAAAAATCGATAAATAAAGGATGACAATATAATAAATATCACCGAATAAGCTGTCGGTGAACAGACCAATACAAATAGTTACACCGAGTATTACAATTCAATATTTACAATATAGTAAAGGAGTGCAAGACTTGGACAAGCACGTCCGAATAAATAACTGAACACAACTAGAGTACAAGGGAAAGAAGCGTCTACACAAGTAACCTAAAACATCCGCAATATTTCGTAGCTCCATGACAACCGGAATGGAAATGTAAATACGGGTGTCCATGCGGTAGAGCACCTGTAACGACAAAGAATATTTGTAGAAACAAGAAATATAGACGGGTCAGGGCCCGGTTTGATAAGATTTTCAAGTGAATAAAATTCATGACAGTTAAGTGCGTAATTCTCTAGCAATTAACAATAAACTTTATCACCTCTCAATCTAAAAGCAACCTAGCGTAATATCAATGATGACGCTTAAGTTAATTAAAGAACAGAAGGCTAACTTCTCCCCAGTCTCAACACTATGCCCTTATTCGTGCGTGGGGTGTCTCGCAAAGCGAAATCCAAACAAGGAACCCCCCAATACACTACTACTAGGCAAGGTTAATCGTCGAGATACATTAGACCCTGTTCTATTTAATCCAAGTACTAAAGGTTAACTTCTCCCCAGTCATAACACTATGACCTTATTCGTGCGTGGGGTGTCTCGCAAAGCAAAATCCAAATAAGGAACCCCCCCGATATACTGCTACTAGGCATGGTTGATCGTAGAGATACATTAAACCCTCAACACATTATTATTATATACATATAAATGAGAGGTCACAACTACAGCTACTCAAGGATACATAATTATATCCATTCACCATCTAAAACAAAATTCCCATTTCTTTCTTTAGGAATATATACATAAATGGTACAACATTTAATCAAATGTTTACCATACAATTCATCGTATACTAATTCATTTCATAGTTTCATTCCTTATCAGGAAGTATAATCATAGTTTTTATGCTCTTTGTGGCATTTTATCTCAATTATACATTTGTAAAAATCTCTTCCTTATCAGGAATATAATCATCACCATATGCTCTTTGTGGCATTTCATTGTGCTCATTATGGCACTTCCTCATGCTCTTTATGGAATTTCATACATCAAGTCCAACTTGATTTAGAATAGTTATAATCATATATATATATAACGATTCTAAGACCGCCCGTCCTGGTTTTCCCACTGTGTGCGCCCCTAAATGGCTATCATCTTCTAGGGCCTATCATTTAGACAACCTCGGATCCTACCGAAACGTCGGGAAGCGGCCTTATGCCTGCGGGGTAGTCATAACCACACCCGGAATTACCTACCCATTCAGAAACATACAATAAACGCTCATATGGCCTAGGGACTATATCCACCCTGCATTCATTAGCTAAGGGGCTTCACCACAACGTGCGAATTTCCCTTAAGATAGATATTTAGAGAGGGTGTGTATCCATACCTTTTAACATTAATGAAAATCATCTTCCATTTCATTTGAAAACATCCATTTTTACATTCTCAAAATCTTTTGTACTTATTTATTAGTACCACATTTCATTTTATACCTTTCTTATTCTTAACGTCATATTTTATTAATGACTTAAGACCCGAAGTGTCATCAACCTCAACTAGTCCCCAAGACTTTTATATAATATCATAAACCATTAAATTGAATCTCCCTCAAGGAGAGTCTCCCAAATGTCTCAACATTAACATTTTATCTTCAATTTATCTTTTGGTTAATCTCCTATTTCATTCGGACATCAACCTATACAATCTAGCCCTCGAGGTAAGCCCAATCATCCCATATAATTTTAGGACATTCGTCTACCCAAAACCATCCTCTAGGACTCCCCATTACTTTCCAAAGGAAGGTCCCTAAACCTTGGACCAAAAAGAAAAAGGGCTAGAAATCAAACTAGGAAAAATCCCACAAAACAGGGGAACCGAATCGATTCGCCCCTTGGGCCGAATCGATTTGCCCTTGCGAATCGATTCGCTAATAAGCCGAATCGATTCGGTGGGTGAAACTTGACTTTCTGTAATTGTCTGAATCGATTCGGTCTTAACCCAAATCGATTCGGTCTTTACCCGATTCGATTCGGTCTTCTAGACTTGTAACCTATCCCCTAACCGAATCGATTCTCCTGGCCGCCGAATCGATTCGGCCCTATAATTTTGCCCAGTTTGGGCTATGGGTTTAAGAACCCTAAAATCCCAAAAACCTCAAATTTGTGATTTTATCCAACATCAACGACCACAATTTAACCCAAATCATTTCTACACCATTACTAACTACTAATTTATCCTCAAATCAAATTAAAACCAAGAATTAAGGGTTTAATCATCAAAATCAACAAAAACTAATTTATGATTTAAATCTCCAAAACTTAACTAAACATGCAATTTATCACATTAAATCAATATCTAGCAAGTAAGAAAATTTCCTCGAGTTTGTAGTCTCAGATTCTCTTCCGGTAGCAACGATTTCCTGCTCCAATCTTCCGTTTTCTCTCTTTTCTCTCTTTTCTCCCATTTCTCCCAAGCTCTCTCTTCTCTCTCTCTCTCCTTTGGCTTCTAACACAAATGAAGAAAGAAAAGGGGTGGGCGAACTTAAATGGGTCTTAAAACATAAATGCCCTCGTTTTATTGCTAATACACCATTAAAATGACTCTTATCCACTTAATTGAGTCATAACGCGTCAAAAGTGCCCGAAACTCCAAAATGCAACTTGGCACTTATTTCGACTATCTCGACTATTCTAAAAACAACCGTACCCCCTATTTTGGCATTCGGAATAAAGTGAACTATTTTTTTGTTCCAAATTTCATTTTATTTCATTAATTATATCACAATTTAAATATGGGCCATAACTGTCGCTTTACATATAACGACGCAATAATACCCAATATAATGCTATTTACCTTCTCATACGGTAAGTAGACAAAACATAGTAAATATTATCCCTAAATCTCACGAGAAATAATATTTACTCCAACTATCCCTATTTTATAATATTAGCCCATCGGGCAAAATAATATAAAATAGCCGCTCAAAAACCTGGGTTGTTACATACTCCCCCCCCCCCCCCCCCCCCCTTAGAAGGGAATTTTTCCCTCAAAATTCGGGCATATAGTATAACCATATAAGGTTATACCATAATAAACTACCGTTCTATTATTCCTAGCAAACCTCTTGGTAAAATGTCGTCCTTATTGGGCTCGGACTAAGGTCATCATTTTTGATCTTAGCCTGCATTTTACGTGCTCTAACATAGCACCTCATCGTTCCTCCAGAACCATTGATCCTACCTCTACTATGGAAGGATATACCTACACATCTCGGAACCATACTTACAAGAAACAATCTGAACGATTGTATGGAGGTTTCGATCCCTACTAACTACTACTCCCAACCTTCTTCGTTCCACTACTAGTCTCTTCATACTAGTAGGGTAATCGGTCCATTACGGACATGAACGCTTTTGCTATAGGCATTCCATGCCTTACTAAGCTCTCCGACGGTTCCCTACTCGGTGCAATTACTAACCCATCCGCATTTCCTTAGCGAAAGGGGATCTCCACTTGATAGTCCCTCACGAACTCCAACTTCTTTCTCGTGAAAAGACCAACTTTCCTGCCCAGGAAGTAGTGCCTCTATTCCTTAAGGCGAATACTACCGCTACGAATTTTATATCAAGTGGGGGATAATACTTATCACAGAATTTAAGTTTGTGAGACGTATAAACAATGGGTTCATACTCCCGTATTAATACTTCCCGTCCTGGCAAAGACTCGTTCGTTAAATCCACTTTCGATCTTAACAACACGAGTGCAGGAGTAAAAGTTAGCTCATACCCCAACTCCTCTGAAGATAGGTTACCGACGTAACACTCTATCTAAGAAAGGCTCCACTTTCTATGGCCTACTGTTCCGAACCACTCAAGATCCTAAACTTCTCCGTTCTAGGGACCCAAACCTACTTAGAGTCAAGCCATAAACATATTGTGGTCAACTCCTCACCGCATTCCTAAAACCATGCTACATGCCCTAAGGGCCTTACGTCCTAAAAATCCTAAGGCCAATCTATCTATCTGATTAGGCACATATTCTTCATATTTATCTCCTTAATTTCGGTATTTTTATGATCTCGTGCAGTGTATCTAGCTTGGATTTGTCTCTTATCTATGCTACTAACCTTTTTTGGCAAGTATTTCGTATTTTGTGTATTTCTCATGTGTTTTACAGGTATTTCATGCAAGTTAGTGCGAAGGAGAACTCAAAACAGTGAAAGAAACCAAGAAATGGAGAGTTGAAGGGCATTTTTGTAATTTTTCAGCCTTAGTCCGAAGGTGGGGCCAACTAGAAATTTGAAGATATCTAAATTACAAGAATACTGAAAAAAACGGCACCTCAATCCGAGCTACGGTGAAGAAGTTACGATGTTTTGAAGTTGCGCGATAATGAAGAGTCTGGATGTGCGGATTTCTGTAATTAATTATGCATTTAATGCAGTGCAACTCTTGGAAAACTTGTGCCACAAGCGAAATTTGATGCCAAATTCATGCAACTTGGTGCTATAAAAGACCAAGCCCTACTTCATTTTCAAGGGGAGTTGAATTCTAGAGAGAGGGAGTCGAATTCTAGAGAGTAGAATAGAATTCTAGAGAGAGAATTAGATTTTAGAGAGTCTTTTTGTAAGTTTGAAGAAGAAGAATTTTTCTTGATTCAAGTTCATCTCTTTTCCCTATTGCTGAATTCAAGTAAAATCTTTCCATTCTCTAGTTTTATTATTTGCAATTTACTTACAATGCCTTGTGGATCCATATTTTTACATATGAATTTGTTCGTTAATCAAATCATGAGTAGCTAAATTCCCAAGGGATGGGGTACATGAACTCAATCCAAGGCAAATTATTTATGTAGAAAATAGATGTTAAATTAAAATATTGATTGAATCGTGAAAGAAACTCATACAAACATTGTCAATCTTTTAATCTCTCTTGCCCTAGGTACTTGAGATGTTTAAGAACGCTTTGCGAGTATGATTTATCATTCACCGCTTTATAGTTGCCTTTGATTTCGTATGGTGCGGGCTTGAACCTCATATACGTAATGCTTAGAATCTATAAAGACTAGATCTAGTCAATAGTTTTAATTTACAATTCTATTATTCTATAGGATAATTTGTTAAGGATTGAGGGATTGTACCCTACCCTATTTTCTCCCATTTGTCAGATCTAAATCTTTTTGCAATTTTCAGTCTGTTTCTTTTAAGTAAAGTTTTTAATTCATTAGAAAGTTTCCCAATCTTTAATCATCTTTTTGTTTCTTTTAAGAAATCATTTCAAGGTTTAGTAATTTTTCTTGTTACTATTTGGCAATTTCGATCCCTGTGGAGACGATCCCGACTTACCGGGTTATTACTTGAGCGACAAGGCTTGCACTTGAGCCTAGATAAATACGCACTTTTAAGACAAATATTAAGTCGCGTCAAGTTTTTGGCGCCGTTGCCGGGGACCGAAAATTGTTAAATTTTCAAGAAAGTTATTTTTATCTACAAGTGATTTCATAAAAAAAAAAAATCATTTCTTCTCTTGTGTACTTATATGCAGAATTCATCTCCCACCCAAATTCACGAAAATCCTATTGCCGAAGCCGGTTCAGAAAATTCTGAGTCTCCTCGTTTTTGGGTTCCACCTCCTTCGCCTAATAATTCCATCACAAGTCGTTCTTTGAGTCAAACCCTGAGTGAGAATTCTGAACCTTTCGGTAGCGATATGTCGGATCATGGTAGTGTCGGTGTTGGTGCGGGAGAGGATGATGTACCATATCAACCCATGAGAGATCTTTTATTTTCGGAGAGAACTGTTACCCCTGGTTGCATTTTACTCCCGTATAATGCCGGTCAGTTTCACTTTCGGAATGGAATGATCCAAATTCTTCCTACATTTCATGGGATGGATTCGGAAAAACCATATCTCCATATTCGAGAATTCGAAGATACGTGTGAGACATTTGGAGACCAAGCTTGTCCACAAGAGGTAATCCGGTTGAAGCTCTTTCCTTTTTCCTTAAAGGATAAAGCTAAAACATGGTTATGGTCCCTTCCCCCAAATTCGGTTTTATCCTGGAGAGATATGCAAAACAAGTTTATCTCCAAATTTTTTCCACAACACAAAACCAATTCTGTTAAAGCCCAAATCCAAGCTTTTCGTCAAAATGAGAATGGGGCTTTTGATAAGTGTTGGGAGAGATATCAGGAGTTAGTTAATGCGTGCCCCCATCATGGTTTTGAACCTCATCATCTGATTTCATTTTTTCATCAAGGCCTTACTGTAGCGTCTAAACAACTTGTTCAAACCATGTGTGAGAGACCTTTTTGGGAGTTAAGTATGAGCGATGCTGAGGCTCATTTGAAATACGTGGCAGAAACTACCCAAGCCTGGGATACTTCTGATCCCAATAGTCAAAATAGAAATCGACAAGTGTCCAACTTGCCTGCTGCGTCCAGTATTTATCACTTGGACAAGGACACTTTGTTGGATCGAAAATTTGACCAATTGGAGAAGAATTTCAGAGATATGCTAGATATGAGATTGAGAGATGTGTCTGGACCAATACAATCCGGAAAGGAGAAGGTATGTGCCATTTGTAATGCATGCCATTCTACCGAAGGATGTCCTACCATTCCTGCATACAAGGCCATGTACACTGAACAGGTTGATGCAATAGGAGGTTTTCGAGGAAATTATAAAGCTCAGCAAGGGAATGCATATAATCAATCGTGGAGGAATCCCGGGTTCAATTATGGATAACCCCAAGGTGGGATGGTTCCTAACCTACCACCACCTCCTCAATTTCAGCAAGTGGCTCCTCCAGTGTCAAATCCTATGCAAGTACCACCCCCTGGTCCGTATGTAGCTCCACCTAGGATATCTCTTGAAGATAATTTCAATCAATTCATCCAATCCCAAAAAGAGAGAGATGCTAAATTTGAGCGAATGTTCGCTGAAATGCAAACTAACATCTCTAGGTTGCAGTCTGCAGTGAATACTTAAGAAAAGGGTAAACTTCCAGCCCAAGGCCAAAGACCACCTCTTCAGGGTCAACCCACGGTTTGCTCCACATCATCAGATTTGCAAGAACAATGTCAAGCTGTTACTACTCTTCGTAGTGGCCGCGTAATTGATCTAACACCTAAATTGCCAAAGGTGAATGATGATGGAGTGGAACCCAAAATTTCTAAGGAATCTGAAACTTCCGAGTCTGAAAAACCTTCCTTAGAAAAGGAATTGAAAGATGAGGAAGATGAACCTGAAATTGAAGTCAAGTTGCCTACTGTTGATCCATTTCCTCAACGCTTAGAGTCACCCAAAAAAGGTGCTTCGCGTACAGAGGTGTTGGATGTGTTGAAACAAGTAAAATTGAACTTGCCGTTCCTTGATGCTATTCAACAAATTCCAGCAAATGCTAAGGTTATTAAAGATCTTTTGACTGTCAAGAGACGTCTTAAGGTGAAGAAAAATGTTTTCTTGGCACAAAATGTGAGCTCAGTTCTTCTCAATGATCTTCCACCAAAATTCAAAGATCCAGGTGCACCTACCATTTCGGGTATCATAGGAGAAAGAAAAGTGGAAAAAGCATTGCTTGATTTAGGTGCGAGTGTAAACATCCTCCCATACTCCATCTATAAGCAGCTTGATTTAGGTGATTTAAAACCTACCCGAATCACTCTATAGTTAGTGGATAGAACAGTCAAAGTGCCTCGTGGGATTGTAGAAGACGTGATAGTTCAAGTGGACACGTTCTACTTTCTCGTTGATTTTGTTATTTGGGACACCGAGCCTGTTCCCCATACGAGAAATCATGTTCCAATTATATTGGGCCAACTGCTCTTACCTACCGCTAATGCTTTGATCAATACACGGAATGTCCAAATTCAACTCACTTTTGGAAACATGACTCTCGAGACTAATATTTTCAATGTCGCTAACCAAATGGGTGATGAGGACGAGATTCTTGAAGTGGATCTTATTGAGGAAGTTGTGGGTGAAAATATTGAGACAATCATAGGAGGAGATGCTCTGAAAGTGTGCTTAGTGCAAAGTGGTGCACAATTGAGTGCTTATACTGAGTTTGAGAGAGAGGTGGAAGAGTTGAAAATTTGGTTACAAGAGGAAGAGAGTTTTGAGAGTTTTGAGAGCAGTTGACTGGATTTCTAGGTATGAAGAATTGCCTCCGAGGGAGACACCCATGATCCCCTCTGAACATAGATTTCCTAATCTTGAGTTGAAGAAACTACCCTCCCATCTCAAATATGCCTTTTTAGGTGAGAATGATACATTTCCTGTTGTTGTGTCTTCCCATCTAGAAAAAGGGCAAAAAGGTATGTTGTTAGATGTGTTGCGAAAGCATAGAAGTGATTTTGGTTGGACCATAGAAGATTTGAAAGGTATAAGTCCGTTGATTTGTACCCATAAAATCCATCTTGAAGAAGAAGTGAGGCCCTCGCGAGAGATGCAAAGGCGATTAAATCCAACCATGAAAGAGGTAGTAAGAGCGGAAATAATCAAATTGCTAGATGCTGGAATTATATATCCCATTTCGGATAGTAAATGGGTGAGCCCAATTCAGGTCGTTCCAAAGAAATCAGGGATGACTGTGGTTGAAAATGCTAAGGGAGAATTAATACCTCAACACACCGCCATTGTGTGGCGTGTTTGCATTGACTACCGAAAGCTCAATGCCGGAACTCGAAAGGATCATTTTCCCTTACCGTTCATCGATCAAGTTATTGAACGAGTGGCGGGTCATCCTTACTATTGTTTCCTAGATGGGTATTCCGGTTATAATCAGATTGAAGTGGATGTACTTGATCAAGAAAAGACAACTTTTACATGTCCGTTTGGTACGTTTGCCTATAAACGTATGCCATTTGGGTTATGTAATGCGCCAGCTACTTTTCAAAGGTGCATGTTAAGTCTCTTTAGTGATATGATTGAAAAAGGTCTTGAGGTGTTCATGGACGATTTCAGGGTTTTCTGTTCATCTTTTGACCATTGTTTAGCTAATCTTGAGAGAGTTCTATTCCGATGTGTGGAAAAAGACTTAGTCCTCAATTGGGAAAAATGTCATTTCATGGTTACCGAGGGTGTAGTCTTGGGCCACATAGTCTCATCTAAGGGGATTGAAGTTGATCGAGAAAAAATTGAAGTAATAGCTGAGTTACCCCCGCCAAAATCACTTAAAGATGTAAGGTCCTTTCTAGGACATGCTGGATTTTATAGGAGGTTTATCAAAGACTTTAGCACCATCGCTAGACCTTTGAGTAATCTTCTCATGAAGGACACTCTATTTGAGTGGAATAAAGCACGTCAAGAAGCGTTTGATAAACTTAAGAGCATGCTTATTTCCTCTCCTATCATGCAAGCTCCGGATTGGTCACTACCCTTTGAGCTTATGTGTGATGCAAGTGATTACGCGATTGGGGCTGTTCTTGGATAGAGGAAAGACAAGAAAGCTCATGTTATTTACTATGCTAGCCAAACATTATCTGGCCCTCAGCTTAATTACTCTACTACAGAGAAAGAGTTACTAGCAGTCGTTTTTGCTCTCGACAAATTTCGCTCTTACATTGTTGGGTCGCCTATCCTTTGCTTCACTGATCATTCGGCACTTAAATATCTCTTGAGAAAGAAAGATGCCAAACCCCGTCTAATCAGGTGGATCCTACTCCTACAAGAGTTTAATCTCTCGATTCAAGATAAGAAAGGAGTAGAAAACGTCATTGCTGACCATTTGTCACGACTCTCGTCCGACATGCCTATTGATCCCATTCCCATAGACGAGTATTTTTCGGATGAGAATCTATTTGCTACCTCTTCTCTCCCTTGGTTTGTGGATATAGTCAATTACCTTGTCACTGGAGTTCTTCCATCTAGTTGGAATCCGCAAGAGAGAAGGAGGTTCATTACTTGGTCACGCATGTTCTTTTATGATGATCCATATTTGTTTAAGTATTGTGCTGACCAAATTATCCGGAGATGTGTACCCAATGAGGAAATCCAAGGGTTAATTCTATTATGTCATTCGGAAGCATGTGGCGGTCATTTTTCTAAAAATAAAACTGCTGCGAAAATCCTTCAAAGTGGTCTTTATTGGCCCACAATCTTCCGGGATGTTAATGCTTTTTGTAAATCTTGCGATAGATGCCAAAGAATGGGAGCTATTACTCGCCGTGATATGATGCCATTATCCCCCATTTTAGTCTTGGACTTGTTTGATTGTTGGGGTATTGACTTCATGGGGCCCTTTCCCCCTTCTTTTGGTTTTCTATACATCCTCGTCGCTGTAGATTATGTCTCGAAATGGGTAGAGGCTATAGCTACAAGGACGAATGACAGCAAGGTGGAGATAAAATTCATTCAAGAAAATATACTTTCTCGCTTTGGTATGCCTAAGGCCATAATTAGTGATAATGGAACTCATTTTTGCAATAGGCCGATGGAGAAACTAATGCGGAAGTATGGAATTGTCCATAAGGTTGGCACCCCCTATCACCCCCAATCGAATGGCCAAGCCGAGCTTGCTAATCGGGAAATTAAGAATATCTTGGAAAAGACAGTTGATCCTAATAGGAAATACTAGTCTCTTAGATTGACTAATGCTATCTGGGCTTATAGAACCGCATACAAGAATCCCCTTGGGATGTCCCCATTTCGATTTGTGTATGGCAAACCTTGTCATCTTCCGGTTGAAATCGAACACAAAGCGTATTGGGCTATCAAAAGGGTGAACTTGAAAATGGATAAAGCCGGTGAAACACGTAAACTTCAGTTGAATGAGTTGGAAGAAATGTGCAATGATGCGTATGAAAGTGCTAAAATATCCAAGGACCGAATGAAACGAGCTCATGACGGAATCATTCATAAAAAAGAGTTTCATTCGGGACAAAAAGTACTTCTCTACAACTCGAGGTTGCACTTGTTTCCCGGAAAATTGCGGTCAAGATGGTCAGGTCCATTCATTGTGAAAGAGGTATTTCCCCATGGAACGGTTGAACTCAAAGATGAGAAAGGGGAAAACACCTTTAAAGTTACTGGGTATCGTCTCAAGCCCTATTTGGAAGCAATTGTTAAAGAAGCCGACACAATCTGGCTGTCGGACCCCATTTATGGGGATTGACTGAACAAAGAGAGGTGAGGTCGTCGCACCCCCGACGCGTATGGGGTGATTTTTTGTTGTATTTTTTGAGTCATGTATAAGTGTCTTGTTGCATTTAAAGTAATTAGTTCAAGTATTGTTATTTTTTTGTATGCTTGGTTCTAATATGTTTTGTAGATTCAATGGACTCGCACTCATCACGGATCGCTCCATTTAGGTAATATCTTTCTTTTCCTCTCTTTATGTTGTGTTCTTGATTCGCATTGAGGACAATGCAACATTTAAGTTAGGGGGTGTGGGATATTCTTCCCATTTATTGTTTAGATTCATTGATTCGATCACATGTTCTTTCCAAGTGTGTTTTTTAAAAAAAAAATTGAAAAAAGAAAAAAAAAAGCCAAAAATATTTTTCTTCAAAATAAATAAAAATTGGAATTTAAATTTTTCAAAAATACCACCTTTATTCTATTTAAAGTCTCAAATTGTTAACAATCAAAATGCACTAAGCCGAAATTGACCAAAGATGGAAATTGAAAGAAAATTGATGACTTAACGAATAAGTGTGGAGATTAGTCCAACCCGGTGAGATGTTGAGCCTATCGATCTTTATGAGTTTTTAAATCAATCCGAGTTTATGATTAACTCAAAATCCTTTTCAGCATTTTAATAAGTCGTTGATGATCTCAATCCTTTGTTTTGATCGGTTATGAGAAATGTGTGAGATGTTGTCTTAAAATTCGTGCTAAATATATCTCTAAACTTAATTAATCTCGAGATGCATATGGTAATGTGATTAGCAATTTGGACAATGAAGTAGGCCCTCGTTTGTTACCCAAAAATATTAGCCATAAAAAGTTGTGAAAAACAAAATTATCCCTTTACAACCCAAGTTGAGCCTAATAAAATATTTTCCTTTCGTTTGATAACCCGAAAAACCCAAATAGCCCGGAATTGTGAAAATTGAATATTCATTAAGTCCGAAAAGTGCAACAAAAAGGGGCAAGAAGAAAAAAAAAAAGAAGATATGCTCAACAAAAATAGCAAGAAAAGAAAAAAAAAGAAAAAAAAAAGAGAAAAAGGAGCAAATGCCCGAAAAAGCACTAATGGACGTCATGAGTACATTTTCCAATTCCGAACATTGCGTTTATTCCCATTTTTACCATTTACACCTTTTAACCCAAAAAGTCCTAACTGAGTCCGAATTGCGAAATTAATTACTGCATGGAGAGTTAAAACATGAAAAGATAAAATGAGAGATTAAATGATGTGAAATAGAGATGATGTTTCCAGTTTCCTAATAACTGTACTCCAATGATGAGATCTTTTCACCATATATTTTCTTCTTTTCAATTTTGTATGCATGAATTTGTGTCCATTATATTTACTCTTTATATCATGCATACCGAGAGAAAATAGCCACACTCCGAGTGATTCGTTTGTGAGAGCATTCCGTAAGAATTTGAATCAAAACGAATTTTCGGAAAGTAACGTAATGCTCAATCAGTGGAAATTTGAGGTTTAATTTTTGGCTTCGCACACACACACACAACGGTTTGAGACATTTGAATATGAATTTATGGTGAGTATTTTTCAAAAATTTTAAATTGTACAATTTTTAAGTATTTTGATCTTTATTTGAGTCAATAAAGAATTTTGTGGGTGTATTCACTGCAAACCCTCACGAGACAAAACTCGTCCTACTAGGGTAACCTAGGGGTTTAAAGGCTTGTTGCATACGCTAAATGCAATCGCTTGCCCACGAAAAAGGTATTCTATCCCAATAAAAGAATTTTCAACAGTTTAACTTTAAACTAATTTCATTTACATTGCTCAGGACGCGCAAAGTTCTAAGTTAGGGGGTGTGATTAGGCACATATTCTTCATATTTATCCCCTTAATTTCGGTATTTTTATGATCCCGTGCAGTGTATCTAGCTTGTATTTGTCTCTTATTTATGCTACTAACCTTTTTTGGCAAGTGTTTCGTATTTTGTCTATTTCTCATGTGTTTTACAGGTATTTCATGCAAGTTAGTGCGAAGGAGAACTCAAAACAGTGAAAGAAACCAAGAAATGGAGAGTTGAAGGGAATTTTCGTAATTTTTTAGCCTAAGTCCGAAGGTGGGGCCAACTAGAAAGTTGAAGAGATCTAAATTACAAGAATACTGAAAAAAACGGCACCTCAATCCGAGTTACGGTGAAGAAGTTACGATATTTTGAAGTTGCGCGATAATGAAGAGTCTGGATGTGCGGATTTCTGTAATTAATTATGCATTTAATGCAGTGCAACTCTTGGAAAACTTGTGCCACAAGCGAAATTTGATGCCAAATTCATGCAACTTGGTGCTATAAAAGACCAAGCCCTACCTCATTTTCAAGGGGAGTTGAATTCTAGAGAGAGGGAGTCAAATTCTAGAGAGTAGAATAGAATTCTAGAGAGAGAATTAGATTTTAGAGAGTCTTTTTGTAAGTTTGAAGAAGAAGAATTTTTCTTGATTCAAGTTCATCTCTTTTCCCTATTGCTAAATTCAAGTAAAATCTTTCCATTCTCTAGTTTTATTATTTGCAATTTACTTACAATGCCTTGTGGATCCATATTTTTACATATGAATTTGTTCGTTAATCAAATCATGAGTAGCTAAATTCCCAAGGGTTGGGGTACATGAACTCAATCCAAGGCAAATTATTTATGTAGAAAATAGATGTTAAATTAAAATATTGATTGAATCGTGAAAGAAACTCATACAAACATTGTCAATCTTTTAATCTCTCTTGCCCTAGGTACTTGAGATGTTTAAGAACGCTTTGCGAGTATGATTTATCATTCACCGCTTTATAGTTGCCTTTGATTTCGTATGGTGCGGGCTTGAACCTCATATACGTAATGCTTAGAATCTATAAAGACTAGATCTAGTCAATAGTTTTAATTTACAATTCTATTATTCTATAGGATAATTTGTTAAGGATTGAGGGATTGTACCCTACCCTATTTTCTCCCATTTGTCAGATCTAAATCTTTTTGCAATTTTCAGTCTGTTTCTTTTAAGTAAAGTTTTTAATTCTTTATAAAGTTTCCCAATCTTTAATCATCTTTTTATTTCTTTTAAGAAATCATTTCAAGGTTTAGTAATTTTTCTTGTTACCATTTGGCAATTTCGATCCCTGTGGAGACGATCCCGACTTACCGGGTTATTACTTGAGTGACAAGGCTTGCACTTGAGCCTAGATAAATACGCACTTTTAAGACAAATATTAACTCACGTCACTATCCTAGTCTAGTCGTACAAGTATACTATCCTAATTATATCCCTAGTGTCCAAGATCTTTTCCAACTCCAGATATTATCTCGGTTTCATGCGTGGGACGTCTCGCCGAGGCGAAATCTAAATAAGGAACCCTCCCGTTACAATACTACCTCGCATCATTGATCGTCGAGAAGTAACGGTCGAAGATACATGATTGGGATCGACAGAATCCTAACTCTAAGTCTTACCACTGCAACAAACATGAAAATTTAACTGATCGGGCACTTACATTCTGTAAGACGCTACTAATGCTTTGTCCCAATATACATACATTACATCTTTTATAGATGGCCTTCTCATTAAGGCATAACTATAAGTATCTATTTTACTTCTATATCTTAGTCTTCCCCACATCTATCAGAGGAAAAACTATCACAGTGCTCATATATCGCACATCAACTTAGCCCTTAATCACTCATTTACGTGATTCTTAGCTAAACCTTTCCAACCCAGCATCTCAACTAACAGAAAGAAAAGAAAGAAAAATGCAACATCTATCCACTCTCAACGTCGTTAAGGTTCATGCGTGGAGCGTCTCATAAAAGAGAAATCCAAACAAGGAACCCCTCCACACAATCCCCTTAACTTGTTGGTCGTGGAGATAAGGCAACATCATACATAAGCAAAGAAAACAAAGCAAGCAAACAATCAAACAAAACAAATGAAGCAAGAAAAATAAATAAATAAAAAATGAAAACTACTTACATACCATAATCCACCTCTATAAAGTCTCAATCCTATATCAAGGTGAGATATTATAGAACAACTAGCTCTTCTCTAGAACTAGAAATAGGATAGCCTCGTGACTTATTCGCTTGCTATCGCACCAACCAATCCAAACTAAGAATATCTCTACTCGTATATTACATATAATACAAGTAGAACATACCACACACATACTTCTAAAACATCATCAATCACCTTATAATGAGTGAAAGAAAAATATAGAACCTCCCTTCCAAGGAAGTCATATAGATACATTCACTATATAAATATTGACACTACCATAAGCTCGATATACACACCCGAATCTAGGGTCAATACAATGCTACTCCATTTTAACATAGGGAACATCCCACCTTCAACTACGGTGGAAATTCCCGCTAACATAATAGCCAATCTCTTTGGCTATTACCAATGGTTCCTGGACGTATAATTCTAGTCTGAACCGAACCAAACAACTTCTATCTCTATCTACTCTAGCGATTACTCGCATAGTTCCCTTAACTTCTTTAATAAAGGGAACATTCTACAAGCCTTCCCGACCTTAGTTCAACAAGTCTTCCCTGGGTGGATGTCCACCGATGGAGTCTCATGAACTATACTTCTCTAGAAGTGTTAACAACACTTACTTATGAGCCGATCATTCTATCGAAGGGCTCTCTCCTCCTCATACCAATCTTATTTCATTGTATAATTTCCTAACCGTAACACCTTTTATTCACCGTCGGCCTCTGACCGAAACTCACACGAATGCTTGAGAATTCTACCATATCCGCCCCTTCAACCTTACTCTTATGGGTGAAAAGATTTTCCTCCAATATTTGCACCTGGGTAGTTCTATACCCTTCTCGAGGCCAAATCTCTCGGGCCTTATGTTCTCATCGAATGAGATTACACCTCCTCCAATCCAACCGAACTTCAATATATGGTCCTCGTCAAGGACCTCTCATCTTCAACTTAATGTCGCTTGGAGTCCCAAGCTTAGTACCACTCTCTACTGGTAGCGACACTTGAAAAATTATATCTAGAGTACTGAGTAGTCACGGTAGCACTATAAGAAAATGCCACAAAGGGAGCGACCCCTAAAGCGGCCCTCATCCCCGACTACAACTTACAGCTCTTAGTAATCCTATCTCATGACGCCTTCATAACGGCCGTCCTCTGATGCCCTTCATCTGAAGACTTATCAGTCTCACACGGACGCACAAAAGATTTTCGGGGTTCTTATAGCATAACAGAAGAACGAAATCTCACAAGAGAAATCAACGATCTTAATCTTAAGGCTCTACATCAAATTAGAAGTAAAGTTGAAAGAGAAATACATCCGAACAAATTCCTAAGGACTCTAGAACCTAATGCTCTGATACCATCTCTGACAACCCGCCTACTAAAATAATAGGTGGCCGGCCCAATACTGTAATAATCACAGGAATCATATATGGTCCATTCACAGCATTACTGTCGATTAAAATAATAGTACGAGATAACCACCAATCATTTAAGAAAACGGATTATTAATAAAAAGAAAATTTTTAAATAAAATAAAACCACTTAGACAATCCCATTTGCAAAAACGGTGGATATCAAAAATTGATAAATAAAGGATGACAATATAATAAATATCATCGAATAAGCTGTTGGTGAACAGACCAATACAAATAATTACACCGAGTATTACAATTCAATATTTACAATATAGTAAAGGAGTGCAAGGCCTGGACAAACATGTCCGAATAAATAACTGAACACAACTAGAGTACAAGGGAAAGAAGCGTCTACACAAGTAACCTACAACATCCGTAATATGCCGTAGCTCCATGACAACCGGAATGGAAATTTAAATACGGGTGTCCATGCGGTAGAGCACCTGTAACGGCAAAGAATATGTGCAGAAACAAGAAATATAGACGGGACAGGGCCCGGTTTGATATGATTCTCATGTGAATAAAATGCATGACAGTTAAGTGCGTAATTCTCTCACAATTAACAATAATCTTTCTCACCTCTCAATCTAAAAGTAACCTAGCGCAATATCAATGATGATGCTCAAGTTAATTAAAGAACAGAAGGCTAACTTCTCCCCAGTCTCAACACTATGCCCTTATTCGTGCATGGGGTGTCTCGCAAAGCGAAATCCAAACAAGGAACCTCCCGATACACTACTACTAGGCAAGGTTAATCGTCGAGATACATTAGACCCTGTTCTATTTAATCCAAGTACTAAAGGTTAACTTCTCCCTAGTCACAACACTATGCCATTATTCGTGCGTGGGGTGTCTCGTAAAGTGAAATCCAAACAAGGAACCCCCCCCCCCGATACACTACTACTAGGCATGGTTGCTCATCAAGATACATTAAACCCTCAACACATTATTATTATATACATATAAATGAGAGGTCTCAACTACAGCAACTCAAGGATACATAATTATATCCATTCACCATCTAAAACATAATTCCCATTTCTTTCTTTAGGAATATATACATAAATGGTACAACATTTTGTCAAATGTTTACCATACAATTCATCGTATACTAATTCATTTCATAGTTTCATTCCTTATCAGGAAGTATAATCATAGTTTTTATGCTCTTTGTGGCATTTTATCTCAATTATACATTGTAAAAATCTCTTCCTTATCAGGAATATAATCATCATCATATGCTCTTTATGTCATTTCATTGTGCTCTTTATGGCACTTCCTCATGCTCTTTATGGCATTTCATACATCAAGTCCAACTTGATTTAGAATAGTTATAATCATATATATATATATATATAATGATTCTAAGTTATAATCATATATATATAACGATTCTAATACCGATACACTACTATAGGCATGGTTGATCGTCGAGATACATTAAACCCTCAGCACATTATTATTATATAAATATAAATGAGAGGTCTCAACTACAGCTACTCAAGGATACATAATTATATCCATTCACCATCTAAAACATAATTCCCATTTCTTTCTTTAGGAATATATACATAAATGGTACAATATTTTATCAAATGTTTACCATACAATTCATCGTATACTAATTCATTTCATAGTTTCATTCCTTATCAGGAAGTATAATCATAGTTTTTATGCACTTTGTGGCATTTTATCTCAATTATACATTTGTAAAAATCTCTTCCTTATCAGGAATATAATCATCATCATATGCTCTTTATGGCACTTCCTCATGCTCTTTATGGCATTTCATACATCAAGTCCAACTTGATTTAGAATAGTTATAATCATATATATAAAGATTCTAAGACCGCTAGTATGGGTTTCCTCACTGTGCGCGCCCCTAAATGGCTATCATCTTCCAGGGCCTATATTTAGACAACCTGGGATCCTACCGAAACGTCGGTAAGCGACCATATTCCTGCGGGGTAGTCATAACCACACCCGGAATTACCTACCCATCGTAAAAACATACAATATACGCTCATATGGCCTAGTGACTATATCCACCCTGCATTCACTAGCCAGGGGGCTTCACCACAACGCACGAACTTCCCATAAGATAGCGATTTATAGAGGGTGTGTATCCATACGTTTTAACATTTATGAAAATCATGTTCCTTTTCATTTGAAAACATCCATTTTTACATTCTCAAAATCATTTGTACTTATTTATTAGTACCACATTTCATTTTATACCTTTCTCATTCTTAACGTCATATTTTATTAATGAGTTAAGACCCGAAGTGTCATCAACCTCAACTAGTCCCCAAGACTTCGATATAATATCATAAACCATTAACATGAATCTCCCTCAAGGAGCATCTCCCAAATGTCTCAACATTAACATTTTATCTTCAATTTATCTTTCGGTTAATCTCCTATTTCATTCGGACATCAACCTATACAATCTAGCCCTCGGGGTAAGCCCAATCATCCCATATAATTTTAGGACATTAGTCTACCCAAAACCATCCTCTAGGACTCCCCATTACTTTCGAAAGGACGGTCCTTAAACCTTGTACCAAAAAGAAAAAGGGTTAGAAATCAAACTAGAAAAAATCCCACAAAACAGGGGAACCGAATCGATTCGCCCCTTGGGCCGAATCGATTTGCCCTTGCGAATTGATTCGCTAATAAGCCGAATCGATTCGGTGGGTGAAACTTGAATTTCTGCAATTATCCGAATCAATTCGGTCTTAACCCGAATCGATTCAGTCTCCCAGACCTGTAACCTATCCCCTAACTGAATCGATTCACCTGGGAGGCGAATCGATTCGGCCCTGCGATTTTGCCCAGTTTGGGCTACGGGTTTAAGAACCCTAAAATCCCAAAAACCTCAAATCTTTGATTTTATCCAACATCAACAACAACAATTTAACCCAAATCATTTCTACACCATTACTAACTACTAATTTATCCTCAAATCAAATTAAAACCAAGAATTAAGGGGTTAATCATCAAAATCAACAAAAACTAATTTATGATTTAAATCTCCAAAACTTAACTAAAGATGCAATTTATCTCATTAAATCAATATCTAGCAAGTAAGAAACTTTCCTCGAGCTTGTAGTCTCAGATTCTCTTCCGGTAGCAATGATTTCCTTCTCCAATCTTCCATTTTCTCTCTTTTCTCTCTTTTCTCTCATTTCTCCCAATCTCTCTCTTCTCTCTCTCTCTCTCTCTCTCCTTTGGCTTCTAACACAAATGAAGAAAGAAAAGGGGTGGGAGAACTTAAACGGGTCTTAAAACATAAATGCCCTCTTATTATTGCTAATACACCATTAAAATGACTCGTATCCACTTAATTGAGTCATAACGCGTCAAAAGTGCCCGAAACTCCAAAATACAACTTGGCACTTATTTCGACTATCTCGACTATTCTAAAAACAATCGCACCCCCTATTTTGGCATTCGAAATAAAGTGAACTATTTTTGTGTTCCAAATTTCATTTTATTTCATTAATTATATCACAATTTAAATATGGGCCATAACCGCCGCTTTACATATAACGACGCAATAATACACAATATAATGCTATTTACCTTCTCATACGGTAAATAGACAAAACATAGTAAATATTATCCCTAAATCTCACGGGAAATAATATTTACTCCAACTATCCCTATTTTATAATATCAGCCCATCGGGCAAAATAATATAAAATAGCCGCTCAAAAACCTGGGTTGTTACATTATGCTTGCTCTTCCTACTAGAAGGTGGAAAAAGTGAATTGTGAAAGTTGTGCATTATTAAATATAGAGATAGATTCACGTTTGTAAGTCATGTCTTCCTTTGTATAAATATTTACCTATATAGTGGAAGTTATTAGTTTGACCTAAGGTTTTCTCCCGAAAGGATTTTCTTGTATAAATCTCCATTTCAAGTGTATGATTTACTTTTCTACTTTTTTTTATTCCTTTACATGTTTAATAAATATATGTTAACAAAAGAGTAATTTTATAAATCACATTTTATCACTTAGATACTAGTGTTGATCTTTTTTTAAAATTTAAATTAAAGAAAAACATTACATCTACTTTGATAATGATTCTAATTTGAGTATTTTCTTATAACTGTCATTATATCTGGATTTTCTTTAGTACCATACGCTACGCGTGCATATTTAAACACCTCGGATTAGAGCTAGACCTCAATTTTGTAGGCCTAACCACTTAGAGAAAGATCTACTTGTGTGTGCATAAATGGATTTTGATGGAAATCTTTGAAGATTTGCTTATGAGGACCAATCACGAATTTTCTAATAGTCATTCTTTCGAAAATAAAAGTTGTATATTTAAAAATTCTCCTACAAGTCATTTGCTTACAAATTCTAACAAACTTTTTACTCCTTTTGATTTTATTTGTCATTCTTCCACTATAAATGAATATGAATCTAGTGAGGAAGAATTTAACGAAAAAGACTCTTCGATTCTTAAATCTAAATACGATGAACCTTATGAAGAATAATTGATATTTGTTAAGGAATTTTTTTTGCTATCCTCCCAAATGAAAGAGTGTAAAAAATAACGATGATATACATCTTAAGGCAACTATTATTTATCAACTTTAAGTTAATCGTTCTCACATGTATGAGAAGATTAAATTGTTGCAAAAGGTGGTTTCAAAAGTTTATTTAGATTAAACAAAAAAATTGAAAGAAGAAAATAAAATTCTTTTTGAAAAGGTCCAACTTTTAAAAACAAAGAATATGTGTTCTTAAATAAGCTTGCACTTTTAAAAGATGAAAATAAATTTTTACGTGCTTTTAAATCTCATGTACCTATACTCTTTGAAATCCTTAAGTTTTCTATGTTTTGTTTTCGAATCTTTTATACCTTCTTGATGAGTTAAAAGATAAGAACATTGATTCAAAAGAAGATGGTGCAAATTTTATCAATTTTTAAGAGGAGAGAAAATGTTTTACCTAATCTCTTACAACATTAAAAATGGATATTTATTTGTGTGAAGTATCCAAAATAGTAGAAAGTCTTCAAAACGAGCTAACAATGTGGAAGTTTTTTAAAAGGAAAGATTGTAAAAACTTGGTAATGTTCTTTAATATCAACCCAAAAAAGGGAATGATAAAAGAGGATTGGTAATGTACTTTGATATCAACCCTAAAACGAAATTATTAAAGAGGATTATTAATGTAATTTATTCTTATTGCCTAAATAGGATTATATGTTGAAGAAATTTCAACATTTTAAAAAATGTGTTCCTAAACCCTAAACCCAAAACCCAAATGACTAAACTTACAGCTTTTAAATATAATCATTGTCATAAATTTTATCATTTGAGAAGGTTTTATTTTTTTCTTAAATATATTTTGCCTTTGCATCATGGTAAGACTAGTAAGAGTTTTGTAAGGAACAATAAAGGTAAAATAAATTGTTTCAGAGAAATTTGCAGATAAACCCGTTGGAAGAAAATTTTGGGTTAAAAGAAATCAAAGATTTTTTTTAGAAAATTGATCAAGGAAAGAGACGCAAAGAAAATAAAAAAACTTGTCTAATGTACCATATAAACCAAAGGCTCCATATATGAGTAACGTATGGGTAAAGAAGTACATTTCGGATCGAATTGAAATTAAAATAAAAAAGAATTTGAAACTAGTCCCCCTTCACATATAAACCGTAGAGTTAGTTTAGTTTAGCAATAGCCTTTGTTATCAATTCATTTCATATATCTTATGCTAGGATATGTGATTTTTAATCTCATATGAATTTTTCCTATCGTGTTTATCGGTTTGATATCTCAAATGTGAATTATTTATCATATTGACTTATTCTTGCGTTATCTTTTGAATGATTCGAAAATATTTTATTTTTCATAATTCTCTACTTGGTTTGTCTTGACAACAATATCATTTTCGTATTACTGCATCTAGTTAATATTTTTTATCATCCATATATGTAATATATCCCTTACATATAGATTATTTTCATGTGTACCTACTATTGATATTCTTTGCATATGATTATTGTCCTTCATTTGGCTTTTTTCACATAGGTCTTGCATGCTCTTTTAATATTAATCTTTATGATTTTTCTAGATTGATTATCTTATTACTTCACTAGTTATTCTCATTATTTCTTTACCTTGTAGTAATAAGTTTATATTTATATGCTTTATCTATATCTCATGATCCTAAAGATATTTTTTTATACAATAATGCTTAGCCTTTTAAATGATATGCTACATGACATAACTTTTATATCAAAATGGCTTGTTTGATAATTTTTTATTTTATTTGAGAATGTTATATGTGCTTCATGAGACGAATTCTATTTTCTTAAGTCTTATAAACTTTGATAATTTTTTTCTTGAGAATATATGATTATATATTATTGTAGTCTATATCGAAACTACACATTATTATGATGGCTTTTTATAAAGAATGATAAAGTTTTATGGTCTTTTACAAAATGTTTAGACGTTTAAAATACTTGGGATTGAGTTTTATTTCCTAATCGTGTATATGTGAGATTTGTGGTTCATGATTTAAATAAATTGAAAAATATTAAGTTATATCTAAAAAAATCAAGAAAGAAGAAGTGGTTAAGGCTACAACATTGAAATGTGTGATGATACCTTTGAAATTTTGAAATAGTATCTTATCTTTGTTTTCGAGTGAAAGCCGACACTTGTAAAATGATTTGAACAACAACAATGTCTAAAATATTTCTATCTATCGAAAAACGGGTAACATCAAGTACTTGAGACCAAAGGTTTTTAATTTAAAATTTCTTATTTTGGTGGTGGGGGTGGAGAGTATTAGTTATAAATGATTTTAAAAAGGATGTTAGAGATTTCATTTGAGTCGGAGCTTTTAGTCTTTTGTTTTATGATTCATAATTATTAATTGAACTTGATCTTGGACATTTATCTCAATGTTTTTTTTCCAAATGAGATATGATACGTTGATCAATCCCATCATGTTGCCTTTAAAATAATCTTTTCTTGATTATTAATATTTTCATAAACTCAATTTGGTAAGTGTAATAATATTTCCTATATATTTCACTTATCAACATGGGTATTGGGGTTGTTCTCATATTGAATAAGTATGCTTGCATCTTCATGTAAAATCCTTTATAGAGATTAGAATCTTGAAACCTAATTGAGATACTATATTTTCATCTTATTTTCATTTCCCTCATGTATTATATCTTGCACATTTTCTTATTGTCTTAATTTTCATAAGCTTTGATTCTCTCTGTTCACCTTTGTGTATCACACGCTTGGAGTTTCATATTTTTGTAAGGAATATTGTGCATGATTGTGGATATCACGTCTTTAGGAGTGATAACTTTTTTTGGTGTATCTTTACTATATTTTAGTCCTAATTGACTTTAGTCTTAATGTTATTAATTAATATATTTAGAGTATGTGGTATTACCTTTGATATTGATGTAGATAATTAATTTTAATTTTGGTTAATAATACTGTTTTTGTATTAAAGATGTTTGTATTCAATGATTACTTGTGTACTTTTTTTTGTTAGTTGGTAAAAGTTGTTCCGATGTTGTATTAATCATCATTTTCGTTAATGATGTTTTAGGATGATAGAATGACATTTCATTATATCTATTTTTATATATCATATTTCCTTCTTTTTTGTTGTCATTGTAGTATTAATGATTCACCCTTGGATGTTAATGACATTTGACTTGATCATAGGTTCTTAAATATATTTCAGAGATACTTGCTTGGTTATGATCTTTTCAAATGGAATCTAACATAATATGCTATGAAAGTAGGATTTGAAATTAGTTGTCCAAATAATTATTTTACACATCAATTGGTATCTTTTATAATCCTAAGTTCTTCGATCGCTGAGGTTATTTTGGGGTGAAGTACATTTTGAGTATTATGCTAAAATTTGGATTATAGTTTTCATATATTTATCTTGTTATATCATTATTGATATTTTATGCCTTTGTATACTATACCATGTGATTCTTATCTCATATTACTATCATCTACTTGTGATTATCATCATACATGGCAAGTTTCTTTACTGTAGCATATTTTCTCTTGTTGTCTCTTATATTGCTTTTCTTATGTATTTGTGAATCCAATTTCTTGATCTTCTCAATCTTTCCAAAAAGGGGAGAAGTTTCCTAGTGAGAGATAATATTTGATTTAAGGAGATAAATAAAATTAAGACAAAAAGGAGGATAATTATATGATAGAGGATGTAAAAATTCATTTTCTTAGGTTTTAATTTTTACATTATACTTCTTAATGGAATTGAGTTTATGCTATAACATATTAGGAAGTTTTTAGTATGGGGAAGTAGATTTTAACATTTGGTGATATATATTTGTACGTCACTTATCTCATAATTATCTTTGATTCCTTATATATTGTTACCTTATGTTCACAACCTATTTTAACTTTTTATCGCAATTATATATCGTGGTATGTTGATTTCAATCCTTTGGAATATATTTTATAGTTCACTTTTTTATAAAACGTTTGATTATGTTTTTGGTGACACTATCTTTTATTCTATAGCATTTTCCTTTGTCGACTTCATGACAAAAGGGGAAGAATTTTTAATCAAATGAGAATACTGTTATAAGAAATTATGGAATAATTTATGTGGAAATGCATTTGATAAATAAAAAAGTTATGGAAAGATGTTGATACATTGTATCTTAAAGATATTTTAGATAAATTTGGTATGTTTTTTTTAGTGTCTAAATGAACATTTCACATTGGTATATCCTCTATTCATCTTATTACTTATGATTCACTATCATTTGATTAGGCAATGGTATCTTGATATGTTTTGTAGTGCTTGAAAGGAAACATGTTCAAGAGTTTTGAATGGTTAAGGAATATCTTGTGATTCATTTGATTGCATCTTTTCATATTTTAATACTTTGGTCGGCCGAGTCGTGTCAAAGGTGATGTATTTGATATATTTTTTTTGTAATCTTTCGTATTCGTACATTTTGTCACCAAATAGACAAAGGGGAAGATTTTAAGAGAATATATATGCTCAAGTTCCTTCGGCTAGTTAGATAGTCTTATTTCTAAGAGTATTGTATACTCAATGTGCTACATATAATAGATTGTCTGAATTTCTTGTCAAAACATGTATGAGTATTGATCCAAGAGGACATCGAAAAGTTTCATCAACTTCTACCCGAATTCACTCATGTCGAACCTCACTTAGGAAAGGTGATGGAACACAAAGCCCCAAAATTTAAAATTCTTTAAATTAATGAGAGGGTTCAATTAAAGTTCCCAACTAAAATCTCAATTCAAAATTAATTAAGTTAAACTACAAATTTTAATTTCTTCAGAATTAAAATTAAATTGAACTAAAAGTGAAATTAAACTACTCAACAAATAAATTTCCACTTAAATAAAATTAACTTAACCCAAGTTCTAAAAAATTTCCTAACAATAAATATTCAATTTTTTCAATATAGGCCAAATCAAATTTTATCAAATTAAATTCCGGACTTGAATTAAATTAAAGTTACCCAAATTATTAATTAGCACCAATTAAACTATAATTTTGATTTTTAAACTAAATTTTATCTTTTTAAATCTTAGCATACATCTAAGTATTTTTGCAAGATAAAATAAAAATCACAACCACTACACGGCGATGTACGTGGAAAACCCAAATGGGAAAAACCTTGGACGACCCTTGCCTAACAAATTCACTAGATATGGTTTTACAATTACAAGACAAAAGACTTACTAGACTCGACATGACTCCCTTCAACCCCCACGCTTATTCTTGCAAATAACTCTGCCTAGCAAATGACCACGACGCCCATCGAAGTCTTAGTGTCCACCAATCGAAGCACAACAACCGTCAACCAAACATGGTGCCTTTTACCATGTCAAAAACCCGCAACAAACACAAGTTATTCTCCTTTGTGGGTAGAGAATAGACCCAAACTTCTCTTCTTGTTGGTGTAGAGAAAATTCGGTGCCAAAACTCCCCAAGCAAAGATATATATATATATATATATATATATATATATATATATATATATATATATATAAAGAACTTGGATTCCAAACAAACATATGGGCGTATATGTGTTTTTGGAAGAATTTAATCTTGAAAATTGAAACACTCAAACCATGAACTTTTTATATGAAAGAAGTCTCTCAAAAGCTCTCTAGGAAGATGAAAAGGTTAGTGGGAAAACATCAAGGCTGGTGAAAAGTTAGAGGGATAGTGGGTGGTTAAAATAAAAATTGCCAAAATTTTAAGTTTCCCGCCCAGGTCGTTCGAACAACTTTTCTAGGTCATTCGAACGACTCTGTTCGAAGGAGAAAGCAGAAAGAAACAAGGCCAAAACTTCGTTGGAAAAACTCGTTCGAACGAGTTCTTTGAACGAAACATCGAACGAAAAAACAAAGTCTTTGATCATGATGTTGTTTGAACCTCGTTAGCAATGTTGTTCAAACGAGCTCATTTGAACCAGACAATGTCATTCGAACGACATTTCAGAAAATTCAAAAATTGTTTAAAAATTCATTTCAAGCCCAAAACTTTTTATACAAAGTTCTAAAAAGATTTTCTGAAAATAAAAGTCGATTAGACAAAAAAATATCACCCATAAAAAAATTCCAAGTCTCCCTGTATGTGTGTATATATATATATATATTAAATGCATTCATACATTTTGGAGACATTGGAATCCTCATGTTGATGACGTGAAACATGGCACGAAAACCCGACAAGGATGAACTTAAATATCTAGGCCCCTACGTCTTCAACATGCACTCATCATAGGCTTGGAAGAATATACGAGAACATTTATCCTACGACTCAAATGGTTTTGTCCAGAATTAAGCCAAAACTAAATATGGACCCAATTGAAAATTTGTGTCCTAACAAGTCTCCCCCTTTGGCTATTTCGGAACATAACCCAACCAAAAATACTAAAGGGCTGTCAAGTTCGTCTAGACACAATATCCCACCAAAAACAAAATAAAAATATAGATTCTATGACTCGACACAAGGATATACCGCTTTGCCTCTTTAAAGATTCTGCTACAAGGAATTTCCTGCACACTTAAGCACGCCATCAAACGCATAGGTAATTTTATGCACACTTAATCGCACCATCAAACGCATAGGGAATATAACAATATTAAATGCAATGTAAATAAATACTCCCCCATAAATAATTCTCCCTCTTTATCTAACAATGATCTACCTAGAAAGACCGCGACTCCCCCTAAGTTAGATCTCCCCAAACTAGAGGTTTAGATACTATTTCTCCCCCTTTTTGTTCAGGAATAGACAAAGGTTTAGAATCATAAAACATAACTTATTTCTCCCCCAATTAAATAAAATACTCCCCCTAAACTTAGGGGTACAACCGGTACGGTATGGTAGGTAACGACCCCTTACCAATACCAAAACCACATTCTATATGGTAAAACCGTACCGTACTAATTTACCGACCGGAACATCAAAACAAAAACCAAAATCAAACCGACCGGTTTTTCAGTTTTTTCAGTATTTTTGGGTTTTTTTGGTTTCGGTAATTTCAATTTCAATTCGGTTTTTTCCCGGTAAATACCAGAATTTCAAATTGGTTTATGCATTCGATAAATCTGGTATATATTTCGATATACCCATTTCTAGCTGTTACAATTTCTAGCATTTCTAGCTATTACAATTTCTAGCATTTCTAGTTGTTTGGAACAATTAGAAACATACACAAACAGGTACAATTTCTAGCATTTGTATCATTTGGAACAATAGATTTAAACAAATACGAGACCAAGCTAACCAGTTTGCTTTTGTCGGAGATGGAGGAGAGTGAGACGAGACCAAAATGACCGGTTTACCTCCGTTAGAGACGGATGAGAGTGAGACGATATCAAACTGACCGATTTGCCTCTATCGAAGCCGGAGTAGAGTGTGATGAGATGAGGGAGCTGGTACCTGAGGAGAGTGATCCAAGATGATGAGCCTCAAAAAATGAGGGAGCTGTTACCTCAAAAAATGTTCGTCGGAAAGTCAAAATCATCCACACCTCCAACACCGGAAAAACAAACCTTCACCGAAAAATCCAACTCCCTGAAAAAGCCAACTCGTCAGAAAAAAAAATCACTGAAAAATACGGAGGAAACTCAGATCCGAATACAGCTGACACCGAAAAAATTGTCATCGAAAACTCGATCTCAAAATGAAGTAACCACACCAAATCGAAAGCCAAATCTCAAAACAAAAAAAAGGTGTTCTCAAATAAAAGTACCCAAAAAATTATTTCTCAAAATCAACCCAAGGTTGAAGAAGAAAAAAAAATGAGAGAAAGAGAGCTTAAACAAAAATGACGGCCACACTTTTTGAGAGAGAAAGAGGTAAAAAAAATGAAATGGAAACCCTAAAAAAAGATCTCTACACAAACCACAATATAAATCCCAAATGAAATAAGGGCAAAACGGAAATATAGCCAACAAAACAAACGGCTCTTTTTATTTTAACAAAATACTGATTAATTAAACAAAATATATGTTTAATTAACATGATTATTTAACACTTAAACCAAATACTCAAACCTCATAAAATAAATTAAAAAATAGTTTTATAAGGTCCACAAAAAAATAATACTCATAAAAAAATACAAATGATACTACAAAGGTATGTAACTCAAAATAAATATATTATGAGCATAAATTGTATTTTATATATCAAGTCAAATGAGACAAGAGACTTTCAATATAAAATAAAATTTAAATTCAAAGAGAATATAAAAACTCACTCATGAGAAATAAAATAAATAGTAGTATGATACCCAAAATAATTTGACACTGCAAAAAAATTTTGGTACGGTATTTCGGTATGGTAATTTTGGTACGATATTGGTACGGTAAATTCGATAAATTGGTTTTTTGTACCTAAAAACCAAAACCAACCAATTTTTTTACGGTATTTTCGGTTTCGGTAAAATCAGTTTTCGGTATTTCATAATATGAAACCAAAACCATTTTTTTTTGGACCAAAACGGTACGGTACGGTAAAAATACGTATCGGTTGCACCCCTGCCTAAACTAGATAAGGGATATGAATAAGGAAAAACAAGTTAAACATGTAATGTTGTATAAATATGAACAATATAGCATATGGCAACAATAAAATGTAACTAATCCACACAATAACAAAGGATACCAACTATGATGCCATAACAAAAAAATGATACCAATTAAAATGTAATAGACGTAAGCATGGGACATTAACTAAAATTCGCCACAAGAGAGAAACCAATTATGAATTCAAAGAAAATATGGATTATCAAGCAAGGCAAAGACTCAAAAACAAAAAAAATACTATATATATATATAATGAATATCACTAACGCACACGCACATATACATAGGTATAAACACCACACACGACACAAAATAAAAAAAAAAGCTTTTCACACTCGTATAGAAAAATTGTGTCCAAATACATGTGAAAAACGGAAGTGCAGGGGTGTGAACTAGAGACTAAACGAACATCGACCCAATCACTCAAAACATGTTCACGAAGTTCTCATTTGATTGAAATTTTTTATCACATATAGATATAGACTCATGTGACAATATATATTGAACTCAATGAACAAACATACACAATGAATAGAAGCCTAGAATTTTGATGATTCTACAAAACAATAGAGTTATGAAAATAAAAGCATAACGAGGATACAGAGTCATTGTGCAAACCCGATAATACATCCAACCAAACTCCTTATAATTTTCTTTTCCTTTTTCTTTTGTATATATCAACTAAACTAAACAGGCTTTGGCTAATTTTTCTTTTATAATGCCATATTTTTAAGGCCAAATATTTAATGGTGGCTTTTCATGCCAAGTAATTTTGTCTTTCGCAACCCGATTCCATTGATAAACAACTACAACACCGGATAAATATTTTTCTAATAATTTTTTTTATATCTGTGAAACGGTTATTACATGCACAAGTCCTCCATGGTCATAGAAAAATGTGGATGACTAAATTGATGGAAGAACATCACACTTAGCTCAAATATGCATGTGAAGTTTAAATTACAAATGAACTCGTGCATGTGTGAATCGAGGCATATAAAAATTGAATCTATTACGCAACACAAAATCCAACTACTCCATGCAAGTATGAAAAATAACATTTTAAGGATTGACAATCTTAACCAAAAGTTCTAGCCACATTGAAGCAGAAAGGAAAAGGATTCAAGCACAAGTATATGTCACATAAAGTGTGTCAAACTAAAATACAGACACAAAAAAAAATCTTTTTGAGTTTTTCAAAAAATTTCACCAAACACAAAAAAAAAAATCAACTCAAAAGAAAAATAAAGAAAATATTTTTGTATTTTTCTCAATAAGACACAAACAAATAAAATAAATACAAAAGATATACCTAAGTCATAGTTCTAGCATGTGATTAATCATGGAGCACAGACTAGAAAATGACAAACATACATACACCTAGCATAAATATATCATGAAGCACAAAAACGTTGGAGTACGTAAACAAAGCTAACACATTTAACCATTAGATTTAGCATGGGAGGTTTCACGTTCTAGCAAATGAGAATCAGAAATCCTATTTTGTAAAGTTACCAAGTCGAATTTCTTAACCCAAACAAGTGAAGAGTGATAATCTCACGATTGGGTGACCTTGGCTACTATGATGACCTTACTCTTGGATTTCCTAGGTTCCTTTTTTAAACCAAAACAAAATATCCTAAGAGGACCTTTTCAACCACAATGTGAGCAAGTAAAGACTCAAAAAAAGTAGTACCTAAGGATTGACCTTTAGAAGAGTTCCTAGGTGATTCTCCCAAAATAGTGGTTGTGGCTTTATTAGAGGAAGAATTAAAAGAATCGAAGCCTATACGACAAGTGCCATTTTTGCTTTGGACATTGCCTAAGATTTTATCTAGTTTTTCGGACCTACACTTCAAATTAAATTTGACGCGACTTGAGTCTCTTAACTTTTCTTCCAACTCTAAAATGCGTGACTCAAGCAAACACCTACTCTCTTCAAACATATGAAGTTATTTCTTCATTGTTTCCATCAAACCTCTAAGGCTATCTCTCTCGCCTTCAACATATTCAAGCTTCTCTGAAAGAGCTCTCTCATGTGTCCTAAGGTCTTCCACTAAACCTCTCTCATCAATGACATTGACATGCTCTCTCAAACTAGCTTCTAACTTCAAATCATACCTTTTTAATTTAATAGATTTGGTATATAATTCTTGGAAAGCTACTTGAAGTTCACTCTCATCAACCTCTTCTTTATTTTCACTCTCTCTTTCGTCTCCACTCTCACAACCATAAAAAATATGGGATTCATAAACTTTGGCCTCGAAAGTGTCATGTATTATAATGTCATCATTGGATGAGTTCTCACTATCACTTACATGACTTACCATAAACGCGGTAAAATTTCCCTCAATAGGGGAATTGGGTCCCTCTTCCTCATCACTATCACTAAGGGTAGCATTGTATGAAATTGGTTCCTTGCCTTCTCTCCTTAGTTTAGTGGGACACTCAAAAGACCTATGACCATACCCTTCACAACGAAAACAACGATTTAACTCGTTCCTATTTAGATCTTCATTTTGTCTTCTAGGGAATTTTTCGGCTTTGTCATACTTAGATTTATCAAATTTCTTGAAATCATTTCTAAGATTATCTTTGTTAAACTTAAGAAATTTTGTAAATTTTCTAGCAAACATTGTCATATCTTCTGAGTCAAAATCAGTCTCATCATTCGAAACTCGTTTTTCCTCCTTTCGGGTTTTCAAAGCGATGCCCTTATCTTTGTTCTTTTCGTTCTTAGAGGAAAACATGTCAAGTTCATAGGTTTGTAAATCACCTACGAGCTCTTCTAGTTTTGTAGAGGCTAAAGTGGGTAAAGAATTCAACACGGTCACTTTAGGAATAAATCTATCGGGTAGGGATCTTACAATTTTCTTTACTACTCGGTCGTCGGGTATTTTTTCTCCCAAATTAAATGATGAATTAACAATATCTGAAAGTCTAGCATAAAATTCATCAAAAGTTTCATTTTCAACCATTTTAATAATCTCGAATTGAGTGGTGAGGTTTTGAAGTTTCGAAGGTTTTACGACACTAGTTCCCTCGTGAGTGAGTTGTAAAATATCCCAAGCTTCTTTAACGATTTCACACGTCAAAATTCATCTGGTGTGACCGCACTAAACAAAGAATTCAAGCCTCGGGAATTAAAATTGGCTAGTTTAAGTTCATTATCAGTCCATCTCTCTATGGGTTTGGGGACACGTTCATTTTCTACTAAACATGTATGTGGGGACCACCCGGTGAGGACAAACATCCAAACCCTCTCATTTATGGACTTTAGTGTCGAATCCATATGCGCTTTCCAGTACGCGTAATTAGAACCATCAAAACCTAAAAATTTTGAAAACAGGAAAAATTCCATTTTTAAGCTAAAAACCAAAAGGACCTAAACGCAATAACTTAGCGCTTTTAGCTCTGATACCACTTTTTGGAATACAAGTCCCCAAAATTTAAATTTTTTTAAATTAACGAGATGGTTCAATTAAAATTCCCAACTAAAATCTCAATTCAAAATTAATTAAGTTAAACTACAAATTTTAATTTCCTTAAAATTAAAATTAAGTTAAACTAAAAGTGAAATTAAACTACTCATCAAATAAATTTCCACTTAAAAAAATTAACTTAACCCAAGTCCTAAAAATTTTCCTAACAATAAATATTCAATTTTTTCAATATAGGCCAAACCAAATTTTATCAAATTAAATTATGGACTTGAATTTAATTAAACTTACCCCAACTATTAATTAGCACCAATTAAACTGTAATTGTGATTTTAAACCAAATTTTATCTTTTTAAACCTACAGATACATCTAAGTATTTTTGCAAGATAAAATAAAAATCACAACCACTACACGACGATGTACGAAGAAAACCCAAATGAAAAAAATCTCGGACGACCCTTGCCTAGCAAATTCACTAGATATAGTTTTACAATTACAAGACAAAAGACTTACTACACTCGACTTGTCCCTTCAAGCCACGACGTTTCTTCTTGCAAATACCTCCGTCTAGAAAATAACCACGACGTCCATCGCAGTCTTGGTGTCCACCAGTCGAAGAACAACAACCGCCAACCACACATAGTGCCTTTCACCATGTGACAAAGCCTCAGTAAACACAAGTTCTTATCCTTTGTGGGTAGAGAATAGACCCAAACTTCTCTTTTTTCTGGTGTAGAGAAAACCCGGTGCCAAAACTCTCTAAGCAAAGATATATATATAAAGAACTTGGATTCTAAACAAACATATGGGTGTATATGTGTTTTTGGAAGAATTTAATCTTGCAAATTGAAACACTCAAACCATGAACTTTTTCTATGAAAGAAGTCTCACAAAAGCTCTCTAGGAAGATGAAAAAGTTAGTGGAAAAACATATATCCCTGAAGTATTAAGGCTGGTTAAAAGTTAGTGGGATAGTGGACGGTTAAAATAAAAACTGCCAAAATTTTAAGTTTCCCGCCCAGGTCATTCGAACGAGAAAGCAGAAAGAAACAAGGCCAAAACTTTGTTCGAAAAACTCGTTCGTTTGAACGAAACATCGAACGAAAATACAATATCTTTGATGATGATTTCATTTGAACCTCGACAGAAATTTCGTGCGAATGAGCTCGTTTGAACTAGACAATGTCATTCGAATGACATTTCAAAAAATCCAAAAATTATTAAAAAAAAAATTTAAGCCTAAAACTTTTTATACAAAGTTCTAAAAAGATTTTCTAAAAATAAATGTCAATTAAACAAAAAAAAGCACCCATAAAAATATTCCAAGTCTCCTTATATGTGTGTGTGTGCGTATATATATATATATATATATATATATATATATATATATATATTAAATGCATTCATGCCTTTTGGAGACATTGGAATCCTCATGTTGATGACGTGAAACATGTCACAAAAACCTGGCATGGATGAACTTGAATATATTGGCCGCTACGTCTTCAACATACACTCATCATAGGCTTAAAAGGATATAGAAGAACATCTATCCTATGACTCAAATGGTTTTGTCCAGAATTAAGTCAAACTACATATGGACTCAATTGGAAATTTGTGTCCTAACAAAAGGTATAAGACTTAGTGGACTTAAATTCATACATTGGTTAATTGTTTTCATAATTAAAAAATCTTTTGAATTAACCTTGTTTGGATAAATTGTCAAATACACTATGCAAACATACTTCTCATATAGAAAAATCTATTTTTTTAGAAATTATAAATTTTTCATGTATTTTAAGTATGAGTGTTATTGTTGGGGCAAACGTACTTAGAGTTTTGCCAAAGCTTATTTTTAAAATCCTTTTTAGGCAAAACTAAACGAAACCCTGGACAGTCTCGCAGGCTCCTTCATTACAGTGAAGCACTTCTTCCCTGTTGTGAAAGACCTTCGTTGACACTTTATGTCATGTGCTTATTTCCCTCAATGATCGCGCAACATGCATCGCTTTAGGATTTTCACATCGATGAACTTCCCCACTACAGTAACACCATTAGAGATCGTGTCTGACAATGCCGAAAGCACCTTTTTAATAAGATATTTCCTTAAGATCTTCTTGATTTCTGCACCAGGTTCACCTTTTCGATTGACTTTATCTTAAAAGTGACTACTTAATGCCTTAAGAGTGTGGCACCTAACCTATTAGCTTCCGAATAGTTTCAAATCAAAAGGTTATATAGTTATGTATTCTATACTCTTCCAAACCAAGAGTGAGCTTTGAAAAAAAATCTTTAAAATAGTTCAAATATTTGAGAGCATATTTTTTTCACTCCTCTTTTTTTTAGGTCTTCAAGACACTATTTTTGAGTTTTTTCTCGGTGACACCCCGCTTAAAATAATAACGGGTGTCCATCCCTATACTAAATTAAATCAGGGATCTCAGGTGGATCATTCTCAGCATCAACTGACGATACTTAAAAAAACTAGCTAACTACCCAAAACTAAAATAAGTGGATGCCAAAAAATTTACAACATACAATAAACATCATGACAACAACAAACAAAAATACTAAACATGATAAAATGGGTACACACGTATCATGAAAAGAGGAAGTACTAATATAAAATAAAATAAGTACATAAAAAAATAATATACCCGAATATGCTGTCGAGTCACAGACAATACAACATCCAGGGAAGAAATACAAAATGCTACGCATATAACTCTTGGGTATAAACCCGATACACCAAAATGAATCCTATCTAGATTTACAAAAGTTAGGAAGTGACTATAATAAAATCTCGTAACAGTCCGCATCTGCTATGACTCCCAAGACATTGGCTAGAATAGCATCATCGGTATCCTTGTGGTGGGACACCTGTAGTGCACAATATATATATATATATATATATATATATATATATATATATTTATATATATATATATATATATATATATATATATGTGTGTGTATATATATATATATATCAAGAGGGGAAAATAAAAGGGTCAGAGACCGAGGTGTAAAAACGTTTATAGCAAGTGTATAACAGTGCATAATAATTATAAATGCACAATTTCATAAATAAAGTGGAGTCGCACTCCCTTGGAATCCCCAAACTCACCCCTCAACTAAAGCGCGCACCTAAACATATGCACATAAACCTAAGTTTATCTACCCGATATCTTCTAAGGATGACCCAAAAATCCTCTCATCCTATCCCACCCTAAGTACACCCAAACTTGTATATATATAATCATCATATAAGCACACACATGTACTCTACTAGAGTTCATACGATTCTAATTATAACTTAAACAAGTCCTTAATGACATAATAAACACACATTAACTTCTTATTCTTCTAAAACATTCTAGCACTAAGAAGCATACGCCCGAGTATTAAGGACTAAACTTCTCCCCACTCTCAATATTGCGCTATGTTTCGTGCGTGGGACGTCTCGTAAGGCAAGATCCAAATAAGGAACCCCCCCGATACACTACTCCTTGACAATGTTGATCGTCGGGATCCATTATGCCCTCCAGACACATCCTATAACCTCAACTACTTCTTTTGAGCACCATCTTTAGTACTCAAGTAAGACCTCTATTTAAATCGTTGGGAGTCAATATATCAGCAATTGTCTCTAAGTGTGATCGTTCGACCCTAATAAACTAGTACACCAAAATCACATAAGATGTACATCTTAGAAAACTTATATTACTTTCACCTATAGGATATATATATATATATATATATATATATATATATATATATATATATATATATATATATATATATATATATATATATATATATATATACAATCATTCAATCCTATTACCACGTATATAGACCACACATAATGCACACTTCGCAATACTCATAACATAAACGGTTATAGGATACAAATATACTTCACAATGCTATCATCTTCCAGGAATTACTCATTTTATCTCGGGTTACCATACACCGGACTATTATTACACCGCCATGGTAATAAAACAAAACACAACATATAGGAAGCGGTCATAGTTCCTAACCGAAAAGTGAGAACGAATCATACCCAAGACTTCTCACCCCCAAATAAAATCACACAAACAATAATGGACGACTATGACCTGGGGACTATACGCACCCTGCTCCTCAAGCTAGGGGCCTCACCCTCATCGTGCAACCTCCCATGATAGCATGTGGCGGGTATGCTCACACCATATATATATATATATATATATATATATATATATATATATATATATATATATTTACACGCAATCACATCATATGTATAAATCATCACACAAGAAATATACATTCGTGCCATATAACCACACATTTATATATAACTCTCTCTATATATATACCCTATCTCCAATCCTTATATATAAGGAAAAGAATCTGGCGATATGTATACAACTCTCATAATATCACCATTGTCAAATCGCGTATCTAAACAATGCATTATCCTTACACGGTCCCTTACTTGAAACATATACATCCAAATCACCTACGATATGAGTAATCTCCAATTTTATCCAACATTAAGGACACTATCTCAAGATCAAACGTATGTATCTATCCCTATACACACACCATCAACCTCCGGATGCCCACCGATATATAATAATTATCCTGTCTATAGGTACACCCAACTAATAGTCGGTAATCTATTTAAATCCTTTTGAACTAGGTAAGTGAACCCTTAACGATACCTCATTTCGATTTAATCCCCAAGTTCATCGTCACTAAGGATATTCGACCTCTCTCTCATTGTTCTACCCGTAATATCTAAATAAAACCCTAGCGCTAAAAGGATTCGACACAAAAGTTGCCCTAATAATCTCTCGCCATACCTTCACAACTTCCTCGAAAAGTCCTTCACCTTACATCCTATGATAACTCACTATTTAAACTCCAAATGGGACTCCCATCCCTAATGAAACTTCCTACTCTAACGATACTACAAACTCCAATACATATATATGTTCTCAAACTATTTTGATACGTCCCCACAATCATATCATATTAGAATCTCTCAATAAATCCCCATAACGTAACTCTCTCATCATATATAAAAGTTCCAAATCGAGAAACCCAGTCGAAATGGAGTAAAACTCACTCTAGGAAAAGTACTCAAAATTGCCCTGTTTCCGAATCGTTTCGGCCCTAATCCAAATCGATTCAGTCCAGCGAATATATTCGTCCCTAATGCGAACCGATTCGGTCCAAAGGACCTGGGAGTCTGACTTAGGCTGAATCGATTCGGCTTGGGATCCGAATCGAATCGATCACTCAAACCTGTAAACATGTAACTTTCTGAATCGATTCGAAAAAGGGGCCGAATCGATTCGGCCTGTTCAGCAAGCCACGAAAAGGGAATTTTCTCTCCAAAACTTAAATTTCCCAAAAATCAAAAACATCCTCTTCCAACCCTCAATCTTCAACTCCAACATGTTTTCTAACATAAAAATCATTGTATATCAAATCCTTTTTAAGTTATACACCCTTAAATCAATGTATAAACATCAAATGCAAGGTTTAACACCCAAAATCTAGGTTTTGATATAAATACCCCAAAAATCCATGTTTTTCCCACAATTCATGAAATCACATACACATATGAATTATTTAGCAAGATTAAACACTTGCCTCGAAATTATAATCAACCTCGAGGTCGCATATTGGCCATAAATCTCCAAGCTTTCTCCTCTCTCTTCTTCGTTCTTCTTTTCTTCTTCTTCTCCCTCTCTCTCTCACAAATGAGATTGGCTTATTTCGTAAGCCTCCCAAACCTGTAAATTCTAAATCCCAATCTTAAATGATAATACACACTTTAAGTGACTCGTTTACTCCAGTTTCGGGATCGAAATAAATCCCAAGGTCAGTCATTTTGACTATCTTGACCCATCCGAAATCAACCGCACACTCAGAATCATCATCCGAAATACTTTATAACGTCCTCAATTTTTTACCTCAATTGCCAAATTTTTAAAATTCTCCAATTTAAATAAATTTTATTTCTCCCAAAAAATTAATTTCTCGGTCCCAAAATCGCGAGGTATTACATTCTCTTTGAGAAAGCTTAGAGATTCATTTACTCATTTTTGTGTTCAAAAATTGTTTTCTAAATTTTTTTTGTGAGTATATGTTTTCACTTCCATGGCATAAAAATTCATTTTGACATTTCGAGCACCATACCTTGTATTACACCAACACAGACTTTTATGATTCCCTCAAAATCCTTGGTGTAGCTTTTTTGGTTGCTTGAAGGTTCCATTTATGAAACAAGCTTCTTTAACTTTGAAGAAGATATTTTTTGCGAAAGATTTGACGATATTGGTCAAGTACCAAAACCGATGGCGATTGTGTAGCATTCTTTTAACTCTTCTTGAAGGATATGGTTTGAAAGAGTTTCTAGTCAGTCATAGCGTCGTGTGGTTGTAAATATTTATCTTTTAGTTATAATATCTATACCATATTTAATTTGTCATTATTATCAGCCCGATTTTTTTTCCATTAGTGGGTTTTTCCTTAATATATCCAGTCTTGTTCTTATTTTACTTTTTCCATATTTTTAGAAAATTTGGTCTCTAAAATCTAGTATAATATTTTCACATAAAGTTTTGGATTGTTAACCCTTTCGATAACAACAAAATAGAAAATGTATTTTCATGAATTAGGTGAATTTATTTTTATTTGGGTAGCTACCACCGAGAGGCACACTCTCAACTGGTACTGGAGCGTGTCTCAAACGTTTTAGGTGTTATAACCTAGGCTTAGATCCTTTTATGTTCAATGGAAATATGTTCAACCCTCGGACCTCCTCCACTTGATGGTAACAATTATTATTATTGGAAATCTTGTATATGATAGATTACTTGATGTTTATGGATGATCGAAAAATTGAATAGTGTTCTTTTGGGATGAACTTGTCCCAAACTTTTTGTTAATGATGTCCTTGTAAACAATATTAGATCTAGTAAGGAAGACAATGATTTTAAGGAGAATAGATGGAACATGAATGGACTTAACGCTATTTTTTAATCCCCGATAAATTTTAGATGGCTATACACTTGTACAACATCTAAGGAGGAATGGGAAATTTTATGAATGACCTATGAAGGCACCTCCACCGTTAACAACTCCTTCAGTGCTTAACCAATCATTTCGAACTTTTGTCCACGAAGGAGGATATACCTTTTGATGAGTTCTTTGCCGAGTTGAACAACATATTGACCTCCGTCTTTACTTTGGATAATATTATCAAAGACGATATAATTTATAATAAAATCTTACGATCTATCCTAAGTAGATTATGCGACAAAGTTGATGCCATTAATGAAGCTATACCTTTGCCTTTAAAACTAGTGTGTGTTGGTGAATTGGTTGGCTCTCTCCAAACTTACGAAGTAAATTTTTACATCATCAATGAATGCCTCATAAAAAGAAAAAGATAGCTTTTAACTCTAAGAAGGCATCTCTAAGTTCGAGTTACCTTGATGTTAGTGAAAAGGAAATGGCCATCCTCACTAAAAAGGTCTAACTCTAAGAAGTTAGACCTTTGCCTTTGAAACTAGTGTGTGTTGGTGAATTGGTTGTCTCTCTCCAAACTTACAAAGTAAATTTTTACGTCATCAATAAATGCCTTATAAAAAGAAAAATATAGCTTTTAACTCTAAGAAGGCATCTCCTAGTTCGAGTTACCTTGATGTTAGTGAAAAGGAAATTGCCATCATCACTAAAAAGTTTTCTAGAACTTGGAAACAATTATTTGAACATAAAGACACTTCCACCGATTATCTATATAGATTTGAAATTGGTCAAAGAAGTTAAGATAAGAAAGTCGAATCTCCAAATCCCATCATATGTTTCACTTTTAGTGGTCGAGGACATATTTCGATGCAATATCCCTCGGATTTGAATCAAGTTTATGGCAAGAACGCTTATCAAGTCACTTTTAGTGATGATAACTCAAACTTAGATGATGACTCATGGCACTTTTATGGAAAAGAGAAATTTGATGAGCTAGATGATTTTGAGGATTTTGATATTCCTCAGCCTGTTAGAGAGATTATTACTAGCTTTTCTTTGAGTATTATTGAGGAAGAAAAAAATAATCTTCAGGCCAAGTATGTTAATCTATACAAGGAATCCATAAACCTCGAAAGGCAAAACATCTCTCCGCCATGCTAGCCAATGTTAAAAATAAAAGGGCTATGGCGAGTGAGAATAGTGTGAGCTTTTTTTAATGAACCACATTTATAGGGACATATCAACGACTTTCGTAGACTTGAGTGAGAGTCCCTTAGGAATTTCTTACAAGATATTTAAAACTCATGGATAACCTTTGAGAGAAAAATTTATTTACTTGAGATAGAATTACTATATGCTCCCACTCTTAAGATAAATTTGGCGTCTATATCTCAGACGTTGGATAGGATGATTTTTGGAATCAAACCACCATCCAGGATAAATTTTCTTTAGGTTTCAATGATACTGAAAGATATAAGTCTAGAAAATTTGTCTTTGCATCACATCCTATTTTTCCATCTACCATTAATGAGTCTTCAACAAGTAATGTATTCATGGAAACCAAAGGAAGGTTAAGTTCACATGGTCCCATTGCAACAAATAGGTACACTTGAAAGAGTTTTGCTTTAGACTTAGGAAGAAATAACTCAAATAGACTATCGACCCAATTAAACCAAAACCCTATACGTGTAGTCATTTCCATAACATAGGGCATTTTAGAGAGTTTTGTGTTTTTATTTAACCCTCGTTACCTTTAGGTGACTTTAGGAGTGGTAGAAATATGGGTAGGTAGGGGAATAAGGAGGTGGAGGCACCTCAAAAGGTTTCTAAGGGGAAGGGGAAGGGAAAAATGGTTGATCCTATCAAGGTGGTTCCAAAATCCAGTTCTTTTAAAATTGAACCTAGTTGGATTAGGAAACACGTCATTAATAGAGAGGAGCTATAAATTTAAGAGATCATGATAAAGTGAGCTCTTTATCCTTTTCTAGGAAGAGTTAAGATTTTTTCTTTTTAATTTGTTTACTCTTTTTTATAGGAACCTTGTGAAAACGCGTTGGGCCACAATTTTAAAATCTTATCAAAAATTATTTCCTTTTATAGATGCGGAAGCGAGATGGTTCACACAAAAAACAACAAATTTTAATTTCTTCTAAATAAAAATTAAACAAAGTGAAATTAAGATGAAACACACACACAATTTAATTTCACTTAAACCCAATTAATTTAACCCAAGTCCTAGAAATTTGCCTAAGTTATATTTTCCATATTACCAAATTAGGCCAAACCAATTTTAACAAATTAACTTAATGACTTGAATTAATTACACATTACCCAATATTTATTTAGCACCAAATTAAACAAGTAGTGACTTAAAACCAAAATTTATCTTTTTACCTAAGCATACGCTCTAGGTGATTTTTCAAAATAAAATAAATAATAAATCGCTACGCCGCGATGTACGAGGAAAAATCCACAATGGGAAATAACCTCGGACGGCCCTAGCCTTAAGTCCACTAAGTACAGAATTACAATTACAAGCAAGATGACTTACAACACTCGACTCGACTCCTTCAAGCCCTGACGCATTTTTTTGCAAATACCTCTGATTAGTCGATAATCCCGGACTCCATCGGAACCTTGGAATCCATCAATGAGGAACTAGGAAGCAACCGTCAACCACACATAGTGCCTTTCACCATGTGAGAATGCCGCATCCAAAAACGAACTTCTTCTTCTTTGAGGGATTTAGAAGAAAACCCAAACGAACTCTTCCAATGGAAGAGATAAACCGGTGCCAAAACTCCAAGCAAAGTATATATATAAATAAACTTGGATAAACGTATGGGTGTATATGTGTTTTGAAAGGAATTTATTCCATAAAACTTAACACATAAAAAGGAACCTTTTTTTTCAAAGTATTTTGCTCTAATGACTCTTGGAAATGTGAAAAAGTTGTCTTCAAAACGTTAGTTCCCGCACTTAAGAAGTATGTCAAAAAGGAAGTGGGGCAAATTAGTGGGAAAGTGGAAAAAATTGGCTTAAACTATTCCCGCTATATTTTCGTTATAAATCTCGTTCGAACGAGTATGTTCGAACAAAACTTCTAATGAAAAGACATAAATAAATTCTGAAATTTCTTTTGAAATGTCATTCAAACGAGGTCATTCGAACAACGTTTCTAAAGAGAGTTCAAACATTGATTATAGATAATTTCGATACGAACGGGTGGCCGCCAGTTTCGTATTTTTCTGATTTTTTTGGATTTGATATGATTTTTCTACGGAAAGGTGTCCGAGAACAAAATCTTTAGAACTATGAATTCAAAAAAATTAACAAAAAAATACTAACACCCAAAATAAATTTTCAAGCTCCTATATATATATATATATATACTCATACCTTTTGGAGACTATGAAATCCTCGTGTTGATGACGTAAAACGAGGCACTAGAATGCTGCATATGATGAAGCTTTATACTCTTGGCCGCTACGTCTTCAACTAAACACATCATAGGCTTGAATAGGTACATTGAACACTATCCTATGACATAAACGTTTTTGCCCAGAATTGAGCCAAAACTACAATGAGACTCAATTGGAGAATTGTGTCCTTACAAATCTCCCCCTTTGGCTATTCCAAGACAAAAATCAAACAAAAATCCTAAGGGTCGTCAAGTTGTACTAGACATAAAACATCCCACCCAAACTTGACTCAAGACCCAATGATCAAAATCTTTGTCGGTGAAAGTTGCTGCTTAGAATAATTCCTACACGCTTAAGCAAACTATCAAATGCATAGGGAATATCCAAAGATTAAATGCAATTAAAATAATTATTCCCCCTAAATTAATTCTCCCCTTCATCAACTATGATCTACCTAAGAAGGTCGCGACTCCCCCTAAGTTAAATATCCCAAACTAAGATACGATTACAATAGGATTACATACCATTTTCCCTATCATTTTACGGAAATATGTCAGAGAAAAAATCTTTAGAACTATGAATTCAAAAAAATTAACAAAAAAAATACTAACACCCAAAATAAATTTTCAAGCTCCTATATATATATATATATATATATATATTAATGCATTCATACCTTTTGGAGACTATGAAGTCCTCATGCCGTTGACGTAAAACGAGGCACTGGAACGCGACATATGATGAAGCTTTATACGCTTGGTCGTTACGCCTTCAACTAAACACATCATAGGCTTGCATAGGTACATTGAACACTATCCTATGACATAAACATTTTTGCCCGGAATTGAGCCAAAACTACAATGAGACTCAATTGGAGAATTGTGTCCTTACAAATCTTCCCTTTGGCTATTCCGGGACAAAAACCAAACAAAAATTCTAAAGGGCCGTCAAGCTCTACTAGACATAAAACATCCCACCCAAACTTGACTCAAGACCCAAGGATTAAAATCTTTTCCGGTGAAAGGTGCCGCTTAGAATAATTCCTGCACACTTAAGCAAACTATCAAACGCATAGGTAATATCAAAAGATTAAATGCAATTAAAATAATTACTCCCCCTAAATTAATTCTCCCCTTTATCAACTATGATCAACCTAAGAAGGTCGGGACTTCCCCTAAGTTAAATCTCCCAAACTAAGATACGATTACAATAGGATTAGATACTATTGTCCCTATCATTCTCCCCCTTTTTGTTCAGGAATAGACAAAGGATAAACTAATTTAAACATGATGCATAAGGTGATAAGAACATGAAAGCATATAGGCAACAAAAACATAACTAATTCAACAAATAAGAACCGATAACAACTAAGATGCAAGAAAAATGATACCAATAAGATACATGACATATTAAGCATGTGATATCAACAAGGAATGCAACAAGAGAGATACCAATTTTTAATTGAAGCATAGATGGACTAGAAATAAAGGCAAAGACCAAAAAAATATCAAATATATGTATACATAATAGATACCAAATAGACACGAGTACACATATATAGATATAAACACCAAAATGACACACACAAAATATAATATGAGTCTTCCACACTCTTATAACATAAATGTGTCATATGGAAACGGAAGTGTTGGGGTGTGAACTAGTAACAACTAAATTTAGACCCAATCACTTCAAACATGTTCACGGAGTTCTCATTTGATTGCAAACTTCATCACATTTGAATATAACCTCATGTGACAATATAAATTGAACTCAATGAACAAACATACACAATGTATATAAGCCTAGCATGTTGATGATTCTACAAACCAACAGAGTCATGACATTGAAAGCGCAACTAGGATAAACGAACATTGTGCAAACCGTTGATATACCATCCAATCTCCCTTGGTAAGCATATATTTTTTAATGAATATATCAATTAAACATAGGCCTTGGCAATTTTTCTTTTTGATGCCATATTTGTTTAGGCCTTTGGACCACGTATTTATTTTAGGTCCATTTCAAACGGTGGCTTCCTATTTACAAAGGATAATAAATCCTTTCGTAGACCTTCCCCATGAACATTATATATATATATTATTTCTATTTCTCACAAATCTCACGTGCAACGGATTTTGACATGCATTAGCCCTCCTAAGTCACAAATATGTAGATGACAAGATTGGTAGGAGAACACCTCACAAAGCTCAAATATACATATGAAGTTAAATTTCAAAAGAGATCGTGCATGTGTGAATAGAGGCATATAAAATTAGAATCCATTTAAATCAACACAAAATCCAACTACTCCATGTAAGCATGGTAAATAACATTTTAAGGATTGACAATCTAAACCAAAAGTTCTAGCCACATAGGAGCGTAAAAGATGGGATTCAAAAACAAGTATATGCCACATAGAGTGTGTCAAACTAAAATACACACACAAAAAAATCTTTTTGAGTTTTTGAAATTTTTAAATCCAAACAACAAAAATATTTACTCAAAAGACACACAAAATCATTTGTATTTTTCATAAAATCTAAATTACTAACAAGGTAAAACACAAATGATAAACAAAAATCTTTTTGTATTTTTTTATTTAATGCAACCTAAAATGAAAGAATTATAATACAAAAGATAAATAAATCATGATTTCTAGCATGAGATATGAAATAAAGCAATGACTAGAAAATGACTAAACAAGCATACATTTAGCATGATAATATAGCATGAAGAACAAAAGATAAAGTATGAAAATAAAACTAACACATTTAACCTTTAGATTTAGCAAGAGAGGAAGCATGTGAACGTATGAGATTCAAAAACCCTATCTTGTAAAGCTACCAAGTCGAATCTCCTAACCCAAACTAGTGATGAATGACTATCTCGGGGTGTAGGAATCTTGGCTACCTTGGTTGCCTTACGTTGGGATTTTCTAGGACCTCGTTTAAGATCAAAACAAAATTTCCTAAGATGACCTTTTCGACCACAATGTAAACATCTGAAGTCATGGTGAAAAGATATACCTAAGGAGTGATCTCTAAAGGATTTCCTAAGTGATTCTACTAAAACATTGGTTTTGGCTTTATGAGTTGATTCATTACACGCATCGAAGCCTAAACCACAAGTGTCATTTTTAATTTGGATCGTTCCTAAAATTTTATCTAATTTCTCCGAACGACACTCCAAATCAAATTTGACTTTCCTAGAGTCTTTTAATTTATTTTCTAATTCTAAAATTCTAGACTCTAATAAAATATTTCTCCCTTCAAACTCGAGAAGTTCCTTTTTCAAGGTTTCCATTAAACCTCTAAGGCTATCTCTCTCGCCTTCTATATATTCTAGCTTCTCTCGAAGAGTCCTCTCTCGTGTCCTAAGGTCTTCCACTAACGCACTATCATCAACGACCTTGACACGCTCTTTTAGACAAGCTTTCAACTTCAAATTTGCTCCTTTTAATTTAATAGATTCTTCATATAATTCTTGAAAAGCATTTTGAAGTTCACTCACATCAACCCGTTCTTCATTTTCACTCTCTCTCTCTAATTTTCACTCTTACGACCATAAAAATAAGGGAATCATAAACATTAACCTTGGAAGTGTCATGTGTTAAAATTTCATCAATAGCCGAGTTCTCACTATCACTCACATGACTAGCCATAAAAGCCAGAAAGTTGGGCTTAGTGGGAGAATCGGGTCCGTCTTTATTTTCACTATCACTAAGGGTTTCATTAAAAGACATTGGTTGCTTACCTTCTTTCCTTAGTTTAGTGGGTCACTCAAAAGCCCTATGGCCATACCCTTCACAACCAAAACATCAATTTGACTCGTCCCTATTTAAATTTTCTTTAGGAGTTTTAGGGATGTTCTCGACTTTGTCATGTGTAGATTTTTCAAATTTCTTAAAATCATTTTTAAATTTATCTTTGTTAAATTTAAGAAATTTTCGAAAGTTTCTAGCAAACACAGCCATATCTTCCGAGTCACTATCACTGTCACACTCTACTACTTGTTTTTCCTCTTTTCGAGCTTTTAAAACAATGCCCTTTTCTATTTTCTTTTCAGTTTTAGAGGGAAACATGTCTAGTTCATAGGTTTGTAAATCACCTACGAGCTCTTCTAATTTCGTAGAGGCTAAAGTTGGTAAAGAATTTAAAACGGTCACTTTTGGAATAAATTTATCGGGTAGGGACCTTAAAATTTTCTTTACTACTCGGTTGTCGGGTATTTTCTCTCCCAAATTAAAAGATGAATTAACAATATCGGAAAGTCTAGCATAAAATTCATCAAAAGTTTCTTTTTCATTCATTTTGATGGTTTCAAATTAAGTAGTGAGTTTTTGGAGTTTTGGAGCTTTCACGACACTAGTTCCTTCATGAGTGAGTTGTAAAATATCCCAAGATTCTTTAGCAGTTTCACACGTCATAATGCGTCGGAATTCATCCAATGTGACCGCGCTAAACAAGGCATTCAAACCTCGGGAATTAAAATTAGAAAGTTTAAATTCACTCTCACTCCATCTATCGGCGGGTTTGGGAACACGCTCATTATTTACTAAATGAGTAGGTGAGGACCCACCGTTAACAACAGACATCCAAACTCTCTCGTCGATAGATTTTAGTGCCAATTTCATTTGCGCTTTCCAAAACATGTAGTTAGAACCATCGAAAATAGGAAATATAGAAAACGGGGAAAATTCCATTTTAGCCAAAAATATTTAAAAGATCTAAACGGAGTAATTTATCGTTTTTGGCTTTGATACCAATTTTAAAACGCATAGGGCCCCAATTTTAAAATCTTATCAAAAATTATTTCCTTTTATAGATGCGGAAGTGAGATGGTTCACACAAAAAACAACAAATTTTAATTTCTTCTAAATAAAAATTAAACCAAGTGAAATTAAGATTAAACACACACACAATTTAATTTCACTTAAACCCAATTGATTTAACCCAAGTCCTAGAAATTTGCCTAAGTCATATTTTCCATATTACCAAATTAGGCCAAACCAATTTTAACAAATTAACTTAATGACTTGAATTAACTAGTCTTGAAGTCAAATTGCATTCTGAGATCACTCAGGAATGAATGCGTAATTTTAATGGGACTCAAAATTTATTTTAAAATTGTTTTAGGATGTTATTTTATTAGAGAAATGTTTTAAAAATGTTTTTAAACAGTTTTAAAATGATTACACTTATTTTTATTCTGAGGTAAGGATGGATTAGAGTTGTATAAAACACAAACTCTACTATTTCTGGTTCAAACGACATTAACTGTCGTTCAAGAAAGATTCCACTATCATTCGAACGACATGGATATCTCGTTCATGCGACATGCTAAGAAATTCGAACGATGCGCCGCCTCAAGAAAATTATTTAAGGCGTGATTTCCTCATAATGTCGTAGGTGTTCACTTCAGAAAAACTGTATACGAATAGTACGTTTTCTGTACAAAGTTTTCTAAGATTTTCTAAGTCTAAAACATCCTTAGAGTTTCAAAGATTAGAGTTTTTATTATCATATTCTATAGTGATCTTTGTTTTCACCTTGTTGGAGTTTGTTCTACACTTTGAAGAACACAGTTGGATTTTGTGGAGAAGAAGTGAAGGACGTGTTCTTATTTCGTAGACTTTCCAAGCTGCATCAGTGGACACTGAGACATTCATGGAGACGATAGTTGTGGACAAGTATCGTGGAAGGATTCGCGTGGGCATTGTGGAGGAGTGGTTGAAGATCAGAAGAGCGTCAAGTCTCATGGGGGATTGAGTCATTGAGTTAACTTGTGTCTTTTCCTTGTAATTCCACATCACAGTGATTGTCTGGCTTGGGCCGCCCGAGTTTTTTTTTCCTTTGTGGTCTCCTCGTACATCCTGCATTATGAGAATTATTTTCCTTACTTTACTTGCTTTAATCACTAGATGTATGTTTAGGATTAATCATAATAAAATTTGGTTAATTTAAAATTGGTTCACAACTTATTGTGGTTTAAAAATTGGAAAAAGGTTTTTCATAAAAAGAGAGTTGGTTTTTTGTCATCTTTAAAACACATTTGAAATAAAAAGGGGCCTATAGGAGTTACGCCATTAAAATAGACTTATAAAAAGCATGTGATAAAATGGAAGGGCCATTCATTCAATGGTCCCTGAAGCAACATGGAATCCCAGACCAATGGATTTCGTACCTTACAACATGCATCTCCACCACATATCTTCAAACACTGATTAACAGACATATTGGATCCCACTTTAGTCCAATAAGGGGGCTGCAACAAGCATATCCTCTATCACAATCCTTTTCATCCTTGGATTGGATGTCCTATTACGACAAATTGAGCAGGAATGTTAACTAAAATCTATGACTGCCCTCCGACCCTCTTTGACAAGTCCAAGAATCTAAGGGCTTGCATTTGCGGACGACTACATTTTCTTCCTACAATCGAAAACCCAGATGATCACCTGATTTGAATGATGATGGAAGAGTTCTCAGAAATTTTCTACCAAGCCATTAATCGTGATAAATCCATGATAACCTTTAGCCCCACGACACTGTGCATAGTTTTGCATGAAAGCGTATCATACATGGTTTTCACCAAAACCTAGTCCAGGAAAATTACCTTGGTCTTCCTTTAATTAATGGACACGCCACACGTATTCTGTTCATTGACCTCATAGCAGACTTAGAAATAAGACTGGAAATATGGTACTCACAATTTCTCTCTTATGTGGGTAGAGCCACACTCATCAATGCGGTCTGAAATTCCCTATCCGTATATAGTATGTCATCATATCCACTACCCAAATATAATCTCACTACTCTGAGAAAAAAGATCAAAGAGTTCTTCTGTAATGCCACTCCACACTCAAAAAAGAACTCAACCATCTCTTGGGCCACAATAACCCTGCCTAAACAATATGGAGGGCTAGGTGTTAAAAAACTTCATACACTTAACACCGCTTTCATGCTTAAATTTTTTTGGAAATTATTCTTTAACCCAACAAACCTCTGGATGCGTGTGATCAAACATAAATACTACCCCCACTATACGATACTCGAGGCAAGCCGCCATTCCCAAGCATCCTGATTTTGGACTCGTGTTTCCAAACTAATTCCCTTATTCCAAAAGGGAATTAAATGGTGAATTGGTCCGGGGACGATCACCTTTGGTCATTACATATGGGTTCTATAGGAAGCCTTGGAACAATGATTCCTGACCATTCCCCAGAACATTCTTTAAGGACCGATATCTCGATCTATTCACCACCATCAATGGAACATATCCTTGTTATCCTAATATTTGTCGATAGACTTCCTACTTTTTATACAAGCCATTTATGTCTCGCCTACAGCGGGATAGGATTCCCCATTTTGGTGGCTGAGTTAAGGGGGATCTTTTAACATTAAAGACACTTGTTATTGGTTAAATGTGAAAGTCATTAAACAACAGAATTCTCGCTTTACAATGTATGTGGCTCTGGAAGAGTGGACTGCCACCCAAAATTAAAATCTTCTCATGGTTTTTATGCCATCGTAAAATTCCGAATCCTAATTTCCCTTTATGTGATCTACCCGACTCCAAAATTCATATCTTTCCAACATGTCCAGCGATGTTCCAAGTTTGCAAGATATATGAGGAGAATGACATATCATCGATCGCCATTTTAAGGAGACTGATAGGGAACTGTAGACCTTTAGACCTCACTTTTCAAGTAATCAAACCATTCTTCACCCTTCGAGCTATGTTGATTACTAGAAATTAAGCACTCTTTCAACACAAACCAATAGTTTAATCCATTAGGTCCCACTTGATATCGAACCAAGTGGTTTATTTTATTCATGCACACCAAATGCAGACCTCACATTCTGATTTAACATAGGGGCATATCATATTACCTGGGTACCTCCCGCACAACCTTTCTACAACAGTGACGGTTCAAAATATCACACCATAGGTCTTGCCTCCATCGACAGATTAATTAGGATCTATTGTGGAGAGTTTATATTGGGTTACACTTGCAACATGGGATCTGTGTCATCATTGACTGTTGAACTTTGAGCCTTAAAAACTGTACTAGATCAACTTTTTATGCAGGGATAAAATATATTGAGATAGAAATCGATTGTCAAACTGCATTCAACAAGATTTCCAGGAACCAAGCTCACTATCAAGTCCATGTGGATTTACTCCAACCCATCTATGAAGAAATTTTGAGATTCCACCAAGTAGCCATTTCTTTATGTTTCAATGAAGCGAACATGTGTGCTAATGCTCTTGCTGATTTTTCAACATCTAGTCCTTTTTTTTCTCACTTTTTAGGTATGTTCCTAGTTTTTTATTTCTTTTTTTTTGTCATCACCTGAGTTAATGTACCATACTTAGGTTAACAACAATGAACATCTCATGTAAAATACTTTTGATTTGAATAAAGCTTCATTTTTTCAGGAAAAATAATGCTTGGACCTATGAATGTTGATGGGAAAAAAATCACTTTTGGTATGTGGGTATCAAAACCATAGCCGCAGTTAAACATAAAGCCTTCAAATAAAATATTTTCGACATTAGTACAATCTTAACTACTATGATGAAATTCAACCACTTTGGTAGTTTGACTAGAAGGAAGGTGGCTCAATGATGATGCAGCGCAATACCTAACATTAACAAATATACTCTCACGTTTTGCCGCATTTACTCAATCAACATCACAAGATATATTAGGCCCGTTTTGATTTTACTATCCATTTAGCTTTCTATAACTATACTTTGACCATAGTTTTATTTTACTTTAGATTTTGGGACTGAAATGAATGGATATCGTTTGTTAATTTATCAACTTGTTATATTTCTATTGAAAAGCAAGTTGTTCTTATTGTACAATATTAAATGATGAATCCTCCCCTTATTTTTTGAATTAACTTAAGAGTTTTTTATATAGGTCCTATAAGAATAAAGTTTCACTAACTAAGTCGTATTGACTTTTCAATCATTAAATAGGTCCTATCCTAATTTTTTGGGATTTTTTTCACAATTTTACTCTTTTAAAACTAACCATCCGTAACTTCCCGGGGGAAGTTACATAAGTGGTTGAATTTTTTTTTCATCCTATTTTTAATCTTCAAATGATCATAACTTTTTATTGATAAATCTGTTTTTCGTAATATTACTTTTTTTAAATCTGCTCGCCGAGATCTATCAAACAAGATCTATGAAGCCTATAAAATTTTAATGAAAAACAAAATTACATACACAATAAACTTTACTTTATGCACCAGAACATGAAATATTTTTATATCTATGATATTTTCACAAACAATAACATTTACTGTGTTAATATTACGAAGACAGAAAAATTTACTGTGTTCACAAGAAAATAAAATCCATATATTTATCAAACAAGATCCATGTAATACATAATATTACAATGAAATATGTTACAGACGGTAATATTTACTGTGTACACCTTTAAAAATAAAACTTAATTAATGGTCGAATAGTCAATAAGATTTAATAAGAAAATCTCAAAATAGGAATTACATGTAATAATACATATTGACTGAGTTGTCACATTTTTTGTTATTATTAAACAATAATACAAACAATTTGGTTAAATAAATGGGTCAATTAATGTATATATATATATATATATATATATATTGAAAAAAAGACACATATTTTAGTTTAAATCATTGAATCGATCAAACACCCATTTATCTAATATTCTCTTGTTTTTAAAGGTCAGCGCCAATGACACCCCATGCCACCCCTGGTCACCCCAAATCGGAGCTCAGATGGATCTAAATCCCATTGATCCAATATTCTCTTATTTTTAAAGGTTCGCGCCAGGAGCACCCATGCTACCCCTACCCACCCCAAACCGAAGCTCTTATGAAGGTTATTGGAGCTTCGGCAATGGGAGTGGGTGGGGATAGGGATTGAGTGCCGCTAGTGCAGACCTTGATCTGATGAATGTCGTTGGAGCTCTAACAATGGGGGTGGGGATTGAGTGCCGCTAGCACGGACCTTTAAAATTTTGAGAATATTGAGTAAATGGGAGTTTGAGCCCACCGGAGCTCCGATGGTGGGGTGAGTGGGGGTGGGGGTTGGATGTCGCTAGCGCGAACCTTTAAAAATAAGAGAATATTGGAAAAAAGGGGTTTGGATCCACCAAATCTCCGATTTGGGGTGGGTCGGGGTGGCATGGGGTGCCACTGGCGCGGACCTTTAATTAACATTCACTATGATATTTTCACAAACAATAACATTTATTGTGTTAATATTACACAGATAGTAAACATTACTGTGTTCACAGTAAAATGAAATCCATACATTTATCAAACAAAATCCATGAAATCCATAATATTTCAATGAAAAAAATTACAAAGGCAGTAATATTTACCGTGTAAACCTTTATCCCATGAGGTAAATTTACCCCATGGGGTGCCACCCCCACCCACCCCCATTGTCGGACCTCTAACGACCTTCACCAGAGCTCCGAGTTGGTGGGGGTAGGGGTGACATGGGTGTCGCTGGCGCGAACATGTAAAAATAAGAAAATATTGGATAAATGGGTATTTGAGCGACTAAATGGGTTAAACTAAAAATAGGTGTCTTATATATATATATATAAAGGAGGATGGGTTTTTTTGTCTTGGCCAACTAACGGTTTAGATAACATCTTGGGGGTTTGGTCTTTATCAACTGACGGCTCAGATTGGTTGAGATTGGTGCTTGACAGCCTTGGGGGTTTGAATCTAAGGGTTGAATAAGAAGCCACATGTTAAGTGTAATTGTTGCTTGACAGCGTTTGCCACGTTCCATATTTCAGCCCATACTGCATTTCAGAACTACCTCGAGCCTCTCAAAATAACCCCTACTTCGAGCCTCTCAAACACATATTCTGAGTTAGAAATTTCTTTCTCTACAAAAGTAACAATATTCTGACTTAGAAATTTCTCTCTCTTCTTTTCAAAATCTGATCTCTCTTTTCTATAACTCTAGCCTCTAACCTTTAAACACACGCATAGCATAAATCACCTCCGGCTCAGGAAGCACCATTGGCCAATATTTTGCGTCCGACGAGTTTTATCACTCCGGAGAATCAAGTTTTTGGGGCTTAAAACAATCATCCATACGAAATGACCAACATATGGTAAAATTTCTTGATGTATAGTTTAGATTCATTTTCCCATTACTCCAGTTTCGTATTCAGTTTTAATAAATGTACTTGGTAGATGGTAAACACTGATTTTTTTCTTGGTGTTGAATGCCTACTTTCTAAAAATGTAGAGTATATTGATTTTGCATATATTCATCGTCGCCGAAAATTTAGGATGATTTTTCGTCTTTTATTGATGATTTGTAATTTTTTTAGAGTGTGTAGGAGTGGTGGAGAAAGTTGGATCGACAATGAATCTAAGGTATTCTCTCTCATCTATCTTTTTCTTTTCTGAGCAAAAGAATTATGTTTTCAAAACCAAAAAAATTATTTATTTATATACTAGGGTTTTAAATTAAATTTCAGAGTGGTATATTTGAATATAACGACATCCTATGGTTGAAATGTTTGGAGCTTTTATGTTATGAAAATGTGTGGTAAATTTTGATTTTTTTGGGATAAAAAATCTTGGCTCCTTACATTTTTTGCGTTACTGGTGTGGTTTGGGGATGAGGTCTATAAAGATGGGTTTATGGATCTATGAAGATGGGTCTATGGGTGTTGAAGATTGGGTTAATTTTCATCTAATATTTTTTATAGGGATGAACTCTATTTTTTAGTGTTCTGATTATAGTTCCTTCTATATTGTATTTTTGTGGTTTTATATATCTATCATGGGTGGTTTGTTTGTTTTGCAGATGAGTTTTGGGATATCCAAAGTTTTAAAATGGGTTTGGGTATGGGTGAGTATACTGATAGGCTTTGTTGCATAACCTTATGAGCTTAACACGGCTAAGGATAGGGGAAAAGTGACAAACGGCTCCTCCATAAATGCGGTAAGGCTTTGGTTGCCAGTACATTCTTTGCAGAGCTATAATGGTAACTCTTGGTTTTTTTCTTCTCATATTTCTCCGGACCTCTGTTCATAGCGTCTTATTTTTTGTTTATTTTTTATAGATTGACTTTACTTCCATCTTTGTTGTGTTGCTGTGTTGTTGGTTATGAGTAAAATGTAAGAGAGTTGATGGAACAGCAACTTTGAACCTTCTTGGTGTTTGAAAATATATCTCTAAATTTTGGATCTAAATATCTCTGGATTGTGCTGCTATATTTGAATAAAGCATGTTTCTACGGCTACCATGTGATTAAGTCAAAGATGCAACGATCTTCAGATTAAAGTTTGAGAAGTTTTATCTCTAGAAGCCTTGGGTTTGTATGGTTTTCATTTTTGATAGAGTAAAATACCCTTTTGGCCCTTAAACTATATAAGTTTGACCAATTTAGCCCCTAAACTAATAATTTGGCCAATTGAGTCCCTAAACTATATAAGTGTGGCCAATTTAATCCCTAAACTAATAATTGACCAATTAGTCCCAAAACTATACAAGTTAAACGAATTTAGTCCTGAAAATTTGTCCAATTTAATTTCTAAACTGATAAAAAACTATTTTTAATTAAATTTAATACAAACTATTTTTTAAATTGGATAAAAAATAGTTTTTTATTAAATTTAATAAAAACTATTCCATTTTAAAACATTTTTTTAACTTTGAAAATAAATAAACAATTTTAAGGACTAAATTGGTTAAATTATTAGTTTATGGGCTTAATTGGCTATTTTAAGTTATTTTAAAAAAACAGTTTTTTTTAAATAGTCATCTTTTACAAATAAACTTTAAAAAATAGTTTTTTTTAAAAACAGGCAAATTATTAGTTTTGGGATAAAAAAAAACTTTTTTTCAAAGTTTACCTGTAAAAAATGTCTCTTTTAAAAAAAAACTAAATAGGTTAAAATAATTTAGCCCATAAACTAATAATTTAGTCCATAAACTAATAATTTAACTAATTTAGTCCTTAAAATTTCTTATTTCTTTTCAAGGTTAAAAAAACTGTTTTTAAAAAGGATAAAACAGTTTTTTTTTTTAAATAGGAAAAAAACTGTTTTTTAAATAGGATAAAAAAAAATTCTTAAATAGAGTAAAAAAGAGTTTTTTAAGATAAAAACTATGTTTTAAATAGGATAAAAATAATTTTTTTCTATTAAAAAACAGTTTTTAAATAAAAAAGCAGTTTTTAAATTTAAAAAAACAAACAATTTTTTATCCTAGTTAAAAACTGTTTTTAAATTTAATAAAAAACAGTTTTTTATCCTAATTAAAAGAAGCATTTTTTTTTCAAATTTAAAAACTATTTTTTTTATAAATAGGAAAAAAATTGGTTTTTATCAAATGTAATCATGACAAATCATTTTCTACCTTACTTTCACTTATTGTAATACCCCGTATTTTTGTGATATTTATTTATGGGATTAATTAAATTAAATGCGTATTAATTGGAAATTAATCCGGATTAAAATACTAGCGAGATGCGAGTTGGTATTTGAATATAATGTGCATATATGATTATACATGAATATTGAAGTATGAAATTTGTCGTGAGATTGAAATACGATAATTTGGAAATTTTGTTGAGACGCGTGTGACAGTCGCGTCAGGTTTATATTTATTTTAATTAAAAAGTGAATTTTATTTCTATTAACCGTATGGTCGTTTTGAGTGCGCCAACGCGTCCGGAAGGGTCGAAATAGTCAGAAAACACTAGGTGGGGGTTTGGTTTGGGTCCCGGGGTATTTTTAGGCCATACCAGCAACCCAAAAGGGCAGTTTGGTAATTTTAGAATTTTGGGATTTTTGATTAACGAATTTTAGGAGTTTTTAATGGAAAATTAAAAGACCCACTAACCCATTATCAACCATTAACTGATTAGAGGGCTACGGCGGTTATTAGAAGAAAACCCAAAAGTTCCTAAGACAAACCCTAGCCTCCATTGCCACCATTAGAGAAGAGCTTGTAGAGAGATAGAAGGATTCTGCAGAGAGAGAGAAAATACTCCAGCAAATCAACATCAAAAATCAGAGATTCAAATAAGGCAAGTGGTTTAATTCCAATTAATTTCAGAGAATGCATCTTCCATGTGTAGGAATTGATAAAATCGTATTGTTCTTGGGAATTAATGAAAAACCCATTTTAATTGGAAGTGAAAATTACATTTTTGATGAGGAATCGCATGTAGATTTGTATTTAGATGATTATTCTGATGATATTATAATTTGGATGAAATGAAAACGGATTTAATTAGGCTCTTGGAGGATTTATAAATTTTAGGGTTCATGTTCTTGAAATTGGGGATAAATGTATGGATTTGATATTTAGATGATGTTTATAATGAATTAACCCCACAAAAACGTTAGTAGGTGACCTATGTATGTTTAGGGACGATTAGGAACCTTGAACAATTGTTGGACTAATGTTTAGATGAGATTAGAAGTGAAGAAAAGATGGAAAAACGAAATAAGGAATATCTGGGCTCGAAACTGGCCACTCGTTAGAAGACCTGCCCAGGTTGTTCGAACGAGCTCGTTCGAATGAGCTCGTTCGAACGAGCTCGTTCGAACGAGCTTCTAACGAGTTAACCTTTGACTTCTAACGAAGGTGAAGTTCGTTCGATATTTCGTTCGAACGAGACCTCGTTAGAAAGCCCACTTCGTTCGAACGAACTCTCGTTCGAACAGCCTCGTTCGAACGAGACTTCGAACGAGTTGACAGTTTAGGCTTTTTAGGCTATTTTGATCCCGAGTGTCCCGTAACCTTGTGTATATGTAGAGATAACCTTCCCTTGAAGATTAATTGTTACATTTGGGATGTTTGGGATATAATGAGGAGTCAAACCTAGAAGTGTAGTTTGAACCTAAGGGAAAATATAAAGTAGGACGTGAGTGTCTATTACGTTGCGAGAACTATTGACGGCCTAATTTATTATATTAACTGGGAACATATAAATTGTGTAGTATTATATGTCGGTACAAGAATGAGAAGTGTACCTCCAATATATTATGGTAATTACTAAGTGGTGTGCATACTTAGTATATGTATTGATTTTATGTGTATGACATACCTACCATACTTGCTATCACGGGAGGTTTACGTTCGCTTAGGGACTTCTAATCCTTGTGTTTCCCGGATTTAGATTGGTTACCTCGATGAACATAGGTCAGAGAAGGACTTATTGGGATGTTAATAAGTCTGCTGATCGTGGGAGCGCAGGTATGTGCGTGACCCATGTGATGTGACTGTGTTCGACTCCATTATTTGTGATGTTGTTATCTGAGAACGATTCCTGAGAGATTCGGAATACGTGATCCTTATGTACGTGATGTACCGGGATGGATAGCAGAGTATGTGTGCACCGCAGCTTAGTCTCGGGGTGCTTGTATTGTATATTTATGATGTGAATAATATACACTTAATTAATGGGAACTTTCATGATTGGTATTGTGAATAATATTATGGTAATGATTTGAGAAAACAAAACGGTTTAATTGATAATGAATGGTATTTCTAATTGAGAATCTGAGAGTAAGTAAAGCCCTCTATTTATTTGATAACGCTAGAATGTAATATGGGAATCGAGTAGTAAGGGGTAGAACGTATTACGGTTTGGTTAGATATGGATGTCTTATAGATGGGTACGGTACGTTAGGAGTGCACATGTAGTCGAGAGGTGAGAATTTCATGTGAGTGCACGTCCTAACATGTATTTTGCATTTAATGTTTTAATGTTATTAAAACACTTGCTGTTTTTAAAATGATTTCCACTTTCGGGCTCTGACCCATTTGCTTTCAAATCTATTTTTGTAAAAACCATTTTAGGTGCCCAGCCACAAGGACACCATGCTTAGGATTCTCATTCAGGTGACGAGCTGTAGCTGTTTGTGGAAGTTACAGGACTTTGCTTGTAGACGCTTCATCTATCTTGACTCGATATTCTTCAGTTATCAGTTGTAGGGCATGTCGCCCATTTCTTTTAGAGACATTTCATTTATTTCAGCTATTCAGACTTCTGGCATGTAATTATTCAGGATTCAGACTTGTCGTATTATTTTTCAGTTGTGGGATTGTTGTGAGGAGTTTTCCTCCGGATTTATATTTATGTTGTTGGTTATTTATTACTTCATTATAGTGAATGGTTGTTATTCTTTCATTATTCTTTTACTGCATGTTAATCAGACTTAACTTAAAATTTGGCACTTACTTTTTAAATACTAGGTGGTTAGTAATTATTAAAATGTTTTCGACAGTGATGCTATTAACTGAACCAACTTGGCATTTTGTATTGATTTAATAAAGGAGTAGCTACCCGGTATTTAATTAGTCGGGGTGTCACACTTATTTTGAATAAAGTCCCCCCCCCCCCCCCACCTTTTATTCCATCTATTGTTGTGAACCACACCAATTTCAAAGTCTACTCATAACAAAAAGCAACTTACATACAAAGCCTACTAATATTTTATAAAATCTTTCCTTTAATTTAATACAAGATTCTAATAAGTAAAAATGTTTTTAAATTTTTTGGTTAAGGTAACGGTTTTTAAGAGTTTTCTTAACATATTTAAAAAAAGGGTTTTCTTATAATAATGTTTTTTTTACATAATTTTTTTAATTTTATAAATAACTTTTTGTAATTAAGAAAACGTTTTTCATGTTCTGTAACTATTTTTGATCCTATCATTTTTGATTTACTAAGGGTCATGGAGATTATCATAAAAAAATTTATTCGATTAGTATCAAATGTAATCATGACAAATAATTTTCTACCTTTTTTTCACTTATTCTGAATAAAGTTGTCACCCCACCTTTTATTCCCTCCATTGTCGTGAACCACACTAATTCCAAAGCCTACTCATAACAAAAAGCAACTTACATACAAAATCTCTATATACTATAAAATGCAAAACAAGGCATTTATGAGCATTTAAGACTCCTTCTCATTGCCAACGAACTTGATTCTCGTTCGAACGAGACTTCTAACGAGCGACCAGACTGGGCTCGTTAGATACCTCGTTAGAACGAAAAAACTCGTTCGAACGACATATCGAACGACTGACCAGTTTAGGTTCGTTGGCAAACTCGTTCGAACGAAACCTGGTTCGAACGACAAACTCGTTCGAACGAAAACCTGGTTCGAACGAAAAAACTCGTTCGAACGAGACTTCGAACGACTTCCAGAAATTTTTGATAAATTCAATTTTTGGCCTAGAAACTTTATGTACTTTATTTTAAAGTTCCAATTAAATTATTCTGAAAGTAAAACATGGTTTTTTATTAAACCTAACACCCAATAAATATTGTTCCAAGCTCCTATATAAATATAATTACATTCATACCTTGGGAGCATGGAACCTTAGATGATGACGTAGAAACGAGGCACGCAAACCGGCATTTTGATGAAGCTTTATAATCTTTGCCACTACGTCTTCAACACACACTTCATAGGCTTGAGAGTATTACAATAAATTACTAACCTATGAATAAATGTTTTTGTCCGGAATTGAGCCAAAACTATATATGGACTCAATTGGAAATTTGTGTCCTTACAGAAATCTTTTTTTTAATTTTTTTAGATGGTGTTATTTAAATGTCTTCATTTAGGTAGTATGTGTGGGTGGATGAACAAAAGTTTCTTAGTGACAAACCTTATGAAGACAGTAAAAAATCCATGAAGACATTCTCCTTCTCTCAAGTATGCCTTAAGTTTAGTGGCCAACCATAAAAAACAGAGTAAAAAAGCCAATGACACAGTTCTTTAAAAAGCATGTAGAGAGTAAAAACAATCGACTATTTAAATGCAGGTTTGTGTTTGTATAGGTATCTATAATATTGGGTGGATGTACTTGGGTCAATGTGTGTGGGTGTTCGTATAATATTGTGAATATAATGGATGTATTATGTTGGGTGTAAATGTGTATGGATTATAGTGTAGTTTTCGACTATGCATTATATAAGGGTGATAATTTGTATTTTGTGTCGTGTTTGGGATAGACATTATTAGCACCATTTAGACACCAACACGATACGACACAAATTTATATTTTTTTATCCGACACATACACCACCCATTTGAAACACGATATGAAATGATTATAATCTTTTACACCAACTAAACACGATAAGACATGTAAAAATTCAATTGACACATCAAGACACGAATAACACGGGTAAAATTATGAATAAACTGTGTCATTATATTAATGTTATGTGAAAAATTGGACCCTCGATGACAAGATTAATTCGTCGAGCTTTATTTAAAAAAATGATGTCCAGTTTTTTTATTTAATAACGTCAAAATATTTTTTTTTGGATAAAAATAATGACCATTATTTTTAAATAAATATCAATTTTTTTTTATTAATGTCCATTTAAATAAAAATAATAATATTACTTTTATTTTACTTTAACGTTAATTTTAAGCAAAATTGTAATCCTCTACTAGAGTTGATGAACTTGAACGATACAAATTATGGGTTTGTGGAGTGTGTTGCCAAGTGAGAGAGAGGAGTAGGTGGGGAATGGGGCAACAAATTATGGGTTTGTGGGGTATGTCGGGTGTAAGAGAATTGTTGGGGAGGTGGTGTATATTGATAATTTAGTTGAGACTAGACGGGTGTGATCAATTTAATCTTAGTTTTTGTACCTAACCTATCGTAAAAGGAAAACGCTATGTGTCCCAAACAACTCTCCCAAATCATCCCCAAATAGCTTTAAGTGTTATACCTTATGGTATGGGTTCCGCCAGGGCACAACTCATCAATGCTATTTGGGAGAGATTTGTGGGAGTTATTTGGTACCCATAGCACCACTCATCGTAAAAAGACTTGGGCACATGGCTCAATGAATTCTAAGAAATATGTTTCACAAAATCCAATTTAATCAAAACTAAATTTAGATTGTTGCTTTTGAAGTGTATCGTACAAGCTTTGGGCAGTTTTTATTTTTAGGAACTATACTTTGATTTGGTCGATATTAAATTTAGATTGTTGCTTTTGAAGTGTACCTTATAAGCTTTGGGCAAATTTTGTCGTTTGGTATGAAGTATGACAACTAGACAAGTAATTAATTTATATATTTGAAATGAAAAATTGCTCCAAAAGGACTATTGTTGCACAAACAACAAGAAATTGTATTTTTTTTAGCACAACTCATTAAACACTATTATACTTGAAAACAACACTAAAAATAGGACATGTAAAAACAGGACAAGATATGTAAACAAGTCCATTAAATAATATTATACTTGAAATCACCATGAAAAGCACAAGGAACGGGACTTATGTCAAAATAAATTGAAACATGCAATTTTGCAAACAATAAAATTAGATTTAAATAATATGGGGATATATAAAACATTTTAATATTCTTGAAGGATTGATTGGTTTTTAAATTGAAATTTAAATTTATAACCTCATTGTTATTCAAATTGCAATGTTACAAAACTATCAAATGAATAATACAATTCATGACAGTGTGACAGTGTGTGTGTTCTATAATTATAAACACTCGGGTGCATGTCACACCCCGCAAAATTCGACAGACGGGGTGGCCAGCCACCGCCTCTGAACTATGCCAGGCGTGAACTAAAAAATACCATTATTAGCATGAGACAGATATGAGACATAAATAATCAGTCCATAAGATAAATAATTGAATCAATCTCAAATGATTATAAACAACTAAGCGATAAAAGATCCATCACATGCTAACTCCGAATAAATCCAATCTCCAAAAATGATTAAATAAAATCTGAATAATTCAACAGAAATCCTCCAAACAACTTTGGAACCGAATGACCCAATAAACTCCAATGAAGTCTCATAATGAAATATGATTGGAAAAGATAGTCTAAGCTAAACTATGCCATAAAATGAATAACTCCAGCTACACCTCCAAATGATAACTCTGATAAACTTATGCAGCTTCTCCAAATCTAATCCTGAAAAAGATTAGTCAACGCATGAGTCAGAACCAAAGCCCCGAGCAAGAATACACACTACTCTCCTCAAATAGGATCCTTGAATCCAGACAGTAGAATTATACGCAATAAATATAACAATAGAGTATTTTAAAATTAGACGAGATAATTAAACACGATAAATATAAAGTACTAATTACCCGCAAAAATCCCCGTTTATAAAAGGCACACCAATATGATTTTTAATTCCCAACTCCCACGATGTTAATTTAATTAAATTAACCAAATTTTCTTATATTCTCAATTTATTATGGTGGTCCTCCCGCCTCGGGTGATTTCTCCACCAAAATAACACATCCCCTCGTCAAAACATCGGCTGGCCCGTTTAAACTGTCGGCCCTCGTCGATTGACGAGGTTCCACACACGACACGACATAAAACGCCGGCTCGTCACTTTAAACTGTCGATCCTCGCTGATTATGTCGCCAATATATTTTAATACACGTCTTATTATCTTAGGTATTATTTCTCAATTTTCTCAATTCACGATTTCAAATTACCCCACCCTTTTATCGATGTGAGATCCTCAAAATACCCCTTATTCCCATACCTAAGGGTCCCCAAGTTATCAATACATCCTACCCTATGAATAGGAGGATTTTCTAACATAAATCTTAACTTAGTATCATAAATAGACGAGCGTAATGACGATAAAGTAATAAAAATCAGGCCACCCCCGACATGATAAAAATGTGATAATCTATCCTCACTAGTCCCCTACCTAGAAGGCGTAAATCATCAAGAGGCCTACCCACTAGTCCCATACCTAGAAGGCATCCTAAAATGTAGGGAGAGAAAAATTATCCAATCAACTCGTCGTCACAATGATCTTTAATAATACCAACAAGTCACACAAATATGTATAATAAACCAATGTTCTAACTACGCATGATAGTCCATTTCAAATAAATCTTTAATTAAATTATCACAAGGTCAAAAACACCTAAATAATCTCATTTAATTATTTTAAATTAAATACCAAGTTTTCATCATATAAACATCAAAAACCAAATTTCATTATCTCTACATGTATTACATGAGTTATACGCACCCAAAAATCATTTATTTTAAAACTAGGGTTTTTCTACATGCAACCTACACCAATAAAACCCAAAATCCACTCATCAATCCTACGTACCCAAGGGTTATGGATATTATTCAGATTAAAAGATTTAATAAAACATCTCCATAATTAATGTCCACTTTTCTTAATTAAGTCACTAATTTATTTTAAGAAAACATGTAATTAAGTGTTTACGCGAAACTTAAAATACATAATACTAAAGGAAAATAATAGAGTATTCATGCCTGTGATATCATAATCAAATATCTGGGTTGACGATTGGATTCCTTGCGAAAAATTAGCAAAAGAGTGTTCTTGAACGATCTTGATTAAGCCCCAATTAAGCCTCTCAAAACTTGTGACAAAAACTTGATTTTGTTGGAGGTTGATGAATATGGTTGAGAGAAAAATATTTGGAAGTGTTTTCTGATGAAAAACAGGAGAAAAGTGATTATGAGAAGTCCCCCTACGGATTAACAAGGTTATATAGTGATTAGGAGTCCTAATCCTACACAAATTCTAATAAAATCTGACTGAATCGCGCAAAACTGGGCATGGTCGATCGGTCTACCAAAAGGGTCGATCGATCGACCCTACAGAATATCTGACAGTTTCCCCAAAAAATGACTATAAGGCAAAATAATAAAAATTCCACTAAAAATCCATTTTAAATCCGATTTCAATTCCGGTTGAAGTTCTATTCTTCTAAAATCATAACCAACATATTTAGCCAATAAAAATTATTAAATTCAAAAATTTATTTCTCTCGAATATTCTAATTAATTAATTAAATTAATTAATAAAAACACAGGGTGTTACAATGCATGATAAGAGTGTTATAATCATAAATACTCGGGAGTAAATTTATCACCGTGACATTGGCATGGGTACACCCTAGTATGTATGTGTATATATATATATATATATATATTCGAATTTATACATTAATTTTAATTAACATTTACTCTGATATTTTCACAAACAATAACATTTACTATGTTAATATTACATAGATTGTTAAATTTATGTGTTCACAAGAAAATAAAATTCATATATTTATCAAACAAGATCCATAGAATACTTAATATTTCAATGATAATAATTATACAAAAATTAATATTTACTATGTGCACCTTCAAAAATAATAAAATATTGAATAAATGGAGTTTGGATCCACCGGAGCTCCGATTTGGGGTGAGTAGGGGTGGCATTAGGTGTCGCTGGCGCGGACCTTTAAAAATAAGAGAATATAATATAAATGGGTGTTTGAGCGTCTAAATGGGTTAAACAAAGAAAATGTGTCTTTTTTTCAATATATATATATATTGACCCATTCATTTAACCAAATTGTTTGCATTATTGTTTAATAATAACAACAAATGTGACAACCCAGTTAATATATATTATTATATGTAATTTCTATTTTGATTTTTTTTAATTAAGTCCTATTAACTATTCAACCATTAATTAAGTTCTATTTTTAATGGTGTACATATTAAATATTACTGTATGTGTAATTTTTTCATTGAAGTATTATGCACTCCATGGATCTTGTTTAATAAATATATGGATTTCATTTTCTTACGAACACAGTAAATTTTACTGTTTGTGTAATACTAACGCAATAAATATTGTTGTTTGTGAAAATGCCATAGATATGAAACTATTTCATTTTCTGGTGCATACAGTAAAGTTTACTGTCTGTGTAATTTTTCTCTTTGAATTTTTATAGGCTTTATGGATCTTGTTTGATAGATCTCGACGAGCAGATTTCAAAAATAGTAATTTTGCGAAAAACGAATTTGTCAATCAAAAGTTATTATGATCATTTGAAGATTAAAAATAGGATGAAAAAAATGTTCAACCACTTATGGAACTTCCCCCCAAGAAGTTACAAATGGTTGGTTTTAAAAGGGTAAAATAGTAAATAAAAAAAAACTCCCAATAAATTAGGAATATAACATATTTAATGGTTGAAAAGTCGATAGGACTTAGTTTGGAAACTCTATTCTTATAGGACATATATATATATATAAAAACGCTTAACTAAAACACTTTATTATATTAATATATAAATTGAATTAAGTAATTTATAAACCTTTTTTTTGTTTTTTTAATAAATAAAAAATGATTTATGTTTTTTTGTAATAAGCAAAATTCCGGAGGAAAAACATAACAAAAATCATTTTTTTAGTAATATAAACAGGTTCAAAAAAGTAATAAATAGTTTTTTTCAATGAATAAAAACATAGAAAAACAAGAATAAAAAATGATTTTATTACAAATAATCAAATAAGACAAGAAAGAGTTTCTTGATTTTTATATTATTTAAATTCTAGGATGAAAATTTGAGCCAAAAAAGTGATTTTTACCAATAGATCCCGTTTACTAAATTTGTAGTCAAATGAGTCCTCTAAAATTTTGTTATGTCCATTTAGTCCCATTAAAAATATTTTTACTCAAAAAGGTCCGATTAGAAAAGATGTAGTAAATATTTACCACCGGTGGCAAATATATAAACTAGTAATATGTGACACCCCGCTTAAAATAATAAGGGTGGCCAGCTCTATACTAAAATAAATCAGGAATCTCAAGTGGATCATATTCAGCATCTACTGTCGATACTAAATAAACATAACTAACTACCCAGTACTTCGATAAGCGGATGCCAAAAATTTAAAAACATACAATGAAATAACAAACCAACAATATAATAACTACTGATCATGATAAAATGTACACACGTATCACAATAAAAGGAAGCACTCAAATTAAAATCTAATATGTACACAAAAGGAAATATACCCGAATATGCTATCGAGTCACAGACAATACAACATCCTGAGGAGAAAAATATAAAATTGCCACATATAACAGTTGGGTAAAAACTCGATATACAAAATGAATCCTATCTAGATTTACAAAAGGTAGGAAGCGACTATAACAAAAATTCTGCAATAGTCCGCATTTGCTACAGCTTCGAGGACACTGGATAGAAAAACATCAATGGCATCCTTGTGGTGGGACACCTATAATATATTACAATATATATAGCAAGAGAGAGATATAAACGGGTCAGAGCCCGAGGTGAGAAAACATTTTGCAAGTGCATTAAAATGCATAATAATTACAAATGCACAATTTCATAATTAAATTGGAGTCGCACTCTTGTGGAACTCAAACTCACCCCTCGACTAAAGCGCGCACCTAAACGTATGCACATGAACCTCAGTTAAGCTACCCGACCCATTCTAGGGATAACTCAATCTTAATCTACGAACAATCTACACCCGGGTAACCCACTATCTCAAGTATAACCTAAAACCTTCTCATTCTATCCTATCAGTTTACGCTCAAACTTAGGTGTTAACATATATATACACATATGTATAACTTACTAGAATTCATCGGTTTCTAATCATTGACCTAAACAAATTATCAACATCAAAATAGTCACACACATCTTTCTATTCTTATAAAGCATTATTTCACTATAACACATAAATCCGAGTACTAAGGACTAAAATTCTCTCCACTCCTAACATTGCTCTACGTTTCGTGCGTGGGATGTCTCGCAAGCCGAAATCCAAACAAGGAACCCCCTCGATATACTACTCCTTGACAATGTTGATCGTTGAGATCCATTATGCCCTCAGCACACAACCCATATAATTTCAGCTACTTATCATGCACCACTATCTCTAAGTACACAAATAAGATATCGCACAGAACCTTTAGGGTCTATATAACATTATTTCTATTTATAAAACACGATCATTCAACCCTAACAAACACGTACACATAACACACTTAGCGTGCATTTAAAATATCCAAAACATATTCACTTATAGAATATAAATATACTTCACAATGCTATCATCTTCCCGGAATTACTCACTTTATCCCGGGTTACCATCCACCGAACTATTATCACACCGCCTTGGTAATCAAACAAAACACAATGTATGGCAAGCGGTCATAGTTCCGAATCTGAAAGTGAGAATGAATCATACCCAAGACTTCTCACAAAGAATAAAAATCACGCAATAAATAATGGACGACTATGACATGGGGACTATACGCTTCCTACTCCTCAAACCAGGGGCCTCACCCACATCGCGCAACTTCCCATGATAGCACGTTCTAGGTATGATGACACAATAAGTATATGTATTATTCACACTAGATATACATGCAATCATATCATATATACAAACCATCACACAAGGTATATACATTCACGCCATATATACATACATACATATATATATATATATATATATATATATATATATATATATATACTACCTCATGTTCGTATGTATAAAAGTAATGATTTCGGCTATATGTATATAACTCTCATTATACTAATTGACGCTATAACACATACCCTCCCAATTCATTTCATAATATGATCCCTCACTTGAAACATATTCATACATTACACCTATGATATGAATAGCCTCCCAAGTTAATCAACATCACAGATACTATCTAATAACCGAATGTATATAATAATCATCATTCACAGACCATTTATATTCGTATGCACACCGATATACAATAATTATCCCGGCTATAAGTATAAACCCAACCTATTTTAGTCGGTGATACATTAAATTGTTCTCAATTTAGATTACGGTTCAATTGCTCATATGAATCCTTAACAATATCGCATTTATTACGAAATCCATAATTTTAACATCACTAAGGGTACACGACCTCTCTCTCATTGGTACCCAATCTTATCTTAAAGAAAAATTCCGTCGCTAGGAGGATTCAACACAAATGTCAACACGACAACTCTAAGTCATACCTTCACAACCACCTCTATGAGTCCCCAACATCACGTCATATAATAACTCACATCAAATCTCCAAGTAGGATTCTCATCTTTAATATGATTGCCCACTAAGTCAATGCGATAACTCTAATTTATACCTTCCCCAAATAACTCGATACTTCCCCAAGATCACATCTTATAAGAAACTCCCAGTAAATCTCCAAAACGTATTTCCTGTACCATATAAGGATGTCCCTAATCGATAAAATCAATCGAAACAGTGTAAAACTCACTCTAGAAAAAATTCACAAAACAACCCTCTTTCTGAATCGATTCGGCCTGGTCCGAATCGATTCGTCGCCAGTAAGCGAATCGATTCACCAATATGCAAATTGATTCGGTCCAAAGGACCTGTAAGTTTGCTACATGCCGAATGATTCGCGAAGGGGGAAAATCGATTCGGTCATAAAGACGTGTAGGCCTGCAACATTCCGAATCGATTCGAACTGTTCAGCAAGCTACGAAATGGCTTATTTTCTCCAAAACCCAAATTTCCAAAACCTAATTATATCATCTTGCAACCCTAAATCTTTAACCCAATTATGTTTCTAACATCAAAACTCATTATATATATCAACCCAACTAATTATACAACCTCAAATCCATATACACACACCTCAAATGCAAGATTTAACCAAAATCTTGGTTTTTAACATATTAACTCAAAATCCATATTTTTATCCACAAATCATGAAATAAATTACACACATAGATTATTTAGAAAGTTTAATCACTTGCCTAAAAGTTGTAGAGGTTGTATCGTCCTCAAAATTGCGTATTGGCCGGAATCCCCAAGCTTTTCTCGCTCTCTTCTTCCTTTTCTCTTCTCTCTCTCTCTTTCTCTCTAGGGCTTTCTCTCTCAATCTCAAGAATGAGATTATTCTCTCACGTAGGCTTTATAAGCCTTATATCCAAAATACCCAACTTTAAATGATAATACACACTTTAAATGACTTGTTTACTTCAATTCGAGTCAAACTAACTTAAAATATTCCAAAACCGAAATAAAACCCAAGAAGAGTTATTTTGACTAACTCGACATCCCGGATCAACCGCGCACTCAGAATCGTCATCCAAAAATACTTTATAACATCCTCAAATTTTAACCTCAGTCGCCGAATTTAAAATTCTCCAATTCAAATAAATTTTATTTCTCCCAAATTAAATTAAATTCTTAGTCCTCAAAATCACGGCGTATTACATAATATTTATTAACTCTAGAAACATGTAATAGGACCTGTTGGTAAATGTTCTTTTGATGGAACTCACTATGAAATATTTTATGTAGACGGGAATTATTTGCTAAAATAGAGTGAAAAACAGAGCAAAAAATAGTCTTTGTTTTTTTGGATGAATAAAAATACGGACAAAAAAAATTATTTTTTCTTATTTATATTCCAGGACAAAACATAGAACGAAAAATAGTTTTTGTTTTTTAATAATTAAAAACCACAACAAAAAAGTGAAAACAATTTTTTGTTTTAAGTAAATAAAGAAAAAGGGAACCCAAAACAACTTTTTCTAATAAATAAAATATGGGATAAAAAAAGAAAACAAAAAAAGTTTTTATATAAAAAAACTATTTTTATTTATTAAAAAATATTATTAAAAAAGTATTTATTAAAAAAATAGTTTAGTAAGGTGTTTGATTTAATTAATATTTTTATTTTAATAAAGTGTCTTAAGTAAATAAAGAACATAAAGAGTATTGGGTATTTAATAATGTAGAATATGGGTAATTCGGGTTTTTATTAGAAAGATAACGGTTCCTCTATAGGCTTTGTATATCTCTTGTAAATGAGTTTCTGCCCCCTTAAGTGGTATCAATTAATATACTTTGATTACCTATCGGAGAAAAAAAGATAATTGTTTGACCAAACAAGTAACGATTTACATACATTATGGTGACAAAGTCTAGAGAAAACTAAAATTGCGGACCGTGAGTGAAAATAATCACAATAAATGAATATAAGCAGTTAAGGACAAGCTAAGAATAAAACAGTCTTACAATAAAAGGATTTACGTGGCTCAGCAATGGACTACATCCATGGGTTGTTTCTCCATTTTTATTACTATTCTATGATTCAATATCAAGAAGTTATATGCCCCCTTTTCCCTAATGTGAGGGTTATATTTATAGAAGTGAAGAAGACATAATCGTGTTGGACTTACTTGAGCTGTTTATTGAGACACTTTTTGATTCATGTTAATCTCCTCCTAGATCTTTGCTTGATGGACTTATCATTGCATAGTTATCTCTTATGATGTCCCTTGCTTGTTATTTATTGGGCTGGCCTTATTTTCAGATCCAAACCTATTTGAGCCGTTATGTTTGGACCGCTTGGCTTATACTCCACAAGGACTAAGTTGAATTAAGAAACTAAATTGGTGATAAAGTCAAAATGCCTAAATATATTATCCAGGATTTTGTTCAATGACCCATAATGTTATCTAGTTTTGTATATACTAAGCTTTCACTATTTTGTCTTATTATATATTTTTTTGTAATATTACATTACATTTAAATTTCTTTTTCTTTTTAGTAAATTTTATTTTTTAATGAATGAATGATAATAACATTCTCTTATAGCATTGGAGATCTAGTCGTTGAAGTTAAAATTGACATAGCTCCTATTTTCGAACTATAATATAAATTTACAATGCGAAAAAATTATCTATTTTTTATATTTCTGCTGCACATTCATAAGATCACCTCCTGTCCTGAAAATTTCATTTGCACACTCATTTCGCAAATTTACATTACAAAATCAAGTTATAGTGCACACATATATCATAAATTTATATTTTTATAAATAATACATGATGTAATGTGACTTGATTGTAAAAATAGGTTGTGCGTAAAAATGATGTGGATTGTCCGTTTTGTGTACCAAATAAATTGATAAAGATTATTTCATCAAAGAGTTCTATCGAATACATTTTTAGTAAGCTTGCCATTTCACTCTTTTGCCATTTTTTTTTAATTTAATCTTAAAATATATTCTTTAAGCAATACAATCCCTTTTCTCATCATTAAGTTGTTTTATGCTAATCAGGTCATCGGTCAGATAAATTTTATCTTTCCAGACATCTTTATTATACGTTACGCTTCCACATTTTGGTAGTTTAGCCCTCCATGCATGAAGAGAAATAACATTTACGGAGAGAAAAAATTGACTAAATCAAATATCAAATTGATCCTGAATTTGATTCTTTAGAAGCATCGAAGATTACGCTGTTAGAAAATGGGTATTAGACAGCAAATTTTGAGCCTTTTTAAGCTCAAATTTAGATGGAAACCACACTATGGTAATTGTGGGACCATATATGAATGCGTTCTCCTACGAAAGGAGATTAACGTGGTATATTCACATATCCAATTCCATTAAGTTAAGAATGATAAACATATCTCAAAGTGACTCATAAAGCAATAAAAGTTAATAAATTGAATGTGTATAAACCTTGTCCCACATAGGAAGAATATTGGTAATATAAAGAGTTAATAAAACTCCAAATGTGCACTAAGGCTTAGATGCCTTTGGGGTATCCCAACTCTTTGAAGGGGAGACAACCTACGCTATGCAAATGTTGGGCTTGGGCCAAAATCCCACATGCAATTAACTTTCTGGGCTAAATTAATTAATTAATTAATTATTTGACAGTTTTATTTGAATAGTCACTTACCTTGGCTATAAATAAAAGTTATCCCTCCAAGTTTTAACTAATGAAAAAATTCTCCCTCCATTTTATCTCCCACCCGAAATGGTCTTCTAGTTTCAGAAAAATATTTTATGCATCACTGCATTCATTTCAATTGCATATTACTATTCTGGTTGAGTAAAAATTACAGACTAGTGTTCGCTGGGAGTAATCATTGTAGTGTTACTTTATTAATTAAAAAAACTCGTTATATCTTAGGAGGAAATTATTCAGCAACCTTAAATCACATTAGAGGGAACAAATCTGCCTTAGGGAGACTGTTCTAACAGGGCTCAAATTTCTTTCTATTTGTTAATATATTCTAAAAATTCAGTTTGTCACAAGTAAGAATTTGAATTTTATTTTATTCCTGCAATTTTTGTAATTACTGAATTCAATATTTTTTTTAATTTCGAATTTATAATACCAGTTCTTAACAATCTTAAGGCAAATATATTTGTTTACTATTTTATAAATTCATATATAAATATTATTTTATTTTTACAGAAATTATATTTTGTAGCAGTTTACTTTTATAATTAAATATTCGAATTTTAACTATTCTTATAAAAAAAATGTTTGTACAAATATTTATAAACTGAGTACTTTCTAAAAATTCTATTTTGTACAGTCTTCAATTAATCTTCATAATTAATTTTACACATAATTGTTTTTTCAATTTAGATTAGTAAAAAATTACTATTTACTATTTGTTTAATTTTATGTTATATATGTCAGAATAGCATTTAAAATTCTCATTAGAATTCGTTTGATATTAATTATAATTGTAGGAAATTAGTATAACATAATTTGGTATTTTATTTTGAGAAATTCAATACAAATGAATATTATTATTGATAAAAATTCTGTTTTGTAATTGAAATGGAATCATATAGTACAAACACAGTCCCACCGACCATGAATGAAACTCATACTACTATTGCTGCCCCCGTGAACATGCCACATGGGGAGAAATCAAAAAAATTTAATGGAGCCGATTTCAAATGTCGGTAAGGACAGATGTACTTCTATCTCACAACCTTCCAATTGGCAAGGTTTGTATATGAAGATTGTCCCCTTTTGCAAGAGGGAGATGAAATTGAGAAAGTTGATTCCACTGAAGCATGGAAACATTCTGACTTTCTATGCTGAAACTACATTCTGACACACTTCGATAAGATGTTGTACTATGTGTAAAGTTCCATGACAACCGCTAATGAATTGTGGAGTTCTTTGGAGAAGAAATACAAAACCGAAGATGCAGGTATGAAGAAATTCATAGTGGGGTATTTTTTAGACTTAAAAATTATTGAATCCAAGACGGTCACAAGTTCAGGAACTACAGGTTATTCTTCATGACAGTCATGCTGAAGGAATGTCAGTCAGTGACACTTCTCAAGTGGCGGAAATAATTTAAAAGTTTCCTCCATATTGGAACTTGTTTAAAAAATTTCTCAAGCATAAACGCAAGTAGATGAATGTTGAATAATTAATAGTGCGACTGCGGATTGAAGAAGACAACCATGAATCTCAAAAGAAAAGTGGGAAGAACATTATAGAGTCCAAGGCTTATGTGGTTGAAGGTCCTAAATCCAAGCGTAAGCGTGATGGGGAAGGCACATCTAAGCAAAGAAATAAGTTCAAAGGCAAGTGCTATAATTGCAGCAAGCCAGGAGACCGCTTAAGCGAGTGTCGCAAACCAAAGAATGTTAAAAGGACCAATACTCAAGCAAGTGTGACGGAGGGTGAGAACATTTTCGATGGTATCACAAACATAAATATTTTTGTTGTTATCTCTTAATGCAATCTGGTAGGAAATACCAATAATCAGTGGGTGGACAATGGGTCTACAAGCCACATTTGTGCAAACAAATGGATGTTTACTACTTATAAGGCTTTGGAAAATTAGGAGCCCCTATTTATGGGGAAATCTTCGAGTTCTAAAGTTATGGGACAAGGAAAGATCATTCTGAAGATGACTTTGGGAAAGGAACTTACTCTTAACAATGTGCTCCACTTGCCTAACATCCGTAAAAAATTAATTTCTGGATCGCTTTTAAGCAAGAATGGGTTTAAACTTGTGTCTGTTTCTGATAAGTTTGAGTTGTTAAAAAATTATGTGTATGTGGTAAAGGGCTACCTGTTTGAGGGGATCCTTAAAATGACTGTAATGATATTGATGCCAAAAGCATCCCCAATGAATGAAATTGCTAGTTCTACTTAATTGATTGAGTCATCTGATATTTGACAAGCTAGATTAGGACATGTTAATTTTGACACCTTGTGTAGATTAATTAACTCAGAATTTTTGCCAAACTTTGATATTGAAAAAAATCATAAATGTGATATTTGTGTGGAATCAAAATTATCTATATTACCTTTTCATTCTTTTAAAAGGATCACTAAAACATTAGATTTAATAGACACGGATATTTGTGATTTAAAATTTATACAAACTAGAGGTGGAAAAAACTACTTTATTACTTTTATTGACGATTGCACACAATATTGCTATGTATATTTGTTACATAGTAAAGATGAGGCTATTAATGCATTTAAATAATATAAAAACGAAGTTGAGAATCAATTAATTAAAAAGATAAAGGCTATAGAGAGTGATAAAGGAGGTGAATATGAATCTCCTTTTAAGGAATTTTGTTCCGAACATGAAATTATCCATCAAACTACTTCTCCCTATTCTCCTCAATCAAATGGCATTACTAAACACAAAAACTGTACATTAAAGAAAATGATGAACTCTATGTTAATAAGTTGAATAGCTCCACAGAACTTGTGGGGGGAAGCCATATTATTTGGTTAATTACATTCTTAACGAAGTACCATACTCGAAAACTCACAAGACCCCTTATGAGTTATGGAAAGGTACAATACCTTGTTATAAATATTTACGAGTGTGAGGGTTCTTGGCCAAGGTGATGGTTCCTAAACCAAAAGGGTAAAAATAAGACTAAAGACCATTGACTGTGTCTTCATCGATTAAGCTATAAATAACAGTGCTTATCCTTTCTTAGTTTGTACTTATGATATTTCGGATATTCATGTAAAAATGATTATTGAATCGAGGGATGCTTCATTTTTAGAAAATGAATTTCCATATAACACAAACTGAGAATCTGGTCCTTCTAAAAGGACAAATCAAGCTACTACAAATAGTACTCATTAACCTATTGAATCAATAGTGGATGAACTAAGATGTAGTAAAAGATCAAGAACCTATACATCTTTTGGTCTGAATTTTCTAACATATTTGCTAGAAAATGATCCTTAATCATATAAAAAAGCGATATCTTTACTCAATGCTTCTAATTGGAAAGATGCAATTAACAGCGAAATTGAATTCATTTGGAAAAATCGTACATGGGAACTAGTAGATCTTCCACCAGGTTTAAAACCGTTAGGTTAAAAAAGGATCTTCAAAAAGAAATTGAAGGACAATGGATCAACTAAAATACAAACCAAGACTTATAGCTAAAGACTATAGGCAAAAGGAAGGATTGGATTACTTCTACATATACTCAATGGTAATAAGAATTACATCCATTTGAATGTTAATAGCAACAACTGCCATTAATGAACTTGGAATACATCAAATGGATGTGAAAATAGCATTCTTAAATGGTGATCTAGACGAGGAAATTTATATGGAGCAACCTAAAGGGTTAAAGACCCCCAAATAAGAGGAAAAAGTATGTAAGCTTGTGAAATCACTTTATGGATTGAAACAAGCACCTAAGCAATGGCATGGAAAAATTGATGATGTAATTTTATCAAATGGTTTCAAAATTAATGAGTGCGATAAATGTATTTACTTTAAAAGCATTCAAAATGGACATGTCATTGTATGCCTCTATGTTGATGGTAGTAACCTAGAAATTGTCAAAACTACTTAACATATGTTGAGTAGTCGATTCGACATGAAAGATTTAGGTATCATCGATGTTATTTTATGAATTAAAATTTCTAAAATATCTGATAAACTTATATTATCTCAATATAATTACATAAAGAAAGTACTTAAAATATTCAAGAAGTGTGAAATTAGTCCTGCCAAGACACCTGTAATGTAAATTTGCATGTAACAAGAATTAATAGTGAAAGCATATCAAAACTAGATTACTCTCATATTATCGACAATTTAATGTATATCATGAAATGTACACGAGCGGACATAGCATACTCGATAAGTAAGCTAAGTCAATATATGAGTAATCTAGGGATAGATCACTAGAAAGAGATATTAAGAGTTTTGGGTTATTTAAAATACACTCAAAATAATGGACTACACTATTCAAGATATCCAGCTGTACTTGAAAGAAATTGCGATGCAAATTGGATATCTTATACAAATGACTCTAAGTCTACGAGTGGGTATGTGTTTACCCTTGGAGGTGCAACCATATCTTGGAAATCATCAAAACAAACATACATTTCTAGAACAATAATGGAATCTGAATTCATTGCAGTAGACAAAGAAGGAGAAGAAGCTGAATGGCTTTGAAACTTCTTAGAGCATGTTCCAAATTAGTCAAAGCATGTGCCCACAATATGTATACTCTGTGATAGTCAATCGACGATTGAAAGGGCACCGAATCACATGTATAATGAAAAGTCTTAACATTTTCGTTATAGACATAACACCGTTAGACAAGATCTCTCAAATTAAATTATCTCAACTGACTATGTAAAGTCAAAAGATAATATAGCGGATCCACTAACGAAAGGTTTAAACCGAGAGCAGGTTGAAAGATCATCAAGAGGAATGGGTATAAATCTTATAAATTAATAATAATCAATATAGTGGTAACCCAACCTAGCTAACCGGAGATCCCAAGATCTAGGTTCAATGGGCAAGCTGAACTATATTGTATTCAGTACGCACTAAGGGATATTTACTCCTATCCATTTTAAAGATGAGACAGTGCATATCTGTTGCGAAATTAAGATAAGTTAGGCTTTTAATGACATCCATATCTTAGTATGCATAAGTGGGGTATAGCAGGATACTCCTTATGGATATCACCTATGTGAATAATAAGGGGTGCCCTTCTATGAAAATAATAAAAGGGAAATTCTCTAAAATATTCATGGAACCAAGTGATGTTCATGGCTAAAACGGACATAAATGTGAGAACCAAATGTGTTGAAGAATTATTGTATGAATATTGTTGTCTAGGTTTACAAAAACGGTTAACAGTTCAAGACAAGAAGTCTGTCGATTAACCAAGTAAATCTGATAGTATATTACTAAGGAAAGTTCAAGGCCACTAGGCTAAATCTCCCGAGGCAATAAATTTTCAATTTTACTCAACTTGTGTCTGCATCTACATCTTGAATATCTTTATATATATAGTGATATATCATTCATGTGAGGAATTGTTAGAAAATGGGTATTGGACAACAAATTTTGATCATCTTTGAGCTCAAATTTAGATGGGATCCACACCACAATATTTATGGGACCATATATGAACGCGTTCTCCTTCGCAAGGCGATTAACATGGTATATTCACATGTCTGATTCCATTAAGTTATGAATGATAAATATATCTCCAAAGTGACTCATAAGGCAATGAAAGTTAATGATTTGGGTGTGTATAAACCTTGTCCGACATAGGAAGAATAGTGGGAATTTGAAGAGTTAATAAAACCCCACACGTGCACTAAGGCTTGGGTGCCTTTGGGGTATCCTAACTCTTTGAAGGAGAGATGGCCTACACTATGCAAGTATTGGGCTTGGGACAAAAGCCCATGATAACACACTATATAGCTGGCCCACTTGAGTCTACACCATATAGGAGTTCTAACAAGTTTGGATATGAAGAAAAAATCGGTTAGTTTTCTTGAGCATCCCCTCCAAGGTATACAAAAGCTTCATCATAAAATATCATCCAGTCCAAGAACAATGCATCTACCAAAAGGGAAGTAATATTATCTCTTGAACACACTATAGGACATAATTCATGCATATAAGTGTTAATGTGTGTGCACAAGTGTTTACATATTTTTAGGAATTTTTATAACATTTTAAAATTATTTTAAACATTTTTACATCATATAAAATGATTTTTAAAATAATTATAATAATGTTTTAGAAAGTGTTGGGGGTTAAAAGTCAAATTAGTTTTATTCCTTAAAAATGTGTCAGAGTAGTATATAAAATCGGTAGAGACATTTGTGGGTATAATTTGGATTATTAAAGGTTCTAAAATGCACATTTTGCATCCGGTTATATTTCCCCACGTGTTATCTCATTACTGGTTGCATTTGTGTTTCTTTACACTCTCAATCTCAAACACTCTTCACATCCGTTAGATCATTTTAGTCTACGACCTGCATGTTTTGAAGTGATCCATGTGATATCATTTAGGGCCAATCAGAGAAAGTATTTATGAGGTGCCATTTCAACCCTTAGATCTAGAATTGAACTGTCAAAGCAATCCCAACCCTTTATTTCCTTCGAACATTTGGATCCTTTTATGACCAGTATAAATAAGCTACTTGGGTTAGCCAATTGAAGACTTCGTTCATTCGTCTAACTTGATAGAAAAGTAAAAGAGAAGAGAGAGGTTAGAGAGAAGAGAGAATATATAGAGATAATGAGAGAGAGAGAAATAGAAAACTAGTATTTATAATAAAAAAACCCTCATGTTTTCTTCCAAAAAATAAACACATTCTTAAAGTTTCATTTACACCAAAAAAGCCTACATTTTGAGAGTTAGAATCAATTAGGTTTTTGTGAGTTTGGTATTTGGTTGAGTTTGAAGATCCTTTTCAGTCATTAACTCTTTTAGGAACCACGTCTCACAGTGGATCTTGCTTTTCTTTCTAGAAATTGCAAGAATTGCTAAGAGATATATCAGACGATATATTTTAGGGTTTATGTTATCTCTTATCTATTGGATCTTATTCTGTATGTTTATATTTCTTTAGATCCAATCTCTATTGTCAAATTCTTTAAAAAAGAGACTTCCAGTAGTCCAATATTTCATATCTAGAAAACTTAGTTTCAAAAAGTATAATTTCATAGTTTGTGAAACTATTTCGTACATAAATAAGTTTGGAAACACTAAATTCTATTTTCTGAAAGATTCATTTTCAGATTTGAAAGTAATTTTTGAAGTCTGATTTTCATATAGATTTAAACTCTTTGCATGTCATTGAGAAACAATGTCATTTGTAGGGTTTATTTGTATAAAGCTTGAGAGGTGTGAGATGCATATTTGCATGTAGTTATAGTCACATCACTATCACTGTCACTCTCATAGGATCACATAAATAGTGTGGTTTATTTGAGAAATCTTGAGTTATTTGAGTCACTGCAAACAAAGAACAAAGAGGAAGGCAAAGAAGGTTTTATGAAGGTCAAAGAGGTCATATCAAAATTAACTTTGAAAGGGGAACTCGTGTAGGCAAATTTCTATCTTCGTCTTTAGATCTTGAATGCATGATTAGTTCCTGTAATATTGTAACTATTGTTTGATTTTAGTGGATTTTTCATTTTTTGGCATAGAGGTCACCGTGGATGTTTCACCTAATTTGGGGTTTGACCATATAAAAAATATTGTCTTTTGTGTGTGGTTTTTACTTCTTCACTAATACTGCTGCAAACTAGACTCATGTTTAATTTTAAAACCTATTTCCAAGAAACTAAAATAACTAGTTCATAATTTTTAAATACATCTTGTGATATTGGCTCTTTTATAAAAGAGTTTCCTCAAAAAGTTGTTCGGAACTTACTTAACTGTTTTAACTTGTGGTAAATAACTTAGTAAGGTTTTTCAATTGGTATCAGAGTTGAGCACTTGTTTTTCAAAATCCGTTAGATCATGTGCCTTTTTTTTTCTTATTGTAACACCGTGGATGTTATAACTGATAATGTTGTACTAACTACTGATTTATCTACTCTTTGCTTAGAAAATAATGTTTTTGATGTTGCTAGTAATATTTCTTCGACGTTATGTGTGAGTCAAAGTGATCGCTCTAATGAATAATTGAATGGGTTTATGAGTACAACAAATGAAATGCTAGGGGACAACTCACACACTGCAGTAGATGAGCCCAAAAACGATGATCTACCTGACATTCACACACTTTACACTAAGACTCTTAGAAAGAGCGGTAGACCAGAAAGGACTCTCAAGGGGTTAACTGAGAAAATAGAAGCATTAAGCCTAATGGTAAAGCAGAACGCTGAGGACTATACTAATCAGTGTTTGGCCTATGAAATCAAACTAAGGTTTTTGTTGAAAAAATTAAGCAACTTTCTTAATCAAATGAAGTTTTGGAAAATAAATATAAGGCAACTTTGATAGAATTGGAAGAATATAAAGAAAAGGTTCCAATTGCCTTAAAAAATATTTCTAAGTTTAAAAACAATTATAATTGTTTTGAAGATTGTGTTACCTTTAGTAAAACTAATTCTGAAGACAAAACATGCATAGGTTTTGATAAAAAAACTAAGGCACAAACCAGACCTTTGCAAAATGTTAAATTTGTGTTTTCTAGAAAACGATCTATTGATCCATGCCCTGATTTTCAAGCCTTAAAAACTGATTTTGAGAATAAACAAAAAGGGTCGGACATGTTGATGAAAAACTGTCCAAATCATACTGCTGAATCTAAGGTTAAATATGTTTGCCCCCATGTTAGGAGATTTGAACATTAATGGAAAAATGTTGCAGTTAGACTTAAGGTTAATGTCCAGCAAATGGATAAACCTCTTTTCAAAGATTTTAAAAATCGTAAACAACCGTTTAGCTACCAATATTGTTCATACTGTGATGTTTATAGACACTGTCTCGATAAATGTTTTTAAAAATGACTGTATAATCCTGTCTATAAATCACTAGTTTACAAAAACTTTAACTATTCTAGACAGAGCAGAAATAATTATATACTTCCTAAACATCCCAATAAAAACTCTAACTATAGGAATAGGAAGAAAAGATCTCATGCTAAGAAGAAATCTTGTAGATCTATTTCTAAACCAAAATCTCAGAAACCTTTCAAAACTAGAGATATATTGGTTAAAAAAGACGATATAATACCCAAGTTGAAGTGTAACATTATTATAAGTGCTTTACAAGTTGAGCACGCTGCTTCTAGTTGGTATTTAGTCTCTGGATGTTCCAAACATATAACCGGAGACGATACTAAATTATTCGACGGAACTGACTTCTTTGGAGGAAATGTTTTATTTGGGGACGGCGTATCAACCCAGATCATAGGCAAAGGAACAATCCAAGAAAAAGGAGTCTCTATTATCAAAGATGTCCTATTAGTGAAAGGTCTTAAAGCTAATTTTTTAATTTCACAATTATGCGACTCGAACCATGTAGTCGCATTCTCAAAGACTGATTATAAAATATTAAATGAGAATGGTGATTGCATCGGCACTGGTCACAGGACCCTAGATAACTTCTACACAATCAATCCGGGTAATGAGACTTTTAGGTTAGCCAGGCTTGATGACAATGAAATCTGGCATAATCAGTTAGGTCACATAAATTATGACAATCTTAGTAAATTAAGCTCCTGGGATATAGTTAGAGGTTTGCCAAAAATAAAACCTATTTAATATGTTATTTGTGGGCCGTGTAAGGAAGGAAAAATAGTTAAATTTGCTCATAAGAAAACTTTAATAACAAAACCTCTAGAGCTAATCCGCGTGGATCTTATGGGTCCTTCTTGAACTGTGAGCCTTTATGGAGACAGTTATATTTTGGTTATGGTGGATGATTTTACTTGATTCACTTGGGTAGAGTTTTTAAAACAAAAATCTGATACATTCCATTAATTTCTAAAAATTCTTTTAAGAATCGAGAATGAAAAAGATACCCAAGTTAATCGAATTCGTAGCGATAGAGGAGGTGAATTTAAAGACTTAGGCGTAACATAATATTTCAACTATAATGGTTACCAACACGGGTTCAATGCACCTAAAACATCTCAGCATAATGGTATTTTCTACGGTAAAAATGTAACAATCCAAGAAATGGCCAAGGTAATGATACATGCTAAGAACTTGTCAAAGTACTTTTAGGTTGAGGTAGTTCAAACAGCGTGTCATATTATCAATAGAGTTTAACTTCGAAAAAATACCAAACAAATGTCCTATGAACTTTTGTATGAAAAAATCCCAACTTAAAATAGTTTTGAACTTTTTGGAGTACTTGTTATGTTTGCAAAGATAAAGAACACATGTACAAATTTGAAACCCATGGTGGCAAAGCCATATTTTTGGGTTACTCCCCTATAGTGGATGAGTATGAAAACAATTTTACTTATGACTCTCCAGAGATAGTTGATCCTTTACCAACTGAGACATACCTAACTGGGTTTCTAAATATCATCCCATAGATAATGTCATTGGTAACCCTGAAGAACCAGTTCGTACAAGATTCCAATTATGTAACGTTTCTCATTTTGCATGCTTTGTTTCTATAATAGGGCAAAAGAATATAAATGAATAACTTGGTGACTCATTTTAGATAAGTGCTATGTAAGAAGAGCTTGTCCAATTTTAAAGTCATGACGTGTGGTATCTTGTGCCTAGGCCATAAAATATAAGGGTTATTATCACTCGCTGGATTTTCAAAAATAACACAGATGAATCCGGGATGATAGTTAGAAATAGAGCTAGATTAGTTGTCCAAGGTTACTCTCAAGTTCAAAGGAATAGATTTTGAGGAGACCTTGCCCCAATCACTCGCCTTGATTCTGTTAGCTTACTCTTAGCCATAGCTTGTCACTTACAATTCACACTCTATCAAATGGATGTGAAATCTACCTTTTTAAATGGTATTTTGACAAAGGAGACTTATGTTGAACAACAGAAAGGATTCATTGACCCTCATTACCCAAACCATGTTTATAGATTGAAAAGGGCTCTATACGGTTGAATACCTCAGGTTTATATTGATGACATAATATTTGGTTCGACTTCCCCATCTGAGGTTAAATAATTTTCTAAAATTATGCACGGGGAGTTCCAAATGTCGCTTTTGAGGGAGCTTCAGTATTTCTTAGGGTTTCAAGTCAAGAAAAAATCTGATGGGTTATTCATTTCGCAATCAAAATGTCCTATAGAGTTAGTGAAAAAGTTAGGATTAGAGAATGCCAAGGTTTCCAGGACTCCGATGAGTACTTTAATAAAACTTTCTAAAGATGAACATGGGAAACCTATAGATCCTACCCTATATAAAAGTATGATAGGTAGCTTGTTATACCTCATAGCCTCACGTCCTGATGTTATGTATGCTGTGTGTGTTTGTGCCCGTTACTAAAGTGAACCTAAGGAAAGTCACTTGCTATGTTTCAAACGAATTATCAAATATGTTAATGGTATAATAAACCTAGGGATATAGTACACAAACGATACATCTAATGCAATTATAAGATACACCAATGCAGATTGGGCTAGCAAAACTGATGACAGCAAAAACACCTCAGGCACTTATCACTATATAGGTAATAACTTAGTAAGATGGAGTAGTAAAAGGAAAATTTTCACTTCTCTTTCCACAGCAGAATCGGAATATATAGCCACAGGAAGATGTTGTGCTCAATTAATGCGGATTAAGCAAATGCTAAGTGACAATGGCACTAATGAAGAAAAGTTATATCTATATTGCGATAATCAAAGTGCGATAAATATCTCTAAGAATCCTGTTCAACATTCACGTACTAAACAAATCAAGATAAAACACCATTTTATTCATGAATTAATTGAATCCAAAGAATTAGGCATGAACTATTTACGTAGATAATTTCAATTTGCTGACTTATTTATTGAATAATTGTCTATCACCTATTAGTATTTCCTTCGGTTACATTCATGATGATAATTGGTCTTTGAGGATATAGGGCACGGTCGTTTGGAAAATGACAAAAGACTCCTCCTATCTATATTTTATGTAAGAGACACATGAAGTGACCCGTTGATTATTATAGGTTGTTAGATTTCTTATTATGATTCTTTATCAGTTTTTCACCCTTTTTACATTTGAGAAAAATTGGGGGAGAAATACTTGAGTAACTTGTTATATTTTCATCTCTCTTGACTGAACTAATGTGACATCTTAAGTATTTTATTTCAAGCATCTCAGAAATCGTTTGTGCAGATATCACAGATTTAGTGTAATGGTCTGTATGATAGTTGAGTTATGTATTTTTTCCTCTTATTTTTGGTTCTAGGATGGGAATGGGTAGATAGCTCTTTTATATAAGAAAACTATGAGTTTTTTTATTTTACCCACGAGTACATTCTACTCAAGATAATTTTTGTCTCCAATATCCGAAAGGGGAGATTGAGAACACACTATATGGTTGATTCACTTGAGTTTGCACCATATAGGAGATCCAAATAGTTTGGATATGAAGATAAAATAGGTTAGTTTTATTGAGCATCCCCTCAAAGGTATACACAAGCTTCCATTACGCCAAAAACAACAATCTGGCACGGTTTAAAACTGGGCCAGATCAAATCTAGTTTGATTTTGAATTGTGCCAGAATTGTGTATTCCAAATTGGCCTTTTTTGGCACGATTACAAAGTGTGTCAGATTTGACCAAACATTAATGCTTCGGAGCAAGAGGAATCTCTAATCTCATTAATTTCCTCATGGTAGATATAGATTCTCAATACAATGCTATACTCGGCAGAGGGTGGATGCATGCCATAAGAGCAGTGTTTTTCACCTACCCCTTGAAGATATTGACTACTCAAAGAACCTTATATTCACCGACGATGATTTGATCGAAGTAAGGACTACCCACCATGATGCTCTAATAATCACTCTCAGGCTCACTAACTAGGATGTTGATAAGCTAATGGTGGATCAGATGCACTCCTCGAGGTAATGTACCTCAAGATGTTCAACTAGCTGATTTTTCACATAGAAGACCTAAAGGAATCCATTGTGCCCATATTCGACATTATAGGAATGATGACTTTGCACCTTGGGAAAGTTTTTCTCCCTGCCCGAGCAGGAGGAATCTTTAAGCTCATTGAGTTACTCATGGTAGATATAGATTCCCTATACAATGATATACTCGGTAGAGGATAGTTGCATGACAAGAGGGCAATGTCGTTCACCTACCACCAGAAGGTAAAATGCATCATTAATAAGGGAATCATGGAAATTCGAGGGAACGAGGCCTTACCCCAAAAGTGTTTCATATATATCATCCAACTAAAACAAGAGAAGACAAACGAAAAATTTATGGAGGTAGCAGAGAAATCCATACCCTCTAAGTAGAAGTTAAATAATGGAGACCTAGCATTGAGGAAACTAGGGTCATCCCTATTGGTTAGGTCATAGAACATCTTAAATAGGTGGTATTTGATGATGACCAACTTGAGAAGAAGTTCTTGATCGACAGCTCACTTACTGACGAAGAGAAAGAAGAACTGGTTATTTTCCTCAAAATAAATCAGAATGTTTTTTCCCTCGCAACCATATGCCATGCAGAGAATAGATCCAGAAGTAATGTGTCACAATCACCACGTGGATCTGTCACATCCTCTAGTAACTCAAAAGGCACTACTCACCCGAGAAAGCTAGGGTTGTGTAACAACTCGCTTAAAATAATAATGGGTGGCCAGCCCTATACTACATTAAATCAGGTATCTCAGATGGTTCAGTCTCAACATCAACTGACAATACTCAATAATATAAGGCTAACTACCCAAAACTATTAAAAGAGGATGTTAAAATTAAATAAAACATACAATGGAAATCAAACCAACTATGTACAACTACTAACAAAGGTATAATGCACAAGTATGATGATGGAAGAAAGTGCTAGTATAACATGAAATGAGTATATACAAATGAATATACCCGAATAACCTGTCGGGTCACAGACAGTACAACTTCATAAAGAAGAAATATAAACATCTATAAACATCCCTTGGGTATAAACCCGATACACAACATTAATGCTACCTAGATTTTCAAAGAAGTAGGAATCGACTACAATCTAAATCCCGCCACAGTTCGCAACTTCTACGGCTCCCAAGACTCTGGATAGAAAAGCATATGGTATCCATGCGGTAGGACACCTGTAGTAATATATACATACATGATAAATGATAGGGGGAGAAATGGTATCTAAACCTATTATAATCATATCTTAATTTGGGGAAGATTTATCTTAGGGGGAGAGGAGAAATGGTATCTAAACCTATTATAATCATATCTTAATTTGGGGGAGATTTATCTTAGGGGGAGACGTATTTCTAAGTTGATCACTGTTGATAAAGGAAGAGAATTAATTTAGGAGTACTTACTTTACTTGCATTAAATATTTTGATATTCCCATGCTTGCAATATGTTTTCTTAAGTGTGCAGGAATTATATTATAAGTGGCTACTTTCACCGGCAAAGATTGTGATCCTTTGGGTTGTTTTGAGTCAAGCATTGTATTTTTATTTTGGGTGGGACTTTTATTAGTCTAGTAGAGCTTGACGGCCCTTTAGGATTTTTGTTTGTTTTTTGTCCCGAAATAGCCAAAGGGGGAGATTTGTAAGGACAAAATTCTCCAATTGAGTCTTAATGTAGTTTTGGCTCAATTCCGGACAAAAACGTTTATGTCATAGGATAGTGTTCAAGTGTACCTTTTCAAGCCTATGATGTGTTTAGTTGAAGACTTAGCGGTAAAGAGTATAAAGCTTCATCAAATGCCGAGTTTATGTGCCTCGTTTTTACGTCATCACAGTGGTTCCATGCTCCTAAGGTATGAATGCATTTTATATATATATAGGAGCCTGAAATAATTTTATTGGGTGTTAGGTTTTAAAACTGTGTTTTGTTTTCAGAAAGATTTCAATTTTAACTTTTATATAAAGTATATAAAGTTTCTGGGCTAAAAATAAAATTTTTGGAACTTTCTGTAAGTTCGTTCGAAGTGTCGTTCGAACGAGATTGTCGTTCGAACCACAAATCGTTCGAACGAGTTTGCCAACGAGCTTCCCCATTGGACACTGGAACTTCGTTCGAAATATCATTCGAACGAGATTTCCAACCAGATTTCTAACGAGTTCACACTGGATCTTTGTTAGAAGCCTCGTTCTAATGAGATGTCGTTCGAATGAAAATGTCGTTCGAACGAGATTTCAGGAGGGAAATTTTTTTGGCTGTTTTTACCCCACTAACTTTTTGCAGAATATCTATGTGCGGGAACAACTGTTTCCAAGATAACTTTTTCATAATATTCTAACTCCTAGAGAGAGGTTTAAGAGTTGATTCTTCCAAGAAAAAGTTCATCAGTTTGAGTGTTCATTTCATAAAGAAAAATGTCCTAAACACTTAGTTACACCCATATTTGTTTCTTCCAAGTTCATATATACATATACTTTCTTGGAGCATTTTGGCACCGGTTTATCTCTACATTTATTTGAAGAGAAGTTTGGGTTTTCTTCTAAATCCCTCAAAGAAGAAGAAGAATTGTTTAGCTGCGGCTTTCTTACATGGTGAAAGACACCATGTGTGGTTGACGGTGTACCTATAGTCTAATCGGTGGTTCCGAGATCACGGTGGAGCTCCGTGGTTATCCTCTAGGAAGAGGTGGTTATAAGAAGACGCGTCAAGGCTTGAGAGGGTTCGAGTTGAGGAAGTAAGTCATTTGTCTTGTAAATGTAAATTCTGTACTTAGTGGATTTGAGGCTAGGGTCGTCCGAGGTTTTTTCCCGTTGTGGGTTTTTTCTCGTACTTCGCGGCGTAGTGTGATTGATTAACTTTTATCTTGCATAATAACTTAGAACGCGTGCTTAGGATAATTCAAGATAAAATTGGTTTTCATTGTCACACTTAATTTAATTTGGTGCTAATTAAATTTGGGTAATGTTTATTTAATTCAAGTCTATTATTAAAACTGGTTTGGCCTAATTTGGAAATATTGATAAATATGACTTAGGCAAATTCTAGGACTTGGATTAATTATGTTTAAGTGAAAATGTTTTAATGGATTAATCTAATTTCACTTGGTTTAATTTTAATTTGTTAAGAAATTAAAAATTTATTTTAAGGCGAACCATCACATCGCTTCCGCATCTATTTCATAAAATGGAAATATAGTTTTAAAGAAATTAAAATTTTTGGGGGCTTACAATCCCCCTTTTTGTTCAGGAATAGACAAAGGCTAAAGAAATTAACTTATCTCCCCAAATTTAAAGCAGAAACACCCAAATAACTTATCTAAAATAAGCAAAGGCTAAAAATGGAATGAGATAACAAGCTAAAAGATGTAATTGTGCATAAAGTGATGAGAATGTTAAAGCACAACTAATCCACCAAATAATAACGATACCAACCAGGATGCAAGAAAATGATACCAATAAGATACATAAAGTATTAAGCATGTTATATCAACAAAGAATATAACAAGACAGATACCAATTATGAATTAAAGCATATATGGACTAGAAAGCACGACAAAAACAAAACAATATCATATATATATATATATATATATATATATATATATATATATATATATATATATATATATATAGATAGATAGATAGATAGATATGACCACATAAATGACACAAAAATACAATAAGTTTAGCACACTCGTATGGCAAAAATGTGTCATATGGAAATGGAAGAGTTGGGGTGTGAACTAGTAACAATTAAATTTAGACCCTATCACTTAAAACATGTTCACGAAGTTATCAATTGATTGCAAACTTCATCACATTTGAATATAAGCTCATGTGATAATATAGATTGAACTCAATGAACAAACATACACAATGCATACAAGCCTAGAGTTTTGATGATTCTACAAATCAAATAGAGTCATAACAATAAATACCACTAGGATAAACGGACATTGTGAAAACCGTTGATATACCATCCAATCTCCCTTAAGAAGCCTATATATTCTTTTTATATAGAATAAATATATCAATTAAGCATAGGCCTTGGCAATTATTTTCTTTTAGAGCAATTTTTTTGTTTTTAGGCCTTTGGACCAAGTATTTCTTTTAGGTCCATTTCAAACGTTGGCTTACTATTCGCAAAGGACAATAAATCCTTTCGGAGCCCTTCCCCGTGCACATTAATAAATACCATTTTTTATTTCTCACAAATCTCATGTGCAACGGATTTTGACATGCACTAGTCCTCCTAGGTCATAAATATGTAGATGACAAAATTGGTAGGAGAACACCTCACAAAGCTCAAATATACATATGAAGTTAAATTTTGAAAGAGCTCGTGTCTGTGTGAATAGAGGCATATAAAAAGAGAATCCATTTAAGCAACGCAAAAATCCAATTACTCCATGTAAGCATGGTAAAGAACATAATAAGGATTGACAATCTAAACCAAAAGTTATGGCCACATGGGAGCATAAAAGATGGGATTCTAACACAAGTGTATGCCACATAAAGTGTGTCAAACTAAAATACAAACAAAATAAAAATCTTTTTGAGTTTTTGAAATTTTTAACCAAAAAAAAATATATACTCAAAAGATAAACAAAAATCATTATTCTAGTATGTGATTAAGCATGGAGCATATGCTAGAAAATGATTAAACAAGCATACATTTAGCATGAAAATATAGAATGAAGCACAAAAGCTAAAGTATGCAAATACTAACACATTTGTCCTTTAGATTTAACAAGGGAGGAAGCATGTGAACGTAAATGAGAATCAAACATCCTATTCTGCAAGGCAACCAAGTCGGATTTCCTAACCCAAATTAATGAAGAATGACTATCTTGCGGGGTAGGATTTTTAACGACCTCAGTTTCTTTACGTTGGGATTTTCTAGGAATTCGTTTAAGATTAAAATAAAATTTCCTAATATGACCTTTTCGACCACAATGTGTACAAGTAAAATTACGTCAAAATTTGGTACCTAAGGAATGATCTCTAAAGGCTTTCCTAGTAGATTCTCCTAAAACATTGGTTTTGGATTTATGAATAGATTCATTACAAGTAGTGAAGCCTAAACCACAAGTGTCATTTTTAATTTGGACCGTTCCTAATATTTTATCTAATTTTTCCGAACGACACTCCAAATCAAATTTGACATTACTAGAGTCTTTTAATTTATTTTCTAATTCTAGGATGTTAGACTCTAATAAAACATTTCTCTCTTCGAACTCGAGAAGCTCCTTTTTCAAGGATTCCATTAAACCTCTAAGGCTATCTCTCTCGCCTTCTACATATTCTAGCTTCTCTCGAAGAGATCTCTCTCGTGTCCTAAGGTCTTCAACCAACACACTATTATCAATGACCTTGACACGTTCTTTCAAACTAGGTTCTAACTTCAAATTAGCTCTTTTTAATTTAATAGATTCTTCATATAATTCTTGAAAAGCATTTTTAAGTTCACTCACATTAATCTCTTCTTCATTTTCACTCTATCTTTCTTCTCCACTCTCACTATCATAAAAAATAAGACTATAACCTTGGAAGTGTCATGTGTTAAAGTTTCATCAATCGATGAGTTCTCATTATCACTCACATGACTAGCCATAAAAGACACAAATTTGGGCTTAGTGGGGGAATCGGGTCCCTCTTCCTTATCACTATCACTAAGGGTCGCATTATATGAAATGGGTCATTTACCCTCTCTTCTTAGTTTAGTGGGGCACTCAGAAGCCCTATGGCCAAAACCCTCACAACCAAAACACCAATTTGACTCGTCCCTATTTAAATTTTCGTTAGAAGATTTAGGGATCCTTTAGGATTTTTCATACTTAGAAGTTTCAAATTTCTTGAAATCATTTTTAAATTTATCTTTGTTAAATTTAAGAAATTTTCTAAATTTTCGAGCAAACAAGGCCATGTATTCCGAGTCACTATCACTTTCGCTCTCTACTACTTGTTTGACCTCTTTTCATGCTTTTAAAGCAACGCCCTTTTCAATTTTCTTTTCAGTTTTAGAGGGAAACATGTCTAGTTCATAGGTTTTTAAATCACCTATGAGCTCTTATAATTTCATAGAGACTAAAGTGGGTAAAGAATTTAAAACGGTCACTTTCGGAATAAATCTATTGGGAAGGGACCTTAAAATTTTCTTTACAACTCGGTTATCGGGTATTTTCTCTCCCAAGTTAAAAGATGAATTGACAATATCGGAAAGTCTAGCATAAAATTCATCAAAAGTTTCATTATCGTTCATTTTGATAGTTTCAAATTGAGTGGTGAGGTTTTGGAGTTTAGAAGCTTTAACGACACTTGTTCCTTCATGAGTGAGTTGTTAAATATCCCAAGCTTCTTTAGCGGTCTCACACGTCATAACGCGTCGGAATTCATCCGGTGTGACAACGCTAAACAAAGCATTTAAACCTCAGGATTTAAAATTAGAAAGTTTAAATTCACCCTCACTCCATCTATCGGCCAGTTTGGGAACACGTTCATTATCTACTAAATGAATTAGTGGAGACCACCCGTTAACTACCGATAACCAAACCCTCTCGTTGATAGATTTTAGTGCCGATTTCATACGCGCTTTCTAATACGCGTAGTTAGAACCATCGAAAATAGGAAATTTTAAGAATGGGGAAAATTTCATTTTAGCCAAAAATTATTTAAAGAATCTTAACGAAATAATTTATTGCTTTGGCTCTGATACCAATTTGTGAGCCCCCATAATTTTTAATTTCTTTAAAACTATATTTCCTTTTTATGAAATAGATGCAGAAGCGATGTGATGGTTCACCTTAAAACAAATTTTTAATTTCTTAATAAATTAAAATTAAACCAAGTGAAATTAGATTAATTCATTAAAACATTTTCACTTAAACATAATTAATCCAAGTCCTAGAATTCCTAAGTCATATTTATCAATATTTCCAAATTAGTCCAAACCAGTTTTATTAATAGACTTGAATTAAATAAACATTACCCAAATTTAATTAGCACCAAATTAAATTAAGATGTGACAATTAAAACGAATTTTATCTTGAATTATCCTAAGCATGCGTTCTAAGTTATTATGTAAGATAAAAGTAAATCAATCACACTACGCCGCGAAGTACGAGGAAAAATCCACAATGGGAAAAAACCTCGAACGACCCTAGCCTCAAATCCACTAAGTACGGAATTTACATTTACAAGACAGATGACTTACTTCCTCAACTCGAACCCTCTCAAGCCTTAACGCGTCTTCTTGTAACCACCTCTTCCTAGCGGATAACCACGGAGCTCCACCGCGATCTCGGAACCACCGATTGGACTATATGTACACCGTCAACCACACATGGTGTCTTTCACCATGTAAGAAAGCCGCAACTAAACAATTCTTCTTCTTCTTTGAGCGATTTAGAAGAAAACCCAAACTTCTCTTCAAACAAATGTAGAGATAAACCGGTGACAAAATGCTCCAAGCAAAGTATATGTATATATGAACTTGGAAGAAACAAATATGGGTGTGCCATTTTTCTTTATGAAATGAACACTCAAACTCATGAACTTTTTCTTGGAAGTATCAACTCTCAAACCTCTCTCTAGGAGTTAGAATATTATGAAAAAGTTATCTTGGAAAAAGTTGTTCCCGCACATAGATATTCAACAAAAAGTTAGTGGGGTAAAAACTGCTAAAAACTGCCAAAAAAATTTCCCACCTAAAATCTCGTTCGAACGACATCTCGTTCGAACGAGGCTTCTAACAAAGTTCTAGTGTGAACTCGTTAGAAATCTCGTTGGAAATCTAGTTCGAGCAGCCGTCTCGTTCGAACAAAATTTCGAACGAAGTTCCAATGTCCAATGGGGAAGCTCGTTGGCAAACTTGTTCGAACGACTTGTGGTTCGAACGACAATCTTGTTCGAACGAGACTTCGAACGAACTTACATAAAGTTCCAAAAATTTCATTTTTAGCCCAGAAACTTTATATAAAAGTTTTAATAGAAATCTTTCTGAAAACAAAACACGGTTGTAAAACCTAACACCCAATAAACTTGTTCCAAGCTCCTATATATATATATATATATATATATATATATATAATGCATTCATACCTTGGGAGCATGGAACCACTGTGATGATGTAGAAACGAGGCACATAAACTCGGCATTTGATGAAGCTTTATACTCTTTGCCGCTACGTCTTCAACTAAACACATCATAGGCTTGAAAAGGTACACTTGAACACTATCCTATGACATAAACGTTTTTGTCCGAAATTGAGCCAAAACTACATTAAGACTCAATTGGAGAATTGTGTCCTTACAATACATATATATAGAAAAAGAGAAATCTAAACGGGTCTGAGCCCGAGGTGTAAAAATATTTAGCAAGTGTGTTAACCACGCATAATAAATGTAAATGCACTTATTTCATAATTTAAAGTGGAGTCGCACTCTCGTGAAACCCCAATCTCACCTCTCATCTAAAAGCGCGCACCCATTCGCGTCCTGGAATCTTTTTTAAGTTACCCCACCCATAAGGACAACCTACCATACAATAGGCATGGTCTATACCCGCAAGACCTGCCATTCTAACATAACCCAAGAATCCTTCCCATTCTAACCACACTTAAATGTATATACACATATAGATGCCATACTAGGCTTAATTGGTTTCGATTTATTAACATATACAAGTTATAAGTTTTAATACGTTACCCATTAACATTAGGCTTCAATAATATAATTTAATCTCTAAATAACATGCATACAATTTAATAAGGACAAAACTTCTCTCCATTCTCAACATTGCACTATGTTCGTGCATGGGGCGTCTCGCAAAACGAAATCCAAAGAAGGATCCCCCCCCAATACACTACTCATTGACAATGTCGATCGTTGGGATCCATCATGTCATCCACACCAATTATCGTACTCCTACTTATAAGTATTAAGGATAAAACTTCTCTCTATTATCAACATGGAACTGCGTTTCGTGCGCGGGTGTCTCGCAAAGCGAAATCCAAACAAGGAGCCCCCCGATACACTACTTCTTGACCATGTTGATCGTAGGGATCCATAATGTCAACTACACAATCATATTACTAATACATACAAGTACCAAGGACAAAACTTCTCACTACTCTCAACATTGCACTGCGTTTCGTGCGTGGGGCGTCTCGCAAACCGAAATCCAAACAAGGAACCCCCTCGATACACTACTGCATGACAATGTCGATCGTAGGGATCCATTATGTCATACACACAATTCTACTACTACAACTACCTACAAATAAAAAGGATAGAACTTCTGTCTACTTTCAACATGGCACTGTGTTTCGTGCGTGGGGCGTCTCGCAAAGTAAAATCCAAACAAGGACCCCCCCCCCCCCCCCCCGATACACTACTTCTTGACCATGTTGATTGTAGGGATCCATTATGTCATCACATAATTTCTATTTCTTCAACTTCTGAAATTTGGATTGCTACCTAAGAGTAACCTCAAAATATCCACTAAATCCTTGGGTTGATATAACCGAAATTTTCCTTAAATGCGATACGTCAACCCCCAACATTTTAGTACACCGTAATTACCCAAGATGTACACCATAGGAATTGTATATCCTTTCACCTACAGGATATAATAAATATATATATTTACTCTAAAAATATATATACACAACCATTCATTCCCATAGCCAAGTGTACATATCATATATAATGTACAATGGCCATACACATAATACAAGCGACTATATACTGCTAATATACTTCACCATGCTATCATCTTCCAGGGCATTTACAATCTTTTCCTTAAGTAAACCCTACTAAGGATACGCGACCACTCTCTCTCGTCGGTCCCCGATTAATTTGGAGTAGAATCCTATCTGTATAAGTATTCGATATAATTATCGGCCTACTATTCCATGCCGTACCCTCACGACTCTCTCAAGGGACCTTAATCATACATCATAACTAGGCTCATTTATGACCCCTAAATAGAACTCCCATTATCAAGGAGATTCCCCACTATATCAATATGATCCTCTCCAATATATATAGATATAAGTCCCCAAGATAACTCGATACGTACCTGCGGTCCCATCATGTGAGAAACTTATAATAAATCTCCAAAACATCTCTCTTACATCATATAATCATGTCCCAAATCAATAAACCCAACCAAAAAGGGTTAGAAATCATTCTAGAGAAAATTCACAAAACAGCCCAATTTCCGAATTGATTTTCCCTGGCCCGAATCGATTCGGTCTCAAGGGCGAATCGATTCGCTCCAACTATGAATTGATTTGGTCCAAAGGACCTTAGATTCTGTCTCAAGTCGAAACGATTCGCCTTGGGTACGAATCAATTCGGTCGTGCAGACCTGCCACTTTTGCCTAAACCGAATCGATTTGCTTGGGGGCGAATCGATTCGGGTCTGCAGACTCAAAAAGTTCTCATCTTCTTCATGAAACCCACGAATTTAAAACCCTAAAATTTCACTTCTAACCCCTAAACCTTCATCAAATCATGATTCTAGGCCAATAAATCATCCCAAATCTGATCCCATCCATTTCTACACCATCAAACCCATATATAACCATTAATCTCAAGATTTAAACCACGAAAATCTAGGTTTTGATATTAATACCCAAATCCAATTATTTTATCCACAAATACGAAAATGAAATATTTAGCAAGATTAAACACTTGCCTCGAAGTTGTAGAGGTTGATCCGTCCCCGGGATTGCGTTTGGGCCAAAAATCTCCAAGTTTTCTTCCTCTCTCTCTTCCTTTCTTCTTCTTTTTTTCTTCCTTTCTCTTTCTCTCTTCTCACAAATGAGAATGGCTGAAATCGTGAGCCCTTAAATACCTTAAAACATAAGTCCCAATTTTAAATGTTAATACACACTTTAAATGACTCGTTTACTCCAATTCAAGTCAAACTAACTTAAAAATATTCCGGAGCCAAAATAAAACCCAATGACAGTAATTTTGACTATCTCGACCCATCTGGGACCGATGGTACACTCAAAATCATCATCCGTAATACTTTTAAATGTCCTCAATTTTTGGACCTAAATTTCCAAAATTTAAAATTCTCCAATTTAAATAAATTTATATCTCACAAAAATTTAATTTCTCATTCCCAATGTCACGGGTTGTTACAGCCAGTCAAAGAGAAAGTAGGGAAATTTTGAAGGCGCATTCCATTGAGGAAGATTAATTCCCCAAGTGGCTTTCAAACTCATTGGTCGTGAAAAAAAAAGCAATGGAATGTGGAGTCTGTATAGATTTCACTGATCTGAACCGGTCATGTCCAAAAGATAGTTTTTCCTTTACCAAAGATAGACTAATTGATCGACACGACCGCTAACTATGAACGTATGATCTTTACGATGCCAACTCAGGGTACCATTAGATCCCACTATTTTCCCCTAATCAGAAAAGGACTTCTTTCAACATTAAGCTAGGATAATATTGCTATAGGGTGATGTCGTTCAGGTTAAATAACATTGGGGAAACATATTAGAGACCTGTGAAAAAGAGGTTCAAGCAGTAGTTGGGAGATACGATGGAGGTATACATAGACGAAATACTTCCTTGAAATGACTTTTAAAGTCCTTCGATATTACATAATGAAACTGAATGTGTCCAAGTGCTCCTTGGGGTAGAATAAAAAACTTTCATTGGATACCTGATCAGTCAAAGATTTATTGAGGCAAACCCCGCCCAGATTAAAACCATCAAGAAGGTGAAACCCCAAGCACTGTGTGCGAGGTGCAAAAGTTGGTATGCATGCTCGCTAAGATCAACCAGTTAATATCAAAATCTTCAAAAAAGTGCATACCTTTCTTCCAAGAACAAAGAAAAGAAAGGAAAAAAGTATGGAATGACGAATGCACCCAGGCACTTGAAAAAGTAAAGAAGTATATAAATTGACCCCCGATGTTGACAATTCCTGGTAATGAGGGACCCTTGCACTTGTACGTGGCAGTGTCCAGTAATGTAGTTAGGCTGGCTCTAGTTTTTTAGAAGAATGAGAGTGACTAAGCATAAATTCTTCTGAATTTATCCTCCTAAGTTGGTAGTTTTAGTACCTCGAACAACTTAATTGATCTGTTTTTATCCCATATCATTTCTAATGACTTGTTCTAACAAGTACCCCGAGTTTCGTGTATTTCTTACTATTTTTATAGATATTAGTGCGAAAGAGAACTCAAAACAGTGACAGAAAGCAGGAAATGGAGAGTTTAAGGGAATTTTTGTAATTTTATTGCTATATTTCGACGGTGGGGAAAACTATAAAGTTGAAGATCTCTAAATTACAAGAACATTGGAATAAACAACACCCCAATCCGAGCTACGATGAAGAAGTTATGCCCATTTAAAGTTGGAGACAGAAAGTCAAAGGTGAAATTAATTCTGGAAGCTGAAGAGTTTCAACTCTTGAAATTTCTTGTATAATTCCTTTTTATTAGTTGTAAAACGTGGAGGGCATGGGAAGAGTCATTGTTGAGATATATAAAAGGCCAAACCCTAGTAGGAAGAAAGGAGGTTTTGTTACTTCACGTTGTAGGAGGCTAGTAGTTAGTTTTTAAGGGATTCTTGTATCCAAGAACCCTAGTTTTGAAGTTTGGCTACTATTCAAGATTTAAAGATCTATTCATGATTCATCATTCATCCACTGCAAGTAATTTTAATTTATTGCTTTTACTGCTTTCATAGTTAGTTTAATTAATTGTTGCTTTCTAGTATTCCAATCCCAATTCAAGTCATGTTCTCAATTTTCTAGATTTAGTTATGAATTCCTGCACTTTCATTTTTAAGTTTTCTTTTATTTTAATCATGTTAAGCTAAGTTTTTAAGGGTGGAGATGCATGAACCCAACCCGATGTGGTATGCATAGATATAAAATTTGTCCTCTAAATTAAATAAGTGATCGTGTTGTATAGTTTCACAACCATTGTAGACCTTTTGACCTCATTTTCCCTAGGTAACCGGGGTGCTTAAGGATGCAACGCGTGTGAACTATTGCGACCCGACTTTACTCATTCTTTGATTATGTATGATGCGGGCTTGAACCTCATATATGTAATGTTTTGGAGTACTAAAGACTGGGTCTGATCAATTATCTAATTTATGACTAATTTTGTACTGGCATACACACTCGGGTTTGGGGGAGTGTATTCTTAACCCATTTCTTCATTCATATTAATTCCTTCTTAGTTAGTTAATTTTGCACGCGTAGGTTAATTTAATTGAATTTAGTTAATTCATAGATAAAATCCATAAATCAATCATCTTTTTCTTTTCTTTTCTTTTAACATCAACTTTAGGATTAAACTACCTTACCTTTGTCGTCACGTTCACAAGTCCTAACTCCCTGTGGATTCGATACCCAGACTCACCATTATACTCCTTAAGAGTGTAGTTATAAGTTTAGGTTTTTTGTATTGAGGTTTGAAGCCGATAACAACGACTAGCGTATTACACGAACGCTCGGTTTTTCCACTCGATCAAAATGGCATCGTTGCCGGGGAATTAGATAGACTTTAGGTTAGGTTGGTTAATCCCGAATTTGACCTTTAAAATAAATAAATAAATACAAAATCCAAAAAAATAATTCAGAAAATGGCTGTCACGTTCTTGAATTGCCCAGTTTGAAATGTCTTACTTTAACTCCTTTGGTAGGTTTAATTATTATGATAATAGGGAGGAGGAGGAGGCGCTCAAGACTTATGAACATTGGATCAATATCACTAAAGATGAGTCTCATAAATACAAGCCCAGTGCTAAGGCCATCCAAATTTATCAAAATTAATTGCTTGAAGAAAAAAGACTTCAAAAAGAATATCGGGAAAAAAAATCGTTATTGGGAGCAAGAGTTAGATGCATTATTTGAACCCAATGAGGATTTTTCTTTCGATATTTTTGAAGTTGAAGAATGTTTTCAATCAAATGAGGAATCCGAGGTGCTAGAACTAAGGAAGCCTACTTTGGAAGAACTCTTTCTTATTAGCAAAAAACAATCTGATGACCTTGTTGCTACAGAGTTGCAAATTAGAGCAATTTGCAAGAAGTTTAATGATTATTTGGACAACTTAGAGAAGGTCAAGACTTGCGATTCACCTAACACTTTTGAGGATGAAATCATTGAGAGTGATCCAATTTCTTTTGAATCTCAACCTCTTATAAATACTCCAAAGCCTATTGAGGTTGAAGATCAATTGTCTCCTTGTGTCCCCACTATTATCGAACCATTAAATTCATCACAAGAACTGGATGAAGGTGTTGAGGACGTTGACCCGATTCTTAAACGAGAATTTTTGTTTGAGATGATTCATCTTATGGGTTATTAACTTACACATGCACTACCTCCCGTTCCAATTGAAAAACATTTAGGAGATGAATTGAATTTTGATTCCCATGAGTTGGTTGTAAATTTTGAAACAGTTACAACTTTTACTGACGAGGAATCTTTGCTTGAATTGGTTTCCAAGATAGATTCTTCCTTTTTATGTTCCCCTCCTACCATACTACTTGAAAAATCTTTGGGAGGGGATTCTATTTTTCTTGGATCCCAATTGTATTTTTCACCCATCATCCTTTTAAAAATAGTAACTGGTGATGGTCCATTTTTTTCGCCTTACACATGCCTTCCGTTGTTCAAACGGAATTCTTATTTTTTGGGAGGCATGCATCCTAATGAGGGTACACCATTAATCCCTCAAAGTCAAATCGTGTTTTGGGTGGACCCTCAAATTTTTCGACTTCTAGTGTATGAGTTATTAAAATTTCAAATCGTAGGTTTTACATAATTAGCCTTTTATTTTTCCTTTTTTTTTATAGTTTAGAGTAATTAGTTAAAGTTTTTCTTGTTCTTTTTGTTATGCTTGGTTCTAACATGTTTTGTAGATTCAATGGACTCGCATTCATCGGGGATCGGTCCATTTGGGTAATATCTTTCTTTTCGTCTCTATATGTTGTGTTCTTGATTCGCATTGAGGACAAGGAAACATTTAAGTTAGGGGGTGTAGGATATTCTTCCCATTTATTGTTTAGTTTCATTGATTCGATCAAATGTTCTTTCCAAGTGTGTTTTTTAAGAAAATTTTAAAAATTTCAAAAAAATTGAATTTTTTTTAAAAAAGCCAAAAATATTTTTCTTCAAAATAAATAAAAATTAGAATTTAAATTTTTCAAAAAATGTCACCTTTATTCTATTTAAAGTCTCAAATTGTAAAAATTAAATGCATTAAGCCAAAATTGACCGAAGATGGAAATTGAAAGAAAATTGACGAATTAACGAATAAGTGTGGAGATTGATCAAACCCGGTGAGATTTCGTGCCTTTCAATTTTTTATGAGTTTTTAAATCAATCCGAAGTTATGATTAACTCAAAGTTCTTTTCAGCGTTTTAATAAGTTGTTGATGATCTCAATCCTTTGTGTTGATCGATTATGGGAAATGTGTGAAATGTTGTCTCAAAATTTGTGCTAAATATATCTCTAAACTTAATTAATCTCGAGATGCATATGGTAATGTGATTAGCAATTTGGACAATGAAGTAGGCCCTCTTTTGTTTAACCCAAAAATATTAGCCATAATAAAGTTGTGAAAAAATTATCCCTTTGCAACCCACTTTGAGCCTAATAAAATATTTCTCTTTCGTTTGATAACCCAAGAAACCCAAATAGTCCGGAATTGTGAAAAATTGAAAATTCATCAAGTAAGTCCAAAGTGTGTAATAAAAAAGGGCAAGAAAAGAAAAATAGCAGGAAAAAAATTAGAAAAAAATGAAAATAGAAAAAAAAAGAGAAAAATGAGCAAATGCCCGAAAAAGCACTAATGGACGTCATAAGGACATTTTCCAATTCCGAACATTCCGTCCATTCTCATTTTTACCCTTTAAACTTTTTAACCCAAAAAGTCCTAACCTAGTCCGAATGGTGAATTAATTACTACATGGAGCGCTAAGACATGAAAAGATAATAAAAGAGATTAAAATGGTGTGATTAAGAGATGATGTTTCCCGTTTCCTAATAATTGTATTCCGATGATGAGATCTTTTTACCATATATTTCTTGTATAGGAGATGTCTTATATAAGAAGGGATTCTTTCTCCCTCTTCTCAGATGCGTTCACCCTTCAGAGGTTCCATATATCCTCCAAGATGTGCATGAAAGCTCTTGTTCAAGTCATATAGGAAGAAGTCCGTTAGCTAAGAGGATAATCACTCAGGGGTACTGGTGGCCGACCTTGGCCAAAGACGCAGCTGCGTATGTGAAGAAGTGTAATAATTGTCAGAGATTCTCCACCATCCCTCATCAGCCTCACCAACCTCTGGCTTCAATCAGCTTCCCTTGGCCATTTGCAGTATGGGGAATTGACTTTGTAGGACCCCATCCAAGAGCTATAAACAACTATCGGTTCTTAATAGTGGCAATTGATTATTTCTCTAAATGGGTAGAGGCCGGTCCAATGATCATAATCACTGAGTATAAGACTTTTCAGTTCATCTGTAAGAACATCATATGTAGGTATGGCCTTCCAAATACCCTCATCTCAGACAATGGCACCTAATTCAAGAATATTTCCTTGGAAAGTTACTGTGAAAGAGTAGGGATTAAAAAGTTCTTCTCTTCCCCTGGCTGACCCCAGGAACATGGTTAGACTGAGGTCACAAATCGAACAATCCTTGATGGGATAAAAAAGAAGTTAGAAGAGGACAAAGGAAATTGGATAGAAGAGGTATATGTCGTGCTTTGGGCTTACAGTACGACAATAAGAACACCCACAGGGTAACTCCAATCATGATAGCCCATGGCTCAGAGGCTATTATCCCAAGATAGATAGGGATACCCACTCATAAAGTTTAGATATATGAGCCTCGGAGCAATGGGGAAGAGAGAAGACTTGATCTAGATCTGATTGAGGAAAGAAGAGAAGATGTAGAGATAAGACAAGCAACCTATCAATAGAGAACTACGAGATTTTACAATCAGAGAGTAAACTCAAGGTCGATAGATGTGGGAGACCTAGTCCTAAAGAAAACGTGGCAGAAATCCAATAAGCTCCATCCCAACTGGAATGGTCCTTATAGGGTCATTGATGAGGTTGTGCCAGGTACTTATCGGCTATAAAATCTTGAAGGAGAACCTTTCTCCAACCCTTGGAATGTTGATCACTTAAATAAATATTACTTATGATATTCCAGTTCTACTTATTGCAATTGTTCTTATCTTTTTGTAATACATGTATCAGTTTATACAAAGGATGTTAATGAAAAGATAGCAATGTTGTGCTGATACTTTTTTTTACAATGTATAGACCTTTTAACATCATTAATTTAGTGAAATGTGAGGTGAAACATCATTAACTTGGTGACCTCAGAACTTTTAACATCATTAATTTGGTGAAATGTGAGGTGAAACATCATTAACTTGGTGACCTCAGACCTTTAAACATCATTAATTTGGTGAAATATGAGGTGAAACATCATTAACTTGGTGACCTTAAACCCTTAACATCATTTAATTTGGTGGAATATGAGGTGAAACATCATTAACTTGGTGACCTCAGACCTTTAATATCATTTAATTTGGTGAAATATGAGGTGAAACATCATTAACTTGGTGATTTCAGACCTTTTAAACATCATTTAGTTGGTGAAATGGGAGGTGAAACACCAATAACTTGGTGACCTCAGACCTTTTAACATCATTAATTTGGTGAAATCTGAGGTGAAACATCATTAACTTGGTGACCTCGGACCTTTAAACATCATTAATTTGGTGAAATATGAGGTGACACATCATTAACTTGGTGACCTCAAACCTTTTAACATCATTTAATTTGGTGAAATATGAGCTGGTGACCTAAGACCTTTTAATATCATTTAGTTTGTAAAATATGAGGTGAAACATCATTAACTTGGTAACCTCGGACCTTTGACATCATTTAGTTGGTGGAATATGAGGTAAAAACCATTAACTTGGTGACCTCAGACCTTTTAACATCATTAATTTGGTGAATTATATATTTGTTATTGCTTTGATTCCCACTGTTCAAATTTCATGATATGGTGGATGAATGAAACATCATAGACATGAAACAAAAAAGAAATAAATAAAGGAAAATAACAAATAAAGGAGATGTAATTTCATTTAGTCAAAACAAAAGTTTTACATCATTTTAGGAGAAGAGGTTACAGTTCATCAAATAAAAGGAGTAATACAAAAGCTTCAAAAAAAGATCAGGAATGCAGAAGAGATGATCAGACACTCAGGCTTCAGCCGACCCACCATCAGCAGGGTTGCTTGGCTCAGGGGATTGATTGGTAACTTCAACCTCGTCATCCTGATGTCCACCATCCTCGGTCTTAGTCACCTTAAGTTGGCTCGTCTCGATTGGATCGCCCTTTTTAACCTCATGCAGTGCCTTAGCAAGCTGAGCATTAGCAAAGCCGAGGCCAATAAAGTCCTCGGTCGACAGACTGCCATGGCAGCCCATCGACTGGTTCCCTTGATGACCCTCTCTAGGTATTCAATGCTGAAGCTTAAGAATTTATTAGAGGTTTGATACTCCTTGATGATTGTCTCTGAAGCATCCTCCAAGGCAGCCTTAATAGCAACATCAACTTTAGACTGAAGGTTATCATCTTTTTCCTTCAGAGCATTGACATGATTAGTTTTCATCTGGGAGATCTCGTTACACTTCTCCTTCAGACTGCTGTTCAAATATTTAATTTGCTTATTCAGACTCTCCTCAAGCTTTTCAGCGTCCCTGCCCTTCTGGATCAGAGGCAGCCTCGTCAGAGTATAGTTAGCCAGGCGATAAAGAGAGAGCACTCTTTAAAAAGAAGAAACATCATTAACAATAATAAAAGGCTAAGAGCAGAGGTAACACTTGAGAAAATTGCAAATGAATACCTGAACTGCCCTATGAACTGCAAATGAATACCTGAACTGCCCTATGCCAGCAGAGGGGCATCCATCGAATGAAGAAAGTTCTTGTCATCCTCGATCATTGCATGGCCGAGGGCATCAGAATCTCGGGCACTATTTCCAATGAGGCTATCACCAATTTTCATCTGGGAAAGCCGAGCCGATAGAGCATCGTCGGAGGATATTGGTATACCAAGTACAATATTTTAGCTTTGCTGGGCCTTGTATGGGAAGGGTCTGTAGGTGCCCTCCTATTCTTTGATGTCTCAGCAGGAGATTTTCCCTTTTTATGTGGGTAGGGGGTGGCACAGTATTTCCACCATGCTTCTCTAGTACTTTCGTGATGCTAGGAGCAGATATATTCCCGAGGTCTTCAGAAACTCCTTCCAGTTTCTCTACAAAAAGAAAACATCATAGGTATAAGATCAGACACATGAAATTCACAAGATAAGACTTGTGTAAAATTGATTTTTCTAGAATACTTACGAAGCTCGGCCAAAGGGCCACTTCCAAGACCTGTCTGAGATAAATAGTAAGGGGTCATCATATGCTCGTACTTGAAAAGTTTACCATCTTCTCCCTGACTATGAAGATCTTTAACATGCTTATAATTGTCTATGATCAACCCAGGGTTGGTTTTGGATGAGAAAGAGACCTTAGAACACCTCAGGGGTTTCCTTAGAACAAATGTTCCACAAGCCTCATTAGGACCAAACTCCCAAGCCCTTGAGGCAAAGAAGAATCGAGGCTTCCAATTATGGTTAGAAGTTTGAGTCACAAGCGACATTTTATTCTCAGACTTCGTGGATACAAATTGATAGTAGCCAGGGTGATTTTTAGCATATGAGGGTATGTAAAAAGCTAAGAATACCCTAACTAGATGGTCGGTATGCTGAACCACCTTCCAGAGTACGATGGCCCCAACCAAGACCCTCCAGACATTGGGGGAAAGCTGAGAAGGAGCGAGGTTGATAAAAGAAAGAACATCTCGGATAGTGGGATGAATTGGGAGACGAAAGACAATTTTGAACATCTGCTGGTAGATGCAGAGCTCTTTCTCTCGAACGTCGAAGGCTCTCTCGTCCCTCAGAGGCTTCCTTAAGGTAACGGATGAAGGAATGGCATACAGATGTCTGAATACGAGAAGGTCATATTCAGTGACAGATGTCTCAGTACCATCAACCTTGGAAGTGTCAAGTTCACTCCCTTTATCATCATCATTATCATCAACAGTCTGAGTTTGAGGATCAGATGGGCCACCATCAGGAAACCTCTGAGCAAACTGAGCACCGGTAGCAGCCGATAGAGGAATGGCGTAAATAAGAGGGGGGAATGCTACAATGGGCTCTAATATTTCAACGGACGAAGACCTACAAGAGGTGTTAGCCTATTGATGGGAGGAGGAATGGTCAGAAACCTCTGCTTCCTCAGAGATTACACTTCCCTTGGTAGAGCAATCTATAGCCTCTTGGAACGAGTCTACAGACTTAGTAGCCTTAGAGGTAGACATGGGGTCTGAAGAAGATGACTCAGACATTGGCTTAGTAACCACAGAGACTTCAGTAGGTTCAGTAGAGTTAGGTTATATGACTTTCAAGGGTGGAGGAAATATTGGTCTGAGGGGAAAGGCCTCAGCCCTATGAGCCTCCTCATGGGCTAACTCTATCTTCCTTATATTTTCAAAGGTCTTCTCACGCACATTTGTAAACTCTTTAGCAAGCTTATACAAAGGTTTGATCATATGGTGGAAGACACTACACTTGAGGGAAGGACTCAAACTACAAACAGGTACATAGCTTATAGAACCTAAATTAAAGATCAAAGGGTGGAAGTTAAAAGATCTCAAATAAAAAACACCAAGAACTCCCTAAGTTAGGTCACCGGAGAATCTAAAAAAAATGAGTTTATGGCTAAAGCAACCTCAGAGTAACTTGTGATGGCCCTAGTGCCACCTAACCACTGCAATCCTAGACCTACAACCACTTGACAGTGGTGGAAACCCTCACCAAAAAAAGGAAAGGTCACCGAAAAATAAAAAAACCCAACAGAAAATGATGTTATGCGCAAAAATACCCAGAAAAAGGGGAGAACAAGGGTCAAAGGAGGTTACCTGAGAAACGAAGAGTGAAGATCAAAGGCTTACAAGCCCAAGACGCGCAGGAAACCAGAGAAGTGGTCAACCTTTTGGCTATGGAGGGTTGTGGGGTTTCGCAGCAAAGAAAGTGTTGGTGGGAGAAATGAATAAAAGAAAATAATTGAAGAAAGAGAAAGAGTTTTTAAACCTTCTCAATGATGGGGTGCGACTTATAATTCCCTCATCATTACCCTAGGAAATCGAAAGGGCGCCGCCAAAATCGTCATGTCTTAGGGAAAATGCTAGTCACTTCAGTGAACGATATGTGTCCAAGGAACCACTCCAAACCCTAAGACATCAAGTCAAACCTTCATTGAAATGAAACTCATACCCCTCAGTCACCCACTCACATAGGAGACTAAGGGATAGGGGTGATTGATATGCCCAAAGTTTACCCTAGTACTCAAGGTCGGTAACCTCGGCCTATCTCACGACTGAGTTGACAAAAGGCTTACAACATCCATTGGGAAAATCATCTTCTGCAAAGTCGGCTCTTCATTGACCAACCTCGATTGGGCGGCAGCCGAGGTCAGCAACATATTATGGGATCAGGCTACTACAAACATCATACTCTGCCTCAACCAACGTTATATCCTACCTCACGCCTAACCTTGGCTATCCTTCCAGGTCGAGGTCATTATGATTGTTGACATGACAAAGCAACACTATCGAACTTCCCCAACCTCGTACTCGGCCAAGCCGAGGTTACTGTCAACAAGGTGACAGGTCCGATCATATGCAAGCACATTAAAGGTTAGGAACACGTGGGTTAGGTAGTTATAACTAAATCATTCCCCTATCATGAGGGAATATTTTGGTCATCATTATCTATATGAGATGATCCAGGTGTCAATAGGATACTAGTTCAATCCTCACACACATGCTCATTGCATGCTTGGGGGTACATTACACCCCCTAAGCACTATATATAAAAGTCTTCCTCTACCTTGTAAAGGGATCGATAATTGTAACCCTAGCTGAAACTCTGTTGGTTTACACATTAGAGAGATAAAGCTTGAGAGATTGTATCTATGGCCGTTAGTGCCTTCATCTAGTGAAATTACTCACACACTCACAGTGGACGTAGGCTAAATTGGTTGAACCACTTATAAACTAGTGTTTCTCCACTTCTCCTCACCTCCCTCTACTAGATATTTACTCTTGTGCTGCCATTATTATTGCTAGTTTGAGCTTATCAACACCTCTTACTGGTGGTGGTGTTTACTACATTATCAATCTTCTCTATCTCTTTGGTAAGACGACCACCCCTTTGCTCTTGGGTGGAAGATAAACCTCTGATGGTGGCATCCTTGTCATTCAAAGATTTTTGAACCTTCTTCAGCTCCTATCTTAGCTGGGCACTCTCTTGTTCAAGAAAGGAGGATCTTTTTCTATCTTATTTTCTTGGTATATACTTGTTAAATATCTTAAGGTAATCGCTAAAATCATTGTTCTCTTTATCAAGAAGATCAGTGACATATCCCATGACTATAAGGTCGGCATGTAGAGCGAAGTTATTCTTTGCATGGGCAGACTTGATGTCAACCATCTTCTTGTCAAGTCCTCTTTCTCTACTCAAATCGGCCACCTTCTCATCAAATTTAGCCCTATGATTGGATAAAGATTCCCTATGACTGCTTTGAGTGGTGAGAATCATGTCATAAAAGGTTGCGTTATCTACGACGGCCTGGTGAAAAAGGTGACATAGATCTAAGTAAGTCTCCTTTGCTTGGACATACACATTAAGGCCTAAGACCTGTTCGAGGTCATCATCATCATCATAGACAGCAGTAAATATTCTTCCATATCTTTCCTAAAATTCATAAGTCATGTTGAAAAGCGACGAGCACTGCAAGTCTTACATCAAGCTAAGTGAACATATGGTCGGATATATGAGCTTGGCAAACACAAGAAAATATATAAAATATTGCAAAGCAAATGAACATGAAATAATTGAATCAAACTCTTAATTTCATTAAAAGATAGAGAATAAGGGAATCCCCTACATCATTGAATGAAAAGAAAATAAATACAATGATTCCTAAAAGTCCTAAGGGTCATTCTAATTGACCTTCTCTTTCTCGGTAGTTTAAACAGTGGTTATGGCTTCTAATTGTTTAGCCTGAGTAACAGCAGCTTGTTCAACCTTCCCCATAATAAGCCCAGTAGAAAAAGCTTGTTCGACCTTACCCTGAGCAAGACCATTAGCAGCAACTTATCCGTTAACCTCCTCAGCATCATCATTATCATCATCATCCTCAATTTGGGGAAGGGAACATTTGTTATTCTCCTTGATGAGGTCGAGGTCCTAAATAATGTCATCCTTCACAAGGGACTCATCCCAATCGTTCTTAAAAAATTCCTTTCTTAGGTATGCAATCTGGTCTCTGACTTTACTAAAGGTTTTATCCTAACCACGAGTATAATCATCATATTTATCCCGTGAGATTCTAGTTAGGGACTTATCGTCTTTGACATTGGCCTCATTAACCTATGTCTTGACAATCTTAGCCTCGACCTTAGCACTCTTAGCATCTTTCTTGGCCTGATCTGTAGAATAGATTAGGGAAACAGAGTCTTCAATCTTCTTTTCAAGGTTGATCTTCTCAACCTCTAGGCTTTGGACCTTTTGGTCGAGCTTCACCTTCTCAGCCACCTGGGTAGTATTAAGAAATTGAGAAGTCGCCAATGACCTGTTAACTCATCAAAAACCACCTTCACATTAAGGAAAAACTCCTTCAATGCATCATTCCTCTCTAGAAACTGATTATAGTTGATCAGGATCTACCATAAAATGAGCAAACAAAGGTAAGTAAAAATGCAAATGAAAAAAAGGCAAGTAGAAGGACATAAAAATGACGAACTTATGAGGGATAGATTGTGGTTGTCATGTTCCATCAATCGAAGGTGGAAAAAGGCAGAAGAAGATACCCTATCATAAGGAAACACCCCAGATGGAATCAAGTCTCGCGCCAAGTAAGGGAGAGAAACAACATATTGGGCAACACCCTTGCCTTTATTAACAATCAATTTTTCCATAACAGTCAGTGGGGGGAGGAGCACGATCCTTCTTAAACCTTTTTAACAGGGGATCATGGTCCTTGGAGGGTGAATCCCTCGATGTTACTGGGATTGATAGGACCCCTAACTTCATTATTCTTACTCGTCGACTAAGCAAGATCCTTATCCTTACCCGATGGGTGAGTAGGGGGAGACTTGGTATCCAGGTTTGTAGCAATCAAATTTACAACTTTCCTGTTGTCCATTGGAAAAAAATCTGTAGAAGGAAGGGATGAGATATAAATTAGTTCAATGAAATATGATGTTCCTTCCTCGTTCGATATTTCCCTTTATAAGTCTTAGGAGATGGAAGATTTTGAGTCATCCCAGACAATGGGCATGACCAGAGTTTGTTCTACTGGCCTCGTGAGAAAGAAGGTAATAGAACTCTTGTAGCCGAGAAGAAACACCGCCGACCTAGGATAATCACTATAATACCCATACCTGTTAAATAATTAATTTAAGAAATTTTTATACTTTTATGTTAAGTTAATGTAATCGAATTTACGCACATGTATGTAATAAGTTCAATTGAGTAAAATTAGTATTTACATGTGCAATCCCATGAGGAATTAAGGAGAAAACATGTGAAATTCGGATATTTTTTTTAAAAATTAGAATTTCGAATCAATCCGAAATGAATTCCGGATCAATCTGGTAGGGGTGACAACAGAACAGTCTTCTTTTTGAGTTGTCAACTTATGAATGGTTGAGGTGTCACATTTCGAGAGATTTTAAATGAAAAAATGTTGACATTTAACTATAAAAGGCCTAAGACGACTTCTTTTAGTTGAGGGGGAGAAATAATTTATGGGATTAGAAGGGTTGTAAGAGAGAGTGAAAAAACCCCATTTTCTCACTTCTTTTTCTATACAAGGCTTCCAGCCCTCTTCACCCATACGAAACCGGCATTTATTTGGTTCAAACCTCCATATTTCTCCCACATACACCAACATTCTTACACCACAAGTTCTACCCTTCCATTATCCAAGCTTGGTTAAATATTATAGTAGGTTTTTGGTATTATAAAAAGGGGGTTCTTAAAGTTGTTCTTGTCCAAAATATTTGGAGCGTTCTTAGGAGTCATTTGAGTCTTCATCTACCTCTTCTCCAAAGTTCTTCTTGTCCTCAAGAGGTAGGGGTTTCTATATTCCTATCTTTAAGTTTGAACCAATCATGTTAGATGTGTGTGTGTGTGTGTGTGTGTGTTTGTATATATATATCTCACATGCTACAACTGTATTATTATCATCATATATGGTACTTTCTTGAGAAATCATGATAATAATGGAAAGAAAATGGAGCTTTAAAGAACTTAAAATTTCATAATCTTCAATGGGTTATTTCATGCTATAGAGAATGTTTAATGTTAGTAATTCATGTTGAAATATATGTTGACTCAAGCAAGAACATTTTAGGTTGCCTACTTAGGTTTCATGGCTATAAAATCCCACATTTTATGGGTTAAAATGTGAATATTAACGTAAATGTTGGAAAGAATATGTTGAATGTGTACTCAATGGTTCTTTGAGCATGAAAACCCGACTTTAATAACTTTAGAATGTTTTTCACATAAAATGACACTATATTATGTTAAGAAAGTTAGGAGTGTTGTTAAATATTCCAAATAATGAACATAGCAAAGAAAAGTAGGTAATAACATATGGAATGTCTATATTTAGGTATAAAATGAATGAAAGACAAAGTGAGGGGTGAAAATTAGTAACCTCATAAAGTAGACTTTAATGATAACAAATATAAGGTTTTTGTCCAAAAAGTTGTAAAACATTTTAGGAAAAGTTAAAGAACATGAAAAATAACTACTGTTCATAAATAATGGAAAAAGGTTCAAGGTGGTATTTACCTTGGTTTGGCCTCATCGGTCAGGTTATAATGAAGAAAATAGAAATAATGATTCGTCGGGAATAATTAAAGGACTCAGAGAAACCGAAAAATTTAAGAAGGCCTCGGAGCCCTGGGGTGCGGCTTTATGCTTAGACCTAAAGCAACTTGCTAGTAAATCATGGGTCGCAGAATTTATGGCGGATGGTGAAAGTCCATAAACATGAATGGGATTGGTGAACTCCAAAATAACGAAATAATAATTAATGGACTTGATGTTGATATGGTTCAAAGACAAAAAAAATATGGAAGGGTAAAGGAAAATAGTTAAATGGTACAAATGTTAATAAAGGGAGGAATAATGGTGAAATGTCAAAAATAATGGCTCATGCAGAAGTTAGGTTAAAAGTCATTAAGTGTGGGTGTACATATCACCCAAGTAATGTTTTGTATCATATATGGCATGAGGAAACTTAACTAAAGATATGAGAAATCGAACACATGTCATTCTCATACCAGCAAGTTAAGTATATAATATATATAAAGCAAGTAAAGAGAAAAAACCCAAGACATAGAGTGGTTTGGCTATTAAAATTAACCTACGTCCACTTTGTTTCCCTACTCTCATTATATACACATTGTAGTACACGTTTACACTACCATTAGAAGCGTACAAGAAAGGTAAGAGAGAAGAATACATGACTGTATTGGTTCCGAGTGACCCAGAGAGGTGACTACGAGGTAGGTGAGTAGCCCCCAAGTTGTATTGGGGTTGTGTAGAGAGTTTAGCAAGGCTTATTCAAGAGTGATTATCTCAGATCCCCCCTATCTCGAGGTGTGAACCTTTATTTGTAGGAGGTATGTCATTTATGTCACGTGCCTTGAGCACGTGACATATAACAAGTCTGGAGAGTAATCCTTGTGATGGGGAAGCAACTGTGGGTAGGGATTTGCGGCCTGTTAGGTAGTCATGTTGTGGGTGCCACATCGTGTATAGTATGAGGTAGCGGCCTGTTCATGAGGAGCCAAATAAGCATAGGCCGCGACCCATAAGCTTCGGGGCATTATCCCTGTCAGTACGGGCTGCGGAAGGAGACCATATTGATCATATCAATAAGCCCCCAAGTCGTAGTGCCAAGGGATGATTTGGTGTTGTGGCTTGATGTCGTGTCTGCCGTGATGTGCAATCTCGGTAGTGCATCCATTTCCAAAATGACGTTTCGTCTTCCCGCGCCCTCTTATATAAATGGATTTTTATCGTGGCCTTCATTATTTTTTCCAAACTTTTGAAAGTAAATCAGAAGCTAAACTCTACCATTTCTTTTTTTGGGTTTTTCAGCAAGTTTCTGAGGCGGCATTGAGATGGAGCAATGTGGTTATAATTTTAGCAACCTTATTTCTCGATTCCCACGTAATCATTTTTTGCCATATTTCTTGATTTTAGTGCCTATATCCATGCTTGCAACATATTTCTGAGTTCCTATAATTTCTTTGACATAAACCCAAATCAACATATAATGTTGTTGCTTTAAATCCCTAATCATTAGATTGTTTGAATCAATTTGGGTTTTTCGGGTAGTTTAAGTGTTTGAACTGAATGGGGAATATGGATATACCATCTTTTGGATTAAACTGCACCTTGGTCCCATTTGGACAAGAACACCAAGAACTTATTCTTGATGTTCTTGACCAACACCCTAGAATTATGGGTTTTTAATCCATAATACTTGTGAGATTCGAACATATTTGTTTGTGTATTGGGTCACAAGTACCTTCTTAATTTTATCATGGCTTCCTTCCAACACTTGTGTATGTTGTTGTTGTTATACACCAACACTAGTGATTATAAATTCCCCTGGCTGCAGCCTTTGGTTTTGAAACTGAAAGGCTGCAGCCTCTAACTATTCAATCAACCTGTTGCGGCTAATGTAGTATTTTATAAGGTTTAGGGATGACTTGCTTCAGGATGCATCCTTAAGTAAAGAAATATAACTTTCTCCGTAGTCTCAATTTTTAAGTCTTGCTTTATGTTATCCCCATAGAGGCCTCTAAGAGGCTCCTCTGACCATATTGGCTGCGACACCTAACTACTAAGTCTTTCTACTTTTTAGGTCTTGCTATGGCCATATGAGTTGGAATCTTGAAAACTTTTTAAAGGATTTTTGGACCACACACTTTGATATCTCTCCTCCTAAAACTCCATCTATGCGTCCTTTGAAGGCTATTGGACCTTGCTTACTCAAAAACTACGCCAACTATGCTGTTCTTGATTATGATTTCGCAGACTCCAATAATTATAGGGATTCTTGTGAGGCTACGGCAATGGATGAGGATACGAATTCTAGTAGCCACCCTCCTGAAGTTAGGGTTGCGACAGTTGATCGTTCTGAGGCCAGAGATGTGCCATCTGGTCTATCCAACAGGGGCTGAAAGGGCTCCTGCATCCTTAAATGTCCGTTGCATTATGACTGAAGAATAGGTCCATTAAGTGGCCACGGAATTTGAATTTCCATATGGGGTAATTTTTTCAGCCCCTTCCACGGATCAAAGATCGTGTTCCGCGATCCCTAACGATGGGATTTGCTTCCCTTTTCACGCTTTCGTATACGAGTTGCGGCTGCCTATGCCTGTTCATGTTAGGAATATTTTTATCACTATAAATTTGGCCTTAAACCAAATGGATCCCAACATCTAGAGGTAAATTCTTGCCTCCCTAATTCTTTGGAAAGGCAAGTTTAACAGAGACATCACTGCCGTGGAGTTCTTCCATTTCCGCCGGATAAAGGGGAACTCTCTTAAGTTTGCCTGGTACTACTACATGGCTCCTCGAAACAAGGAAGAGGTTTTGTATACTGGTAGACATTCCAGTTTAAATAACTAGAAGGTAAAGTACTTTTACATTTCTGGAGAAGGATGGGAGGCTCATCCAGAAGAATCTGAGAGAGAGAAATCGCATAAGATGTCGTGGTAGTGGTGACAGCCATCCATGCTAGGTTTGTGTAACAACCCTCGCTTTTGAGGTTCTATTTTATATTTAATTTGATAGATATAGTAATTAGATATAAATTGTTGATATGTGGAGTAGGTATTAATTTAAGGAAGAAAAGTTAATATCTACTGTGACATTGCATATTTACCGTATGTAGAGGTGAATTTTGCTGTGTTATGTTTTGCAACGTCATATGATTTAAAAAATGACATTTGGCTTAAAATGAAACCGGAACATAAAATGAATTATAAAATCTCCAAATGATAATTTGGAGGGTGTAGTTAGTTTCGGGAGGTCCGAGATAGTCAAATTTTGAGCCATATTGTATTTTGAGGTTCTGGGCACTTTTGACTGGTAGTAATTTAAAAGAGTAGTTGCGTATTATTTTACCGTGTATTAATTACTTAAGTTGGAATTTTAAAACCTAAGCCACGATTTATGTCTTGAACTAAGTCACTATTCCCTTAATTAAATTGGTAAACCTAGAGAAAGAGAAGAAGAAACCTAAGGAGAGAAAGAGATATTGAAGCTTGGGTGTTTGATCTTGTCTACAATCCTCACTAAATCTGAAGTTACAACCTTGAGGCAAGTTTTCTACTTGCTATTTTATGATTTAAGTAGAGTAATTTGCATTGATAGTTATGGTTATGCATGGTTTAAGAAAATTAGGGTTTTTTAGTGGATTCATGGGTTTTAACTCCTTGGAGGTTGCTTGAAGTGTTGTTGGTATAGAATTTGGATGTTGGAATGAATTTAAAATCATTTGGTAGAAAAATGATGTGGAGACTTGTTGTTGGAAGAAGAAGGGTGTTTGGGTCTGCTATGACCGGTCGACCGCGGGTCCAGGAGCGGTCGACCGGGCCTTCGGGGGAGGGCACACTACTTTCTCACTAAGGCCTGATTTTTGGTGTGCGGTCGACCGCGGTTCGTGATCGGTCGACCGACCCCCTTTTCCTGGACTATCTGCTTTCCTACGAAGGTAAAAGATTTGAGACGCGGTCGACCGCGGCCTTCGGACCGGTCGATCGGTCCCCTATTTTTCACTCTTAGACTTATTTTTGTTTCCTAGATTTCTTCTTTTACATAGGAATTAGGATCCTTCTTGCATGAAGTAAACTTAGAGTTTTAGTTGAGTTTGGTCGTTGCCCTATAATTGAATGGGATCACTTGGGGTTAATTCAGGGGTACTTAAAGTGATGCTTAGGTATCACTTCTCTTTTGGTAAATTAGTTAAAGTTAGAGTTCTAAGCCCATAATTGGAGATGTTAGAGGCCCTATTGAGAGATGTAGCTTCTTGGGGAATAGTACGATTTCGGTGATCACTTGGAGATTTACTCGGGACTTAAAAATGATGAATATTAATGAGAATATTCAAAGATAAATGTTTCAAGTAAAATGAAACATATGAGATTCACGGTAATGAAAATGAGATTTAAATTGGTAATTGATAAATTACTTAAACACACCTCTCTAAATGCTATCATAAGGGAAGCTCGCGCATGAGGTGATGTCCCCTGACTATTGAATGCAGGCTGACTATAGTCCTCGGCCATATGCGGGGTTTGTATATTTTTTTTTGCGCTAGTGAGGTAATTCCAGGTGTGGTTATGACTCACTCGCAGATATATGGCCACTTCCCGACGTGCGTTAGGTGCCCAGGTTGTCTTGTGTAGATAGGCCCTGGAAGATGATAGTCATTTAGGGGCGCGCCCAGTGGGGAAACTCGGAGGGGCGGTCTTAGAAACGTTATATGATAAGAATATAACCTTTCTAACTCAAGTGGAACTTGAGGTATGTAAATTGCCATAAGATATGAGATGGTAATTATATTCCTGATAAGGAATGGAAAAGGGAAAGATATGATGAAAACTATATTCCCATTAAGGAATGGAAAATGACAAGACATGATAATAATTGAGATTTAATTTTATTTCTCTTACTTAATTCAATCACTGTTAGAAACCTATATAATTGAATCATCACATTTTTATGTTTAGGTTGTTAGATTCACATTCACATTTACATTACTTATGATTCATTGTCCATATCTATCATGTTTCTTACTCTTCTGGGAATCATATATAAATCGAGCCTTGACCCGTTCATTTTCCATGTTGTGCATGTTGTTGTATCCGCTCAGGTGCTCCTCCACAAGGTCTCCCGTTATGATTTTCCTACTCTTATGCTTTTGATGAGTTGTATGACATTGCGGATTATTATAGGATGTTTGTTAGACGCCTTCATTTTTGGGATCTAGTTATGATCGGGTCTTTCATTCGGGCTAGTGGCCCACCTTTTGTACTTGTTAATGAATATAGTATGTAAATATATTGAATTGTGGAAATACTTTGAGTGTAACTATGGACCGACAGATTATTCGGTTCTTTTATTGTATGTTGTTTTAGTATTTATCTAGATGTTCCTTATAAATTTTCACTTTCATCAGATTTGGGTTGTTTAATTTATTTCTAAAATCTTTATTAAACCAAATTTTTTGACAACCTGCTTTCTGATGTGTGGAGTGGTTTTCCCGTATACCTATTTTGTTGTTATGATGCTAAGGATGATATCCACTCATGATTCCGTTATGTAGAGGTATCGGGATGGCCACCCCTTATTTCGGAAGGCGGGTTGTCACAGTTTGTAATGCTACGGCCTTTACATTATGCTGCATCCCATTCTGTAGTTGCCCATTTTATAGATTTATTCTGACTTGCTAATATTAATCTCTTATGCAGCTCTTGATCATTTATTCTGACTTGCTATAGTGCTGAAGAAAAGAACTTTAGCACTTTGGTGACCTATGCATCTTTTTTTATGGAGGCTACTTTTCCAATAAATTTTTACCAAAATGAATGGTCGCGGAAGGTAACAATCCATACTCAATAATTATTCCGCAGAAGGTACCTTTATTTAATTCTTTACTTTGTTATTTTTTCAGGTGAGGAGATATAAAGAGACCTCTTGGTTGCCCAGCTGGATGAGATGGATGAGGGTGCCGTTGCCCTCAATAATGACACCAGGTGGGGAAAGAAGAGGAAGAGAGACAAAGGGAAATAGGTTGTAGTTGAGAAGACTCCTATATTTATTGGGGGTCCTGTAGTAGCCAATGAGGGGACACAACTAGATGCTACAGCATAGACTGTGCAGGCTAACGATACCATAACCAATAAGAGTCCAGAGAGACGATTTAATGATGATATCAGCAATCACCTGGACGGGACATGTTTATTGCCAAACTGAGTCTGAGCTCCAGGATGGACGCGACCTTTCGCATACTACCACCTCCAACTCTCCCCTCCGTAGACTATTATGGCTGTGAATGTCAGCCTTCCACCACTCCAAAGTCGCAAAAGTATTGGAACTGATGGACGATCACGACCTTAGTTTAGACAACCAGATCCAAGTTCCTCATGGGATACCACGACAATGGTTGTGCACAGAATGCGAAAAGTTCCAGAATCTGCTGACGTTGATCAATTATTTGATGTGGATTTTGAGGACCTAGAAGGGTATTCCCTCCACAACCTATTGTGGATAAATACTCAATTTCTTTCTTTTTTATTCCCAAGTCATTTTTTATTCTAACACATTCCTTAATTTCAGGCTGTGGACGTTATTGTGGCTCAAAGGCACAAGTATGAAGGCCTTTACAAACTTTACCAGGCCACGAAGAGGATCCAGATGACTTGGAGAAGGCCAAAACTGCATCTTTTTAGGCTGGGAAGCAGTCTTCTATCGCGACACTTGGGGCCTGTAAGATGACTATTGATGCACAAGTTCATATTGCGGTCGAAGCTCAAAACACTGCAGAGAATAACCTTACAAAGGCTTCGGAGGACTTATAATTTGCGAAGGCAGAGTCTGCTGAAGCTGCTCAGGTTGTTGTGGCATCCAAAAAAAAAACTCGAGCTACTCTAGAGAAGTTATAATGAGTTAAAGAAACTGAGAAAATAAGAGGGCTTGGAACATACTGCAACCATCGTGAAGAAGGACGAGGATCACACTGCAGCTTTGATTGAGGCTACGAACAAGGCTATTGCAGCATATAAAACTTCAAAAGAATTATTCCCAACGAATAACAAAGCCTAACTCCACTACTTCCAGGAATTGAGGCATAGGGTTATCAAAAATTTCTCTGAGCGCAAAGAGAAAATTGTGTCTTAGAAGTTGGGTGATGCAGAACATGATTAGTGTGTAGCTGAGATTATGGTTGCAATGAAAGAGAGGGCCAGGAAGCAACTTGAGGAAGAGGCCACGATAGATGATGAAGGCATAGAGACTGGAGTTGGTCTTGATGGTGATGATGATGAAGATGATGTTGCATCCTAGTTTCTTTTGCAATTTGCCTTTTTATTCTAAACTATATACAGGCCTGCACCCCCTTTTAACTTTTGTAATTTTACAACTATATTGAGCTGAGTCCCAAGATGAACATTTTATTACCATTAGACTTGACCATTTTGAAACTTTGCTAAACATGAGTTGCGGTCATTTTTTTTGTTAAGTTACGGTCATGAATCAATATACATCGGACTTCTACCCTTTGTAGCTTAAATATTTTGATATCTTAACTCTCTAATGATAGGCTGCAGCCACTTGATGATATCTCATAACTTCTCAAGCACTTGGGGATTAGAATTGTTGAACTCATAGTAAAATTTCCTGTTGCAGCCTTGAATCAAGTTGCTTGTTGGTCGCAGACTCTAACTTCTTGCATTTGCAAACGGTCTTCGAAATTGGTTACGGCTATAGATCCGTGGCACCCATTCATTTTTTTGCAATTTCATTTCCAGTTGTAATTTTTTTTCATCTCAAGCAGGTTGCGATGAATAATGACTATTTCTAATACTACCACCAACTCTTGACATTGTTTGCAACTACATGGGCTATGACCAATTTCGAACAATTGTAATTGCTTGAATCCTTATTAAAATCAATATTTTATTGCCTCAATGTCTATATATCATCTTTTATCTGCATCTTTAATAAGTGATTGCTTTAATGTGTGCTTCACTTTGCTTCTCCATTATACTGCATACTTTTGATGGTTGCCCACCTCTTTAAAAAAAAATTACGGCCTTCTATTTGGTGGCAGTAGTAAGTTTAAGTACCAAGCTTTGAGAATTGGCTACCGCCTTTGATTATTTTCACTATTGCTTCTTTAAGCTTTGAGAATTGTGCTAACAAATTGCACATGATGGATAATGTTACTGTATATATATAGGATTGTCCATGGATGATTAAGTTCTTATCCCCTGAGCAATGATACTACAAAAATATAAGATTGTTCGAGGATGATTAAGTCCTTGGCCCTTGTAATTTTACTACAATACCTTATAGTCTTCTCTTTTCTTTGGGGTAATTTTACTGAAGTGATTCTGGTGGACTGTGCTGGGTTATGGACACTTATTCCTTGTAGCTTTAATATGGTTCATGATGCCATTGACACAACATCCTTTAGTCACTTTAATCGCATGGAACTTCTTCCACAACTTCTATGTCGCTTTAACTATAATGAAGCCACTTTCGTAGCTTCTCTTTAGTCTCTTTAACTATCATGAAGACACTTTTGTAGCTTCTCTTTAGGTGCTTTAACTATCATGAAGCCACTTTCGTAGCTTCTCCTTAGTTGCTTTAATTGCATGGAACTTCTCCCAGAGGTTCTATGTCGTTTTAACTATAATGAATCCACTTCCGTAGCTTCTCTTTAGTCTCTTTAACTATCATGAAGCCACTTTCGTAGCATCATTTTATTCGCTTTAACTACCATAAAGCCACTTTCGTAGCTTCTCTTTAGTCGCTTTAACTGGGTTATTATTAGGCCTCCCCAGGCTAGGTATTATGAAGCTTCCCCAAGATATATATATATATATATACCCATCCTGGAAAGGCTTTATATATATATATATATATATATATATATATATATATATATATATATATATATATATATATAACCTTCCCAGGCTGGGTATTGTGGGGATTTCCTGAGCCTATTTATGCATCTCGGGAGCTATGAACGGGCATTAGTAGCCCCCGTGGATAATTGAAGCATTTCGGAAGTTAAGATGGGGAATTCTGAGCCCTTGAAGTTGATAAAGTATGCTGAAAGATGGTTGGCCTTATGAATATGATCATTATCCTCTTATCCGTGAGTGGCATTGTAGGCCAATTAAGGCTATTATTTCATATTCTTTATAAACTTCTTCTGAAAGTAACAACATTCTGAGATGATTTGCTATTCATCCATTGAAATCTGTTCAGAATGAAGGCTTTTGCGAGATTAGATAAGAAAAATTAGCAAGAAAAGTATGACTAGATCTATCATTCTTTTATTTATAAATAATTTTTCAGTGGAAATACAAAAACATGTAAGAAAGTTAAACATAATTTTTCTCTTGCAATAGAAACAAAAATGGAAATATTCTAAAGCAAGGTTAGGGATGCGGCTGTCAATTAAAGATTGCGCCCTTTGTGAATCGTTGGAGCATCCCCTGCCTCACAAGCCTTTTAATCTCTTCCCTTAATCTCGTCCCTTTTAATCTCGTCCCTTCTGAAGCTGTGGCTTCTGCTGCTGTGGCCGCGATGTTTGAAACAACAACCTTAGGTGTTGCAGCCTCCAATATAAGAACCTTCTGGGTAAGAAAATTGACCTGAGTCTGGAGTGAGGCGTGGCTGTCATACAGATGGTTGATATGGTTGTATAGCTGAGCAATCTCATCTTTTATTTTGTGTAATACCCCATGCTTTTAATGCATTATTAATTACTTTGGTGTGTGTGTAATTAAATAATTTAATCGGAAAATTAAATTAACGTATGATATATATTAATTAGAATGATAAAGGGTTAATGTTTATCTACATATATGTTTACTAGCGTGAAGAATAAATATGAACGTATGATTTTAAGTTATGTCGTTAGTGAGTGATAGCGACTAATTTGTGAATTTTGAGCATGGGATTTAAGAATCGGGTGCAAAAAGTATATTTTAGATAAGTGACTCGGATGGCCATTTCGAGTGCACCAATGATTCCAAATATGTCGAAATAGTTGAAATTAAGTACCTAGAAGTTATATTTATGTTCCGGGAGTTTTAAGACCATTAATGAGTCGAAAAAGGGTATCATGGTCATTTTACACCCTAGGTTTTAATTAAATCCAAAAATTATCCTTAAAATATAAAGAGAAAGGGGTAGGGTTTAGTCTTCACTTTTGTGTGTGTAAGAGAGGTAGAGGAAGAAGAAGAAAGAAGAAGAAGAAGAAGAAGAAGAAGAAGAAGAAGAAGAAGAAAGGAAGAGCAAGAATGCGAAGAAGAATGTTGTCATATTCTCCATCAACACCTCCCTAAACAAAACAAAGGCAAGTTAATCTAGATTGTTAAATCTTGAATGTTTGATGAAAAAGTGTATGAACATGAGTTGAATCCCTAAATCTTGAAATTGATGAGATGTAATAAATATGTAAATGATTTAGGATGCATCAAACTATAAACAAATTCAACTCATACAAATCCAAAATTAAAAAGGGACGATCATTGCAAGTTGATTTTGGGTCAATTTTAAGCCCTAAATGAAAGTGTGCTAGCGAGTTCCTATAGAAAATCATATTCTGAACAACTTTGTAATTTTAAGTTTCTTATAAACGGATCAGAAAATACTCAAATCTGCATTTTACAGTTCTGCCCAGAAAGTTGTCGAAAATAAGGGTGAATATTATAGGTTAGTTTTGGGTATTTTTTAATCCATAAATGGAAGCGTGCACGAGGGTGACTGTAGAAAATCATATCCTGAAAAACTTTGTAGTTTTAAGTTTCTTCAAAAACGGATCGAAAAAGCCTCAAATCGGAGTTTTATAATTCTAGGTAGAGAGTTGTTGAAATAAGAGTGCTAATGTTTTTCATGTTGTTAGTAAGATAATTATGTTGTTGTGCCTAATATTCTAACTTGATCACATACTTATGGTTATTAGGGATATATAACCTTGAAATGATTTGATGTTGAATTAGTAAATTAATGATGTAAATTATGTTATATCGTAAATAATGACTATTGTATAACTTGGGTAAGAGACTTGATATGATTGTATATATATATACATAGGCGTGAAATTGTTTTACATATATATTGTCGAGTATACGCTAGACTAGACCTCCGATCGATGTAGGCATATGTTGAATGCCATTGTTTTATGATTGATCCGGTTAGGTTCCGCCCGAGTGCCGTGTCAGAGATAAATCGTCGGAACCGGACACATGGTTGTAATGCAGGTCGGATAGAAAGACCCATCAACGCCATGTGATTTAGGACTTAGTATGATTACCCTTTACACGTAATATTGGGAAACATTCATGTGTATGCCTACTGTTACGACTTGTTCCCCCGGGTAACAATAGTGACCCGATATGACTTGTTGTGTGAGATATTATGCTTATGTCTTAAAGTAATATCCCGAATCGATGCATTTGATATTATACTTGAAGGAAATATTTTGATACGTTAAATAATGAAATGAGATTAATAATGATTAATCACGATACGATATGAGACTACATGTTACTCGAGTTTGGGCTGGGTAGTCACGACGTATCAGCATTGGTCGGGTAATTGAACGAATTAATTACTGGAGACAAGTTGTGTTGATTATGCGTTCATCATACGTACATCTTATAAATGTATATATTTTCTTACTGTTGACACCCGTATCTATGTCTCCTCTCCCCTCACCCATATATATGTATTATACAGGTCCTCGACCCGTTGGACAGTAGACCGTTGAGCTGGATGACCTCGCATCTATTCTTAGGATCCTGTAGTGGTGGACGTTGGTCCTTATCCTATTTTGTCACTTTTCCTTAGAGTATGGTATCAGAGATTTCCCATTGTTAGGGATTTGATAGTGTTGAGAGGTTTACATTACACACTTTACCTAGTTTATTTTTTGGGCTCGTATGTTTGGACATTTTATACTCAGATACTAATATTACTTGTGGATCCTATAGTTTTTATGATGTGATTTGGTTACACGTATAGGAGTGTACATGTTTACTTTACTGCATTTATTTAAATTATGTTTCTAATGCCAACATATTGACGCTCCTCTTTAATTTAATTGGGCGTAGCTAACTGAATTAGATATAAAAAGAAGGGTTGTCACAGTTGGTATCAGAACATGGTTTTAGAGCCTTTAGGGATTTGAGGGCGTCCGTAACGTTTTCCACGCATCGTTTCCTTGATTTGTAGAGCCTTACGATTAGGTTTTATATTCGATGACTTGGAAGATATTCAAGCTACGATTTCTACGGGTGATTAGAGCTAGCCTCATGTATAGGTAGGGTTCCTTATTTGTATTTCATTCACGAGACGTCCCACGCATGAGGTAAATCTCCAATTGACGATGGGATAGTACGCGTGAGGTCCGTGTGTGAATACTTATTGTAATTATGACTAGTGCTCCCCTTGAATAAATTTTTTTAGGATACGTGTTCACTTAATATCTTTTAAGATGGTTATTTGATGAGACGTGGACTCTGGGAGGGCATATGGTCCAAGCATTTTAGGAGACCTCAATTCACATGCAACAATCATAGTTTCATCGCCCATCAGTAGGCGAGAGCACTGATATTCAACTCAATGATTGAGTTGACTTTTGGAGATTTAGGGAAAGGAAACACCCATATATTTGTTGTGCATTTTCAGCTTTGAATATCGTCACTCTTATGGCTGTAAAGAAGTTATTATAAGTTATAGCCCACCCTATAGTACCACCGAGTTATTGGTACCACTTTCGTGTGTAGTTATTTGAAGTTATTTCCAATGTGGAAGGGTAGAGGTTTATATATGGCACAACCCAAAATGATGTGGTCCAGTTGTTGTTGTGACATTTTCCTGAGAAGGAATTATCATGCAATACTTGTGATGGACAAACTACTAAGGCATTCGATGACGTATCAATCAATGAATGGTTAATGAAGTAAGTCTTATGGTAATAAGAGTATATTATTACTCACGAACATATAAAGGAAGCGTTGTTATCTGAGAGAGGACTACTCCAAATCGGTGTATGTCCCACCTCGTCAAAAGATGACGTGAGGGGTCCAATTTTGGTGTACACAAGAATGTTATTGTACTTGTGAAAATCACAAACTATATTCATTCGTTTGATGATGTTCAATGGGAAATTCATGAGCCTGAATCTGGAATGGATAAGTGATTATCCTTGAAATATTGTGTTGGTATCAGGGAAGTTTGGCAGGCATGTAAACCTACACTTTGTCCACACAAGCGATAGATGTCGTATTGGGGTGGCATAGTGGTGGCATAGTGTTCTGATCGGATAAAATCTGTAATGGAATGAACTTAAGGCCAATTAGGTGTATGTTTGGTCATGTATAAGATATATTAGTGGGTTGGGTACTCACTTGTTCAGAGTGGAATGTTTCGGCGAGTTATCCCGAACAAGTGCTGAGAATGTATTAGTAATGTTGCTATGTCTTGGCCATGGACACTAGGAATAAGGAAGTCCGTATCTCAAGGTCATACGAGGATTGACATTGGAGAACTCTAGAATTTTTGAGGGATTTTTCTTTCCATATTTTGCAATTATTGGAGTTCAGTGTTCTTCGTAAATCCCTATATTAGAATTGGTGTTCGATAAGATGTGGTTATCTTCCTTTGTAGCATCGGTATATTTGTTAAGAGCTATCGAGAGCGGGACATTAATATGGGTGTGCTAAGGGATGGACTTGATCTGGAGTTACCGGTTGTGAACCTTATGGTGAGTAGAGAATCTCGAGGGACGAGTTATCGAGTGAGAACATCACGAGGGAGTGTTCAATAGGTGTTTCATTTGATGCGAGTGTGATCGCTTGAGTTAGTGATATATCCACGAGTTCGGTTTTATGTTATCACCCAGTGATTGTGGGTACTAATTTATTGCACCGGGATAAATGTGGTGCTTAACTTTAAATCCATCAGATATGGGAATGTGGCTATGTTGTGGACCTAGTTATGTATTAATGTGAATTAGACGAGTGAGTAGTTAGTGACATGATGTTTACTTAAATCGTGTGTGATTAAAGACGCGTTCCAAAACCAAGTGTAATATTTTCAACTTTGGTGATGTTTAGACTAGTGAATAGTCATAGAATGGTCTTGATGGTCTTTTGATAATGGTAGAGTCGTGTGTAGATCGGTCAGTTTTCGCGTGATTGATGATAGTGTTGCCAAGTGAGTATCGTCATTAATGGCAAGGATTGAGACATTTTGGGGTTCCAAATGTTGGACCCATTCATTAAAATTGTTATGATAACCTCCACTGTATGGGGATAACAAAAGAGTGCGTTGACCGTTGTAGAGAAGTTTTGTAAGGAAGGTGTGTACTCTTGGCCAAACACCCGCGAATGGGTAAGTAAGATAATTAATTTTTACTTCAGTTATGTGTGGAGTACTGAGTGTTAATTTGGGTCACGATATGCGAAGGTACCCGCTACCTTGTATTTACGACCTTTGACCTGTTGGATAGCACACCGTTCTTCATAAAGATCAGGTAGCGTTAGGGTGCTGGAAGATGAGTATCCGAATGGTGAGTGTGCCAAATACGGTATTCTGATTTGGTATGATAAGTAGGAATTTTGGGTCTTACCTCGTTGCTTGGAAAATGTACAAGACTTATTCGTGGTTTGAAGAACCAAGTTCATTTCAGGTTCGATGAGAAAATTCAAATATACTCACAGTCTAAGGAAAATCCTATCAGAGAGGTTGAATTCCTATACATCTTTTTAACAAAAGCGCGGTAAGTTGAATCTAGCGAGGGTCTGTCGCCTTGGGTTAGAGCGACCAAATCGTGAGAAATGGGGGTGTACAAGGGGGCATATTGCATCTTGGGTTAAATCGAAACCTTTAGGTAAGGGATCATTGACCGCCCAAAATGCAACTTTGTCGGTGTTATCTTGTTCGAGAGAGTACAAACCTTGTTGATATTATTTACCTAACTCCATACTTGGAAATATGGAACAATAGTCGTAAGTGCATAGAAGTTGTATACTTATGAACATGGGCAACCTTAGTGGATTATAAGGGTTTCCATATCAGTTGAATCACCATCAATTTAAGTGCAAGGCAAGTGTTATTGACAACTCGGTGTAGAGTTGGCTTTTTAGTGTTTAATACCATCTGTTCGATGTGGTATCTGATGTCTGGGATTACGACTCATAGTGTAGCTGGGGCAACATTTTTAGTCGATTATGAGTTGAGTATCAAGGCGTGATTGATGAATAGTGACATATGTATTGAACAGGCAAAGTTGGATTATTTGTTATGTGATGAACCGTTGAGTCTAGAGATGAGTGGTTTTTGGAGTTAGATGATTCTTGTAACACTAGGGGTCTTGAGTTTACAAATTCCTTATCTTGATAAGGTGACAGTAGTGTATCGGAGGGGTTCCTTGTTTGGATTTTACTTGCAAGACACTCCACGCACGAAACTTAGTGAGTCGGGACTTGGGGGATATTTATTTCTGGATTAGCTTAGTAGTACAGTTATGTTAGGCTTCGTGGTGAGAGTTTTGTTGTAGAGTTAGAAATGGGGGGATTGCGCCGTGTTTTTTCGTTTGAACTTTGTTGATGGGACTCCACGACAGGTAGGTTTTGTAACGATGGACCTATATTAACCGTTGTCGTTCGACAAAGATATGTTGATTTGCATATCAATTTTGGAATGAGTTTAGTATTCAGATATTCGAATTCACACATAGAATAAGTGTTTGAGATGCAAAACATACGATAGGGTAATTGTGTACGAGATGGAACATTGGGTGCTGAACTATTGGGGATATCATGGTGAGGAGGTTCTTCAAAAAGTTAGATAGTGATTATGATGTGATATCTTGTGATTATGATGTGATATGTTGTGATGGCCATGCATTATGGTGTCAATGTTGTGTTATGATGAAAACACCTGAAACGTTACGAGTGGCGTGAATGCCAATTTGGACACTTATGAAAAAGGAAAAAAATTGAATTTAATTGATTTTCTTTATTTTGGATTTCGAGGACGAAATCCCATTCGTAGAGGGGGAGAATGTAATACCCCGTAGTTTTAATGCATTATTAATTACTTGTGTGTGTGCGTAATTAAATAATTTAATGGGGAAATGAAATTAACTTATGATAAATAATAAGTAGAATGATAAAGGGCTAATGATTATCTACATATATGTTTACTAGCATGAAGAGTAAATATAAACATATGATTCTAAGTTATGTCGTTAGTGAGTGATAGCGACTAATTTTAGATACGTGACTCGGATGGCCATTTCGAGTCCACCAATGATTCCAAATGTGTCAAAATAGTTTAAATTAAGTATTTGAAAGTTATATTTGTGTTCCGGGAGTTTTAAGACCATTAGTGAGTCGAAAAAGGGTATCATGGTCATTTTACACCCTAGGTTTTAATTAAATCTGAAAATTACCCTTAAAATATAAAGAGAAAGGGGTAGGGTTTAGTCTTCACTTTTGTGTGTGTAAGAGAGGTAGAGAAAGAAGAAGAAAGAAGAAGAAGAGAAGAAGAAGAAGAAGAAGAAGAAGAAGAAGAAGAAGAAGAAGAAGAAGAAGAAGAAGAAGAAGAAGAACGTTGTCATCTTCTTCATCAACACCTCCCTAAACAAAACAAAGGCAAGTTAATCTAGATTGTTAAATCTTGAATGTTTGATGAAAAAATGTATGAACATGAGTTGAATCCCAAAATCTTGAAATTTATGATATGTAATTAATATGTAAATGATTTAGGATGCATTGAACTAGAAACAAATTCAACTCATAAAATTAAAAATGGGCGATCATTGCAAGTTAATTTTGGGTCTATTTTATGCCGTAAATGAAAGTGTGATTGCAAGTTCCTATAGAAAATCATATTCTGAACAACTTTGTAGTTTTAAGTTTCTTCAAAAACGGATCGGAAAATCCTTTAATCTGCGTTTTACAGTTCTGCGCAAAAGGTTGTCGAAAACAGGGGAGAATATTATAGGTTAGTTTTGGGTCTATTTTAAGCCATAAATGGAAGTGTGGTCGCGAGTTCTTGTATAAAATTATATACTGAACAACTTTTTAGTTTTAAGGTTCTCCAAAACCGAATCGAAAAAGCCTCAAATCAGTGTTTTATAATTCTGGGCAGAAAGTTGTTGAAATAAGAGTGCTAATGTTTTTCATGTTGTTAATAAGATAATTGTTGTGTTGTGCCTAATATTATAACTTGCTCACATACTTATAGGGATATATAACCTTGAAATGATTTGACATTGAATTAGTAAATTAATGATGTAAATTATGTTATATCGTAAATAATGACTATTGTGTAACTTGAGTAAGAGACTTGATATGATTGTATATATATACATAAGCGTGGAATTATTTTACATGTATATTGTTGAGTATACGTTAGACTAGTCCTCCAGTCGATGTAGGCACATGTTGAATGCGATTTTTTTGTGATTGATCCGGTTAGGTTCCACTCGAGTGCCGTGTCTGAGATAAACCGTCGGAATCGGACATATAGTTGTAATGTGGGTCGGATAGAAAGACCCTGCAACGCCATGTGATTTAGGAGTTAGTATGATTTCCCTTGCCACGTAATATTGGGGAATATTCTTGTGTAGGCCTAGTGTTACGACTTGTTCCCCCAGGTAATGATAGTGACCCGATATGACTTGTTGTGTGAGATATTATGCTTGTGTCTTAAAGGAATATCCCGAATCGATGCATTTGATATTATGCTTGAAGGAAATATTTTGATACGTTAAACACTAAAATGAGATTAATTATGATTAATCACAATACGATATGAGACTACACATTACTCGAGTTTGGGTTGGGTAGTCACGACATAGGAGCATTGTTTGGGTAATTGAACGAATTAATTACTAGAGACAAGTTGTGTTGATTATGCGTTCATCATATGTACATCTTATAACTGTATAGATTTTCTTGCTATTGACACCCGTATCTATGTCTCCTCTCCCCTCTCCCCTCTCCCCTCTCCCCTCTCCCATATATATGTATTATATCGGTCCTCGCCCCGTTGGACAATAGATCGTGGAGATGGATGACCTCGCCTCTATTCTTAGGATCCTATAGTGGTGGACGTTGATCCTTATCCTATTTTGTCACTCTTTGTTAGAGTGTGGTATCAGAGATTACCCATTGTTAGGGATTTCATAGTGTTGAGAGGTTTGCATTACACACTTTACCTAGTTTATTTTTTGGGCTCGTATGTTTGGGAATTTTATACTCGATAATAATATTACTTGTGGATCCTATAGTTGCTACGATGTGATTTGGTTACACGTATGGGAGTGTACATGTTTATTTTACTGCATTTATTTAAATTATGTTTCTAATGCCAGCATATTGACGCTCCACTTTAATTTAATTGGGCGTAGCTAACTGAATTAGATATAAAAAGCAGGGTTGTCACATTTTTTCACTTTGGCTGGACACTCTTTCCATCTCTTCTTTGTTAGTCTTTAACCAAGTATAATAACAAGGATGTAGTCTTTGGAAATCTGTCAATCTATACTTCTGTGTCCATGGCATGTTGAACACATGGAGTTACTACTGAGGCATCTCTAAGGGAGTTCACCAAAGTTAATTCCAAGGACAATTTTACCATTTCTCCAAGGTGTTGAAATGAAGTTATGCGCCATCATCCATAAGGGTTGCGGCACTTAAGCAATTTGCCTTCTAGGCCACAACCTTCTTGCTACTGCATGGTGTAATTCGAAGGACCCATGAGTTGGGTTCAATCTATATGTCAATATGAAAAATAAGCCTAGTAGGGGTCTACCAGGGACGGAACAGTCTTCAAGTGCCCCAAAAAATGTCACAACTATGGTAGAAAATCCTTGATCATGGGCTAAGAAAGCGGTGAACGGGAAAAATCCAATCCCTAGCTGCCCACCTTTGAAAGGTTATAGCCTTTTTGCACTTTTCAACACTTTTTAGGTTAGGTAACATCATCGGGTTAACTAAAACAGACCAAAGTTCATAAAAAGGGAGACCGACGAGCAGATCTAAAAATATGCAGTACCCGGTTATGGGTGTGTGAAAAGTACGAGTCCAATAACCAAACATCATCCATAGGATGATGACTCGAGGGGTCCCCATGAATGAAACAAGGTGTTAAGAACCCAAAATATAGAGGAATAAGATATAAATACCTTATTCCCACAAACGGCGCCAGATTATTGATACGAGAAATCGGACACATGTCATTCTCATACCAACAAGTCAAGTATAAAAAATATATAAGGCAAGTAAAGAGACAAAATACAAGATATAGAGTGGTTTGGCTATTTAAATGAGCCTATGTCCACTTTTTTCCCTATTCTCATTATATACACATTGTAGTACAGTTTACAAGGACATTAGAAGCGTACAAAAGAGGTAAGAGAGAAGAATACTGAAACGGCCCTTTAATGTACTTTAGTTAAAAACCAACTTTGTTCCAATTTTAATTAAAACCAATTTTAACTTCTTAAATCCTAAACATACATCTAAGTGATTAAATTCATTTGATGAATAAAGAATGCCGTACACGAAACAATTTCAGGAAAAATCCCCGAAGGGAAAAACCTTTTTATTTCACTATAATTTGTAAGAGAACGGCTTACATGAATTACAATGAAATAAGTGCAACATACGAAATACCTGCAGGTGTCGATTTCGATGTCTCGGATGGAACTTTCCTTTTCGAGGAGGGAAGTAGTGAAGAAGAGAAACGTCTTCTCCACAAGATACTTCGTAAGGTTTCCTTCTACAATAGCACGCAGCTCTTCGGTTGTAGAGTTCTCCTCACAAAGTGCAACACGGTGTAGTGAATGGATTATCTTCCGATAACGCGTTCAAGATCACCTAACTTTGGAATTGAGTAATACGATCTTGAATAAACACCGAAAGATGAAAAACTTGTATGGGAATAAGTTTTCAAAACTGTTCTGCCTTGAGAAACGTTTACAGATACATTTTTATTTATAACTGAGTTGCACAGTGTCCAAGAAAACAAAAACACAAAAATCGAGGCGACAGGTCGTTTGAGCGAGATGAGATCTCGTTCACGCGATATGCCAATGTCGTTTGAACGATACTCAATCTCGTTCGAGCGAGAAACAATAAAAATAATATTTTTCCTTTTTAATTTACTCCTCGAATTTTCTTTAAACTATTTGCAACTCAAAAATATTTTTAAAACATAAAAAGATTTAATTCCCAAACATTTAAATCACCCAGTATTTAATCAATTTATAGATTACCCAGCTACTCACAAGTATTCATACCTGAGTGATCTTAAACATATGCAACATGTCTTGACTTGTAATCTTCTTGAAAGCTTTGATTGCACATTCTTGGACTTGAACTTTTTCATAGGATTTAAATAAACTCCATAGAAAACTAGCCTAGACTTAATTTATTTTGTCCGAAATTAAGCCAATTAAAACAAATGAATATGCTAAGAATTATGTTCTTACAAATCTCCCCCTTTGGCTATTCCGGGACAAAACTAAATAGAGATATATGTCATAAACAAATACATGTCCTATCCCAAAAAACAGAAATATAAAAGTATAGGACATAGTGAAACTAAATAAATGATAGGCATCTAAATCTGTCTCTGAATGGCAATTATCTGAATCTGTCTCTGTATGTGATGTATTAATGAATATCTGAATCTCTGAAAGCAATATCTACACACACGAGACACAACCAAATACCCAAGTGAAGTATGGAGGAAATAAACTAATATAAAATCATAATAAATACTTCCCCTACATCACATATCTCTCCCCCTTTTTTCCTGGAATAGACAAAAAGTGGGACAAACACACCATATCTAGCAATAAAATATGAGAATGAGTCAGCATATGTAGATAATCAATAGCAATATGACAATGGGTAGCAAAAGATAGTAGAAACAGAATAATAATGCGAGAATCACTAAAACTGCAAAAGTAGACTATACATCCATGTCATAAAAACTACGAGAGATACAACTGATCAAAGGAGTACATCATATCAGAGAGAATACAAAATACATGAGGAATATGGATGTCTCAGATACAATAAAACAAATACAACTAAGCATCGACAGAATCACCATCATCATCAACAATAGTGTATGAGGAAGAAATATGAACAAGTCCAGATGAACAGGCGCCTTTCTGCTGCTCTCACTGCCGTATCTCATCAAAAAATGTTGTCATCCTGGACTCAGCACGAACAAGTGCTTCGGCCTCAGCATCAAATCTAGCCATGATAGAATCATACATCCAGGACTGGGCAGCTACCTGTGCCTGTAAATAAGAAACCTCCTCCTCAATAGGACATGTAGGTGCAGGAGTGGGGGGTGGTGGCAGAGAAATAATAGACGTGCTCTGACCAATGTGATCAGATGCCTGGCACGGATTAGGGAAGACTCACTCTGGGGGTGGAGCACTCGCTCTCGCTGCCTGTGGTAAATGACTCCCAGAATGAGCGAAAGTATTATGATCAATAATACCAGGCGTAGGGAGACACAGATCACCCTCTAAAATAGGGACAACAATAGTAGTGAAAATGAGAATCCCATATGGAAGAGCAGGACACACAGGGATGGAACCATGGATAGTGACAGAAGATATGACTCGAAGCATGACGGTCGGAAGATCGATATCCCACCCTTGAGAAATATGGTACATAAAGTAAACGATGTCTCATACAATATGTGTATGATTTATCTGAGGATAAATGGATGATGATACGAACCTATTGAGTACACAGAAGGCAGGGTAAAGCTGGCGATGATACATCGTAGAACCGACCAGAGGAATATCCTAGAAATAATGCCACAAAATATCATCATAATAAGTTCCATCATCGGAATAACGAGGGAACGCAGCGTTTGGGACACGAGGAAGGTGCAGAAAAGCTGCTATGAGATCTGCAGGGAAGAGAATAGGAACGCCACGTATAGTAGAAAAGATACCCACAGTGTGGGGAAGAGCATGGAAGAAAAACTCTTGGACAATGTCCGGATAAACATCCCCACGAACCTCAAACATAAAATCCCAACCTCTAGCAGACAACCAACGAGGAATACCTAACTCAGGAAACTCAGAATAACGAAACACCCTCTCGAAAACAACTAACCGAATGTGGAGACCCAATGAGCAGTAATGATTATACTCAGCCTGAGTGGCCCACTGCACAGGTGAGTACGGGGGGCGACTAGCTTGAGATATCTGAGCTCGAGTAGAGGGTGGTGCCTCATCGAGTCGCCCGGAAGGGGCACCACGACGTCTAGGTGGCATGACTAGAAAGTGCAATGTGTGATGTAAAAAATACCGTCGCGAGGGAACACACGCACACCTAAGCACCTATCTTCGTATAATCGTCCAACCGAACCACCGCGAACACCAGCCACAATCACAGTCAAAATCAGTAATGGAAACAAGAATTTTTCTAAAAAAAATTAAAAATTAACATTGTTACCTCGAAACCACCGGAAAACGGGAACGACACGCTGGAGAAACAACTGTCGGAACAACTGTCTGAACAGCCATCGAAACAACTGTCTGAACAACCCCTTAGCTGATATAGGAGTAACAATGGCTGATCTAAGAGCTCAAGGGAGAGAACACTACGAACATATGAACTTTAAATAGGTGATAGAGGTGAAAATCAAAGTTCAAACCGCTGAAAATAGCAGAATTTTTGAAACCCGGCGCTGCTGTCACTTGAAGCAATAAGGACGACAGGAGAGAAGAGAGAACGGCGACTAAAATCAAAACCTAATCTCGCGAGAAGTCGTTCGAACGACTTAAGTATGTTCCTTGAACGATTTAAGGATATCGCTCGAACGATTTAAGATGTCGCTTGAACAATTTTGGAAGTCGCTTAAACGACGTGTTCGCGGGACATGAGATGTCGTTCAAACGAGAAATTAAAATTTCCAGAATTATCCCTAAAACATTCAGAATTTGCCCAGTGAAAAAATTGCCCCAAAACAGTACCAGTAACACAAAAACAGACTACAAAACATAAAAATAGTGTAAAAAGCAAAAAAATGGGAATCACATGTTAACATGGTACTAATGTGCTCAATTATGAAAGAGGATAGATTGGGAGTGAACTACAACAATTGATCCATCATTTCACCATCATTTCAATACGTCCAATCGATCAAAGAGTTCTTATTGATAGCAAGGAAACATCAAACTTCAACAAAGCCATGTGTGACAAAATAAGTGTGAGTTTGATGAACTAAACTTAATCAACATGCATACAAGTTTGGATTGTTGACGATTCTACAAACAATAGCGTCATGATACGATGTTTCAACATATGATTTGTGGTGCATACCCGTTTACATTAATTTTCAACCAAACTCCCTCAATATATGAATTTTTCAAGATCTTTAGAAATATCTATCAATCTCTACTTAGAGAAAGTCCTATTGGCCCCAATTATGGCATTTATTTCTTTTGTTGCCTTGATTTTCTTTTGGGCTCTTTTAAACGGCGGCTCTCACGACGAGTCAATTATACACTCTCACAGCCCTTTCCTGTGAACACTCAAAATATTTTCAATACCCATTCTCACAAAAAACGGTTCTTACAAGCACACCTCCTCCTTAAGTTTACTTACGCCTAGATGACAAAATTGAGATAAGAACGTCTCACCAAACTCAAATATGCAAGAGAAGTCAAACATTCATATAAACTCGTGCTTGTGTGCAAGGATGGCATATAAGAAAAGTCGAGTCAAAATGCATATCAACATCGAAACAACCCCATAGTGCAAAGGTTAAGATCATTCTAGGCATCAATAATAATGACCAAAAGTCCTAGTCATATGAATAATGAAAGGGGGGGGGGGGGGGGGGGGGGAATCAAGCACACTAATATCCCATACCAATCATGAAACCTCACGACTTAAAAATCAAAAATCTTTTTGTATTTTCAAAAGGTTTTATAAAAAGAAAAATCTTTTTGTATTTTTTGAAAAGACTCAAATAAATAACAAAAACAAGAAACATGCCATAACGCTAGCCAAATATAAAGCAAGATGTAAATACTAGTGTATGACAAACCAACGAACAACCTTAATTGAAAGAAGAAAGATGAGAAGAACCACGAGCAATGATGCGAGAACCACAAAGTTTTATTCCTAACGCTTCTAAATTTGACTTTCTAACCCAAGTAGGTGTGAACCGACGAGTAGGGGCATTTGGAATCAGAATGACTCTAGAATGTCTTGGAGCGTTCTTAAGATCGTAGTAAAACCATCTAAAATGACCTCTCCTACCTCAATGAGTGCAAGTGTAAGTACGGTCAGGAGCATGTTCTATAGGCCGATTATACCTCACGTTCCTAGGTGGTACTCTCCTAAATTTCCTAGGAATATTTCTTGTTGGCATGGTTTTGTCTTTGGTAGCATGTGCGACATGATTATTAAAGCCAATACCTCTCCGATTATCTTTGATTTCGACGGTTCCTAAGATTTTGTCTAACTTTTCAGACTTAGCCTCCAAATCAAACTTAACTTTACTCGAATCTCTCAGTTTTTCTTGAAGTTCACTTATCCTTGACTCAAGTAAATGTGTAGAATTTTCAAACTTCAGGATTTGCTTTTTCATAGTCTCCATCAATCCCCGAAGACTATCTCTCTCACCCTCGATATATTCTAGCTTCTCTCAAATTTTCTTTTCTTGTGCCCTAAGATCCTCAATTAAAGAATTGGAACTATTTATTTCTATGGCACGTTCTTTCAACATATCTGCTAGTTTCACGTTTGCTTTCTTGGCTTTTAAAGTTTCTGCATACAATTCTTTGAAAGCAGTTTACAAATCTCTCTCGTCTTCACTCTCATCCTCACTCACCTCCTCCTCACTCTCAGGAGTATCAACATCAGTGGATGCGGAAGAATCATGCAAAGGTAAGTCTTTATCACTTTCATGACTAACCACAAAGGTGGAAAGATCACACTTACTAGCAAAAAAGTTTTCTTCTTTTGGGTCACTATCACTCAGGGTAGAAACGCGATTTATTGGTTTGTTGAAATTCTCCCTAAGTTTAGTGGGACACTCATCTATCATGTGACCAAAACCTTCGCAACAAAGACATTTTTCACAATCACCTTTATTGACCAGTTTTTTAAGAGCATTTTTCATGTGTGATTTCCAATTAGATGATTCAAACAAGTGAATTCTAAAATCATCAAAAACACCGAAAGGCATACCTAAAGACACGAGATCACAAACACAATAAAATAGTGCAACAAGATCTAATACCAATTTGAAACGGCCCTTTAGTGTACTTTAGGTAAAAACCAACTTTGTTCCAATTTTAGTTAAAACCAATTTTAACTTCTTAAACCCTAAACATGCATCTAAGTGATTAAATTCATTTGATGAATAAAGAATGTGATAAACGAAACAATTTCAGGAAAAATCCCCGAAGGGAAAAACCTTTTTATTTCACTATAATTTGTAAGAGAACGACTTACATGGATTACAATGAAATAAGTGCAACATACGAAATACCCGAGGTGTCGGTTTCGATATCTTGACTGGAACTTTCCATTTTCAGGAGGACAGCAGTGAAGAAGAGAAACGACTTCTCCACAAGATACTTCGTAAGGTTTCCTTCTACAATAGCACGCAGCTCTTCGATCGTAGATTTCTCCTCACAAAGTGCAACACGGTGTAGTGAATGGATTATCTTCCGGTAAACGCGTTCAAGATCACCTAACTTTAGAATTGAGTAATACGATCTTGAATAAACACCGAAAGATGAAAACCTTGTATGGGAATAAGTTTTCGAAACTGTTCTACCTTGAGAAACGTTTGCAGATATGTTTTTATTTATAACTGAGCTGCACAATGTCCAAGAAAACAAAAACACAAAAATTGAGGCGACAGATCGTTCGAGCGAGATGAGATCTCGTTCGCGCGACATGTCAATTTCGTTTGAACGATACTCAATCTCGTTCGAGCGAGATACAGTAAAAATAATATTTTTCCTTTTTAATTTACTCCTCGAATTTTCTTTAAACTATTTTCAACTCAAAAATATTTTTAAAACATAAAAAGATTTAATTCCCAAACATTTAAATCACCCAGTATTTAATCAATATACATATTACCCAACTACTCACAAGTATTCATACCTGAGTGATCTTAAGCATATGCAACATGTCTTGACTTGTAATCTTCTTGAAAGCTTTGATTGCACATTCTTGAACTTGAACTTTTTCGTAGGCTTTAAATAAACTCCATAGAAAACTAGCCTAGACTTAATTTATTTTGTCCGGAATTAAGCCAATTAAAACAAATGAATATGCTAAGAATTATGTTCTTACAAATACATGACTGTAGTGGTTCCGGGTGAGTTGGAGAGCTGACTACGAGGGAGGTGAGTAGCCCCTAAGTTGTATTGGAGTTGTGTAGAGAGTTTAGCAGGGCTTCACGCAGAGTGATTGACTTGGATCTCCCTATCTAGAGGTGTGGACATCTATTTATAGGAGGTATGTAAGCTGTGTCATGATCCCTAAGCACGTGACATATAACAATTTTGTAGAGTAACCGCACTGATGGGGCAACAACTATGGGTAAGGATATGCGGCATGTTAGGTGGTCATGTTGCGGGTGTCTCATCCTATATAGTACGAGGAAGCGACCTATTCATGAGGAGCCAAATAAACATAGGCCGCGACCCATAAGCTTTGGGGCATTGGCCCTCTCAGTAGGGGCCGCGGAAGGAGACGATATTGGTCATATCAGCAAGATTTTCATAATTGATAAACTACATTGAATATGTATAAATATTCTCATTAACATATTATACTCTGCTATTATTTTCTCCTATTAAGCATTCGCTCATACCCCGTTATTTGTTGACACAACCCCCAGCCACCCACCCCACCCCCCCACCCCCCAGCTCACCAGGTATGCGGGAAAGGAGAATAACAAGGATAACGATAAAGGAAATAAGGGATAGTCATGTCGTTTGAACTATGTTTACTATTTATTTCAAGTGGTGTAACTTAATTAGACTTCAATTATGCTACATGGGACTGTATTATTGGAGACATTGGACTTTTAGTTATGATAATATATGGTGGTGTGAACTTTATGTTATTTATCTTATTTTACAAAAAAAAAATGCAAAACTCTTTTCACAAATAAAATTTTAAATGTCTTAATTTCTTAATAAGTGGTCATCATTTCTTAAAATAAAAATAAAAATGTTTTATATTTCAAACTAGCAAAAATTGAGTAAAATGTTAAGGATTTCTTTATTAAAATTAAATCAAAGGCTTTTTCTCTAACATCACGACTCGTGTGCGAGTGGAATCCATTGAGAGGCTCAAATCCGATTTGAGGCATTACAACTTAGTATCAGAGCATAAAATCCTACATGAATGACAAAGTGTTGTTATGCTTTTGGTAAAGTTTTATCTAACATAAGTATCTGAAAGTGCGAAGTTTTCTAAATCAAAGCTCTGATACCACTTGTTGGTGCGCGAGGCCCCTAATACTAATTTATTATTATTTCCTTGTTATGTAAACTCGATGCGGAAGCGGTGTGATGGTTCAACTTTAAAACAACAAATTTTAATTTCTTAAAACAAATTAAAATAACACCAAGTGAAGTAAAATTAATCGATTAATATATTCACTTAAACCAATTAATTAATCCAAGTCCTAGAATTTGCCTAAGTCATATTTATGAATATTAGCAAATTAGGCGAAACCAAATTTTAGCAAATGACTTGAATTAAATAAACTTTACCCAACATATAATTTAGTCCCAAATTAAATGAAGTGTGATAATTTAAACCGAATTTTATCTTGAATTATCGTACGCATGCGTTCTAAATAAATTATGTAAGATAAAATAAACCAATCACACTACGCCGCAATGTACGAGGAAAAATCCAAGACGGGAAACAACCTCGGACGACTCTAGCCACAAATTCACTAGATACGGAATTACAATTACAAGACAGATAGACTTAAAACGCACGACTCCATCCCTCTCAAGCCTCGACACTTCTTCTTGTAGACACCTCTTCCTAGGGAATAACCTTGGAACACCACCGCGGTCTCAGAATCCACCGATAGGACTTTATATGGTCACCGTCACCCGTACATGGAGCCTTTCTCCAAGTGGGTAGAATCGCAACAAAACGTCTTCATCTTTGATGGATGTAGAAGAAAACCAAAACTTCTCTTTGAAACGGAAGAGATAAACCGGTGCCAAACTCCAAGAAATTGATATGTATATATGAACTTGGATAAACACTAATTTGGGTGTAAAACTAGAGTGGTAAGTAAATTTCTCTTTGAAAATTAACACTCAAAACTAGATCTTTTTCTATTTTTAATTTTGCTCTCAAAACACTCGCTAAGAGTTTGTATGATATGAAAAAGATGGATTCTCAAAAGTGATTCCCGCACATATTAAAATCTGAAAAAGTAGGTTCCAAACTTAGTGGGAAAGTGTGCAAAACTGCCAAAAAACTGCCAAAAACTGTTCCCACATGGCATCTCGTTCGAACGACATTTCGTTCGAACGAAATCTCGTTCGAACGAGACTTCTAACGACGTTCCAGATTGGACTCGTTAGAAACTCGTTGGAATTCTCGTTAGAACGAACAATCTCGTTCGAACGACATTTCGAACGACGGACCAGTATACTTTGGTGGGAACTCGTTGGCAGGTTCGTTCGAACGACATTTTCGTTAGAACGAAAATCTCGCTCGAACGACTCTATCGAACGAAAAACCAGAAAGTTTGAATATTCTTGTTTAAGCCCAGAAAACTTTATAAACATTTATTTAAAGTTTTAATTAATTCTTTCTTAAAACAAAACGCAGTTTTTATAAATCCTAACACCCAATAAACTTGTTCCAAGCTCCTATATATATAATATTGCATTCATACCTTGGGAGCATGGAACCATAGTTGATGATGTAGAAACGAGGCACGCAAACCGGCATGATGATGAAGCTTTATACTCTTTGCCTCTACGTATTCAACAAACACTTCATAGGCTTGAGAATATTACAATTAAATACTATCCTATGAATAAATGTTTTTGTCCGGAATTGAGCCAAAACTATATATGGACTCAATTGGAAATTTGTGTCCTTACAAATCTCCCCCTTTGGCTATTCCGGGACAAAAACCAAACAAAAATCCTAAAGGGCGTCAAGCTATACTAGACTCAAAACATAACCCACCCAAACTTGACTCAACCCATGGATTAAACACTTTGCCATTGAAGGATGCCACTTTAATAGAATTCCTGCACACTTAAGTAAACTATCAAATGCATAGGTAATATCAAAAGATTAAATGCAATTAATTAATTACTCCCCTTAAATTAATTCTCCCCTTTATCAAACACATGACCTACTTAGAAAGACATCTCCCCCTAAGATAAATCTCCCCCAAACTAAGATACGATAATAATAGGATTAGATACCATTTCTCCCCCTATTATTTCTCCCCCTTTTTGGTCAAGAATAGGCAAAGGATAAAGAACTAATAAACATAAAAGCATGTTGAAGCTTAAAGTGATAAGACATGAAAGCATATGGGCAACAAAAGCAAGGCAAAGGTAAAACAAAATATCATATATATATATATATATATATATATGTACTATAAATATATCAAAAATGCACACGCACGTATATATAGATATAAACAAGCACATGACACAAAAATACAATAAGTTTGCACACTCGTATGGCAAAAATGTCTCATATGGACACGGAAGTGTTGGGGTGTGAACTAGTAACGATTAAATTTAGACCCAATCACTTAAAACATGTTCACGGAGTTCTCAATTGATTGCAAACTTCATCACATTTAAATATAACCTCATGTGACAATATGAAGATTGAACTCAATGAACAAACATGCACAATGCATACAAGCCTAGCATGATGATGATTCTACAAACCAAATAGAGTCATGGCATTAAAGACAACTAGGATAAACGGACATTGTGCAAACCGTTGATATACCATCCAATTCTCCCTCAATAAGCATATATATTCTTTTGCTTTTGAATGAATATATCAAACAAACATAGGCCTTGGCAATTGTTTTCTTTTTAATGCCAAATATTCTATTTTTAGGCCTTTGGATCACGTATTTCTTTTAGATCCAATAAACGGTGGCTTACTATCGCAAATGATTTAATTCATCCTTTCGGAGCCCTTTCCCGTGCAAATTTAGATATATAATTTTTTATCTCACAAAGCTCACGTGCAACGGATTTTGACATGCACTAGTCCTCCTAGGTCATAGATATGTAGATGACTAGATTGGTAGGAGAACACCTCAAAAAGCTCAAATATAACATGTGACATTAAGATTCCAAAAGAGCTCGTGCATGTGTGAAAAGAGGCATATAAAAATATAATTCATTTAGACAACACAAAATCCAACTACTCCACAAAACTATGGTAAAGAACATAATAAGGATTGATAATCTAAACCAAAAGTTCTAGCCACGTGGAAGCGTAAAAGATGGAATTCAAACACAAGCATATGCCACTTAAAGCGTGTCAAACTAAAATACACACATAAAATATCTTTTTGAGTTTTTAACATTTTTCACCAAAAATAAATATATATACTCAAAAGAATAAAGAAAAATCATTTGTATTTTTCATTAAGCTTAAATGAAATAAATAAAACACAAATGATAAACAAAAATCTTTTTGTATTTTTCAATTAATTCAAACACAAAATATAATACAAAAAGATAAATAAGTCATAATTTCTAGCATGTGATATGAAATAAGGAAATGACTAGAAAATGACTAAACATGCATACATCTAGCAATGATATATAATATGAAGCACAAAAAGATGGAGTATGCATAAAACACTAACACATTCAACCTTTAAATTTAGCAAGGGAGGTTTCATGTGATAGTAAATGAGAATCAACAAATCTTGTATCTAGCGCATTTAATAATGATTTCCTAACCCATATAGATTTATATTTAACATGATGGGGATTAGGAAATAATGAAATGCTAGATGAAGATTTCCTTGGACTTATTTTTAGATCAAAACAAAATGATCTAAGGTGACCTTTCCTACCACAATGCAAGCATGTGTAAACACGAGGAATGTTACCTAAGGTGTGACCCTTTTTAAAGACCTTGGACAAAGTTGACCCTCTAAAAAAAACAATGGTTTTATCTTTAGCAATGGAAGAATTTGAGCATGATGTGCTAGAACCATTAGAACTACTACTAGAGTCTTGAAAATCCTTTTTCATTTTTAAAATTTCGGAGTGAAGGAATAAATTAGACTCCTCAAAATCATGGGACTCCTTCTTTAAATTTTCAATAATTCCTAGAAGGTTAACACGCTCTCCCTCAATATGCGCAAACTTGTCCCTAAGAGTCTTTTCACGATTTTCACTCTCTTTCTTGGACTTTTCTAAAATATCAAAATTTGAATGTAAGTCCATGAGCTTTTCACGAAAAATATCTTTTTGAGATAAGGAGATTTGCAAAGACTCAATGTGAGATTTAAAACAAGAATTTTCATTTTCAAGAAATTTAATTCTTTTTACAAATCTCAAATTTAATTCCTTTAAATTTTCGTTACATTTGTTAAGCCCATTTAATTCCTCTCAAAAATCAAAAATTTTATTTTCATTAAAATTGGACAAATTTTCATTAAGACGTCCCATTGAGAAGAAAAAAAATATGAGAGTGATAAAAAATTGAACCACCGAAAAAGGTAAGGAAACACAATAGCCGAAAAATGGATCTTTAACGCGATAACTTAGCGCTCCGGCTCTGATACCAATTTGAAAGTGCAAAACTTTTCTAAATCAAAGCTCTGATACCACTTGTTGGTGCGCGAGGCCCCCATACTAATTTATTATTATTTCCTTGTTATGTAAACTCGATGCGGAAGCGGTGTGATGGTTCAACTTTAAAACAACAAATTTTAATTTCTTAAAACAAATTAAAATAACACCAAGTGAAGTAAAATTAATCAATTAATATATTCACTTAAACCAATTAATTAATCCAAGTCCTAGAATTTGCCTAAGTCATATTTATCAATATTAGCAAATTAGGCGAAACCAAATTTTAGCAACTGACTTGAATTAAATAAACTTTACCCAATATTTAATTTAGTCCCGAATTAAATGAAGTGTGATAATTTAAACCGAATTTTATCTTGAATTATCCTACCCATGCGTTCTAAATAAATTATGCAAGATAAAATAAACCAATCACACTACGTCGCGATGTACGAGGAAAAACCCAAGATGGGAAACAACCTCGGACGACCCTAGCCATAAATTCACTAGATACGGAATTAAAATTACAAGACAGATAGACTTACAACGCACGACTCGATCCCTCTCAAGCCTCGACGCTTCTTCTTGTAGACACCTCTTCCTAGCGAATAACCTTAGAACACCACAGCGGTCTCGGAATCCACCGATAGGACTTTATATGGTCACCGTCACCCGTACATGGAGCCTTTCTCCAAGTGGGTAGAATCGCAACAAAACGTCTTCTTCTTTGATGCATGTAGAAGAAAACCAAAACTTCTCTTTGAAACGGAAGAGATAAACCGCTGCCAAACTCCAAGCAATTGATATGTATATATGAACTTGGATAAACACTAATTTGGGTGTAAAACTAGAGTGGTAAGTAAATTTCTCTTTGAAAATTAACACTCAAAACTTGATCTTTTTCTTTTTTTATTTTTTCTCTCAAAACACTCTCTAAGAGTTTGTATGATATGAAAAAGATGGATTCTCAAAAGTGATTCCCGCACATATTAAAATCTAAAAAAGTTGGTTACAAACTTAATGGGAAAGTGGGTGCAAAACTGCCAAAAAATTGCCAAAAACTGTTCCCTCCTGGCATCTCGTTCGAACGAGACTACTAATGACGTTACAGATTGGACTCGTTAGAAACTCGTTGGAAATCTCGTTAGAACGAACAGTCTCGTTCGAACGACATTTCGAACGACGGACCAGTATACTTTGGTGGGAACTCGTTGGCAGGTTCGTTCGAACGACATTTTCGTTCGAAAGACAATCTCGTTCGAATGACTCTATCGAATGAAAAACCAGAAAGTTTGAATATTCTTGTTTAAGCCTAGAAAACTTTATAAACATTTATTTAAAGTTCTAATTAATTCTTTCTTAAAACAAAACGCAGTTTTTATAAATGCTAACACCCAATAAACTTGTTCCAAGCTCCTATATATATAATATTGCATTCATACCTTGGGAGCATGGAACCATAGTTGATGACGTAGAAACGAGGCACTCAAACCGGCATTATGATGAAGCTTTATACTCTTTGCCGCTACGTCTTCAACAAACACTTCATAGGCTTGAGAATATTACAATTAAATACTATCCTATGAATAAATGTTTTTGTCCGGAATTGAGCCAAAACTATATATGGACTCAATTGGAAATTTGTGTCCTTACAAATCTCCCCCTTTGGCTATTCCGGGACAAAAACCAAACAAAAATCCTAAAGCGCCGTCAAGCTCTACTAAACTCAAAACATAACCCACCCAAACTTGACTCAACCCAAGGATTAAACACTTTGCCATTGAAGGATACCGCTTTAATAGAATTCCTACACACTTAAGCAAACTATCAAACGCATAGGGAATATCAAAATATTAGATGCAATTAATTAATTACTCCCCTTAAATTAATTCTCCCCTTTATCAAACACATGACCTACTTAGAAAGACGTCTCCCCCTAAGATAAATCTCCCCCAAACTAAGATACGATAATAATAGGATTAGATACCATTTCTCCCCCTTTTTGTTCAGGAATAGGCAAAGGATAAAGAACTAATAAACATAAAAGCATGTTGAAGCTTAAAGTGATAAGACATGAAAGCATATGGGCAACAAAAGCAAGGCAAAGGAAAAACAAAATATCATATATATATGTACTATAAATATATCAAAAATGCACACGCACATATATATAGATATAAACACGCCCATGACACAAAAATACGATAAGTTTGCACACTCGTATGGAAAAAATGTGTCATATGGACACGAAAGTGTTGGGGTGTGAACTAGTAACGATTAAATTTAGACCCAATCACTTAAAACATGTTCACGGAGTTCTCAATTGATTGCAAACTTCATCACATTTAAATATAACCTCATGTGACAATATGAAGATTGAACTCAATGAACAAACATGCACAATGCATACAAGCCTAGCATGATGATGATTCTACAAACCAAATAGAGTCATGGCATTAAAGACAACTAGGATAAACGGACATTGTGCAAACCGTTGATATACCATCCAATTCTCCCTCAATAAGCATATATATTCTTTTGCTTTTGAATGAATATATCAAACAAACATAGGCCTTGGCAATTGTTTTCTTTTTAATGCCAAATATTCTATTTTTAGGCCTTTGGATCACGTATTTCTTTTAGATCCAATAAACGGTGGCTTACTATCGCAAATGATTTAATTCATCCTTTCGGAGCCCTTTCCCGTGCACATTTAGATATATAATTTTTTATCTCACAAAGCTCACGTGCAACGGATTTTGACATGCACTAGTCCTCCTAGGTCATAGATATGTAGATGACTAGATTGGTAGGAGAACACCTCAAAAAGCTCAAATATAACATGTGACATTAAGATTCCAAAAGATCTCGTGCATGTGTGAAAAGAGGCATATAAAAATATAATTCATTTAGACAACACAAAATCCAACTACTCCACAAAACTATGGTAAAGAACATAATAAGGATTGATAATCTAAACAAAACGTTCTAGCCACGTGGAAGCGTAAAAGATGGAATTCAAACACAAGTATATGCCACTTAAAGCGTGTCAAACTAAAATACACACATAAAAAATCTTTTTGAGTTTTTAACATTTTTCACCAACAATAAATATATATACTCAAAAGAATAAACAAAAATCATTTGTATTTTTTATTAAGCTTAAACGAAATAAATAAAACACAAATGATAAACAAAAATCTTTTTGTATTTTTCAATTAATTCAAACACAAAATATAATACAAAACGATAAACAAGTCATAATTTCTAGCATGTGATATGAAATAAGGCAATGACTAGAAAATGACTAAACATCCATACATCTAGCAATGATATATAATATGAAGCACAAAAAGCTAGAGTATGCATAAAACACTAACACATTCAACCTTTAAATTTAGCAAGGGAGGTTTCATGTGATAGTAAATGAGAATCAACAAATCTTGTATCTAGCGCATTTAATAATGATTTCCTAACCCATATAGATTTATATTTAACATGATGGGGATTAGGAAATAATGAAATGCTTGATAAAGATTTCCTTGGACTTATTTTAAGATCAAAACAAAATGACCTAAGGTGACCTTTCCTACCACAATGCAAGCATGTGTAAACACGAGGAATGTTACCTAAGGTGTGACCCTTTTTAAAGACCTTGGACAAAGTTGACCCTCTAAAACAAACAATGGTTTTAGCTTTAGCAATGGAAGAATTTGAGCATGATGTGCTAGAACCATTAGAACTACTTCTAGAGTCTTGAAAATCCTTTTTCATTTTTAAAATTTCGGACTCAAGTAATAAATTAGACTTCTCAAAATTATGGGACTCCTTCTTTAAATTTTCAATAATTCCTAGAAGGTTAACACGCTCTCCCTCAATATGCGCAAACTTGTCCCTAAGAGTCTTTTCACGATTTTCACTCTCTTTCTTGGACATTTCTAAAATATCAAAATTTGAATGTAAGTCCATGAGCTTTTCACGAAAAATATCTTTTTGAGATAAGGAGATTTGCAAAGACTCAATGTGAGCTTTAAAACAAGAATTTTCATTTTCAAGAAATTTAATTCTTTTTACAAATCTCAAATTTAATTCCTTTAAATTTTCGTTACATTTGTTAAGCGCATTTAATTCCTCTCGAAAATCAAAAAAATTATTTTCATTAAAATTGGACAAATTTTCATTAAGACGTCCCATTGAGAAGAAAAAAAATATGAGAGTGATAAAAAATTGAACCACTGAAAAAGGTAAGGAAACCCAAAAGCCAAAAAACGGATCTTTAACATGATAACTTAGCGCTCCGGCTCTAATACCAATTTCAAAGTGCGAAACTTTTCTAAATCAAAGCTCTGATACCACTTGTTGGTGCGCGAGGCCCCCAATACTAATTTATTATTATTTCCTTGTTATGTAAACTCGATGCGGAAGCGGTGTGATGGTTCAACTTTAAAACAACAAATTTTATTTTCTTAAAACAAATTAAAATAACACCAAGTGAAGTAAAATTAATCAATTAATATATTCACTTAAACCAATTAATTAATCCAAGTCCTAGAATTTACCTAAATCATATTTATCAATATTTGCAAATTAGGCGAAACCAAATTTTAGCAAATGACTTGAATTAAATAAACTTTACCCAATATTTAATTTAGTCCCAAATTAAATGAAGTGTGATAATTTAAACCGAATTTTATCTTGAATTATCCTACGCATGCGTTCTAAATAAATTATGCAAGATAAAATAAACCAATCACACTACGCCGCGATGTACGAGAAAAAACCCAAGACGGGAAACAACCTCGGACGACCCTAGCCACAAATTCACTAGATACGGAATTAAAATTACAAGACAGATAGACTTACAACGCACGACTCGATCCCTCTCAAGCCTCGACGCTTCTTCTTGTAGACACCTCTTCCTAGCGAATAACCTTGGGACACCACCGCGGTCTCGGAATCCAGCAATAGGACTTTATATGGTCACCGTCACCCGTACATGGAGCCTTTCTCCAAGTGGGTATAATCGCAACAAAACGTCTTCTTCTTTGATGGATGTAGAAGCAAACCAAAACTTCTCTTTGAAACGGAAGAGATAAACCGGTGCCAAACTCCAAGCAATTGATATGTATATATAAACTTGGATAAACACTAATTTGGGTGTAAAACTAGAGTGGTAAGTAAATTTCTCTTTGAAAATTAACACTCAAAACTTGATCTTTTTCTCTTTTTAGTTTTTCTCTCAAAACACTTTCTAAGAGTTTGTATATGAAAAAGATGGATTCTCAAAAGTGATTCCCGCACATATTAAAATCTGAAAAAGTTGGTTACAAACTTAGTGGGAAAGTGGGTGCAAAACTGCCAAAAACTGTTCCCGCCTAGCATCTCGTTCGAACGAAATCTCGTTCGAACGAGACTTCTAACGATGTTCCAGATTGGACTCGTTAGAAACTCGTTGGAAATCTCGTTAGAACGAACAATCTCGTTCGAACGACATTTCGAACGACGGACCAGTATACTTTGGTGGGAACTCGTTGGCAGGTTCGTTCGAACGACATTTTCATTCGAACGACAATCTCGTTCGAACGACTCTATCGAACGAAAAACCAGAAAGTTTGAATATTCTTGTTTAAGCCTAGAAAACTTTATAAACATTTATTTAAAGTTTTAATTAATTCTTTCTTAAAACAAAACGCAGTTTTTATAAATCCTAACACCCAATAAACTTGTTCCAAGATCCTATATATATAATATTGCATTCATACCTTGGGAGCATGGAACCATAGTTGATGACGTAGAAACGAGGCACGCAAACCGGTATGATGATGAAGCTTTATACTCTTTGCCACTACGTCTTCAACAAACACTTCATAGGCTTGAGAATATTACAATTAAATACTATCCTATGAATAAATGTTTTTGTCCGGAATTGAGCCAAAACTATATATGGACTCAATTAGAAATTTGTGTCCTTACAAATCTCCCCCTTTGGCTATTCCGGGACAAAAACCAAACAAAAATCCTAAAGGGCCGTCAAGCTCTACTAGACTCAAAACATAACCCACCCAAACTTGACTCAACCCAAGGATTAAACACTTTGACATTGAAGGATTCCGCTTTAATAGAATTCCTGCACACTTAAGCAAACTATCAAACGCATAGGGAATATCAAAATATTAAATGCAATTAATTAATTACTCCTCTTAAATTAATTCTCCCCTTTATCAAACATATGACCTACTTAGAAAGACGTCTCCCCCTAAGATAAATCTCCCCCAAACTAAGATACGATAATAATAGGATTAGATACCATTTCTCCCCCTATCAGTATCCTTTTTATATTAAATTATTTTTCCTATGTAGAATGTCGACTCATCGTGGTGGAGCTCAGGTAGGAGAAAGCACCAATTAATTGTGTCATATGGAATAGGCAATCCACCAACTCACAGACACTTTATCCCAGTAACACACTAACAGGGGACAAAATTGTGGCTCCACGGATATCAGTACGTCTACTTCCATTCTAAAGGGGTTTCGCAAGTTGAAACCACCTATGTTCAGTGGTACCACAGGGACCGAGGAGATTGAAGAGTGGTTGATGATGGTGACTCATATCTTGGACGTGTTAGATGTACCGATTAGGCCCAGGGTCAGGGGTTAAACCTTCTAGCTCACACATCAAGCACAAAAATGGTGGGTGTTATTCCAGGAAGGTGTGTGTGATGAAGTTTAGTGGAATGGTTTTAAAGGTGCTTTTCGGATAGGTACTTCTCGGAGGAATTCCAACATGCCAAGAAGGACAAGTTCCTTCACATGTTCAAAGGAAAGATGTCAATGAAAGAGTATCAGATGAAGTTCGAGAGGTTATCAGATTATGTGTCGTATGTCAGAACTAATGAAGCAAAAAAACCACACTCTTCGTGAAGGGCCTAAACCCTTATATCCGGAGGCTCATTATGTTCCAATACCTTCATAGTTTCACAGATGCAGTTAGCAAGGCTATTCGACTGGTGTTGAAGTCAGAAGACTTTAAACAAATTAAAGAGAAAGAAAGGGGATCAGGTGGGTCCCAAATCAATGATGGTAAGAAATTTAAGGGTGGTGTTAGGGGTTTCTTTGAAAAGTGAAAAGAAGTGATGGGTGTTGGTTCTTCATATCAGTGTACTGGTGATCAAAAGGTGGTGGCTCCTTCAGGACAGGGGTGTTATGCTTGTGGGTCTCCCGAGCACTTTAAATGGGACTACCCGCATAGATAGGGTGGGAAGCAGTAATCCAACAACTAGACCACTTTTTACCTGAAAAGAACTCAAGGTACATGGTCCCCAATGAGAAGTCAGATCAATGGGAAGTATACCAATAGGATAGTTAGGGATAGGGGCCATGACCATGTTCAGTTGAAATGCCACCAAGGGATCCAATTCACATAGGGGTGCTCTTACACTCTTCTACAAGCTACCATTCCCCCTCATGAGATCCGTTATTGAAGGTATGATTTTTTTATAAAGCACTTTGGTTAAGGATTTATTTGATTATGGAGTATCAAATTCTTTCATATCTATCTCATTGGCCTTTAGTTTTTATCTCGAGATGGATCAGTTAAATCCTCATATCTTCGTAGGACTCCCGGTTGGTGGGGTGTGTACTTGGATAGGGTATGTAGAGCTTGTGTCATCAAGGTTGAGGACTATGCCTTAAAATATAACCTAATTGTGATGGAAATGAATGGTTTTGAGGTTATCCTAAGCATGGATTGATTGTCTCGTTTTAGCGCTACAATTGAGTACCATTGGCATAGTGTATCAATGTTGTTACTGAGCAAGAGTCATTACCATTTTAATAGTGAGAATGAGGTGCGATATCCTTATAAATTTGTTAGGATGAAGGAACAAAAAAATTTATTTTGGGAGCTCGGGAGGAGCCAGATTGTATGGTTTTAGACTACCCAGTCATTCAGGAGTTTTCGACGTCTTTCCCGATGACCTTCCGAGATGGCCTTCTCAACGGGAGATCGCTTTCTCCATTGAGGTACATCAGGGTGTTGCACCCAATTCTATACCATCTCACAGGTTGGCATCGGTGTAATTGATACTGCAGGATGCGTTGGAAGATTCGATAAGTAAGGACTTCATCTGCCCCTGTTTTTCTCCCTGAGGAGCACCAATTCGTTTCGCCAAGAAAAATGACAACTCTCTGAGAATTTGCATGGATTATCGCCAATTGAATAAGGTGAAGATCAAGAAAAATTATCCCATGTCCCGTATCGATGATATTTTGTATCATATGCGAAGTGCGACAAGATTCTCAAAAATTGATCTTTGGTATGGATATCATTAGCTTTGGGTGAAAGAAGAAGTTATTCAAAAAATGGCATTTTGTACGTGGTATAGACATTGCGAGTTTTTAATTATGCCCTTCAAGATAATTGATTCTCCATTTAATTTCATGGATTTGATGAACCATATTTACAGGCCTTATCTAGACCGCTTTATAGTGGTCTAGTTTGATGACATCCTGAACTACTCGACTTCGAATGTAGACCACGAGGAGCTTTTGCATATTGCTCTTTAAGTGATAATGTAGAATAAGTTATAATTTAAGCTTAGTAAATTTGAGTTTTGGATGGAGGAGGTCAAGTTCCTTGGCCATGTAGTTTCTGGATAAGGGATTTCTGCTAACCCGCAAGGGTGGAACCTGTGTTGGGTTGGGAGGAACCAAAGAATGTGACAGAGGTATGAGCTTTTTGGGGTTAGTCAATTATTATCGGAGGTCTGTTCAGGGTTTCTCCAACTTCACTTTTCCATTTGGGGTTGGCCATGTAAAAGAATGACCACTTTGAATGGACGGATGAATGTGAATTATCCTTTGAGAAACTCGAGGCATGGTACCACGACACCTGTTCTTATTCTCCTAGAGAGGGGAAGGGATTATGTCATTTATTATGATGTTTCGGGTTCAGGGCTTGGTGTAAATTTAATACAATAAGAACAGGCAGTTGGTTATGTATCCCCATAATTAAAGACGCATGAGAGAAATTATCCTGCATGTGATTTGGAGTTAGTAACGATGGTGTTTGATTTGAAAATCTGGAGGTACTACTCACACGGTGAGCGATTTGAGGTGTTCTAAAATCATAAAAGCCTTACCTACATCATCACTCAACGAGATCTTAACCTTAGGCACCGGTGGTAGATTGAGTTTCTGGAAAACTATGACTTCTCCTTAGATTATCATCCAGGTAAGGCCAATGTGGTGGCTGATGCGCTCAGCAGGAATTCTAATTTGTCCTTGCTAATAATAAATTCTATTATTAAAAGATGTTCAATGACTTGCAAACTTTTGATTTGCTAATTCAGGAGGTTAGTGATCGGGCTTATCTTTGGGGTGGTATATAGGTCTCTCATTCGGTAAAAGGTTCTTCTTTACGACGATGAGCTTGCACACTTCAGGAACAACATTCAGAGAGGAGAAGAGTTTTATCCCAACGATTGACGAACTTTAAGAAGAGAAACTGATGGAGGGCCATCATTCACTTTTCAATATTCATCCGGTACCACCAAGATGTACATAGACATGTTCAGAGACTACTAGTGGTTGGATATAAAATGGGATGTACCACTCGTTGTGGCTAAGTGATACACTTTTCAGCAGGTGAAGGAAGAACACTCGAAACTAGCAGGGTCGCTGCAACCACTCTTGGTATAAAATTGGAAGTGGGATACATTACTATGAACTTCGTTACTGCCCTTATAAGGTCAGAAAAGGGTCACAATGCGGTATAGGTTATAGTGGACTTCTTGACAAATTCAGAACACTTCCTTCTTATAAAGACTACTGACAGCGTGGAGAAATTAGTGATAATGTATATCAGGGGGATAATTCGGCTTCACGGCATACCATTTTTTATTGTATCGATTAGGGATCCAAGTTTTGTGTCATAATTTTGGACGAAGGTCCAACAAAATCTAGGTATGAACCTCAATCTTAGTATAGCATACCATCCGTAGGCAAACAGACAACCCGAGCAGACGATCCAGATCTTGGAGGATATGTCGAGGGCTTGTGCCTTGGATTTTAAGAGCAAGTAGTTGGAAGATTTTCCCCTGGAAGAATTCTCCTTCAACAAAAATTATCATTCAAGCATAGGCATGGCTCCCTATGAGGCTCTGTATGGCAGGCCTTATCGATCACCGATTTTTTGGACAAAGGTTGGGGAGAAACAGCTCACTAGGCCCAACATGATTAGGGAAACGACAAACAAGGTTGAGGTTATTCGACAACAGTTAGAGACAACCCAAAACAAAGATAAAAGCTATGGTGATCAGCATAGAAGGCCTCCGGAATTTAAGGTGAGTGATCGCGTACTCCTAAACGTGAAAGCAAAGATAGGCGTGGCTAGGCTCGAAAAGAAATGGAAGTTTGCACCTCAATATACTAAACCTTTTGAGATTTTGAAAAGGGTCGGGGCGAAATCCTACTATCTGGCCTTGCCTCCACATCTATCATGTGCGCATAATGTGTTCTATGTGTATATGCTCCAAAAATACATCTTAGACCAACAAAACATTGTCAATTGGGTTAACATAAACCTCAAAAAGGACATTACCCTCATAATGCAACCGGTGGCCATACTAGATCGTAAGAAAAAAGTCTTGTGCACTGAGGTGATTCTGTTGGTCAAAGTTGAGTGGGAAACTAACGGAGTTGAAGAAACAACATCGGAGTTAGAGTCCAAGATGCAAGAAAAGTACCCAGGGTTGTTTGCTTGATGTTTATTTGCATCAGAAATTTCGAGGATGAAATTCTCTTAAGGTGGGGAGAATGTTATACCATTACTTTTTAAATAATTAATTTAGGATATTTCTGTACTTTCATGTTAAGTTAATGTAATAGAATTTATGCACATGTATGAAATAAGTTCAATTAAGTAAAACTAATATTTACATTTTCAACCCATGAGGAATTAAGGGAGAAAAGTGTGCAATTCGAATAACAAAATATTTTAAAAAATTAGAATTTTGAATCGATCCGATCGGGCTGACAACATACTCTCCTTAATGTGAGGGAGGATTAATTTATGGGATTAAAAGGGTTATGTGTGTGTGTGTGTGTGTGTGAGAGAGAGAGAGAGAGAGAGAGAGGTGGAGTGAAAGAAACCCATTTTCTCTCTTCTCTTTCTGTAAAAACCTTTCAGCCCTCTTCACACATACGAAATCTCCATTTATTTGGTTCAAACCTCCATATTTCTCCCACATATACCAACCTTCGTTCACCACAAGTTCTTCCCTTCCATTTTCCAAGCTTAGTCGAAGATTATAATGGGTTTTTAGTGATGTAGAAAGGGGTTTCTTGAAGTGCCTCTTGTCCAGAATATTTGGAGCTTGCTTAGGAGTCATTTGAGTCTTCTTATACCTCTTCTGCAAAGGTCTTCTTGTCCTCAAGAGGTATAGATTTCTATATTCCTACTTTCAGGTTTGAACCAAGCATGTTATATATATATATATATATATATATATATTTAACATGCTACCTATGTATTATTATCATCATATATGATATGTTCTTAATGAAAACGTGATAATAATGGAAGGAGATTAAGCTTTAAAGAACTTAAAATTTTAGAATCTTAAATGGGTTAATTCATGTTCTAGAGAATGTTTATAGTTAGTAATTCATGTTGAAATATATGTTGAATCAAGTAAGAACATGTTAGGTTGCCTACTTGGGTTTCATAGGTATAAAATCCCACATTTTATGGATTAAAATGTGAATGTTAACAGAAATGTTGGAAAGAACATGTTTAATGTGTACTAAATGGGTCTTTAAGCATGAAAACTTAACATTAATAATTTCAGAATGTTTTTCACATAAAATGACAATATTTTATGTTAAGAAAAGTTAGGAATGTGGTTTTAACAATCCAAAAAATGAAAGTAGCAGATAAAAGTAGATATTAACACGTGGAATGTTTATATTTAGGTGTAAAATGAATGATAAACAAAATGATGGGTGAAAACTAGTAACCTTGAAAAGTATACTTTAATGTTGACAAATATAAGGTTTTTGCCCAAAAAGTATGATTTTATGTGAATATGGAACTTTGGAAGTAATACCCTTAAAATGGGGCACTAGACGGTAAAATGATATTTCACGTGGAAAAGAAATGGAAAATTCATGCTTTGGAAATAAAAATATGTTGTAAAACATATTAGTAAAAGTTAAAGTATGTGAAAAATTATTAGTGTTCATAAATAATGAAAAAGGTTTGAAGGTGGTATTTACCTTGGTTTGTCCTCGTCGGCGCGGTTATAATGAAGAAAATTGAAATAATGATTCATCAGGGTAATCAAAGGACTAGGAGAAACTAAAAAAATTAAGAAGTTCCCGGAGCCTTGGGATGTGGCTTTATGCTTAGACCCAAAATAATTGACCAGTAAATCATGAGCCGCGAAATTTATGGTGGACGTGAAAGCCCGTAAATATAAATGGGATTGGTGAACTCTGAAATAATGGAATAATAATTAATGGAATTGATTTTCATAAGTTTAAAAGACAAATGGAAAAATGAAAGGGTAAAGGAAAATCGTTAAATGATAAATATAGTAATAAAGGGAGGAATAATGGTGAAATATAAAAAATAATGACTCATGCACGAGTCGGGTTAAAATTGGTTAAGTTTGGGTGGAGATATCGCGCGGGTAATGTTTTTCATTGGAGATTGCATGAGGAAACTTAGCTAAAAAAGTAAGATTTTCAAAATTGATAAAATACATTAAATATGTATAAACATTCCTGTGTACGTATTATACTCTGCTACTATTTCCCCTACTGGGCATTTGCTCAGACCTAGTTAATTGTCCCCCCCCCCCCGGCCAACCAGGTATGTTGGGAAAGGAGAACAGCAAGGATAACAATAAGGGAAATGAGGGACAGTAATGTCATTAGAGTTATGTTTACTATTTATTTCAAGTGGTGTAACTTAATCAAACTTTAATTATACTATTTGGTATTGTATTATTTTAGACATTGGACTTTTATTTGTAATAATATAGGTTGGTGTGAACTCTATGTTATTTATCTTAGTTTACAAAAAATTGCAAAACTCTTTTTATAAATAAATTATTAAGCGGCTTAATTACTTAATAAGGGGTCGTCGTTTCTTAAAATAAAAGTAAGCATGTTTTATATTTCAAACTGGCAAAAATTGGGTAAAATGATAAGGATTTATTTATTAAAAATAATCAAACGGGATTTGTCCTAAAATCGTGACTCGAGTGCAAGTGGGCTTCATTTAAAGGATCAAATTTAGGTCGGTGCATTCCAATCACAAGTTCCAACCCTCTGTTGGATAGCCCAAATTATTCGAAGATCAACAAAATTAATGTTACGATCAAGAGGATGTTTTTTCTTCCTACCTTTTGCAAAGAACAAAGAAAAACATTTGACATCTGTCAAAATGAAGGAAAAAGTGCAAAGTCACGTATACCACACCCTTAGGAAGAGGGGAGTATTGACAATTCTTTATAATTATACCATGATTCAAGTAATCCTTATTGGAATCAGGAAAATTCATGACAAAGGCCCAGTTGGCCACCCTTATCTTTATATAATATATAACTCTATGGATCATTGCCCACTGAAAGAAGTATATCATATCAGTAATTCCAAGACTGATATCATACATCTCGTTAATGCGGTGAACTAACGATCCTCTATGCGACATGGACTGGGACCACATCAAAGTCAAAACTCTAAGAATAACCGATTTTGGGGAAAGGTAAGCCCATATTCAGCTATAAAGATTGAATACAACTAATGGCCCTCAAAAAGGGTATATAGGTCACAAGAACCCTCAACTATTCCTCATCTTACCCATTAGGGTATGTGGTGGTCAAGTTTGAATTTTTCAATAGTGTCTTCAATAATAATGTACACCATTGTTAAAATATTGCAACTCTTGGAAGAAAATTTAGGAGAGAATCCGAAAAAAGGGATTAAAAACAATTAAAATGGAGTTTGAGTCTGCATGCCTACAACGAAATGATGACAGTGAAAAGTTATTCTTTAAGGTTTGTAGGTTTTGAAATGAGTAAGAAAGAGAGGGAAAGGTTGTTTTGTGGTGAGAAATGGCCTCATGTTTCCCTAGAATCATAATGATCATGTGCGTGTTACGACTATTGAAGTGATGTTTATTTTTCATCACCGCTAAGAAAAGGAGCCATATTTACAATTGTGCCCTAAAGTACTTAATAGATAAGAACCTTCCAATTTGGGGGGCATTTACTAATCTTCCCTCTGACCAACCAGCAAAAATTTTAGATAGTAGTCAACTTCCGAAGAAGGAATACCGTTATTCCCTAAGTGTAAAGACTTGTCGAATATCAATAGTTGACCTAAATGTGACAAAGCCCAATAGCCTCACGGATAGCCTAAACATTAAGGGCAATTATGGGGTTCAAAATCGCACAGGAACGTGATCGACACAAGTACTCAAGCCATGAGCGCCTATAATTGATGAAGAGTCCAAATCAGAGAAGACTACTTCAAGTCAATCACTTGTAACACTAATTATTGATATGACCAATATGGTCTCCTACCGCGGACCTATTGACTGAAGGCCAATGCCCCAGAGCTAGGAGGTCGCGGCCTTGTGCTTCACTGGCTCCCCATTTACAGGACGCCACCTTGTACTATACAAGCGCGCGGGATCCTCGTGATTTATCTGCCTAACAGTCCATAATATTCACAGTTGCTGCCCCATCAAAGGGATTACTCTTCAGACCTATTTACATGTTACGTTTTTAGGGCACGTGACATAACTTACATACCTCCTATAAATATAGGTCCACACCTCAAAATAGGGGGATCCGAGATAACTACTCTTGGCGAAGCCCTGCCAAACTCTCTACACAACCCCGATACAGCTTGGGAGCTACTCACCTACTCCTCGGTCATTTCCAAGGCTTGCCTGGAATCATTATAAACATGTATTCTCCTCTTTTAACTCTATTATACACCTATCATGACTATGTAAACTTGTACTAAAGCGTATATATAATGAGATTAGGGAAACACAGTTGACGTAGGCTCATTTTAATAGCCGAACCACTCTATATCTTATTTTTTGTCTTTCTTTACTTACTTTACATCTATTTTATACTTGACTTGTGGGTATGAGAACGACATGTATTCGATTTCTCATATAAAAAAATTGGCGCAATTTGTGGGAAGGAGGTATCTCTATCTTGTTTCTCTATATTTCGGATTCTTAGCACTTATTTCATTCATGGTGACCCCCCGAGTGATCATCCCATTGATGAGGTTTGGTTATTGAGATCGTATTTTTCACACACACGTAACTGGGTACTACATATTTTCAGATCTACTCGTCGGTCTTCTTTTTATGACCTTCGATCTGTTTTATTTACCCCGATAAAGCTACCTTACCTAGAAAGTGTTGAAAATCACAAAAAGGCTATGGCCTTGCAAAGATGGGTAGCTAGGGATAAATTCTATCAACTTTTCCTGCTTTCTTAGCCTATGATCTAGGATTTTCTACCATAATTATGCCATTTTTGGTGCACTTGAAGACTGCTTTGTCCCTGGTAGACCCCTAGTAGGCTTATTTTTTATATTACTAGATGGATTAAACTCGGCTTGTTGGGCCTTGGAATCGCACCACGCTGTAGAAAGAAAGATGCGGCCTGGCAAGTAAATTGCTAGAGTGTCGCAGCCCTTTCAATTGAGGATGCTGCATAGCTTCATTTCATTACCTTGGATAAGCCATGGTAAAATTATCCTCAGACTTAACTCTGGTGAACTCCTTTAGAGAGGCCTCGACAGTAACTCCACGTGTTCATCATGCCGCGGCCATAGCAGTATAGATCGGCAAAATTGCTAAAGACTACATCCTTGTTGCTATACTTGGTTATTTTTTTATACATTTCTTTTATCACTCACTCTTGCTACTTTTGTCTCAGAATATATACATTTTAAAGACTAACAAAGAAGAAATGGAAGGAGAATCCAGCCAAAGTGCAGAGATGAAAGATGAGATTGCTATGTTGTACAACCATCTCAACTATCTGTATAATAGTCATGCCTCATTCCAGACTCATGTTAACTTTCTGACCCAGAAGGCTCTTATGTTGGAAGCTGCAGCACCCAAGGTTGTTGTTCCAACCATTGTGGCTGCAGTCCCAGAAATCGTAGCCTCAAAGGCCGCAGATAAGAACCAAAAGAAGAATATGGAGAGGAAGGCAAAGAAAAGCTTTGAGGCCTATACCCCATTAACTTGTCAAATTGAAGACAAATTTCTCAAGTGGCCCGAGGAGATGAAGGCTCCTTCCCGTAAGAGGGACCGAGCTAAATGGTGTAATTTTCACTATGATTATGGCCATGGCATAAACAGTTGCCATACCTTGAGGGAAGATATTGAAAGGCTTATGAGGCAGGGGATGCTCCAGAGACTCACAAAGGGTGCAATCTTCAACTGACAGTCGCATCCCTAACCTTGCTTTAGAATATTTCAGTTTCTGGATCTATTGCAAGAGAAAACTGTGTTTATCTTTGTTATATGTTTTTGTATTTCCACTACAAAGTTATATATATAAATATAAGAATGACAAATTTAGTCATACTTTGCTTGCTGATTTTTCTTATATCTAATCTCACAAAAGACCTTCGCTTTAAGCAGATTTCAAGGTATGAATAACAAATCATCTCGGAAGGTTATTGCTTTCAGAAGAAGTCTATGAAGAATATGAGATAATAGCCTTAATTGGTCTACAATTCCACTGGTGGTAAAGCGGGGAATGCTTATATTCATAGGACCGACCATGTTTTCGGCATACTTCTATCAACTTCAACGCCTCAGAGTGCCCCCTATTAGCTTTCGGTAAGCGTCATGTAGCCACATGGGCTTACAATGCCCGTACCTAGTATTGGAATGCGTCAGTTAGCCACGGGGGCTACTAATACCTGTTATTTACTTTCGAATGACCCAAGTAGCCACGGGGGCTTACAATGCCGATCATTCGTCTCCAGAATGCTTCAATTAGCCAGGGATAACTTGATATATATCCAATTATATCTTGCTAAATATTCATAATATCTAGCCTGGGGAGGCTTGATAATGACCCAAAGGGTCCAAAGACTTAATTATCTACCGATAATCCTATATCTACAAGAAGGGGCCAAAGATTTAATTGTCTGGGAATAATCCTACACGTCCAATTATAGCTTGGGGAAGCTTTATAATATCTAGCCTGGGGATCCCTGATAATAACCCGATTAAATTGACTAGTGAGAAGCTATAAAAGTGGATTCGTAATAACTAAAGTGACTAAAAGAAGTCGTAGGATATTGTGGTAATGGCATCGTCAACCATATTAAATCTAGAAAGAATAGGTGGCTGCAGCCTAGCATAATCTACTAGAATGTTACCTCAGATTCTGTGGCGGGTATGCAACCCAACCGTAAAGTCTCCATTGGCACCAACACTTGGGGGCTCAACTAAAGAAAAATTAAGCAACATAGCAAAAGAATTCAACCGCAGCCCCAAAGTCATTTTCCTTTGGCACCGCGACTTGGGGGATCATAAGTACACACGTGTGAAATGAAAATTACTGAGAAGCAAAGGCAAACACAAATGGCCGTAACTCTATTCAAGAATTCTTTTACGAGAAATGGCCACAATCCTTGGTAAGACCTTTTTAATAGGTCGTCGCGACTTAATATTACATCCATTCATTTTTACAAGAAATAGTTGTGCATTCAAGAATATATATATATATATATATATATATATATATATATATATATATATATATATATATATATATATATATATAAAGAAAAACAAATCATTCATTCAATTATTGAAACAGACAAAAGTGCAGAAATATTATCAACTTTCAAAAGAGGTCGCAGCCTTGACTAAGGTGTTCAAAGTTATACATTATATCAAAAATTACAAGCATAAAAAATTCCAAGCCTAAGAGGATGCGTCATCATCTTCATCTCCTTCTTTACCATATGCAAAAGTTTGAGTTTCATCATCTCTTGTCGCAGTCTCCTCCATCTAATGCTTTGCCCTTGCCTCACCTATAGCCCATATCTCCTCAACGCAGGCATTATTCTCATCATCTCCCAACTTCTAAGACATGATGAGATCCTTGGAGTCGGGGAAATTCTTAACCACTCTGTACCTGATCTCTTAAAAGTCGCGAAGATAGGATTTGTTATTTGTCAAATAGAAGTTCTTGAATTTCTTGTATACATCCACGACAGCGTCTGCAGCTTGAGTTAAGGTCACAGCATGAGACTCCTCCATCTGCTTAATAGCTACGACATGTTCATTTTCTTTTTGTTGGAGCATAGAGTTGATGCTTTGCTATAATTGGTCATACTTTTCTTGAAGCTTCTTCAATTGTCTCTCAAAATTGGAGGCTTGTTTGGTAGCCTCCGCAACCTTGTCTTCAGAAGTTTAAAGAGATGATGCAGCCATTGTAAGTTTCCCCTCAGCCTCATCCTTTGCATTGATGGCAACATCTAAGTACATCTGTGCAGATTTGAGTGTCGCGACAGATGATTATTTGCCTGCCTTAAAGCATGAAGTCCAGTTATTTTCCAAGTCAGACACGTGAACTCTATTCGCGAACTCCTTCAGCTTATACAAGCCTTCATACTTCATCCTCTGGGAGATGACAATGTCCACGGCCTCCAGAAAAATTGATAATGTTATAAAAATATACTGCAAAAAAAATAAAGTGAATGGAAAAGAAATAGCCTACCCATAGCAAGCTAAGGATGGCGTACTCCTCCAAGTGTTTGTAGTCCTCATCCACCAAGCGGTCCAAGTAAATATTATCTGGTAACCTCTGCATCTTATAGACAGCCATGGCAGTTATATCCCAGGAAGACTGAGGGTTTGGAGCCCTTAACTGAGGCCGTGGACGACCATCAAGGCCAACACTTTGGCGACTTTGGGGTGGTGGCAAGTTGGCATTCACGACCATAATAGTCTAAAAAAGGGGAGAGTCATAGGTAGTAGTATGTGAAAGTTCGTGTCCATCTTGGAGCTCAAACTCAGTTGGTGACAAGCCAACTGCATCCAGGTAATCGCCAATATCATCATCAAATTGTCTCTCTAACCTCTCATTGGCTGCGACATCATCAGCCTTCACAGTCTGTGCTACAACATCTGGTTGAGTCTCTTCATTGGCTACGATAGGACCCCCATTAGGTGTAGGAGTCTTCTCAGCCACAAATTATTTTCCCTTTGGATCCCTTCCTCTTTTTTCCCTTCCTGGTGGCATTGTTGAAGGCAATGGCATCCTCATCCATCTCAGCCAGCTGGGCAGCCAAAAGATTTTTGTCTATCTCCTCACCTGAAAAAATAGCAAAGTAAGAATTATATAAAGGTACCTTCCATGGAATAATTAAGGAATATGGGTCGTTACCTTCCGCGGCCATTCTTTTTGGTAAATTTTTTTTGGGGAAGTAGACTCCATCAAAAATAGATGTAGAAGTTACCAAAGTGCTGAAGTTATTTTCCTCAGTGCTATAGGTCACGGCCTTCCTAACTCTTCTTACTTGCATCTCACTAAGAGTTATATGATCAAGGGATGCACAAAGGATCAATATTAGTATGTCACAATAAAAGTTATAAAATGTGAAACTACAGAATGAGATGCAAAACCTCCCATACAAACCTCCCATCCTTTTCCTGAAATGTAGAAGTATTTTTCCTTCTAGTTCTTTACACTAGAAGGTCTTCAAGTGTACAAAACCTCTTCATTGTTTTGAGGAGCCATGTAGTAGTAGCATAAAAACTTAACAGAGTTCTCCTTTGGGCGGTAGAAATGGAAGAACTCCACAGGAGTGATATCTCTGTTAAATTTGTCTTTCCAAAGAACTAACGAGGCAAGAATTTCTCCCTAGCCATTTGGTCCAATTGAGTTGGGGCCAACTTAATAGCATTAAAAATCTTCCTAATGGAGACAGGCACAAGTAGCCACAACCCATAAACGAAAGTGTGAAGAGGGAAGCAAATCCCATCGTTAGGGATCGCAAAAATGGTCTCTACTCCGCGAAAGGGGCTGAGCAAATTACCCCATCTGAAAATTCAAACAACGCGATCACTTGATTAACCCATTCTTCAGTCATTATGTAGTGAACATATAAGGTTGCGAGAGCTCTTTCAACTCTGTTAGATAGGCTAGCTAGTGCATCGCTGGCCTCAGAAGGCCCAACTGCTATGGCCTACGGTTCAACAATTTAATTTCTAGAGTTGGTATCTTCCTCCATAGCCGCAGTCTCAGTAGTTTTCGTATAGGTAGTAGAGCCCATGGAATCAGAGTCAAGAATGGCATAATGTGGGCAGTCCTTAAGCAAGTAGGGCCCCATAGTCTTTAAAGGCCTAACAAAAGGAATTTTAGGAGGAGAAACGCCAAAATGAGTTTTTCAAAAGTCTTCCAGAAACTCTTGGGGGTTCCAACTAATAGGGTCGCAACAGGTCCTGAAAGCAGAAAGCCTCCATTGTTAGGGTGTCGCAGCCAGTATGGTCAGAAAAGCCTCAATATATATATATATATACAAGTACAAAAGTTTTAAAGTTCAAATGATTCTCAAAGGTTGCAGTCAACTGCTTTAAGTTTCATCGCTAGCCTAAAGTCTGCAACCAAATAAAATTAATACTACCAAATGAAAATCATGAGCCATTGATCAAGTCTAACTCCAAGCTACAGGCTGCGGCCAAATAATTTACATTCTAAAGCATCCTAAAGTTAAAGCTACACGTCGCGACATGTTATTTAATTAGGAAGAGCTAAAGAACAACAAGTATAATTATACGTGTCGCAATCCTTTAATTCAAGAATGAAGGGCTGCAGCCAATCAGTTCAAAACCAAACACTGCGATCAGGGGAACTATAATTACAAGTATTGACATATTTTTCGCAGCAAAGTAGCACAAGTTGTACTACCAGCCTCGGCCAGATGCACAAACAGGTAAATGTTAGAATTTTTCAAGCCTAAAGATTAAAAACCTAGAATTCAAAGATTCTGGCCAAGAACACGAAGAACATCAAGGATAAAGCGAACAAACGGTATGGTTTCAACCTATGAAAGTTAAGGTTCTAACCACTACAGAAACAAAGAAACCTAAAAACCCAAATCCTAACCAAATAACTACACATTTGGTTCAAAAAGAAAAATAATTCATGGATTCAGATTAGTTGTTTATTATGGATTTAACTAATTCATGGAATCAGATAAGCCATTCATTATGGATTCAGCTAATTCGTGGATTCAAATGAGTCATTTATTATGGATTCAGATAGTTCATTGATCATGGATTCACCCAAAGATCAAAACATTCAGCCAAAACACGAATTAGAAAAATTAGTAAAGAGAAAGGAGGTTTTGATTTGAAAAGTTACCTGAAAATCAGAAGAAGGTGGTTGCTCAGCCTCCAAAAGTCTCAAATCGTTGCTAAAAGCTCGCCGAAAAACTCAAAAAAGGAAATGGCAAAGATTCCCTTTCGATTCTCTCTTAAGGATTTGGAAAAAGTAATGAAGGCCATGGTCGAACCCACTTATATAAGAGGGTCAGGGAAGACAAAACGTCGCTTTAAAAGTAGATGTTGCAGAGATTACACACCGTAGGAACCATGATTAAGCCACAGCACCAAATCATCCCTTGGCACACCGACTTGGGGGCTTATTAATATGACCAATATGGTCTCGTGCCATGGACCTACTGACAGAAGGCCAATGCCCCATAGCTAGGAGGCCGCGGACTTGTACTTCACTAGCTCCCCATTTACAAGCCATCGCCTTGTACTATAGAGGCCGCCGCATCCTCGTGATTTGTCTGCTTAACAAGTCACAACCTCCTTTATTCACAGTTGCTGCCCCACCAAATGGATTACTCTTCAGACCTATTTACATGTTACGTGCTCAGGGCACGTGACATAACTTACATGATCCGAGATAACTACTCTTGGAGAAGCCCTTCTAACTCTCTATACAACCCCAATACATCTTGGGAGCTACTCACCTACTCCTCGGTCATCTCCCCGACTTGCCCAGAATCATTACAAACATGTATTCTCCTCTCTTAACTCTATTTTACGCCCATCATGGCTATTTAAACTTGTACTACATCGTATATATAATGAGAGTAGGGCAACAAAGTGGACGTATGCTTATTTTAATAGCCGAACCACTATATATCTTGCCTTTTTTTATCTCTCTTTACTTGTTTTAGATCTATTTTACACTTGACTTGTGGCTATGATAACGACATGTGTTCGATTTCTCGTAGAAAAAATTATGATAAGAAATAGGTCTGAACTCTTAGAGATAGTTATTGATGGATCTTAGGACTCTCCTAAGCTGCTATATAAATGTACACCTCCCCCCCCCCCCCCCCATAAGGGGGCATGCCATATTGTAACGTCAAGTAGATACTACATCTCTGGCGGCCAATTCTCTAAAGAAATAAAGAACAAACCCTAGCACCCCGTGGACGAGGCACATTGCCGAACCACTTACTTCTTATGTTGTGTGTGTGTGTGATTCTATTACTTTCTGTCATATTCATCTTTGTTTGTCTTGTGAACATTGAATATCATTACTTGTAGGAAATTACCACCTACATTATATAAAATGTGGATAGTGACTTTAGCCACCAATTTAGACGGAACAGTCCATATGCCATTAATTTGGCCTTTCCATTCCTAATTTTCCTCTTGTTGCTACAGTCTAATAAAAATTAAAAAAGAGTGACCAAATGAAGTATTTGTCCAATTAAAATTACTCTTTAACAACACATTTATTATGTTTAAGCAAAATATATCATTTTTAACAAAAAAATGTTATGTTTAAAAATTATTTTGTGGTGCTTCAACAAATATCTTCTACAAAATTTCTACCTTTATGCATTAATTTATCTTATATATTACATACTATCAAAGTGACATGAATAGCTCTCGATAGATTAGCGATGGCATACAAATTTTCTTACAAACCTCATCATTGAAATTCTTTCAGGCTGATATTTTCTATATCAAAAAATCTATTCGACTGATTTAAGCAACTTAAAACAGCCATATATTACTGATTTTTTTAAATTGCAAGTTTAAAGTTTTTTTGGAGGGGGGTGGCGAAGGGGAGAGGATCGTTGAAATGTTTAGATACTCTGCAAAAAACTCAATCCCAATTTGTTTTACTAGTTTGAACGTGTCCGGCCTATCTCTCTTTAATTTTTTTTCTATTATGAATTAATTAATTTTACATGTTAAATTAATATTTTAATGAGGTATTAAATATGAAAAATCTCAATTTTACTAAAGTGAAGTTGGCTATAAGATATGGGCACCCAAAAAAAGGTTAAATACTAATAAATGTTATTCAAACATTAATCATCGTCTTGGAAACACTCACGGTGAAGGATAATCAATTAACTTCAACCAAAAATTGTAACAAGCCAGCTTAATATACTCATTTTTTTAATAAGATCAACATGACCATAAATTAGAACATAATAAATGTAGGGCACAAACGCCACACAAACTTGTAGATGACTTAAATACAACCATGGGCGGAGCTAGGAATTAGATATGGCCTAGTCACAAAGGAAATTTTCGAGGGCGGGAGCTCCCAATTTTTTTTCAGGACAACTTATAATAATCTTTTGAATGCATAGAAAATTACATATTAATAAATGAATTATAATTATTTTAAAAATTAAACATCATTACAAAACGAGTCTAATATAAGTTCATACAAAAATAGATAGTTGTTATTAAGTTCAACAACATTAATTTAATGGATAAGCATTAATTTCAACAACTCCATGCCCAAAAATTAATTACTACAAACCAATTATAACAACATTTATAATAATATTGAAAGGGGTAAAGCGAAAAATAAGCATATTTTCAGAATTTTAACAAATCCTAACAATGAATATTTGTTACACAAAATTTCAATAAACCCTAACAATAGATATTTGCTAAAAAAAAGAGAAAAAGTAAGAGGAAGAAAAAAAATATAATAAACCTTAGATAAAATTGAGAGAGGTGAAAAAATAAACATTTAGTTAACGTGAAAATTTAACTCAAATATGCGTATATATTAAAAAAAAAGGGGGGGGGGGGTGTTACCGGAGCTGGCCTGGGCCTTGGCCCATGTCAGCTGCAAAGTGGCTTCGCCAGTGAATACAACCATATAATTCAATTAATAACTAGGTATCTCAATGAGGGAATGGAACTTTGTGAGGCTTCAAAGGCAAAAGGGACAACAAATAAGACTTGATAGGGAAGTGTTGGGTGTGGAGGAGAGACGGGTGGCTTGATGCTTGGGACCAAGATGGCACCCTTCAATTCGAAATGAAGATTTGTTGGCTTAGTGCATGCAATTATAGGTGGGCAACAGTGACACCTTGCACTTGTGGAAACCATATGTGGTTACCGTTTTGGGTGTCGCAGTGAAGAAGAAGCCATTCTTATCTGTTTTGTCTTGTTGCACTAATGGGTACTTTGGGTTGTTGCATTGCAGTTTCACAACTGCGCGAAGAAGAGGAGTAGCTCCCAAAAGCATTCTAACCCCAGGTGTACTTGTAGGTCTTTTAGTAGACAATACCTTGCACAGTTACAAACTTCTTGGGTGGAATTTAATGACTCGAACTGGAAGGATGAACCAGAGCATAGCACGGACTAGGAGTGTGACTATGATTGGGTTGGTGAACCGGATAGTGATTCTGATTTGGTGGGTGAACCGGTGGCTTGCTTGGGGTTGGGGTTGGGGTTAGGGGATACCCTTTTGGGTGGTGGTGACCCCCTTGTGCTGAGGAACAGGGGAAGGGGATCCCACTAATTCACTTATTTGAGAAAAATGTTTGGTTTTTTAAATGATTAAGAGGCTAATGGCTATATTTGGCTCTTAATGATTAAGTGGTAGAGTTAGATTTGAAGTCTGAATTAGTTTGAATATATCCATTCAGAGGTACATTCAGACATAAAAACAGACATATTTTTTAGGACATAAAAATATACATATTTTTCAGATTCAGATTTCAGACTTCAGATTCAGTCTTCAGATTTTAGATTCAAATTTCAGATTCAAATGAAAACAAATGCAACCTAAGAGATCAAATTACACATTGTTGACAATAGTATGTGATAGCGAGGTTATGGATTAGATGGATTGTTCATGTAGAGGAATGCCCGAGGGCTTAATATTACATTCTTTTTTTTGTAGATATGGGCTCTATCCAAACTCTTCGAAGTTTGGATTTTTATGTGAGGTGCAACTGGTGGGTGTTCGTTCAGTTTGAGTTTATTCAAACTCTTTTGGCTAAAATGATAAATCGGTGGGGAGTTTAAATAAGGCTTGGAGACTTAGTATCCAAGTCAAACAATGTTTCCACATGAGAGGAGTTTTACTCCAACTTGAATTCGTCCTTATGTCTTCTTATTTAAGGAGAGATCTATGTTGGGATTGAAAGAGAACTGGTCCATCTCCTTTGTGACTCGATAGGGAATTTTGTAAGGTGTGAAAATTAAGGGTTCACTCTTTTGTTAATTTAGTTAACTAATTTGAGGATCAATTTTGGTTATTCAATATTGAGGCTTTGGTTAGATTTAGGAGCCTTTTGTAATGAGATTAATTCTCATTATAATCTTTCAATATTTGTGTGAGGGTTATTTTGTTTGTGTAATGAGAGATTATTTTGTGTGTGAGGAATGAACAAAAAATTCTTCCAATTTGTAATCTTCTTTAAATATACTAACACCTGTCGTCACTATTGTTATATTTTTCTTCCTCAACTTTATTATAATTTCTTTAATTGAAATGTCATATTTTAGTGTGATTGGTTTGTTGGTTACGGATCCCTAGTTTTAAATATCACGTTTTCGAACAACAAATTGGTATCGAAATCTACATTGCAAACTAGGGTCTTTTGTTATCACATTCAAGATAAAGTATGATGTGAAGAAATTTGGTGGAAAGAATAATTTTAACATTTGGCAAGTGAAGGTGATGGACGTCCTTGTCAAGGAGGGCTTGATCTAAACCTTTAGAGGGAAAAACCTTTACAATGAAGGATGGCAAGTGGAAAACGACTGATAGGGAGGCTTATTCCATGATTCAATTGTATTTGCCTAAGGATATTTAACACAATGTTATGACAGAGACTTTCACTAAGGTGATTTGAGAAAATCTCGTGAAGCTTTATTTGGAAAAGTCTTTGATAAATCGAATTAATCTCAAAGGGATTCTACCATTTTTGTATGGGATCGAGTACTCGTTGCAAGACCACCTAAATGAGCTTAATATGATTCTCTTGAAACTATTAAATCTGGAGGTGAAAATGGAGGAAGAATACAAGGTTGCAATTTTGTTAGCTTCTCTTCCCGAGAAGTAAAATCATTTGGTGACTACTCTGATGTACGAGAAGAAAAGTATTATTTTGGATGAGGTCACGTCAATAAATTTAACCAATAAAGATAGGAGGAAAGCAATTAAAGGTGGCAGTGATGCCTCAAGCCTAATGGTTATAGGAAGATTGGAGAATCGAGGTTCGAGGAGCTTTAGGTCCAAGCTAAAGGGGTACAAAGACCGAAGTGTTAATATTGTTACGAGTTTGGGCACATCGCTCATTTTTACCACAAACTTAAGAAAAGAAATGGGATAGGAAAAGAGAAGGTTCAAGATGCGTCAGTAGCAGTGGCGGATGAAAATGATTCAAAGGATGTCGATTATTATGTTCTCATGGAAACTAATAAATTTGGTGCATGATTTAATGACTTTTGGATTCTTGATTCTGGTTGTTCAATACATATGTTTCTCAATCCACTACACCAAAACTGCCAACTTGTCACAGCCAAAATCTTGACAAGTTAAACTTATCATGATCTTTAGTCGTAACGAGTTCGGGGGTGACAAATGAATTTCTCACAGACTTGTCACGGTTAAAGACCGTGGTAAGTTCTTTAGAGTTCTCACGGACTTGTCATGGCTTTGACCTTAACAAATTTGTCATGGTCAAAGACCATGACAAGCCCGTGATAAAAACTTAAACTTATCACGGTCTTTGACTGTGACAAGTCTGACAAATAAAAAATTATCACGAACTTTGACCATAACAAGTCTGTGACAAATTTCTTTGTCATGGAGTTATCATGGTCAAAGTCAATGAAAAATCTAGGCAAATTTAAAAAAAAAACTGTTGAACATTGTGGCCACTACCACTGCCCAGCAGTATATTTGTACCTGTTATAGCAAAATTAAACTAACCAAATAGCATATATATCAAGAAAACAAATCAAAATACAAATATCTATAACCAAAATGTAAATATCAATAACCAAACAAAAATATCCATATCCAAACCAACATGTACCAAATCAAAAAAATAAATAATCCAATATCCAAATAAAATAAAAACAAATATTGTCATGGACTAGGGTCTAGAATGGGTCGGAGGAGGGAGGAATGTCGCACGATATATGCATTGGCACACCCATAAATTCGCCAAACGTCGCATTGTTCGTGTAAACACAAAGTAAGTTCTCCTTTTCGTCCAAAATATGCATGACGATCACCTTTGCCTCAATGTCTTGCAGGGGATGTCTATGACCCACCATACCCGGGAGGGTGTTCGGGTCTATCAACCCCCTCACTATCGGATCCCCACCAAATATGTCAATTAAAAACACGATCGGCCAACCAATTTTGACATAGGCCGTTCGACGGGAGTCAAGATGGGAAATGGATCAAATAAGGGCTGCGAGTCCTTGCTTATCAGCGATGAAGCAATAACATACTCGTCTACGTACTTCTACTTCACCTTCCCCTTTTCCTTGTCCTTTCCCTCATTGGAGGTGGAGCCCCACTCACGCTTCATGAAGGTGTACGTATCTAGGTCCGTCGCCTCCAACATTAATAGGTTATCATCATGGGTGTCCACCTTATGAGCCAACTCGGTGTTGCTCGTCTCCATTCTGATGATCCTCGACTTCCCCACCTGAGAGCTCACCCACTAGTCCTCCACTTGCGATCTTCCCCGAGAACTTGACTGAGTGCGTACGTAGCCAAAAATGCTTTGTCGGCTTCAGATTGTGACTCGTGTACTTCCTTAAGCTTTCCCTAAAATGACAAAAAGTACACGATTAATCAATTAAGTTAATAAAAAAATTATAACGTAATTAAAAAAATAAACAACTATAACTTACAATCGTGACTGCGACGATCGAGGACACCTCATTTTCATTGCCCTTCTTCTCTTGAATTTACACATAGGCATCGAGCCTATGTGGCTTACCCCCAGGGCCATTCCCCGTCTCCTGAAATAAAATAATGCAGAATTAGTAAGTAACACAAAGTAATGCTAAATTATAATAATATAAATCTAAAATTAAAGAAAAATAAAAACTTACCATCATATGCTCCACCTCGGCGTAAGACGTACGCCCGAAGTAGTGCACGTCCACCTTTTTCGCCCGATTTTCTCTCCCAATTGATGAGATGCCAATTGTCACTCATTGATCTCATTGTCGATAAACTGTTGCCACTGTGATAATAAGATCGTCTCCTTCGAGGGGACGATGCCACGCACTCTCAGAACGGACTCCTAGGTCTCCCCAAAGTACCATGCTCGCATGTTTTTCTTTCATGTCTTATATTGATCCCTCAATCGTTCCAACGTGGGGTCGCAGATATGTGGAGGCAGGCCGAATTGATCATGTTAAACAAATACAAACCAAAAGGAAAGTAAGTGTTAGTTGCTTATAAATATAAATATAAATATAAATATAAATACACTACCTGCAATGCCCCCCCAGATGCCTATCTTGAGCTCATTTGGCATGGCCCTCCAATCAGTGTACCCCCGGCCGACGATCACCTTCAACAACTCCAGGGATCTAGCCTATAATGTCATCTTATTCTCGACGACGGACACCAATTTTCCCTATTTTAGGGGTCTGGTGACCGAGGAGGCCTCGTCGCCTCCGCTACCGTGCTGGGATTAAGACATTTTCTGTAAAAATTGTTATAACTAGTACAAACATGTATATAAACTTTGAATTAATCCTCAAATCCGATAATAACAAAGCACAAAAAGAATACAAATTAACGGCATTATAAATATAAATATTGTTTCACTATCGAGTCATGTCATGGACTTTGAATTAATTCTTAAATTGATTAAAGTCCTAATTAACAAATTCACTAACCAAAAAACCAATTTTGATTCAAATTCGATCATAACAAAGTACTAGAAGAATACAAGTTAACGACATTATAAATCTAAATATTGTTTCAATATTGGGTCATGCCATGGACTTTGAATTAATGTTTAAATTGATTAAAATCCTAATTAACATATTCACTAACCATAAAAATCCAATAATAACAAAGAACTAGAAGAATACAAGTTAATAACATTATAAATCTAAATATTATTTCAATATTGGGACATGTCATTGACTTTGAATTAATGCTTAAATTTATTAAAATCCTAATTAACATATTCACTAACCATAAAACAATTTTTGATTCAAATTCGATAATAACAAAGCACTAGAAGAATACACCCACTGGTTATTACAAGCATTAAACTAATCAAGTACAAATGAATTAAAATCATTAAACTATCGTCCGACAATAATAAAGCACTAGAATAATACACCCACTAATCATTACAAATAATTGGAAAACTTATTACAAGTCTAAAAATTGTTTCAAATTTGGGTTATCATAAAAAAATGGATTGATATTCGGTAGGGGTAGCCAAGTCATCCACACTATTGTTTAGAAGTTTTGGTGCATATAGGACGATTGACCATGGCTCTTTGTTGATATACACCGAGTAAAACACTTGCTTGACCTTTTTAAAAGAACAAATAAATGGCTCATCGCTCACGTGTTCGTTGCTCTTCAACTTGGACAAGTCAACCATGATCAAATTGGTGCTAATATCAGCTTTACAAGCATTTTTATTCTCAACTCTTACCTAATCACAGTAAAACACAACCTCTTTGAAGCTTACATATTCCAATTCAAATATATTTCGAATTACACCATAGTAAGTCATTTCAGCTTCAACGAGGTTTTATCTTTCGCACTTGCTCGAAAGTAAGTAAGAGCCTTGTATGAAATTCCCGAATTATATACATTTGTATTTTACTCATAAACCCTTGCACCGAATACGTAACTGTTCAATCGATACTTTTTGTTCTTTTATTCTATGAATAAGGGTCTAGTGGCTAGACAAGCAAGCCTTGATGTGGCATCACCCGTCTTAAAGAGCTAAGAATATAGATAAATTAATTAGGTTAGTTGTAAAGATTTCTTGTAATGTGACATTTAATAACATACATTTTCATTATAATTACCTTGTGTGACAACCAAAACCTAAATCGCGATACTCATAACTCATTATAATTACCAGGAATGTTAGGGATACTCATAACTCATCATCTTCTAAGCTGTAGAATCAATAGGATGACGCATGACATTATCCCCTACTTCTACCCTAGCATGCCAAGTCATTTCTTCCGCTAACCATGGGACTGTGAAAAAATGCTTTAATCTAGGCCCAACGGGAAAATATTTCAACACTTTTTAGGCACTTTTGAGCTTGTGCCTTCCTTGCTAGTAGATTGGATATATTTAGGTTTATCGAATACCAGACACGGATCAAAATTTTCATACTCCTTTCGATTTAGTATGCATTCATACACACAAGAATGAATTGATTTATACTTAATCACAAACCTTTCAAATTGTTCTTCATAGTAAGATAACTATTTGGAAGCGTATTTTGCTTGGGTAGCAAGCCCTTCACCCAATTCAAAATTCCTGTCACGCTATTTCCAGACAAACCATATTGGGTCTTCAAACTATGCAAACCAACCATGGCATGTAAAGTTGTTTGATCTTTCTCACAGCTAGAGTACAACGGCTGGGTCGCCTTTAGTTTTAAACTTTAGTAATCATCGTCAAGGTTTATCCCGATATTTTCATGAGCACCTGAACCTTGTACATCATCCGTCACCCCATTTTCTTCCATTTCATGAACTCCATACGCGTCATCAACTAAATTGTCTAGCATATTATGATCTACACTGTCCTTTACTTGTACATCTATCCTACTTGTTGAAAGTTATTGTGAAGGTAAAATTGATAACTATCTTGCATGCCCCATCTGAAAAAATTTAGTTCAACTATTTTTCTTTCAAACACCTTACCATTCTTACACTTATCACACGGGCAGGGGAACTCTTCATCATCACGAAATCTCTTTGTGTAATTCATGAAATCATTAGCACCTCTGCTAAACACATCCCCTAATCTATTTGTCTCACCCATCCACTCTTTGTATTTAGGATATCCCATCACATCTACTACAAACAATCACCTATTATGGGTAAGAAGCGTATATTTGTGGATTAGTATAAACAAAAGTGTGAACATTTAGTTCCCATTAAATAATTTACTACAAGATTGACATTTCATCTTTCGGTGTTATATTATAAAAAATATATAATTCCTATTTCCTCTATCTCCTTTAAAAGGTAAGTGGTCATATCCCATTTAAGACTACATATTTCTGTAATATACTTAACATCTCATTCACATTGTTCCAATTTAAGAAAAATTCGATAGCATATCCCCATAGTTCTCCAAGTACACGACATTAATTCACAAGAGTAAGTGTTATTTCAATTTATCAATTGAAATAACACTTAACATAGCATCATCTAATATGTACCCAGAGAACATTAAGATACGGCAGCAGAACTTCCCCCAAAAGTAACAAGTTTGAGCAACTAAGAATATTATTATACAGAAACTATGCAGTCTCAAACTGTCCAAACTGGACAATTGAAGAGATCTCATTACAGGGGTAATCACTCTCGAACGGGTCTAAGGGCTATTGAATGCGTTCGCATAAGAAATAGAAGGTTAGTATCTATGGGCATTATATGTAAGGGCTATAATATATTTCATTTAATTGTGTCATAAATATATATATAAACGTGTATGGTTTTAGATTATACCCTAATCACAATCACGTATATGGTTTTAGATTTCAATATACCCAATTGCGTATAAATAAAAAAACAAATGTACAAAAATTACACAACATTATACCCAATTTCAGATTTACATAACACTATACCCAATTTCCATTTTATACCCAATTTCAATTTTAATTTCAAATTTACACAACAATATGCCCAATTTCATATTTATACCCAATTTCAATTTCATATTTACATAACAAAGGGAGTCCAATTTCAGATTTGTGCCTAATTTTTTAAACACCAAATTAATCACACACACAAACATATATATATATATATATATATATATATATATATATATATATATATATATATATATATATAGAGAGAGAGAGAGAGAGAGAGAGAGAGAGAGAGAGAGAGAAAACGCACTCAATTAATTTCACATTTACACAACCGATCATGGCCGTTAATTTTTTTTCAAGGGTCCAACACTAACCCAATTACTACGTGTTACACAAACTATAACTCTTTGTCCTTAACATCATAAGAAATCCCCAAATTTCAAAGAGAAACATCCTTAATATCGTAATACATGAAGCGCAATCTAAAAGTTCACCATTACTAGGGAGTGTCTATCGCATGTATAAATAACTCATTAGTTAATCCATGGCACATATATCTAAGGAATTATCACTACATATTCACATGCCTATCCATAACTATAACCTGGAACCAAACTCATCATGTCATATAACTTAACCTTATTGAACACTCAGCTATGAAAACTAAATTGTCTCACTACATAGCCATCACACTCATTTTCTAGATCACAAGTTATCACCACAATAAAACTTTTGGTAGGATACGGGGCATTGGGTACTACCTATCAAACTCTGGGCCCATACTTTTGATGCCATAAGAAATCCTATTACTCAATACCACTTCATTTTTCTAAAACCATAATTCAATGCCACTATTTCTAATACTTAGTACCAAGGACTATATAGATTCGTTCTTAAATTACTGTGAATCAATATGATTATCTAAACCCAAATCATAATCAAATAGGCATTATAATTTCCATAGAATTATTTATTCACAAGCCATGCTACTTAGTCTCCTAATCTGTAGATGAAACCACAAGCATACCAGCTAAGATGCAACTAAAATCATTAAGATTTTAAAATCATCAAACTTCCACATGATACATCTCACACAAGCCTAAAGTGCCACCACATAATAGCCTACACCAAAACCCGATATTTTCTAGCTAACACTACCAGAACAAATGCAGCGGAATAAGAATGGCTACTAACTTAGTTGATCACCAAGTTAAATATAAGGGCACAACGTGCTCAAGACCTCGACTTTACCATCAACGTACAAATCAAAACTATCACTAGGCAAGTGTGACTGAATCCAACAAACAATGACACTGACAGATCCACTACCGACCTCACCACATCACACCTAAAAGTAACATGGAACCTAAATCTCTGATACCAAGTTATAACACCCCTATTCGGATTTAAGGGTTAATAGAGGATGAACTCGATCTGATTAGTATGTTGATTGTGAAGTGCAATGAAAGAACCTTAGTGGTGTTTCGAATCCAGCTTGATTATTATTTATTGTTACTCTTGTTAGCATGCAATTTCAAATTTATTTTATCAACTGCGTGATAGGACCCAAGGGAAGTTCCCCCGAGGCTAAGTAAACACATATGATAATCGTAAATGCAAGTAACTACTTACTTATTTAATGCTCTCAAAGTATGAAACAACTTGCAACCTGCCGTGACAAAAGGAGGGATGTGAGCCGAATGCTCAGTGAGAACAATACAACCGCAATACAGAAACGAGCAACAGAAAAGAATACTCATACGCTACACTACATGCATGTGAAAGTACATATGTATTTACATATATACCATTGAAAATACATATCCCAGTGTATTAAACTATTTTATTCCAAAACGTCAATTAACCCATTTATTCTCCTTATCTTTTTAAAGAATCATTTTGTATCATTATGCTTAAAAACTGGCATTCCTTCCCACTAACTCACATAGTTTAACAATTAGCAATTGTTGGAAAAAATCTTGCATTTACTTTGAAACGTTTATTGCCCAATGTTTATTACTTCGCGTTGAGTTATTAATCATTACTTAAGACTTTCTTTCAACGTACACACACACCATGTTTAGAAAAACACTCACTTTCCTTTGAAAACCTTACATAACACACGCTTGTGTTCATTATGGTTCAAACATCATTAAATCATCTTATTCAACCATCCCATGTTGCCACATGAATATTAAACATTTAACGCATAATTCTTGCATTTGTAAATCAATGAATTAATGCCATTCATTTATGCCTCTTTCATTAATATTCAATTCATTACTTATCATTTTCTTTAGGGATTCCGCTGACGCACACACCCGTCACAACACACGCACACAGCGGTTTTACGGAATTTCACCATCCGGCACCGAGTGCTAAGTAAAATGAAGTTGGTTTGGGGTCTTTCATCACTAGGGATAGCAAAGCCCTGCTTAATTATTTAACCTGACGTCATCCAATATCATTATCTTGCCAATATATTCGAAATTTTTCATATTTCCCACATTAATTTTCCTTTTTCTAGCAGAAGACAAAGCCTTGGACTTAACCGTCCATTTTTCCATTATTCATTTAGGAAAATTATTATATTCCATTAAAGTTCTTTTTTTCACACATGTTGAAAATCATTCCCATTTAAGGAATCATTTCATTCTTTCTACATACGTGTCACAACACTATTTAACATTTTTTGTTTCTTGAAAATGTTATACTTTAAGTAAATTACCAATTTACCAAATTTATGTCAACATACGTGCTTCACTTTTGTTTTCAAGTGTTATTTATAAAAAAAAACACCCTTTTAAGCTTCAAACTTAAGCGTAGGCATTTTCGTCTCTATGACACTTTTCAACTTCTCACTTTGTCGAAGATCACATTTTTGCACATTACTCCCTTTAATACATAAAATTTTGATTTTCACATATTAAAGTCTACACTTATTTATGAGTTTTAACATTAAAAATCCATTTTAGTCAACATTTATACATTTGACACTTTACATTTCAAACTTAGTGTTACACACTTTAATTATGACTTTTTGTATAAAGACTCGTACTTAGTCATTTTATTCACACTTACTCTTCAACAGTTTCATTATTAACATTTTCACCTAAAGTTTGCAAGAAGACTACACTTTTATATATTTACACTTTTTAGCCCAAAACTCAGTTTAACAAACTAAATTGTACACTTCATATATGAAAATCCATTTTTTCATTTCATAATGATTCATCAAAAGCGCATATACATAACAAATGTTCTTCACATCAAATAAATCATTTATTCACCTTAAAACATGAGTTTAAAACATTTTATTTCATAAAATATTTGTGAATAATGGGCTCAAAATTTTCCATTTTTAAAAACTCACTCAAACATTCATTTAAGTGCCCATTTTCGTAGAAAATAGCAAGAATGATACGAATAAGAGTATTGGTACATTTAAAACCTTAATCAACATATCTTGAAATCATGTAGTGTTCAATCTTTAATCATGGATGGCTATTTTACACACCTAATATCAACAATATGAAAAGTACTCATACTAATATCATCATCAACTTAGCTTAGTAAGATATAAGTATTTTCCACCTCAAAATGGTCTTAAAAAATGACAGGGAAGGTGGGTGACTCCCCCACCTCCAAAGGTGGCCCTAAAGGGAGTCACAATAGCCCACTCTTCAAGCTCCCAAATGAAACTTCAGTCTCCATTAACTACTCCTTCTTCTCCAAAAAAAAATCCATTTTCAAGTTTTTATAGACCTCAACCAACCTCCAAGAATAACATCTTTAACAACCCAACATCCTTCATAAGGTTACATATAGTGAAATAAGGTGTTGCTATGCTATAAAATGATGGTTTCATAGTTCTTTTAGGGTGGTTCAAGGGTAGCTACGAATTTTGGGGATATCTAATGATTTAAGGGAGTTCAATGGGAGAGGGAGTGATGATAAATCTTATGGAAATTGAATGAGGGGGCCTATGCACTCACCTCTCTCTCTTATAAGCTATTTTGAAAAGTTTTCAACACATGACCACAATAACAAGTGTTAGTTTGTTAAAAAATATGTAAAACACTTACCAAGACCTGCAAACCAAGGTAGAAAAATGACAACACAATGCACCAACATGTAACCCCAAAAACCTATTTAAAAAATGCCAAAAAAATCCCTTAAAATGCTCATTTGCATCACTTTTCTCTCTAAAATATTTTTTCTTTTTTTTAAACTTTTAACTTAAGATTCATGTTCCTTGCTTTTTTTTTGGTTGAAAAATCATATTTATAATAGTTGTTTGGCCTCCCGGATTGTCCTATACAAGGCGCACAAGAATCGGGACCTTCGCGGAAAATATTTTTTTTCGATTTTTCTTCACATGGTAATATTCTTTATATTTTTATGAGTCTAAATATATGGTCGTAACATTTTTTTTTACTTACGAATTGTCCTAAATAATTCGCGCAAAACTAGACTTTTGTTGTGTCGCGCACCGTCAGACAATTTGTACCTAGGCTCACGTAGCACTCGTTTTTTGTTCGAATCGCGTTAAACTTAATCAAAGTACTTAATGTAATTATATAAACTCAAAATAATACTCATTTAAACCATGCAACGCAAAGCTTTCTCGTTTAATCCATATTGTGATACTCTGCTTTTCGTACCATTAAAATATCACGTCGTATTAACATTGTCCATGTCGATATTTTTTCCTCAAACTTAACGTACATCCTAGCTAATATTATTAGAGATTAAATATGCATTCACGCGACACATGCATCATGGATTTTTTCTCGTTTAAACTATTTACGTAATACGCCACCTTACGTATTACTTGATGTGTCACATTTAAATTATTTATTCCTCGAATTTTTCTTTGGAGAAAACACTTCAAATAACGTTAAATACATATATTTTCAGGGAGGGGTATTACATTCTTCCCTCATTAAAAAAAAATTCATCAAAATTTATGATCATCAAGCTAACAAATCATTCATCCAAGAATTTAATTCCAATCCTAGATGTCTTTAATACTATAGTTTAACCTAAAGATTTCATACCATTAATTTGATACAACCACAGTAGATCCTAAGGTATTGTTGCTAACTCCCAAGCATGTCTAACATGTCCATCTGAACAATACCTCAAAGAAGTTGATAGTCAGTAAATATCATGCTAACATCCCAAAAAACTCTTTATCATGAATTATTCCAAATATCGGGACTTACAAGCCTACTTTTCGTCAAACGATTTAGTTCTTGCCCAGCCTAGGAAGATACATCCTCAAGTTAAATAACCATTCAGATCAATGATTTCGAGACAACCATTTAATCCCAATGGTCCATCTGACCGATACCTCCTACTAAACTACGCGTTAAGCTAGAGTCATCTGAGGTATGACAACCTAAATATGCATGAGAGGCTACATTCTCAATCTGAAAATTCCATATAGGGCACATCACTAGCATTTAATGTTCCATCAAGTTCTAATATTCATAACTTAGAGTCGTGACCTCAAATCCACGATATACATCATAACCAGCTATACCGATTAACTAGCGAGTGTGTTGACCAAAAGATATTAAGTATACATGAAAACTACATGCAACAAACCGCGAGACCATGCATACAAACCAACTAGTGTAAAATAAGGGTGCTTTCGAAGAAGAGAATACTCATGTACCGTGATGCATCATCCTTAACTTGGCATATCCCGCATCACTACTGTGCATATGCAATAATACACCTGAATACAAACTCATAACTCATACAACAACTTCCCATCATCTGGATCAAAGAAGACACAATAAGATATAATGGATCAGTCGACTTCCACGGTAGAATGAATAAATTGAATTTGGGCAATGAACCATGCCATATGGAGTAAGAACCACAATGTACACTTTAAGTTTCACTGACCTACACGTGCGTTAAAGTTTTAGCCATGGTACATGCCTTGGATTGAATCACTAATCATGACTACCCATTTTCAAAGACAACGACCTGGGAATCAATTCACTTGGGAAGCTATAATGCGAGGCTTCCCTCTTTAAGACTGAGGTTACTGGTTATCCTTCATATTAAATCGAAGTTATATTTCTCATTTCTTAATGTTAGTCACTGACCTACATACTCAAGTTTCCACAATCTCCACATGTGATGGCTAACTTTCAAACCCCGAGATCTTTCTCATCTAGTGAAACATAACACTCACACAATTTTACCCTACGGACCATCGCTACAATACTTAGCAATGTCCTATGTGATCCTAAATCATAACTATCGAACTAGTTACAATGACACCTCAAATGTTTAAGCATTATCCATTCCTAATACCAAATGATTCTCTACACTACAGTCATACTAAGCTATACGAGTTGCACATGTAGGTGCTATAATTAAGCCTAACACTCCATTACGAGTGTTATCTCTAAAACCATGATGAACATCATCGTGTCGTAAGTCTCCCAAGTGTAAAACCTAACACGTATTAACCTATTTTCAATATTATCCACAAGGGTCATACCTTTACACAAGCTTATTAACAAGCCATGGTGCTAACTCCTAAGTATTGCCACAAAATGACATGACTAAATCGGACTACAAACATCAACACCCCTATGCATCCACATAATAAATTTCCCAATGCCTTATAGGAATAAAAACCAATTCAATCATCTCCAATGATCCTGCACATTCTAGAGTAGGCGTGATCATGAATAAATCCTACTAAGTATAACAACCGATTATGGCCGTTAATTTTTTTTTTAGGGTCAAATACTAACCCAATTACTACTTGTTACACCAACTGTAACTCTATGTCCTTCACATCATAAGAAATACCCAAAGTTCAAAGAGAGACATCCTTGTTATCGTAAAACACGAAGCGTAATCTGAAGTTCACTATTACTAGAGAGTGTCTAGCACTTGTACTAATAACTCATTAGCTAATCCATAACACATATCTCAAGGCATTATCGGTACGGATTCACATGCATGTCCACAACTATAACCTGAGATCAAACTCATCACGACATATAACTTAACATTATTGAACACTCAGCTATGACAACTAACTTGTCTCACCATATAGCCATCACACTCATTTTTTAGATCACAAGTTATCACCACTGTAAAACTTTTGGTAGGATGCGGGGCATCGGTTACTACCTATAAAACTTTGAGTCATTACTTTTGATGCCCCATGAGATCCTATTCCTCAATACCACTTAATTTTTTTAAAACCATAATTCAATGCCACCATTTCTAACACTCATTCCCAAGGACTATATAGATTCTTTCTTAAATTACGCTTAATCAATATGATTATCTAAATCCAAATCATAATCAAGTCACTTAGGCATTCTAATTTCCATAGAATTATTTATTCACAAGCCACACTACTTAGTCTCTAATCCGTAGATGAAACTACAAGAATGCCAGCTAAGATGTAACTGAAATCAATAAGACTTCCTAATCATCAAACTTCCACATAATACATCTCACACAAGCCTAAGGTGCAACCATCTAACGAACTACACCAAAACCCGATACTTGCTAGCTAACACTACCAGAACAAATGCAACGGAATAATAATGGCTACTAACTTATCCAATCACAATATTAAATAGAAGGGCACAACGTGTCAAGACCTCAACTTTACCATCAAGGTAAAAATCAAAACCATAACCAGGCAAGTGTGACTGGATCCAACCAACAATGCCGCTAACAGATCCACTATCGACCTCATCACGTCACACCCGAAAAAGAACATGGAACCTAAAACTTTGATACAAAGTTGTAATGCCCCAACCCAGATTTAAGGGTTAATAAATGATCAACCCAATCCAGTTCGTACGTTAATTGCGAAGTGCAGTGAAAGAACCTAAATGGTGTTTCTAATCCAATTTTATTATTATTTAATGTTACTCTTGTTAGCATGCAATTTCAAATTTATTTTATCAACTACGTGATAGGACCCAAGGGAAGTGACCCCAATGCCAAGTAAACAGAGATACTAATCGTAAATGCAAGTAATTACTTACCTATTTAATGCTCTCAAAGTACGGAATAACTTGCAACCTGTCGTAACAAAAAGAGGGATGTTAGCCAAACGCTCAGTGGGAACTATACAACTGCAGTATGGAAACGAACGACAGAAAATAATACTCACACGCTACACTACATGAATGTGAAAATAGGTATGTATCTACGTATATACCTTTAAAAATACATATGCCAGTGTATTAAACTGTTTTATTCCAAAAACATCATTTAACCCGTTTATTCTCCATATCTTTACAAAGAATTATTTTTTATTATTATGCTTAAAAACTAGCATTCCTTCCCATTAACGCACACGGTTGAAACATTAGCAATTATTGGGAAAAATCTTTCATTTACTATGAAACATTTATTGCCAAACGTTAATTAATTCACGTCGGGTTATTAATCATTACTTAAGACTTTCTTTCAACGTACACACACACCGTGTTTAGAAAAATACCCATTTTTCTTTAAAAACCTTACATAACACACGCTTGTATGCATTTTTGTTCAAACCTCATTAGGTAGCTTAAACATAATTATATCATCTTATTAGACCATCCCATGTTGCCACCTGAATATTAAATATTTAATGTGTTATTCTTGCATTAGTAAATGCGTGAAATAATTTCATTCATTTATGCCTCTTTCATGAATATTCAATTCATTACTTAGCATTTTATTTAGGGATTTTGCCGACGTACACACTCGTCATATCACATCACACTAACGGTTTTACGAAATTTCACCGTTCGGCACCAAGCACCAAGTAAACTGCAGTTGGTTTGGGGTCTCTCACCACTAAAAATAGCATAACCCTACTTAATTATTTAACCCGTTGGCAATCAATATCATTATCTTGACAATGTTTTCGATATTTTTCACACTGTCCACATTAGTTTGCCTTTTTCGGGCTGAAGCCAAACCCTTGGACTTAACTGTCCATTTTTCCACTATTCATTTAGGAAAAATTATTATATTCCATTAAAGTCCTTTTTTCACACATGTTGACTTTACACCGAAAATCATTTCCGTTTAAGGACTCATTTCATTATTTCTACATACGTGTCAAAAAACTCTTTAATATTTTTTGTTTCCTAAAAATGTTATACTTTAAGTAAATTACTAATTTACCCAATTTACATCAAAATACGTACTTCACTTTTATTTTCACGTGTTATTTACAAAAAAACCCTTTTTAGGCTTCAAACTTAACACGTAGGCATTTTAGTCTCTATAACACTTTTTCAACTTCTCACTTTGTTGAAGATCACATTTTTGCACATTACTCCTTTACTACATAAAATCGTTATTTTCACATATTAAAGTCTACACACTTATTTATGAGTTTTCACAATAAAAATTCATTTTAGTCAACATTTACACATTTGACACTTTACATTTCAAACTTGGTGTTACATACTTTAATGATGACTTTTTGTATAAAGATCCATACTTAGTCATTTTATTCACACTTAGTCTTCTACACTTTCATTATCTACATTTTCACCCAAAGTTTGCAAGAAGACTACACTATCACTTATTTACACCTTTAACTCTAACTAACTAAATTGTAAAGTGCGTGAATGAAAATCTATTTGCTCATCATTAAAATCACTACAGTAATCTCATAAAAAGGTCATATACATACCAAATATTCTTCACATCAAAGAAATCATTTATTCACCTTAAAAAATGAGTTTAAAATATTTTATTTCATAAAATATTTGTGAATAGTGGGTTGAAAATTATCCATTTTTAAAAACCCATTCAATCATTAATTTAAGTGCCCATTTTCATAGAATATAGTAAAAATGATACTAATAAGTGTATTGGTACATTTAAACCATAATCAACATATTTTAAGCTCAAAATATGTAGAAAAACCAAGCTAAATATAAGTTTACAACAAGACCCATTTCGAAGATAGAAAATCCCCCTTTTCTTCTAAACTATATCTTGAAATTATGTAGTATTCAATCTTTCATCATGGATGGATATTTCTATAGACCTAATATCAACAAGATGCAAAGTACTCATACTAATATTATCATCAACTTAACTTAGTGAGAGATAATTATTTTCCACCTCAAAATGTTCTTCAAAAATGGTAAGAAATGTGGGTGACTCCCCCACCTCCAAAGGTGGACATAAAGGGAGTCACGATAGCCCACTCTTTAATCTCCCAAATGAAACTTCAATCTTCATGAACTACTCCTTATTTTTCTTAAAAACAAATCCATCTTTATGCTTTTATAAACCTTAACCAACCTCCGAGAATAACATCTCTAACAACCCAACATCCTTCATATGGTTACACATGGTGAAATAAGGTGTTTCTATTCATTGAAATGGTAGTTTCATGGTGGTTTTGGCATGGCTCAAGGGTAGATATGAATTTTTGGGATGTCTATTGGTTTAAATGATTTCAATGGGAGAGAGAGTGATGATAATCTGATGGGAATTGAATGATGGAGCCTATGCATTCATCTCTCTCTCTTATAAGCTATTTTGGGAAGTTTTCAACACGTGACCACAATAACAAGTGTTAGTGTGTTAAAAATGTGTAAAACACTTATCAATACCTGCAAAACAAGGTAGGAAGGTGGAAAAATAATGCACCAATATGTGACCCCCAAAACCCATTTGAAAATGTGCAAAAACACCCATAAAATCCTCATTTGAGTCACTTTCTCTCTCTAAAAATAATTTTTTTTTTCTTATTTTTTTTAAAACTTTTTACTTGAGATTAATATTCCTTGCATTTTTTTGGCAAAAAAAAATCAAATTTATAATAGTCGTTTGGCCTCCCGGATTATCTTATACAAGGTGCAAGAATTGGGACCTTCGCGAAAGATATTATTTTTTTTATTTTTCTTCGCATGGTAATATTCCTTATATTTTTATGAGTCTAAATATATGGTCGGAATACTTTTTTGACTTGCCAATTATCCTAAACAATTCGCGCAAACTGGACTTTCGTAGTGTCTCGCACCGTTAGGCAATTTGTACCCATGCTCACGTAGGGTTCATTGCTTATCCAAATTGCGTGAAACTTAATCGAAGTACTTAAAGTAATTATAGAAACTCAAAATAATACTCATTTGAACCATGCAACGTAAATCTTTCTCGTTTAATCCAAATTACAATACTTTAATTTTCATACCATTTAAATATCGCGTCGTATTAACATTGTCCGTGTCACATCCGTTCCTCAATATTTTTTCCTTAAACTTAACGGACATCCTAGCTAATATTATTACAGATTAAATATGTATTCACGTGACACATGTATCGTGAAATTTTTCTCGTTTAAACCATTTACGTAATACGTCACCTTACATATTACGTGACTTGTTACACTTGGATTATTCATTCCTCGAATTTTTATTTGGAGAAAACACTTCAAATAATGTTAAATAACTATTTTCTAGGGAGGGTGTATTACACAACTCAGCGCCCATTCCTGCTCGACCTTATTTCTCCGGCGAGACCTAATCCTGCAACCCTACTCAAAACCCATAGTACCCTGGACCACCTTTTAACCCCCCTACACTATTAACCCGCTTAAACCCATATGAACTCGAAGATGACCATTTACTCAAAAACTCACCTTAAACCTTCCATAGCTCCATAACCCATACCTTAACCCGGATTCTGGTTTTATCGTATTTTGGTTTGATAAGATATGGGGCGTGGGGGTAAGGTTTTGTGTATTAAAAGACACGTGGGTCCGTAGCTGTTGGCGGGGACCAACTACAATATAGGAATTACAATTCATTGGTTGTTACGTATTTTTTTTAATGTACATTAAAATGTTCATTTTTTTTGTCACTTTTGAACCTCTCTCTCTCTCTCTCTCTCTCTCTCTCTCTCTCTCTCTCTCTCTCTCTCTCTCTCTATATATATATATATATATATATATATATATATATATATATATATATATATATATATATATATATATATATATATGTTCTAAAAATACGCGGGGCGTGATCGAGGCGTGGAGGCTAAGCCTTAAGCCTTAGAAGCCTAGGCGGGCCTTAGGCGTAAAAAGGCGTTTAGGCCTTCTTAATATATTTTAATATTTTTTAATCATAACAAGGCTATTAAAATACTAAAATTGTACATAACATACAAATATGTTTGAATATTTACAAATTAAAATATTATTTAATTATTTTGGATGAGATAATGGTCCGGTTTGTAAAAAAAAATTTTAAAAGGTGATATCGTTTCACTAAAGCATTGTTGAGCTTATATATATTGAGCTTGTATATTCCAGCAATGGTTAATATTTCTTGGAGGGGGGTAAGAAACCCTTTTGCCCTACTGGGTTACTAGTAGTGGCAAAGCACTTTGCAGATGACCTAGGCCCAAGCCAAGGCCAACTCTGGTAAAACCCCTTCTTTTTTTTAATATGTACACATATACTAGTAAGGGCACAAATAGAAAAAGATCCAGAAAAAAGTTTCACATATATCACTACAAAAGCAGAATCACCCAAAATTAAAACACCTTTTCACTCTTTGCTCTCCCCATTGTCTCTTCTTATCTTCTAATTTTTTTTAGCTAAATATCCACACTAAATCATGGTTTGTTCTTCAATCCCTCTCCATTTTATCTAAGGTTTATTATATATATGTTCTTCCTCTTATCCCCCCCCCCCCCTCTTTTTTAGCAAATATCTATTGTTAGGGTTTGTTAGGATTTTTTAAAATTTTGTGTAGCAAATATACATTGTTAGGGTTTGTAAAAATTCTGACAATATGTTTATTTTTTTTCTTTAACCCTTTTAAGATTATTATAAATGTTGTTATTGGTTTGTATTAATTAATTTTTGGGCATGGAGTTATTAAAATTAATGATTATCCATTAAATTAATGTTATTAAAATTAATGACTACTATTGATTTTTGTATGAAGTTATATTAGTCTCTTTTTGTAATGATATTTAATTTTAAAAATGATTGTAATGCATCTATTAACTAGCATGTAACCCGCGCGATGCGCAGGTGTATTATAATAATTGTTATAATTATAGCTTAAAATATATAATAAAATAAAGTAGAGGAAATATGGCACATTAATACTTTTCAGAGGATTGTCAGTATTCAAAACTCAATTAAAATTCAAACCCATATACAATTTATTATATGAAAACAATATGTACACCAAACATATTCCCCAAACATCCTCTAAAATGCATTAATTGTTTGTACCCTTTGTGTGTCTCATTCTAATGTGTAAACACGTAATCTACTTTGGGTACATATAATTTTCCAATATATAAATATGATAAAAAAATCAAAGACTTTTAATATGAAGGTTATATAATAAAGGGAGATAAATATATAGTTTGGAGAACAGTGAAGAGAGAAAGAAAGATAACTTGAGAAAACTAATTGCATTATTCTTTTTCATAACCAAAATAAAACATTTGGAGTCCCTCCTATTTCGAAAATCCATGTTTGATGTTTCATACTCCGACAAAGGAAACCTTACACATGAGGTTAGAAAGTAATTGTCTGAGGCGAGATACTCTAGAAGCAAAGAAATTGTGGAGATTCATCAAGACCCAAATCTAAAGAAAAAAAATACCCAAACCCATCACAGCCATATCTTGATAACTCCAAAGAGGTAGTAAAATGGAAACTCTCATTTAAATTCCCCACTTATACCACTTAATATTTAAACATATCTAAAACAAAAATCTAAAAAATTCATCATACCTCATAACAAATCTAGAATCACATTCCAAAAAAAAAAACTATACATGGGAAATAGAAGATGATTTACATGTAGAAAAAAATGCATTTTTGAACACCACCTGAAATGAACAAACAAATTAGTGAACCTTGTTAAACCAAATAACATAAATAAATCTAAATCAAGGAAATAGAATCACATAACACTCCATAGTTGCAACAATGAGAAAACAAAACCAAAAACTATTTCAGAATTGAATCTAAAACTAATAAAATGCTAAACCTAATATAAATTTAGAATTTAATCCAACATAAGTGACGAAAAGTTTTTGTTAAATAGTAATTAATATTGGGAGAAATTGACCAAATACTTTTTCATCATTAAATTCAAAACACACACAAAAAAAATGCTTCAAAACCTTTCCCAAACAACAAAAATTCCAAGTGGGACATTAAAATTAAATTTTCTTATCAACCAAACAGACCTATATATTATCATTCGACAAATGAACACCCATCTGGGAAATATCAAATGTAAAATTTCAGTACAAAATGAAAGATACCTGTAATTTCATCAACGCAAAAAAGTTCCTAACTTGCCTCCACCCTCTCTGGTCCTTCAATACAGTACACATCTACTTAAAACTGAGCTTAGTAACAAAAGATCCCATCACTCGTCTCATATCATAAGACCCATCTGCCTTTCTAGATAAACGCCCAAGAGATCACATCAAGAGTCTGCATTGTTCAAAAGCATCAACATTTTCAAAATCATCAAAAACTCCAATAATATATAATTATATGTATGTGGCTTAATATTATCCGAAGTGCACTTGTCAACTTTCTCTCTCCCCAATTTGTTCTAAATCAAATTTGTGATTCCTAAAACAGAAAAGTATTGCAATGATGTTATGCATATAATATGGTTTGATGTATGATCAATTCATGCACAGGGAGAAATATATAGGACTCTTAAGAGATCACATCAAGAGTCTGCACTGTTAAAAAGCATCAACATTTTCGAAATCATTAAAAACTCCAATAATATATAATTATATGTACGTGGCTTAATATTATTCGAAGTGCACTTGTGAAATTTCTCTCTCCTCAATTTGCTCCAAAGAAAATTTGTGATTCCAAAAACAGAAAAAGCATTGCAATGATGTTATGCATATAATATGGTTTGATATATGATCAATTCATATGCAGGGAGAAATATATAGGTGTCTAACGAAGTTAATAGAAAAGAAAAGTTGGAAGCTGATGAAAGACAAAGACCCTAGAAATTAAGGTGCATAATGATAGAAGAGAACATAGAAACACTAAATCCTAGAAAACCCATACATATGTAACAATTGAATTTCGGTGATGGCAGTGGCGGGTAATTTAAAATGGCAACACTATGAGCCGAAACATGGTAGTAGTAATAGGGAAGAAGGCTAAACGACCTAAGTCAGGTGGTCAATTTTTAGGTACATTGTCTTTTCAAACCCACAGAATTTCATAAAACAAAATACAGAATCAAACCAACTAAATATTAAACCTTAAAATTACACCATCTATTAATTTTTTCAACAATAAGAAATAAAAAAATAAGAGACAAACATGATGCTTTATACATCTCAATCTTGAAAAATGATGTGGAGAGGAGTACATATGAAATAAAAAATTACCCTCAAAAACTTTTTTTTCTATTTTTAAAAAATCGGCCAATCCTTCACTGCTTTTAAGCACTTTAGAAGCGACAAAAGTTCGACCCGTTTTTTAAAAATAACAAAAAAAAATTGAGCTGAAATTTTTATATTGATCCGTTGAAATGATTAAATATCAAAAACCTGAATGTATACTTACACCATTTTATTTTCAATCAATTATTATAAAATAATTAAATAAATTAAAAATGTCAAACGCAAATCCAAAACTTTTTATGACAGTGTGAAAAGTTATAGCCCATATCTAGCTTTTGCACCTGTATATAATTTTTTATTTGCATACTTTGAATCCTTCATATTTAACGGACGTCAAATGGAAACCTTAGGAAGAAAAAACAATTTCCTTCTACATAAACAACACAAAATACATAGAGGAAATTAATACCTACTTGACTTAAAAGAAAAATCAACCTACCGGACTATTTGTAATGGCTAGAGAGCTTGTATAATTTATATCATGAATTTGGTATACGAATGAGTTTGTGAGCAGGACTCTCTTTATTTCTACGATGAGCAGGTCGAATTACAAATTTGGCAATCTCTTCATTTTGAACCTTGTCATCAACAACAACACCAGCTTTATCTTTTGATTCTATTCCATTATTTAATTCAACTCGATCGTCATAAGTTTCGATATGATCGGAATCTGAGATTAGTCTCTTATGCAGAGATGATCTGAGATCGGAGTTTTGTTCTTCGTTACTCTCCGTCGAATCTTATATGGTCATTGCTAATTATTCTGTACAGAGAATTAAATAAAGTTCCAGAAAGCATTCTAGTAACAAAAACCTCTTATATAAAGTTAATAGCGTTGCAAATTCTAACTCTCCCCTAATTAAAAAGGAAAAACAAATATAATAAAAAAGACATATGAGCAATCAAAAACTTGTTTAAATATGGCGATGGAACTGAGAGGACTCTCTTTAATTCTCCGATGAGTAGGTCAAATTACAAATTTGGCAATCTATTCATTTTGAACCTTTTCATCAACAACATCATCTTTATCTTTCTATTCAACTCGACCGCCGTAAGATCCGATCAGAATCAAAGACCGGTCTCTTATGCACATATGATCTCAGAACGGAGCTTTGTTCTTCGTTATTCTCAGCTGAATCAAATATGCATTGTTGATGATGAAGTAAATAATGTTCCAAATAGCTTTCTAGTTTTAATGGTGGATTTCAAGAATCTGATTGATGATATTGGCCTGTCAAATCTCATTTCTTATTTTTTAAGCTCGTGCAGAAGATCTATATAGAGAGAACAAAAAAAATGAGGCGGTTGTGTATTTAATGAACAGGGGTGAATACGAAAAGTTTGGTAAAGGCAAAAGATATGATGTATGAGAGGAACGATTCGTTCATTTGGAAGTATACGAAGTAGATGATTGATAATGAATCTCTATCATAAATGGGAATTATTGTTTTAAAGGTATATTAAAGATAGGTAATTTTCTGTTCATTTAGAAGATTATTATAAGTAATCCTAAAAAAAACAACTTTAATTCCTGCTCCGCAACTAGTTACTAGCATACTTAGGAATACAAATTAGCTTGGTGTTAATCAGGCACAGTTGGCTCGAGAATCCTTCTTAGAGGAACTTAAGGAAATGCCATACTACTTGAAAATATTAACATTATTTACTTTCCATTCTCAAAAACATCTCACCGGTTTTGGTGACAGAAACCGTAACTGAGCTGATGGTTACTACACCGGCGCCGGAGAAAGAAAATAAAAAATGGTGGAGAAAGAACCCTAAAACAATTCCGACCAAAATCTATATGTTTGGGAATGTTTTGACTAGATCTGTGCTTTGTTCATTTATTGCTATCAAAGGTATTTCGAATTTGTTCCTTTATAAGAGTTGTTCAGTTTGAAGCCCTTATACTTTTTACTCACTTGAGTCTATATTGTATAAGTTCTCATCTAGTTTGGAAATTATGACAAAATTGTGTCCATCCTAGAAACCAAAGAGCCTCAGAAGTTGGATTGCCTATTCATCTCTCTTTCTTGTAATGATCAAGAGACTATTGCCAACACTCACACACTTAGAATTCAATCCATGCATGTCATATTGCATTATAATGTGTGTACATCTGTTGAGTGTGTTTATATCCCTAAGTTTGATTTTTAATAATTTTTTGGGATTTTTTAAAACAATTTTTAAACATGTTTTAATAATTAAAACTTGATTTAAAAAGTTTTGGGTCAATCTCTTAATATCATTTGTTGTATATTATGGCATAATGTTACCTTGGGTGAAATCCAAAAGCGCCAGAGACTTCAGGGTATTCTTTGTAATTAGTTTGGACGCGCGTTTTATATCCCTTAACTAGCCAACATTTGTCTGCCTCTGATTGGTTGGAGGTGTGTTTCTTTACTGAGACAATAGACGCGTGTGTTATCAGCCCTTGGATCATTTCCTATCAATGGTCTGCATGTTGCCTTTATGGATCCCCGTGTAACTTTTTAAGCCAATCAGCGTTCGTTTAAGCACCGCCTTGTGTAAGACCTTAGATTCAAGTCAATTTAAATTGACTCGATCTCAGCGCTTGGTTTTGATCAGATATCTCGAACCTTCTCCTCCCCCTGTAAAAAGGACCCTTCCCTCAGACTTCGAAGACTTTTTCCATTTCATTTCCTTTGAGAAATTAAGAGAGAAGACAGAGAAGAGAGAGAAGAGAGAAAAACAGAAAGAGAAGAGATAGAGTTAGAAACCCTAACTTCTTTCGTCTAAATCCTCTTCAAACCTAACCCAAACACCATACCCAGAAACACTACCGTGAGTGTTCTTGAGTGTTTGAGAGTTTGAGTTGAGTTATTTTTGTTGCTGTAACCTTGTGTTCGTGATATCTTGTTTCCAACTTAGACTTTTACTTAGATCTAGTTTTTGAATTCATAGAAATCTCAGATCTGAGTTATTCATGTTACATTACACTTAGTTTATTCTTTATTTCTCATCTTGGGAAATATATTGTTGATTATTTTCTCTAAAACTTTTTCTGACTTTGAAATCAACAATAAATGCTTTATATTTCTTGTTCTTGTAAAACTAAACTTTTAACTTAGTTTGGAATCTCACTTGGAGGTTTTCAATCTCGAAAAGTTTCTCTAAATTTTAAGATTGATTAAGACCTTGTCTATCTTCCTAACAAGGTATCCGTAGATTCTGGGTTTAATTGAAAGGTCAAATAAGTTCTAAGTTTTGTAAGAAGAAAGAAAAGAAAAGATCACAGCATATAGTGTAACTGTAATTTGTTAGGACTGTTTGTACTTAATAAGTGTGTGTGTGTGTGTGTGTGTGGATGCATGTGTTAGAAAGCACCTCCACAAACACTTACACCCTACAACACGAAAAGTGTTGGTAATAAGATCTTGTGATCATAAGTCGACGTAAAGTGCTGGAACAAATCAGAAGTTGACAAACTGAGAGAACTACATCTACAATCAGAACTGCAGAGAAGTTATAAGGACACCAGAGGGTACATTCCTAAACTTATATAGGTCTGAGTTGTTTACATGTTAGTTATATAGTTTGTAACTCGTAAATTTGTTTTAGTGGATTTTTCATTTTACTCCGTAGAGGGAGTCGTGGATGTTTCCTCAATTGGTGAGGTTTTACCACGTACAAAATTGTGAATAGAATCTTTCTACATTTTCTCATCTCAGTCTTGGTTGTGCTGTGTTTAAAACTTGTTTAAACTATCTTTTAAAACTTGTTACCCAAATCTTGAAAAAGATCTCTTACATATTGTTTTATTAAACACTTCTTGTGGTTAATCCTTTTTTATTTAAGAAAAGAGTTTCTTCAAAAAACAACTCGGAGTTACTTAAATAGTTTATTTTCAATAAACGACTTTAGTAACGCGTTTTTCAATTGGCATCAGAGCGTGGTAAAACTGCTTTTAAAGAGATCCTGTGTTTCTAAAATTATTTTCTGAAAATCAAATATGGACGAGAAAAATGAAAGATTTGGTAACTTGACCAGACCTCCAATCTTTGATGGAACCAATTTTTCTTACTGAAAAGTAAGGATGATTGCTTTCATTCAAGGAACTTTGGGAGATGATGTCTGGGACATTGTTCAAAATGGTTATAATTTTCCTACTATACCAGACAACGAAGGAAGTAATGAGAGAGTTAAGAAAGCTTTAATTGAGTTCACTCAAGAAGAGAAACAAGTTTCTCGATATAATAACAAAGGAAAGAATTCTATATTTATGTCTATAAATGAACATGAGTTCAAAAGAATCTCATCCTGTACCACTTCTAAGGAAGCTTGGGACACCTTAGTCACTGCTCATGAAGGAGACACTAGAGTTAAGGCTGCTAAAACCCAAATGCTTATCCAGCAGTATAACTCTTTAATTATGTCTGAGACAGAATCATTTGATGACTTCTATATGAACCTGACTGATATTGTGACCAAACTGCATGCTAATGGGATAACTTATGATAGAAAAGAAATTATATCTAAAATTATAATATTATTACCACAGAAGTTTGATAACAAAAGATATGCTATTGAGGAAATGTGTGATATAAATCTCACTCCTGAATTACTCAGTAGTAAACTAAGAACTGTGGAAATGGAACTGTAATTTAAGAAACAAATAATCCAATCACATAGGAAACAGACTAGCTCCAATCTAATCTTCTCTTCTAAATTGATTAAGCCTGAGTTTAATACTTCCAATGATGAATCTGATGAGGATTGCGATATAGAGAGTTTGGACAATCAGATTGCCTTAATGATAAAACAGTTCAAGAAAATCATTAAGTTTAGAAACAAAGTGGCAAATAAACAAGGCAAGTCAAATTATCCAACTCCCTCTAGTCACAGACCTCATGAGAAAATTAATGACAAAAATCACAAGGACTCTCATATCAGACCTAATAGAGACCCGAAGAAGACTGAATGCTATAGATGGGGTAAACTGGGCCACATTGCACAAGACTGTAGAGTTAATTTGAACACTCAAAACAAACACACTAGAGCTAACATCTGCAAAACATGGGATGATTCAAGTGACTCTGAAAATAAGGAACCTGAGTCATCAGATGTTTTTGATCCTTGTATGTCCTTTGCCAAGATTATTTATAATGATGACATGCCTATGTTTGTTAATGAGGATGAACCAAATAATTCTATGACTGATACTTCGAATGTGGTTATTACTGGTTTAGATGCTTTGATTACTGAGAATGTTGCATGTTCTACCTCGGGGTGTGTGAGTCAAAGGGAATGCGATAATGACGATGCTAATGGGTGTGTGAGTTCTAAGAATGAAGCCTTAGGGGTCACTTCACACACCACACGTAGTGACTCAGACAATGAAGACCTCCCAGACATTCACACACTTTACACTAAGACTCTCAAGAAAAGCGCTAAACTAGAAAAGATTGTTAAAGATCTTACCAAGAAATTGGAAGATCTAAGCCTGATGGTTAAACTGAATGCTGAAGAGTACACTACCCAATGTTTAACTCATGAAAGTGAAATTAAAGTTTTTGATGCAAAACTGAAAAATTTGACTGAAACAAATGAAATTCTGGAGAAAAAAATACAAAGGGACATTGTTAGAATTGGAACAAATCAAAGAAAAGACAGTAACTGTTTTCAAAAAATTTACAAAATTTGAAAATAATTCTAACTGTTTTGATGAATTTGTTGCTGAATCTAAAACCAATTCTGATGATCGAACTGGTATAGGATTTGTCCAAATTTGAAAACACAGGCAAAACCTTTTGAACCTATCAAGTTTGTGTCAGGAGGCAAAAGACCTACTGAAACATGCCCAGATTTTCATTCCCAAAAAACTGAGTTTGATTTAAAACATCAAAACTTCAACATTGGGGAATCAAGTTGCTCTAAGCATAAAAGTTCACCTAAGTCTAAATACGTCTGCCCTTTTATCAGAAAGAGTGAACCTACCTTCAAACCTGTACTACCCAGGAATAATGTTCAGACTGGAAACTTTTCAAAACCTCTGTTTAGAGACTTTCCTAAGGAGACCCCCATCTTGAGTAATCTTTATTGCTCCTACTGTGAAATATATGGTCACTCTTTCGATGGTTGCTATGCTAGGAGACTTATCAAACCTATCTATAATCCTCGTACTTACCAGAACTTTAACTATTCTAGGAGGAGTCGAAACAGTTATATACTTCCTAGACAGCCAGATAAAAACTCTAACTATAGAAAGAGAAAGACCAAACCTAAAAGAACATTTCCTAGAAAGAATCCTTGCACTTTCCTAAACCAAATGCTCAATTCTTTCACAAAATTCAAAATCATGCGCAAAATATTTTTCAGCAAAAATCTAATGCTCGCAAATTTTATCAGTTGAGAGCTAATAAGCACAAGATGAAAACTAGAGCAATTTGGATTAGAAAAGATGATCTATTACCTCATATGAAGTGTAATATTGTTGTTACTGCTTTAAAAGCCGAACACACATCATCTGGTTGGTATTTAGACTCTGGATGTTCTAAGCACATAACTGTAGATGAATCTAAACTTTTAAACAAAACCAGCTTTGCTGGTGGTAAAGTCATTTTTGGTGATGGAGTTTCATCTCAAATCATAGGCAAAGGAACTCTCCAAGAAGATGGTCTTCCTATTCTTAAAAATGTTCTTCTAGTTAAAGGTCTAAAGGCCAACTTACTTAGTATTTCGCAATTTTGTGACTCAGACCATACTGTTACCTTTTCAAAGAACAATTGTAAGATTTTAAATGAAAAAGGTGAATGCATAATTACTGGATTCAGAACTCCTGACAATTGCTACACTGTCAAGAATAATTCTGAAATTTGTAATGTTGCCAGAAAGGATGACAACGAGATATGGCATAACAGAATGGGTCACATAAATTACGATAATCTTAGTAAATTGTCTACTCAAGGCATAGTAAGAGGAATTCCAAAAATTAAACCCATTCATAATATTGTTTGTGGTTCCTGTCAAGAAGGTAAAATTGTTAAGGCCCCTCATAAGAAAGTCAAAGATATTCTCACCTCTAATCCCTTAGAACTCATACATATGGACCTAATGGGTCCTTCCCAAACTGTTAGCCTTTGTGGACACAGTTATATCTTAGTTATGGTTGATGACTTCACCAGATTTTCTTGGGTAGCCTTTTTAAAACAAAAGTCTGACACTTTTCAAACCTTCCTAAAAATTCTTCTTAGGATTGAAAATGAAAAGGACACTCAAGTAAATAGAATCCGTAGTGATAGAGGTGGTGAATTCAAAGACACTGGCATTATAGAATACTGTGACTATAATGGTTACAAACACGAGTTCAGGGCTCCTAAGACTCCTCAACAAAATGGAATCGCATAGAGAAAGAATCGTACCTTGCAAGAGATGGCACGTGTCCTGTTACATGCCAAGAATTTACCTAAATATTTTTGGGTAGAATCTATTCGTACTGCGTGTCACATCATTAATAGGGTCTATCTTAGAAAGAATTCCAAATAAACCCCTTACGAACTTTGGTACAATAAAAAGCCTAATCTCAAATATCTTAGAACCTTTGGCAGTACTTGTTATGTATGCAAAGAGAGGGAACACTTATCTAAATTTGAGAGCCGGGGAGATAAAGCCATATTTTTAGGATACTCGCCTAACAGTAGAGCCTTTCGAGTGTATAATCTTCGCACTAAAACCATGATGGAATCCATAAATGTAATTGTTAGTGACACTACTATAGAAAGTAAGACTGGTGAATTACCTATTGAAGAAGAGTCTTCAAATATTTTAGAAAATGACCCTTCTGAAATAGATAATTCATTACATATTGAGACACCTGAAGTACCTAACTGGGTTTCTAAAGATCATCCCATAAACAACATAGTTGGCAACCCTAGTGAGCCAGTGCGTACAAGATCCCGACTTAGAAATTATGCACATTATGCATGTTTTGTTGCCCTTGTGGAACCAAAGAATGTAAATGAGGCATTGAATGACTCTCACTGGATTTCTGCTATGCATGATGAACTTTTACAATTTGTCATTCATGATGTATGGTATCTTGTTCCAAGTCCTGATCACAAAAAGGTTGTTGGTACTCGTTGGATTTTAAAAAATAAAACTAATGGGATAATAATTAGAAATAAAGCTAGATTAGTTGCTCAAGGATACTCCCAAATAGAGGGAATTGATTTTAACGAGACCTTTGCCCCTGTTACTCGTTTAAAATCAGTTCGTCTGCTTTTCGCTATAGCTTGTCACATGCGTTTTACATTATATCAAATGGATGTCAAATCTTCCTTCCTTAATGGTATACTGGCTGAGGAAACCTATGTAGAACAACCTAAAGGGTTTATTGACCCTAAATATCCAAATCATGTATTTCGTCTGATAAAGGCTTTATATGGTCTTAAACAAGCACCTAGAGTTTGGTATAAGCATCTTTCCAGCTTTCTTTTGGATAAAGGTTTTAAAAGAGGTGGAAATGACCAAACTCTATTTGTCCAACTTTTTGACAAGAACATTACTATTGCTCAAGTATATGTAGACGATATTATATTTGGATCAACTTCTACCTCAGAAGTAAAATCCTTTTCTGAAATTATGTGTAAGGAATTTCAGATGTCCCTTATGGGGGGAGTTGCAGTTCTTCCTAGGTCTCCAAGTCAAACAAAATCCAGAAGAATTATTTGTTTCGTAATCTAAGTACGCTTTAGAGATTGTTAAGAAATTCGGCCTCGAGAGTACTAAAGATGCTAACACACCTATGAGTACTATGGTAAAATTATCAAAAGATGAAAATGGAAAATCTGTAGATCCTACTCTATATCGTAGTATGATTGGTACACTACTCTATCTTACTTCCTCGTGTCCTGATATCATGTATGATGTGTGTGTATGTGCTCGTTATCAAAACAACCCTAAAGAGAGCCATTTGAATTCTGTTAAACGTATAATTAAATATGTTAAAGCCACTCTGAATTTAGGACTTTGGTACACTAATGACACACTAAGCACTATTATTGGGTACACTGATGCTGACTGGGCTGGATTTACTGATGATAGAAAAAGCACTTCAGGAGCATGTTATTATATTGGTAATAAATTGGTAGGATGGAGTAGTAAAAAACAAAACTGCACATCACTCTCGACTGCTGAATCTGAATACATAGCCGCTGGTAGCTGTTGTGCTCAATTATTGTGGCTTAAAAAATGCTAAGTGATTATGGTATTCAAGAAAACCAATTGCATCTCTATTGTGATAATCAAAGTGCGATTAATATTTTCAAAAACCCTGTCCGACACTCGCGAACAAAGCATATAAAAATACGACATCATTTTATACGCGAATTAGTTGAATCTAAGGAATTAGAAATCAATTATCTTCCTACTGATCTACAACTCGCAGATATGTTTACCAAACCTCTAGATTATAGTAGATTCATTTCATTACGAAAATCTATTGGTATTGTTTTTGCTGAGTAACTACCTTTGCTGCAGTCCAAGTTTTTCCCTTTGTCCATTTGAGACAAAATGGGGGAGAAATTTGAGTCTTCCAATCTTTTACATATACTAAACAGCTTGATCTTAGTGATTCATTGCAGGTATTGTTTTGAACAGTCATTCTCAACTGATGCTTTAGGGTATTAAATTGTAAATAGTTGAGTTATGTACTTTTTTATTTCTAGGTTTTGGGTAGATAGAACTTTGATAGGACTAAGTTTTTTTATTTTTGTTGCCCTACGAGTCCTAGTTGACTCAAAGGAGATTTTGTCTCATATTTCCAAAGGAGGAGATTGAAGCCCTTATACTTTTGACTCACTTGAGTCTATATTGTATAAGTGCTCATCTAGTTTGGAAATTGTGACAAAATTGTGTCCATCCTAGAAACCAAAGAGCCTCAGAAGTTGGATTGCCTATTCATCTCTCTTTCTTGTAATGATCAAGAGACTATTGCCAACACTCACACACTTAGAATTCAATTCATGCATGTCATATTGCATTATAATGTGTGTACATCTGTTGAGTGTGTTTATATCCCTAAGTTTGATTTTTAATAATTTTTTGGGATTTTTTAAAACAATTTTTAAACATGTTTTAATAATTAAAACTTGATTTAAAAAGTTTTGGGTCAATCTCTTAATATCATTTGTTGTATATTATGGCCTAATGTTACCTTGGGTGAAATCCAAAAGCGCCAGAGACTTCAGGGTATTCTTTGTAATTAGTTTGGACGCGCGTTTTATATCCCTTAACTAGCCAACATTTGTCTGCCTCTGATTGGTTGGAGGTGTGTTTCTTTACTGAGACAATAGACGCGTGTGTTATCAGCCCTTGGATCATTTCCTATCAATGGTCTGCATGTTGCCTTTATGGATCCCCGTGTAACTTTTTAAGCCAATCAGCGTTCGTTTAAGCACCGCCTTGTGTAAGACCTTAGATTCAAGTCAATTTAAATTGACTCGATCTCAGCGCTTGGTTTTGATCAGATATCTCGAACCTTCTCCTCCCCCTGTAAAAAGGACCTTTCCCTCAAACTTCGAAGACTTTTTCCATTTCATTTCCTTTGAGAAATAAAGAAAGAAGAGAGATAAGAGAGAGAGTTAGAAACCCTAACTTCTTTCGTCTAAATCCTCTTCAAACCTAACCCAAACACCATACCCAAAAACACTACCCTGAGTGTTCTTAAGTGTTTGAGAGTTTGAGTTGAGTTATTTTTGTTGTTGTAACCTTGTGTTCGTGAGATCTTGTTTCCATCTTAGACTTTTACTTAGATCTAGTTTCTAATTTCATAGAAATCTCAGATCTGAGTAATTCATGTTACATTACCTTAGTTTATTCTTTATTTCTCATCTTGAGAAATATATTGTTGATTGTTTTCTCTAAAACGTTTCCTGACTTTGAAATCAACAATAAATGCTTTCTGTTTCTTGTTCTTGTAAAACTAAACTTTTGACCTAGTTTGGAATCTCACTTGGAGGTTTTCAATCTCGAAAAGTTTCTCTAAATTTTGAGATTGATTAAGACCTTATCTGTGTTCCTAGAAAGGTATCTTTGGATTTTGGGTTTAATTGAAAGGTCAAATAAGTTTTAAGTTTTGTAAGAAGAAAGAAAAGAAAAGATCACAGCATATAGTGTTACTGTAATTTGTTAGGACTGTTTGTACTTAATAAGTGTGTATGTGTGTGCATGCATGTGTTAGAAAGAACCTCCACAAACACTTACACCCTACAACACGAAAAGTGTTGGTAATAAGATCTTGTGATCATAAGTCGACGTAAAGTGCTGGAACAAATCAGAAGTTGACAAACTGAGAGAACTACATCTACAATCAGAACTGCAGAGAAGTTATAAGGACACCAGAGGGTACATTCCTAAACTTATATAGGTCTGAGTTGTTTGCATGTTAGTTATATAGTTTGTAACTCATAAATTTGTTTTAGTGGATTTTCCATTTTACTCCGTAGAGGGAGCCGTGGATGTTTCCTCAATTGGTGAGGTTTTACCACGTAAAAAATTGTGAACATAATCTTTCTACATTTTCTCATCTCAGTCTTGGTTGTGCTGTGTTTAAAACTTGTTTAAACTATCTTTTAAAACTTGTTACCCAAATCTTGAAAAAGATCTCGTGCATACTGTTTTATTAAACACTTCTTGTGGTTAATCCTTTTTTATTTAAGAAAAAAGTTTCTTCAAAAAACAACTCGGAGTTACGTAAATAGTTTATTTTCAATAAACGGCATTAGTAACGCGTTATTCAATTGGTATCAGAGCATGGTAAAATTGCTTTTAAAGAGATCCTGTGTGTTTGAAATTGTTTTCTGAAAATCTAATATGGACGGGAAAAATGAAAGATTTAGTAACTTGACCAGACCTCCAATCTTTAATGGAACCAATTTTGCTTACTGGAAAGTAAGGGTTATTGCTTTCATTCAAGGAACTTTGGGAGATGATGTATGGGACATTGTAGAAAATGGTTATAATTTTCCTACTAAACCATCCAACGAAGGAAGTAATGAGAGAGTTAATAAAGCTTTAAGTGAGTTCACTCAAGAAGAGAAACAAGTTTCTCGATATAATAACAAAGGAAAGAATAGTGTATTTATGTCTATAAATGAACATGAGTTCAAAAGAATCTCATCCTGTACCACTGCTAAGGAAGCTTGGGACACCGTAGTCACTGCTCATGAAGGAGACACTAGATTTAAGGCTGCTAAAACCCAAATGCTTATCCAGCATTATAACTCTTTAATTATGTCTGAGACCGAATCATTTGATGACTTCTATATGAACCTGACTGATATTGTGACCAAACTGCATGCTAATGGGATAACCTATGATCGACAAGAAATTGTATCTAAAATTCTAAGATCATTACCACAGAAGTTTGATAACAAAAGATATGCTATTGAGGAAATGTGTGATATAAATCTCACTCCTGAATTACTCAGTAGTTAACTAAGAACTGTGGAAATGGAGGGAATTTAAGAAACAATTAATCCAATCACATAGGAAACAGACTAGCTCCAATCTAATCTTCTCTTCTAAATTGATTAAGCCTGAGTTTAATACTTCCAATGATGAATCTGATGAGGACTGCGATATAGAGAGTTTGGACAATCAGATTGCCTTAATGACAAAACAGTTCAAGAAAATCATTAAGTTTAGAAACAAAGTGGGAAATAAACAAGGAAAGTCAAATTATCCAACTCCCTTTAGTCACAGACCTCATGAGAAAATCAAGGACAAAAATCACAAGGACTCTCATATCAGACCTAATAGAGACCTTAAGAAGACTGAATGCTATAGATGTGGTAAACTGGGCCACATTGCACAAGACTGTAGAGTTAATTTGAACACTCAAAACAAACACACTAGAGCTAACATCTGCAAAACATGGGATGATTCAAGTGACTCTGAAAATGAGGAACCTGAGTCATCAGATGTTTTTTATCCTTGCATGTCCTTCTTTGCCAAGATTATTTATAATGATGACATGCCTATGTTTGTTAATGAGGATGAACTAAATAATTCTATGACTGATACTTCGAATGTGGTTATTACTGGTTTAGATGCTTTGATTACTGAGAATGTTGCATGTTCTACCTCGGGGTGTGTGAATCAAAGGGAATGCGATAATGACGATGCTAATGGGTGTGTGAGTTCTAAGAATGAAGCCTTAGGGGTCACTTCACACACCACACGTAGTGACTCAGACAATGAAGACCTCCCAGACATTCACACACTTTACACTAAGACTCTCAAGAAAAGCGCTAAACTAGAAAAGATTGTTAAAGATCTTACCAAGAAATTGGAAGATCTAAGCCTGATGGTTAAACTGAATGCTGAAGAGTACACTACCCAATGTTTAACTCATGAAAGTGAAATTAAAGTTTTTGATGCAAAACTGAAAAATTTGACTGAAACAAATGAAATTCTGGAGAAAAAAATACAAAGGGACATTGTTAGAATTGGAACAAATCAAAGAAAAGACAGTAACTGTTTTCAAAAAATTTACAAAATTTGAAAATAATTCTAACTGTTTTGATGAATTTGTTGCTGAATCTAAAACCAATTCTGATGATCGAACTGGTATAGGATTTGTCCAAATTTGAAAACACAGACAAAACCTTTTGAACCTATCAAGTTTGTGTCAGGAGGCAAAAGACCTACTGAAACATGCCCAGATTTTCATTCCCAAAAAACTGAGTTTGATTTAAAACATCAAAACTTCAACATTGGGGAATCAAGTTGCTCTAAGCATAAAAGTTCACCTAAGTCTAAATACGTCTGCCCTTTTATCAGAAAGAGTGAACCTACCTTCAAACCTGTACTACCCAGGAATAATGTTCAGACTGGAAACTTTTCAAAACCTCTGTTTAGAGACTTTCCTAAGGAGACCCCCATCTTGAGCAATCTTTATTGCTCCTACTGTGAAATATATGGTCACTCTTTCGATGGTTGCTATGCTAGGAGACTTATCAAACCTATCTATAATCCTCGTACTTACCAGAACTTTAACTATTCTAGGAGGAGTCGAAACAGTTATATACTTCCTAGACAGCCAGATAAAAACTCTAACTATAGAAAGAGAAAGACAAAACCTAAAAGAACATTTCCTAGAAAGAATCCTTGCACTTTCCTAAACCAAATGCTCAATTCTTTCACAAAATTCAAAATCATGCGCAAAACATTTTTCAGCAAAAATCTAATGCTCGCAAATTTTATCAGTTGAGAGCTAATAAGCACAAGATGAAAACTAGAGCAATTTGGATTAGAAAAGATGATCTATTACCTCATATGAAGTGTAATATTGTTGTTACTGCTTTAAAAGCCGAACACACATCATCTGGTTGGTATTTAGACTCTAGATGTTCTAAGCACATAACTGTAGATGAATCTAAACTTTTAAACAAAACCAGCTTTGCTGGTGGTAAAGTCATTTTTGGTGATGGAGTTTCATCTCAAATCATAGGCAAAGGAACTCTCCAAGAAGATGGTCTTCCTATTCTTAAAAATGTTCTTCTAGTTAAAGGTCTAAAGGCCAACTTACTTAGTATTTCGCAATTTTGTGACTCAGACCATACTGTTACCTTTTCAAAGAACAATTGTAAGATTTTAAATGAAAAAGGTGAATGCATAATTACTGGATTCAGAACTCCTGACAATTGCTACACTGTCAAGAATAATTCTGAAATTTGTAATGTTGCCAGAATGGATGACAACGAGATATGGCATAACAGAATGGGTCACATAAATTACGATAATCTTAGTAAATTGTCTACTCAAGGCATAGTAAGAGGAATTCCAAAAATTAAACCCATTCATAATATTGTTTGTGGTTCCTGTCAAGAAGGTAAAATTGTTAAGGCCCCTCATAATAAAGTCAAAGATATTCTCACCTCTAATCCCTTAGAACTCATACATATGGACCTAATGGGTCCTTCCCAAACTGTTAGCCTTTGTGGACACAGTTATATCTTAGTTATGGTTGATGACTTCACCAGATTTTCTTGGGTAGCCTTTTTAAAACAAAAGTCTGACACTTTTCAAACCTTCCTAAAAATTCTTCTTAGGATTGAAAATGAAAAGGACACTCAAGTAAATAGAATCCGTAGTGATAGAGGTGGTGAATTCAAAGACACTGGCATTATAGAATACTGTGACTATAATGGTTACAAACACGAGTTCAGGGCTCCTAAGACTCCTCAACAAAATGGAATCGCATAGAGAAAGAATCATACCTTGCAAGAGATGGCACGTGTCATGTTACATGCCAAGAATTTACCTAAATATTTTTGGGTAGAATCTATTCGTACTGCGTGTCACATCATTAATAGGGTCTATCTTAGAAAGAATTCCAAATAAACCCCTTACGAACTTTGGTACAATAAAAAGCCTAATCTCAAATATCTTAGAACCTTTGGCAGTACTTGTTATGTATGCAAAGAGAGGGAACACTTATCTAAATTTGAGAGCCGGGGAGATAAAGCCATATTTCTAGGATACTCGCCTTACAGTAGAGCCTTTCGAGTGTATAATCTTCGCACTAAAACCATGATGGAATCCATAAATGTAATTGTTAGTGACACTACTATAGAAAGTAAGACTGGTGAATTACCTATTGAAGAAGAGTCTTCAAATATTTTAGAAAATGACCCTTCTGAAATAGATAATTCATTACATATTGAGACACCTGAAGTACCTAACTGGGTTTCTAAAGATCATCCCATAAACAACATAGTTGGCAACCCTAGTGAGCCAGTGCGTACAAGATCCCGACTTAGAAATTATGCACATTATGCATGTTTTGTTTCCCTTGTGGAACCAAAGAATGTAAATGAGGCATTGAATGACTCTCACTGGATTTCTGCTATGCATGATGAACTTTTACAATTTGTCATTCATGATGTATGGTATCTTGTTCCAAGTCCTGATTACAAAAAGGTTGTTGGTACTCGTTGGATTTTAAAAAATAAAACTAATGGGATAATAATTAGAAATAAAGCTAGATTAGTTGCTCAAGGATACTCCCAAATAGAGGGAATTGATTTTAACGAGACCTTTGCCCCTGTTACTCGTTTAAAATCAGTTCGTCTGCTTTTCGCTATAGCTTGTCACATGCGTTTTACATTATATCAAATGGATGTCAAATCTTCCTTCCTTAATGGTATACTGGCTGAGGAAACCTATGTAGAACAACCTAAAGGGTTTATTGACCCTAAATATCCAAATCATGTATTTCGTCTGATAAAGGCTTTATATGGTCTTAAACAAGCACCTAGAGTTTGGTATAAGCATCTTTCCAGCTTTCTTTTGGATAAAGGTTTTAAAAGAGGTGGAAATGACCAATCTCTATTTGTCCAACTTTTTGACAAGCACATTACTATTGCTCAAGTATATGTAGACGATATTATATTTGGATCAACTTCTACCTCAGAAGTAAAATCCTTTTCTGAAATTATGTGTAAGGAATTTCAGATGTCCCTTATGGGGGAGTTGCAGTTCTTCCTAGGTCTCCAAGTCAAACAAAATCCAGAAGGATTATTTGTTTCGTAATCTAAGTACGCTTTAGAGATTGTTAAGAAATTCGGCCTCGAGAGTGCTAAAGATGCTAACACACCTATGAGTACTACGGTAAAATTATCAAAAGATGAAAATGGAAAATCTGTAGATCCTACTCTATATCGTAGTATGATTGGTACACTACTCTATCTTACTGCCTCGTGTCCTGATATCATGTATGCTGTGTGTGTATGTGCTCGTTATCAAAACAACCCTAAAAAGAGCCATTTGAATTCTGTTAAACGTATAATTAAATATGTTAAAGCCACTCTGAATTTAGGACTTTGGTACACTAATGACACACCAAGCACTATTATTGGGTACACTGATGCTGATTGGGATGGATGTACTGATGATAGTTAAAGCACTTCAGGAGCTTGTTATTATATTGGTAATAAATTGGTAGGATGGAGTAGTAAAAAACAAAACTGCACATAACTCTCGACTTCTGAATCTGAATACATAGCCGCTGGTAGCTGTTGTGCTCAATTATTGTGGCTTAAACAAATGCTAAGTGATTATGGTATTCAATAAAACCAATTGCATCTCTATTGTGATAATCAAAGTTCGATTAATATTTCTAAAAACCCTGTCCAACACTCCCGAACAAAGCATATAAAAATACGACATCATTTTATACGTGAATTAGTTGAATCTAAGGAATTAGAAATCAATTATCTTCCTACTGATCTACAACTCGCAGATATGTTTACCAAACCTATAGATTATAGTAGATTCATTTCATTACGAAAATCTATTGGTATGGTTTGCGCTGAGTAAATCCCTTTGCTGCTGTCTAAGTTTTTCCCTTTGTCCATTTGAGACAAAATGGGGGAGAAATTTGAGTCTTCTAATCTTTTACATATACTAAACAACTTGATCTTAGTGATTCATTGCAGGTATTTTTTTGAACAGTCATTCTCAACTGATGCTTTAGGGTATTAAATTGTAAATAGTTGAGTTATGTACTTTTTGATTTCTAGGTTTTGGGTAGATAGAACCTTGATAGGACTAAGTTTTTTTTATTTTTGTTGCCCTACGAGTCCTAGTTGACTCAAAGGAGATTTTGTCTCATATTTCTAAAGGGGGAGATTGAAGCCCTTAAACTTTTGACTCACTTGAGTCTATATTGTATAAGTGCTCATCTAGTTTGGAAATTGTGACAAAATTGTGTCCATCCTAGAAACTAAAGAGCCTTAGAAGTTGGATTGCCTATTCATCTCTTTTTCTTGTAATGATCAAGAGACTATTGCCAACACTCACACACTTAGAATTCAATTCATGCATGTCATATTGCATTATAATGTGTGTACATGTGTTGATTGTGTTTATATCCCTAAGTTTGATTTTTAATAATTTTTTGGTATTTTTTAAAACAATTTTTAAACATGTTTTAATAATTAAAACTTGATTTAAAACGTTTTGGGGTCAATCTCTTAATATCATTTGTTGTATATTATGGCCTAATGTTACCTTGGGTAGAATCCAAAAGCGCCAGAGACTTCAGGGTATTCTTTGTAATTAGTTTGGACGCGCCTTTTATATCCCTTAACTAGCCAACATCTGTCTGCCTCTGATTGGTTGGAGGTGTGTTTCTTTACTGAGACAATAGACGCGTGTGTTATCAGCCCTTGGATAATTTCTTATCAATGGTCTGCATGTTGCCTTGATGGATCCCCGTGTAACTTTTTAAGTCAATCAGCGTTCGTTTAAGCACCGCCTTGTGTGAGCCCTTAGATTCAAGTCAATTTAAATTGACTCGATCTCAGCCCTTGGTTTTGATCAGATATCTCGAACCTTCTTCCCCCCTATAAAAAGGACCCTTCCCTCAGACTTCGAAGACTTTTGCCATTTCATTTCCTTTGAGAAATTAAGAGAGAAGAGAGATAAGAGAGAGAGTTAGAAACCCTAACTTCTTTCGTCTAAATCCTCTTCAAACCTAACCCAAACACCATACCCAGAAACACTACCCTGAGTGTTCTTGAGTGTTTAAGAGTTTGAGTTGAGTTATTTTTGTTGCTGTAACCTTGTGTTCTTGAGATCTTGTTTCCAACTTAGACTTTTACTTAGATCTAGTTTCTGATTTAATAGAAATCTCATATCTGAGTTGTTCATGTTACATTACCCTTAGTTTATTCTTTATTTCTCATCTTGAGAAATATATTGTTGATTATTTTCTCTAAAACGTTTTCTGACTTTGAAATCAACAATAAATGCTTTCTGTTTCTTGTTCTTGTAAAACTAAACTTTTGACCTAGTTTGGAATCTCACTTGGAGTTTTTCAATCTCGAAAAGTTTCTCTAAATTTTGAGATTGATTAAGACCTTGTTTGTCTTCCTAGCAAGGTATCCGTGGATTCTGGGTTTAATTGAAAGGTCAAATAAGTTATAAGTTTTGTAAGAAGAAAGAAAAGAAAAGATCACAGCATATAGTGTAACTGTAATTTGTTAGGCCTGTTTGTACTTAGTAAGTGTTTGTGTGTGTGCATGCATGTGTTAGAAAGAACCTCCACAAACACTTACACCCTACAGCACGAAAAGTGTTGGTAAGAAGATCTTGTGATCATAAGTCGACGTAAAGTGCTGGAACAAATCAGAAGTTGACAAACTGAGAGAACTACATCTACAATCAGAACTGCAGAGAAGTTATAAGGACACCAGAGGGTACATTCCTAAACTTATATAGGTCTGAGTTGTTTGCATGTTAGTTATATAGTTTGTAACTCATAAATTTGTTTTAGTGGATTTTTCATTTTATTCCGTAGAGGGAGTTGTGGATGTTTCCTCAATTGGTGAGGTTTTACCACGTAAAAAATTGTGAACGGAATCTTTCTACATTTTCTCATCTCAGTCTTGGTTGTGCTGTGTTTTAAACTTGTTACCCAAATCTTGAAAAATATCTCATACATACTGTTTTATTAAACACTTCTTGTGGTTAATCCTTTTTGATTTAAGAAAAGAGTTTCTTCAAAAAATAACTCGGAGTTACTTAAATAGTTTATTTTCAATAAACGACTTTAGTAACGCGTTTTTCACAGTTCACTCAGAAACTATACTTCTTGTTTGTTGTTATTCAGTGAGACTAGTTGAAAACCCGTGCGATGCGCAGCTTAACGGTATTATAAGCAGTATTAACGAAGACAATGTAAATATGACAAACTAATAAAATGAAATTTTTGTTTACTTTTTTCGATCAGTTTAAGATAAGTCCTAAGTATATACTTGTCTACATACTCACCCCTCTAGCCTCTACTAACCTCGGCTCCAGTTATGTTTAAGATTTTTTATTTGCATTTCTTAACTCAATATTTAAAAAAAAAACATAATATTTGCAACATAGGCAGATAATTATTATTTATTTCAAGATTGTCTAAAAAAAAGTCGTCTCAAAGTTATCACACATGAATTTTTTTCATAATATTTCAAATTAAGATAAATTTCAAAACAAAAGAATAAAATACATGTATTAAATACAAAAATAATTTAATTAATTAAAAATACAATTATTAGTTACAAAAACAATCCAAAAGTAATCTTTAACAAAAAATTTACATTTAAGATATCGTATTTTTTCTTTGAAAATAAAAAGAGATTCTTAGTAATTTTATTTTTTGTTGAAAGACTCTTGGTATTCATTATAACGTGCTTAATTACTTTATGGGCCAAGCGTATGCTAAAGGGCCCACCTGCTCACTTATTGAAGTTATGAGGTGTTTCGTACTCTAATTATCAATCCAGCCAAAATGGTAGCCTTTTCCAGACAGATTGTAAGTTTGTAGTTTTCTCAATTTTAATTGTATTAAGATACATCATTGTGTCCTTATGTTTCATTTAACTGTGCTTGAGATACTATTTTATCAAATAAATAAATAACTTATTTATACGTGGGAACAAAATATTAAACATGAAATAGGTAAAAATAATGTTTACCATCTTACTTTGGATGATTTGACAAGGTCTCTCAATATCCTTTTATTTAGCATTTAGTTCAACCCTTATTTAAAAGTCTTCATCATATAAAACTCCACACTATCTTCTCTTACTTTAAATCATAAACCCCTTTGATTTAGTCAGACAACATCAAAAATATGACACGTGCTACAAACCAAACCAAAAAACCAAAGGCCAAAACAATGGGCCGCCTCAAACCGAGTCAAGCAAAACCACAAAAAATCTCTAAAGAAACCCACACCAGCTAAACTATCTCTCTTTCCATCAGATGAAAAAGCCAAACAAACTTCAACATACAAAACCATGGCTACTAAAATAAACACCAGTAACACTAACCACCATCACTTCCAAGAGCAACATGACAATATTACACCTCCAACATGGAGGGGTTTATTAGTTGGGGCATGAAGGGCATGGATATCATTAGTGGAAATGACTTGGGTAATCGCTAATGTTGTGAAATGACATTCATTTGAGTTAGTCGATACAATTTTTAATCCAACTTTTTTTGTTTCCAAATTGATATTAAGGTTATAAAATAGTAAGCAAAATATATTTTCCAGAGGTAAAATACATTTTGGTCACACTCCCAGGATAACCCGCACTCAGCACTCTCAACACCTCAAAACAAACACATCAACTCTCCCACCTCTCTCACCTATTCCCTACCTGCCAACATTCATCCCCAAACACACTACCCCGCTGTCATCATATTTCATCCTTCAAATATCAAATTCTCATACTTTAAGAAATAAACCAAGATGTTGAATTTCTTTGCCAGATAAGGAAAAAGGTGATCAAACAAAAACCATTCTCATACCTCAAGAAAGTCATAAATCTTATATTAGACAATTATCGAAATAGCCAAAAATCTTATTCCGAATAACAAATAAAATAAACGATTAACATAAGTTAGTTAGTTCTAATATTTTTCAATGTCCGCACAATCCCACACCCCCTGTTTCTAAACCAAACCTTACCCGATTTCAACCACCATCCAACTCGAGATACCCCACCGACCTGCTGCTGCCATTACTACTCCCCACACTACCACCCCAATTCCTCCTACCCCTGCTCCCATCAACACCACGCAACCTCTTCTGGAAACAAATTTCGAACAACTACATTACATAAGAACAGTGAAATATATAAATAGAAAAGAACTCTACAAACACCAACCTCCCTCTATCGCTAACACCACCTCCCTTCAGATTAATAATCAATTTGAAGCCATAAATCAAAACAAAATCAAATTGCTACCACAAATGTGAATAAACTCAAAAAATAAAAAATTGAATAATACAGATACATACAATTATTCACCATTACAACATTCTCACAATTTTTTTCTTCATGAATGAAGAGTTCATAAAAAAAGTAAAATGTTATTATTAAAAAAAAGTAAAATGTAAATCTTGAAATTTTAATTTAAATTAAAAAAGTTGGAACAATCAAGAGAAATTTCACATGGATCCATTTCAAGTTGATAAAGAAAAAAATTTAATAGAGATCTGTAATTGTCCCTTTTTTTATCCATGGAAATCATCCATGTATAAATCGTGGATATGAAAAACAAACCAAACTATCAAATGAATCAAAATCTGAGCAGCAAAAAGTGTAAAACCAAATAGGTTCGGTGTGTGATAATTGATTTAAATTGAAATAAATTCGCAAGATTCCAAGTAACCCTTATTTAATTCGAGTCTATTTAGAAACAGCCCATAAATAAACAACTACGTGTGTGTGTGTGTGTCAAACCATAAATAAATCATGCGACACAAAGTTAAGGAAAAATCCCCGTAGGGCAAAACCTTTTATTTCACTATAATAAGTAAATCGCAACTTGCACAGATTACAATGAAATACAGTGACACACGAATACCCGCAGGCGTCTGTCGGTGTCGTCAGCAATGAATCCACATGCAGCGAACCCACATGAACCTCAGTCCAATCAACAAAGGAAGAACCGCAGCACTCCTCAATGACACGCAGCCATAAAACTTTGTAGAGACTCCCTCAGCAATGACACGCAACCCTCGGTTGCAAAGATCTCTCCACAAAGGTTTGAACAAACACAAGGTTGTGTTCTTGGGTTACCAAAAAGATTCACAAAGGATTGGAAGAATTGTGTGAATCAAAACATGAGTCTTGGGACTCAAAAAATATGAAGACTAGAGTAATTTGGACTCTCAAAAACGTCTTCTAAAGTCTTGCAAAACTGCTCCCCCGAAGGTGGTTTAAATAGCAAAATAGATGAAGAGTTTTGCAAAATAAAAACACAGAAATTCTATCCAGCGTGCAGGTAGCCCGAACCGGTTTGGGGTACCTTATGCGGTTTGGGGTACCTTTCTGGTTTGGGGTTAAAAAAAATCAGCATTCTTCAAGGAATTTTCTCCAACTTCAAAAGGTCATAACTCCTTCACCGTAGCTCGGATTGAGGTGACGTTTCTTCCAGTATCTTCGTTGCGGAGAGCTCTTCAACTTTTCAGTTGACCAGACATCCGGAATATAGATGTGAAATTACGAAAATGCCCTTGAACTCTCCTATCGTGCCTTTTTTCACTGTTTTGACTTCCCTTGCATACCACTTGCATTAAGTCCCTAAAATCTTGGAACGTGAAGTCGTTGAGGTAGATGTGGAACACATTAATGGAGATGTTGAATGCTTGATTCCCAGAATTCGGATAGAGGCCGTCATGTGAGATCGTGAGGTGGCGTGCCAATTGTAGCGGCGTACGACATACACAAAATTAACATGTTGGACATGAGAAAAATGTCCTTACAAATCTCCCCCTATGTCTATGCCGGTACATACATAAAAAATCCGAATTATCAAATATGAAATTGCCTATACAAATCTACCCTCCCATGAACCCAAAACTGGAAAAGGTACAAATGAATAGTCTTCATCGTTTGTTCTTCAAATCTTAGGAAATCTCAAATCTTTTCTCATCAGGGTGTGCAATTCAGAGATCATCAATGTAGTACCTACACACATGAGATAAAGAAAGAATACGAAGTGACATATCGAGTTTGAAATGAGATAAACATAGATACTAATAAATGATAAGCATAAGTTAACTCTCAAAAATCCCCCAAAATAAGATAATTCTTTCTCCCCCTTTTTATGATGTCCCCAAATAGACAAATAAGAAGAATGAATCAAACAAGCAAAATCGGGGTGTCACGGTATACAAATCAAGGCATCAATCAAATGGAAAATGTGCTCTTGCAAGGAGATGCTAAAAAAAAATCTTCGCAAACTATTTTGATTTTTCAAATTTTTCATACAAAACAAAAAATAGATACCATTTGAAAAAAAAAATGCTACAAAAATCACACCATGGATTTAAACTCAAACAACCAAGTCATGGAAACGGAATGTATGGGTGCGAACACATTCGATAGGTAAATCAACTCAATCAATCATATGTGCACGATGCATATGTGTAGCCCTAACGAATGATCATCAAAAGTATCCTTAGGTGTAAAAATTTGTTGAAGTTAGATGACATCGTCTTATACAAATCAACAAATCAAAGTCAAATGATTTTCACACCAATAACGTCCAAAACTATATAGCGCATTTTCAAGCATATCAAGGACGTGCAAACCCGTTTTAAATTCTCCAACCAAACTCCCTCAAATATATTATCTTTTAGAGGTAATCTAAATTCTCAAACTTTGGAGAATTGGTGCAAAAACCTAATTGGCCCATAATTGGCATGAATTTCTTTTTATTGCCTTTCAATTTTTTCGGGCTCTTTTAAACCTCTTTGGACCCCGGATAATAAAATACCTCCATTTTTTAGGTCCAATTTAACGGTGGCTTTTGCGCAAAGGATAGATAATTACCTTTCGCAACCCCTCCCCGTTTTTAAATAAAGCACACAAACTCACAAAATGGTTCTTATATCCACAATTTCCTTATCAAAAAAATTGTCGCGCTTGGTTCGTTTTAAGGACAGGATTGAAGTGAAAACACCCAACCAACATGTGATAAGACAAGCACAATAATCAAATAAATCCGTACATGTGTGCAATAAAGGAAACATGAGTCAAACATGTAGGAAGTAACAATTAATTACATCTTAATGACTCCAAACATTATAAAGCACAAGGATGAATTGACCTATTGTCTCAAAACACTATCAAATAGTCACATGTAAAATGGAATGATGTTGTGACTTGGTCATCCTAAGTCTTCATCCATAAACGGTGCAAACAAAATATAACAATCTTTTTGTATTTTCACAAAAATTTATCAAAATAAAATCTTATTGTATTTTTCAAAATTCTTCAAAAAAAATAAAACATACAAAAATTACATGTCACAACGCTAGTAAACATAAATATCATGAAACCAAAAAAAAACTAGCGTATGACGCACATGCGAACACAATCATCTATATGATATGGCAAGAGAAGAATCATGTGCAAGCAAACGAGAATCAACTTGTCTAAAATCTAGTGTATCCAAAAGTGATTTCCTAACCCAAGTGGATGTGAAACATCGTGTGGGGGCTTTGGAAACCACGGGAACACTAGACATAAACTTCCTAGGACTTCTTCCAAGATCAAAACAAAATCTCCTAAGGTGACCTTTCCTACCACAATGTGAACATGTGTAAACGAAAGGAATGTTACCTAAAGTGTGATCTTTTCTAATGTCCTTGGGATTAATTGACCCTCTAAAACAAATAATGGTTTTGGCTTTAGCACTAGAAGCATGAGAACAAGATGAACCATTACCATCATAATCAAACCTACTTGAATCGTTTAAATCATTTTTCATCTTCAAAATATTTGATTCAAGCAACAAATTAGACTCTTCCCAAGACAGGGATTGCTTTTTCAAATTTTCAACAATATCTAAAAGGGTATCCCTCTCCCCCTCAATTAAAGCAAACTTTTCCCTAAGAGACTCTTCACGTGCCACAAATTCATTGATTAAAATATTTTTTTTATCTTTGGCACAAACACAAACCATTGAATTTTTAAGGTCCTCCAATTCTTTTTCTAAAAATAGGACCCTTTCATCACTCTCCTTCTTGGACAATTTTAAAGAAACAAAGTCATGGTCCAAGGAAATAACCTTTTCACGATAAAAATCTCTTTGATTTTGAACCGTTTGCAAAAGATCCATCGCAGATTTAAAACAAGAATTTTCTTTTTCCAAAACTTTAATTCTTTTGCAAAGTTTCAAATTCAAAATTTTTAAATTTTCAGCATGGTCGTGAACTTTTTCAAAAATAGGCTCCTCATTAAACGGGTGTTCCATTGAAAAATTTACGATTTTTCACAAAACTGATTTTTCAAAAAAATCAATATCAAATAAATTTTTCAGAAAATAGAAATACGCAATAAATTAGCGTAACCTGCTCTGATACCAATTTGTAAACGTGAGTAGATAAATTGTATCAGAAAGTAAATCCTTGAAAAATCAGGATCACGCGATAAATTAGTGTAACCCGCTCTGATACTAATTTGACGACGTGAGAAGTCAAATTGTATAAAAAAAAAATCCTTTAAAAAACAGGATCACGCGATAAATTAGTGTAACCCGCTCTGATACCAATTTGTAAAACCGAATAGGTTCGGTGTGTGATAATTGATTTAAATTAAATTAAATTCGCAAGATTCCAAGTAACCCTTATTTAATTCGAGTCTATTTAGAAACAGCCCATAAATAAACAACTAAGTGTGTGTGTGTGTGTGTGTGTGTGTCAAACCATAAATAAATCATGCGACACAAAGTTAAGGAAAAATCCCCGCAGGGCAAAACCTTTTATTTCACTATAATAAGTAAATCGCAACTTACACAGATTACAATGAAATACAGTGACACACGAATACCCGCAGGCGTCGGTCGGTGTCGTTAGCAATGAATCCACACGCAGCGAACCCACATGAACCTCAGTCCAATTAACAAAGGAAGAACCGCAGCACTCCTCAATGACACGCAACCATAAACTTTGTAGAGACTCCCTTAGCAATGACACGCAGCCCTCGGTTGCAAAGATCTCTCCACAAAGGTTTGAACAAACACAAGGTTGTGTTCTTGGGTTACCAAAAAGATTCACAAAGGATTGGAAGAATTGCGTGAATCAAAACATGAGTCTTGGGACTCAAAAAATATGAAGACTAGAGTAATTTGGACTCTCAAAAACGTCTTTTAAAGTCTTGCAAAACTGCTCCCCCGAAGGTGGTTTAAATAGCAAAATAGATAAAGAGTTTTGTAAAATAAAAACACTTAAATTCTATCCAGCGTGCAGGTACCCCGAACCGGTTTGGGGTACCTTATGCGGTTTGGGGTACATCGGTTTGGGGTACCTTTCTGGTTTGGGGTTAAAAAAAATCAGCATTCTTCAAGGAATTTTCTCCAACTACAAAAGGTCATAACTCCTTCATCGTAGCTCGGATTGAGGTACCGTTTCTTCCAGTATCTTCGTTACGGCGAGATCTTCAACTTTCCAGTTGACCAGAGCTCCGGATTATGGATGTGAAATTACGAAAATGCCCTTGAACTCTCCTATCGTGCCTTTTTTCACTGTTTTGACTTCCCTTGCGTACCACTTGCATTAAGTCCCTAAAATCTTGGAACGTGAAGTCGTTGAGGCAGATGTGGGATACATTAATGGAGATGTTAAATGCTTGATTCTCGAAATTCGGATAGAGGTCGTCATGTGAGATCGTGAGGTGACGTGCCAAATGTAGCGGCGTACGACATACACAAAAGTAACATGTTGGACATGAGAAAAATGTCCTTACAAAAAGTATCCAAATACATTATACCAAAAGATAAAGAAGAGATTAAAGCCTCACCGACCTTTAATGTCGCACCGACCTAAAGAGATTAAATCCGCACCGATCTTTAAACAAACATTATATTGTGAATCGCTTCAAGTTAATCCAAAAATGAGGTTGGGATCCCCATCTGACTGTGAATCCACGGAGATAGGGCTAGTGCGCCTAAAATCTTATCATCCTTATTTTCATCGTCATCTGACTTCAAAATAGCCCAAGAATTTGAAGATGACAAAAACGGTTTAGTGGGTGCAGGAGTGGAAGTTGAAGAAGATGAAGATGAAATCTGGGAGGGTAGGAAACTCATTGTAAATGATCGAAGACGAAGAAAGGGAGACCAATAAATATTATGCCGTTCTGTTTTGATTTCGGCCGTGACGATAAGAAAAAAGGAGATAGAGAGGCAGAGAAATAAGTGAAGAGTTTAATAGCGGTGGGAAGAGAAAAAAAGGAGTTAAAAGGAAAAAAAAGCGTTGGAAAATGGAGAATGTACACGTGATAGAGATTAAAATATAGAGTGCTATGTGGACACTCTCAATGAGGAGGAGTCTTTAATGCTCATAAATGCCTTGTTTTGCATTTTATAGTATATAAAGATATGAAACTATCTGTTCGTTGAAGTGGGTATTTAGAAAATGAAGATGAGTGGTTTGCGGTAGGTGAGATAGGTTTGTGTGTTATCTATAGAAAAGTTGGAAAAGAGATGGCACTAAAATATTTTCCTAGGCGAATTTTGTCTAAGAAAATTTTAACTTAGAAAAATAAAATTTTGTGATGTTTAATAGCTTAGTTTTTCATGCTGGCAAAATTCTGTAATTTTTATATTTTTATGTTTGATAGACATAATTTGCCTACTGGAAAAGACTTATATTTCTACTTATATTGTTTGATAACTAAAAATTTTCACGAAAATTGAGAGTTTTGCCAATAAAAAAATTTACTTATTTTGTAATCTGTCCACTTTTTTGTTATCCATTTTTTTTTAATACTTAACACTTTTTTGTCTACATTTTCAGGATTATCATATGGTGTTAGATGCGAGTGTGGTGCTGGATGAGAAAGGATAGAAGAATGTAGGGTTCGTTTGATTGTAAGTTGACATATGAGTTGGATTAAAGTATTCAAGTTGGAAGAATATGCTTTATTTTGGATAATGGCACATTTATTTGGACAAAATCTATTGAAATTGAATGAATGTACTTGAATGGTGATGAAACATTATGGGCAAAGTTAATTTAAAATGGCCCGTTGATAATGTTGTGAAAATGTGTTTTGCAACCAAGTTTAATATAAAAAATACAAATAATAAAAAGCAAATTTCAGAACTCAAAATTCAATATTAAACTATACATAATAAACACATAGAAAAGAAATTTACATATTAATTACTTCGCGGTTTCTTGGTCAACCACGGATTGCAACATAATGCATTCTCATCACCCATGAACATGTTTGGCAGATGTTGTACAAAACCCATGCAGGAATTGAACCTTTTGTAGTCCAAAATTTTTGAATTTGATGTATACACTGGATCGACAAGTTCTGTATTTATAAAATGTTTACAATGCCAGCGCTGTAATCTTTTTTCCATCTATTCAATTTTCAATTGTATTAGACGGATACATTTCTCACTGTCTTTGGTTGGATCTTTGTAATATTTTGCTGATTTTGCTTGTGCCATGGGTGAACCATGCCAATTACAATAGCACTCTAAATCGCGGTGTCTATTATATAACCTAAGCCATTTCAAATGATCATCACAAGGAATATTTTTTTTAATTAAAGGTAAACATTTCATTACATGGCCAACATCACCTAAAGAATGTAGTGTGCATATAGAAATGTTTTCAAAAACCCTTTTCTCCCCAAATCAATTCCCTCCATGAGGATCTTTGTAGAATAATGGGCTAGTCAAAATGGGTGCAACATCCACAACATGGCCAATATCAAATGATGCCGATGCTTTGGATTTACGCTTAACCTTCATGCGCTATTTATTCCTCCCTACCATATTTAGGGTTGAAGTAATCCATTCACCCTCTATTTTAGGCGGTGAATCTTCATCGGGCATGTATATATTTTGGTTATCATCATCGATCTGTTTATGTCTAGCCATTTGATAGTGTGTGATATGACATTACCGTTTGTTTTATACTAGTATCAGACTTGCACTATTGAATCACGCGTCTGTGAAATTGTGTGTGGTTGAAAGTAGTTGGATTGAATTATTCATGACTTTGACTGTTCAAGCACATGGATGCTATTAATGTGCATTATGACGCACAAAAATTTTAACATATTGTGAATCACACTTTGTCCATTACTAGTATCAGACTTGCACTGTTGAATCACATGTGTTTGTGCAATTATGTGTGACTGAAAGTAGTTGGACTGAATTATTCATGACTATGATTGTTCAAGTGCATGGCAAGTCACATTCATTACAAATTTTGAAATGATAAATTTTGAAATGATAAATTTCAAACTTCAAGTCGCAAAAGTCAAATTTTGAAATGCTAAATTTCAAAGTTCATACTATAAAAGGATGTTTAGAAATTTTGAAATTTGAGTTTAGAAATTTTGAAATTTATGGTTACAAATTTCACATCATTCAAGGTTCATGTTGTTATATAATACTTTGTAATTGGGAAAAAATTTATAAATTGGCAAAAAGGTATTAACTATCTGATAATCCCACAAAACATTACGTCCCAAAATATTACTAGAACAAAGTTTACACAAACCGGACACCACACCTTACAAGAGAAAAGTTTACACAACACATTACATCCCAAAACATTACATCCCCTAACAACTATCCGATAATCCCACATCCAAAAGCATCTAAACGTAATACGTGGAGATAATGTCAAAGCATAATAGGAAGTAATAGTTAACAGACCATCTGATGAAGGACGATTACGGAGCTTGTTGTAATCCCATATACGTGAGAAAGAAAAGTCAGAGAACTCCATAAACACTAGGCCTAGTCCATTGTTGGCCTCAAATAAGGACATCATTCGCACAACATTCTCATTGTCTATATACATGCCCACTATCATTTCAAGGATACCCTACCAGTTAACTTGAGTTTGAGAGTCAACGTCAACCTGAAGCTCCATTGTGGTGGAAATCTACTTCGACGACTCAGTAATGACAGACAGTGCATGTGCACATTCTTCCTGGGGGTTCTCACGGTGACGACGAGCCTTCGCATTAGGGTCATGACTCTTACGCTTTATAGTGGGCCCACTCGATTGTTGAGTGTCTATCTCCAACCCAGCCGTTGGTAGGGTGTCGGTCTCCTGCGTAGACGTTGTTTCAGTGTCAGTGTCTATGCACGATTTATGAGTAACCTCCACATCTTCTATCCCTGAAAAATGATGATCATTAAAATAATTTTTACCACCAAAAATAATTATAACAATATCGGTATCTCGTAAAAATATTTGTACCATCCATGGGCAAGAACTAATATGCTCCCGATATAGCATTCACTACACCAAAAAGGCTAAACCAGCAAAAAAAACACGCATTTTTTGTCAAGATCTTTGACCATGACAACCTGTTGTCACGAAGTTATCACCATCAAAAATCGTGACAACCTTATAAAGTTGTCACGGTCAAAGACCGTGACACGTCCGTGATAATGTCAAAGTAAAAAACCTTCGCCGCTTCCCCTTTCCTTTCCCTCATTTCCCTTTGCCTCCATTTATGCGATTCTCTATCTCTCTCTATCTCTCTCTAACCCGCGATTCTCTCTCTATATATATTCCTTTAGTGTGTGTGTGTATCAGTGTGTGTACGTGAGCAGTGTGTGTGGGGGGGGGGGTGGTCACTATGTGTGCGTGTGTGGTATTAATTTTTTTGAAAAACTATGTGTATTGAAATTGTGTGTATTCAAATTGAAATTGAAATTATTGGTGTGTTTTGGGTATTATAAATTGAGATTGGTATTTTAAATTAAAATTGGTATTTCACCACACCCCTTAGGGCACCCTTGCTACACTGCCATTCCTTTTAGTCTGAAAAATGTCGGTCCATCGTACTAAAGAGAAGCTACAACCACCGTGTATGATCTTATCCACAAAGAGGTAGATGTTTATGTTGACGATATGATCATCAAGTCCAAAACTCGAAGAGGTCACATTCATTGCCTGAGGAAATTCTTCGAATGATTGTGTCAGTACTAGATGAAGCTCAACCCATAAAAATGTATATTCAGCGTTCCGAAGGGGAAACTCCTTGGTTCCATGGTTAGTGAAAGAGATATCAAATCAGGCCTTGCTAAACTCAAAGAAATTCTTGAAATTACACCACCTCGGATCGAGAAAGAAGTTCGTGGTTTCTTTGGAAAGCTCTAATACACCAGAAATTTCATCAATCAACTCACTTCTATCTATGAACCCATCTTCAAGCTCCGTCGAAAGTATTCAACCAGAGTATGGAATGAGTCATGTCAAGAAGCCTTCGATAAAATCAAGCAACACCTCACCCAACCTATGGTTCTCAAGCGATCGCATCCCAGTTTACCCCTTCTCTTGTCCCTAACTGTCATCGATACCATCAGTGCTATGTTATCCCAATACATTGAGGAGTCACGTAAGGAAATAGCCATCTACTATGGTAGTAAAAAATGTGCAGGATACGAAGTAAACTACAACGCATTGGAAAAGGATTGTACTGCCCTAGGCTGGGTCGCTCAGAAGCTTCGACACTGCATGATTGAATTTCCCATCAAGTTGGAATCCAATATACAGGCATCCATCTTACTTTCCATCGATTATTTTACCAAATGGGTTAAAGAGGAATCTTATGCGGTGTTAAATGTGAAGAAAGTAGCCAAGTTCATCAGAAATAATATCATCTATCGCTATAGGGTCCCTCATAAGCTTGTATCAAATAATGAGCTCCATTTCAAAGATGAAGTAATGAAGTAGTCGAAGAGTACAGAATCTAGAGACATAAGTCTTCTCCCCATTAACCATAAACTAATGGGGTTGTCGAAGCCTCTCACAAGAGACTCAAATACATAATTAGCAAGATGACTAACAGTTATAAAGATTGGACGGATCCAATCCCTTATTCTCTCTAGGTCTTCCACATAACTATTAGAACACCCATTGGGGATACCCTACTCCTTGGTGTATGGCATGAAACAAATCTTGTCTGTTAAGCTTGAGAAACCATCCCTACGGGTCATTCTTGAAAATTAAGTCGGAGAAGTTAATTATCAACAAAGTCATTACGACGAGCTCGCACTTTTGGATGAAAAGATACTGAGAGACTTATATCATATACAAAGGTACCATTGTTGCATTGCGCGGTCATTTAATTGGAAAGTCAAAGATCAAGGTGTGCGAGAAGGTGACCTTGCTCTCAAGGAAATCGTGGAACCCGTCTGGGAACCAATGGGGAAGTTCAATCCCAACTGGAGTGGTTCGTATATTATGAAAAAGATTTTATCGAGCTATTTCACTATGCTCATGGACCTTGACGAAGAATAAATGGCGTGCCCTGTCAACTTGGAACGTCTCAAGAAATTTTATCCCTAATACAGCTCTCATCGCGCTATGAAATTAAAATATCCGTTATATTCTTAATAAAAATATATTCCCTTATCCGTTTATAAGAACTTCGTAGAACCTGGTCCTCTCAAATACCCTTTTAAAGCTGATAAAAATAACTTTTATCCCCATAGAGGTACACAGGCAGCCCCAAAAGTCACTTTCGGTGCGGTCCTTTCTTTATCACAAAAGGATATTCTTTTTCTCCCATCGATTATGAGAAAGAACGGTGCTATATGGATTTACTTGTGTAGTAGGTTACTCACAAATATTCACATTTTACCAACCTATATCTTTATTTAATTTAAAGTGAATATTTAAGATTGTATGAATTCAAATTCAAACCAAATCTCCACACCAAATAAGAATAAGAATAAATAGAGTACAAATTACTTTCGGGAAAAAACCTTTAATTCAACCCTTTTTAAGACTCAACAGAATATGAAAGGCTTATAGACAACTTAGAGCTCCACTAATTTTAATTTTATGGTATCTTTGAATCTTCAACAGAAAGTGATGCAGTCCAGCACCACCCAGAGGAAGAAAATCTTCCCTCAGTATCCACTGATCAGCCTTTAGAATATGCAACTTCTTTCTTCTTGAACTGTAAAGCTTCAACTCCACAAATCAATAGTAGAGAACTTATCTACAAGGGTTTAGAAATTTGGATTGTGTTGTTCTTGATTTAGCAAAGTGATCCCAAAAGATCTGAAGGGTTTGGACGAAAAAATTATAGAGTTTGATCACAAAAAGAACTCTAAAAAGTCTTGTTGAAAAGTATAATCCCGCATCTCTATTTATATGAAAATTTATTGCAAAGAGATAGGGATTAAATATTTGAAAAATATTTTTCAAATAATAAAAATATACGTACTCGTTTGAACGAACTGCCATCTCGTTCGAACAAAGTACCAACTTTCATTCAAACGTCTTCCAACGAGACTTCGAACAAAATTCCATAGCTGAACCAAAAGGCATCGCTTCAGAATTCGTTCGGACTAAGGAAACTCATTCTAATGACCAACAACATCTCATTTGAATGACATGTCAATTCGTTCTAACGAACTAGCGAGATTTTTAAAAAAAATTAAAAATCATTTTAAAACCATTTTGAAAACTTTTTAAAACAAACTCTATTAAAAATGACCCGTGGATATTTTAAGCTTTACCAAACCACCTTATAACTCTTCACGGGTAAGGTTATAACAAACGATCTTCAATCTTTAAAAATTTCACCAACGATTCTTATCTTCGAAGACTTGAGAAAGGTCATGAAGGTGTTATGGGGTATAGTGAGATGAGCCAAATAAAAAATAAAATGTGAAATTATAAATTTGTCTCTTACAAGCCCTTTGGATATTCCGGAAAAAAAATTGAAGCCAAATTGGCCCCTAAGATTAATACAATTAATGCCTCCCAAAATAAGAAACGGAAAGCCATAAATGTAAATGTCTTCAACTGAAAGTTTCTATCTTGGGTGGTCCATGAAATCATCAGCAAGGCAGAATGGCCTATACACATGAGGCAAAAGAAATACCGTGAATAAAAACTGCTCCTAAATTTGTTCTCCCCCTTTTTTGTTCGTAATAGACGAGTGTTAGACACTAAGCGTGAAAATTAGCATCACTCGAATCCAAATTAAATAACGTCATAATTATAATCAGTTAATCATATGCGATGAGATTCCCAAAAGCCTTTCAAATAATTATTTTTTAAAATTTTCAAATCTTTTCTAGTGTAAAAAAACTATATGTATAACAAGTTTATATAGGTACATATACATTAGACCATGGAATAACACTAAAATGTCTGAATCGCGAAAATGAAATGTAATTGTGTGAATATTCTACACGAGAAAATCAACATAGGCATTCATAACATAGGTGCACGAAGTTAATGAGATAGTCCTAAAGAAAGAACTCAATTTTAACCTTAGGTGTAATAGTGTTGAACATAAATAAAGTTGGCTCAACTTATGCAACATGCCTTGAATTTAAATTCTTCTCAAAATAATAATGCCAGACTATTTAATACTTTTTAAGAGAGTCCGTTGTGCAAATTAATCGAGCTTCTACTTTATAAAGCCCTCAAAATCTCACATATTTAAGAATTCACTCTCAAATTTTGAAGATATCATAATGCTCATATGAAGTGAAGTATCAATGAAAATAAAATGTCATTGGCACTTCTGTATTTATGTGTCGTTAATCTTTTAGGCTCTTTTTCCAAGTGGTGGCCACACAAAGAGAAATTTCTTTTTCGTAGCCCCTTTCAATTACTTAACATATAACAAAAAAATTCTAAAAATAAAATTTGGGCAATGGTTCTTACAAGTATAACTTTTCTCTAGTACATTTGGTTCGTTATTAAACACTTTTGAGATGAGAAAACCTTATTCGACATATGACAAGTAAGTACAATGTTGGAAAAGTCAATGAATATGTGCTATAAAGGTCATAGAAAGTCTAGCATAAAGAAAGTAATCAACAATGAACAACAAAATGCTAGCCATTCATTCTTGAGAACACTAAAGAAACGAAGCCATATATGAAAACACCATGAAAAAGTCACATGAATGGATGGAATGTGTGACACCCCTCCTATTTTAACAGTGGGTGATCAGTCTTTCATTAAATCAAACAATAATCTCATCTGGTTCATTCTTATCATCACTGTCAAAAACCTTTTTAATTACTAATCACCTATGTCAAATTAAGCCGGTGCCAAATTTTATCTTTCATTATTATAACAACATGTGGAAATAAATTAAATGAACAAAATCATCCACACAAACATAGTCTAAACAATCACACGACATATATATAACTAAATGAGTAATACCGAATAAACCATAGGTTCGCAAAATAAATAATCTAATCACAAGTCTGTCAAAATAGAACTGAATCTAAGTGAAGTCTGGTAAATAACAGGAGAAGTAAATAGTATGAAGGGCATCATTCCCAAATGAAATATTGAAGAATCACTATCTAGAAATGAATGATCTGAAGCGTCTAAATAAACTCCTGCAAGCCTCCATAAATGCTGCAGCTACGCATCCCTGGATAGAATCATCAAGATGGGCGTCCTTGTGGATGGACACCTAAGAGGTTTTAAAAATATTTGACATGGGTCAGAGCCCAAGAAAATAGTTTAAAAATATTTTACACGTGTTTAAATCACAGTATAAATCAGTTATTAGATACACATGTTAGTTCAACGTACACTCCCTTCAGTTCGTCACCTCCCAACTGTAATACCCCGCCCGCCCGGGGAGAGCGAACAGAGCGCTACTGTCGATAAAACTAACTGAATCCACAATACAACAAGGTATAGAGCATCTAAATCCCAAAAAACAAAAGATAAACCACTAATCTCAAATCTCTTCAAATAAATACAACAAGTCTCTTGAATTAAAAAAATGCAACATCTAACTCGAAAAATAAATACAAATCTCCAATGCTCTATGCATCAAAATAATACAATCTTCTCTCTTGTATTAAAAATCTTTCCAAAATAATCCTCGCTAAAATCAATCTCCATAGTTCCCCAAAATCCGCGCTAACCTGCCACTAAAAGAAAATATGGGGAAGTACACAATACGACAGGAAAGATGCTCAACAAATACATGTTAGCGATGAATAAATCGTAACAATACGAGTACAAATATTCAAATCAAATGTGAATCTCATAAGCATTTTATCCATATAATTTCTCAACAAAACATTAGCCGAGTCACCAGGCCTCATCACCGTACCGCGCCTATGCATTTTTAAGCATATCCAAAAAAAGGAATATTGGCGGGTGCCCAACCTCAGTGCCAAATTAAAATATCATGACAACATGCTCAACACCAAATACAATACCACATGATTCGAAATTAGATTCCAATAAATATTTTCAGATTTTCAAATGAATTTATCAATTCAAATATGAGTCAATAATCACAAGAAAACAATGAGAATAATACTCACGAGATTTAGGAGCATATTGTATAAAACTCCATACCTTAAACCACCAACAAGAACCAACAACAATCTGCCCAGAACTCACAGAATAAACCATCAAAAATCTGCTCCAAGAATCATAAAAAAATTTCTCTAAGAACAACCTCAAAACATCCCCAAGAACACCTCCAAAAACCTAAGGTTGAATGCATAAATTAAAGGGGCAAAGTGTGTATAAAAGAGAGGAATTAAAAACATGTTTGCTGCCAAAAAGTTGTACCAAAAAGGGTCACCCACGACTTTATGTTATAAGGCAAAACCAAAAGAGTTGGAAACAAAACGAACTCTCAAAATTTCTTGCAGCGCACGTTTTCTGAAGGCATCGATCGATCGATGCCCAAGCGTCAATCGATCGATCACCTCGAAAAACTGACAGTTCCCCTTAAAAATGCCTATAAGGCAAAATATTAAAAATTCCACTAAAAATCCATTTTAAATCCGATTTCAATTCCGTTTGAAGTTCTAATCTTCTAAAATCATAACCAAGATATTTAACTAATAAAAATTTTAAAATTCAAAAATTTATTTTTCCTCTATATTTTGAAAATACTTCAAAAATTACGCGGGTTGTTACACTTCCCCACTAACAATGGAATTTCACCCTCGAAATTCGTCGAATACTTAACTCTAAAAAATTAGGCCAACAATCTCCAAAAATAATCTCGTCACCAAAAAAAATTCCTCACATCTAATCTAGATGCCTAACGCGAAACGATTCTCTAAAAATTTCTATCTCCACAATACGCACCACAAAAATACAACATACCCAAATTTCAAGACCCGAGGGTGGTCGTATAACTAAGCTCTAATACCATTCTGTAACACCCCGTCGTACGGGGAAAGCGAACGGAGCGCTACTGTCGATAAAACTAACTAAATCCATAATACAACAAGGTATAGAGCATCTAAATCCCAAACAACAAAAGAGAAACCACTAATCTCAAATCTCTTCAAATAAATACAATAAGTCTCTTGAATTAAAAAATGCAATATCTAAATTAGATTCCAACAAATATTTTGAGATTTCCAAATGAATTTATCAATTCAAATATGAGTCAATAATCACAAGAAAACAACGAGAATAATAATCGCGAGATTTAGGAGCATATTGTGTAAAATCCCATACCTTAAACCACCAATAAGAACCAACAACAATCTGCCCAGAACTCACAGAATAAGCCATAAAAAATCTTCACCAAGGATCATCAAAAACTCCTCCATGAACAACATCAAAATTGCCCCAAGAACACCTCCAAAAACCTAAGGTTGAATGCATAAATTAAAGGGTCAAAGTGTGTATAAAAGAGAGGAATTAAAAACATGTTTACTGCCAAAAAGTTGTAGCAAAAGGGTCACCCACGATCTTATTTTATAAGGCAAAGCCAAAAGAGTTGGAAACAAAACAAACTCTCAAAACTACTTGCAGCGCATGTTTTTTAAAGGCATCGATCGATCGATGCCCAGGCGTCGATCGATTGATCACCCCGGAAAACTCACAGTTCCCCTTAAAAATGCCTATGAGGCAAAATATTAAAAATTCCACTAAAAATCCATTTTAAATCCTATTTCAATTCCGTTTGAAGTTCTAATCTTCTAAAATCATAACCAACATATTTAACTAATAAAAATTTTAAAATCCAAAAATTTATTTTTCCTCTATATTTTGAAAATACCCCAAAAATTACACGGGTTGTTACATCAACTAATGTGCACGCCTAACTCATCCTACCTAGATATGCTACCCATCCCAACTATAAAGACTATCTAACTAACCTCAAAAGGTATAACTCCCTCGCATGACACATACGACTCGCTACCACAATATCAATAATTAATATTTCCCACATACTATTATTAAATCAATTATTTAAGTTTCTCTACTTAAATTACTTTTAGATACACACAATCTAAGAGTTCAACTATCACACATAAGTAGATATATCCCAACTGTATATATTTATCATACATACAATATATACAACTATAGCATCCCTGAAATGATCCCTCATGATGTTGGCATACTCTAATATCAAGTCCACATACCTCTCGTACTAAATCAAGGACTATTGGTTCGGCATGTATCCTCTAACCCAAAATTAGTTAACACACAATGGAGGCAAACATGGTTCTAAGACTTTGGGATACGTACATACCTAACGTACCCAAACAACACGCTGCTCACACAAATACACACATAGTGAGATGCCCTAAGTTCCATGTTTCGGGGCACAAATCCAGACCTCTGCGCGAAAACCTCCGGATGGCAGGTAGCGTAGGTATGTTCATGCACAAAAACATATTATAATCATAGGTTTCCACACAACCCATATACATATTTATTCAGTAGGTATACATAAAACCCAATTATGTCAACCCAGACATAGTATATGTCACTCGTATACTCATCGTACCCTTAGTTACCATTATAACCTCAAGTAGTATATTTTCAAGGATCGCTCACTACCCTAAGGGTCCAAGTTACCCCTTAATTAATATCAGTAGCTATTAGACTCATACACTACTCGTTTGAGTCATTGTTTTACTCATCCCTCCGTAACCCGTTTCCAATTTTGTACGTTCAATAACTGTAGATATGTGTTCGATTCTCCCTAGCTTTAACTCATCTTGATTTATGTAAACCTAATCACCACCATATGCCTACTGACATTTAATATAATCCTCTTTATCATTTAGAGATGCTCCAAAAGTTCCCCCGTTAATTATTCAATAATTTAGGGTTAAAGAAAAAAAATTATGAATATGGCAATCCGAATTGATTCGCCCAAGGGATGAATCAATTCTCTTTCCAAGTCGATTCGCTCTTGGACCAAATCGATCCGAAAAGTGTTAGGTCATTTTCTCCAATACACTATTACGTTTTTCACCATTTTTCTTCAACCATACATTCATGATTCATGTTAAAACTCTCATACAATTTAACCCAACATCTAATATGAGTATAGGAACGGATCCCAATGAATTTTCATCATCACAACATCATTAAATTCCATAATTCATAAGATTAAATTCTCTAATTAATTCATGCAAACCCTAGTTTCATATTTCAAAAAATTTCTTCATAAACCAAGATTTTATTCTCTTATTTTATCCCAACAATTAAGATTTCAAAATACTAATTCCAGAATCAAAACCTATAACATGTTTTCTCATCATTAACATGAATATGGTCCACTATTTCTTCTAAAAATCATGAAATTGTGCTAGATATCTCAACTCCTAACATGAGTATTATAACTAATTGAAAATAAGCAAGATAAAAACTTGTCTTATATGGGAGTAATCTAATTTCATTTTTATGATAATGATTTGTTTGTCTTCCCTTCCAATCCACACTCCAACGATGGTGGTGAAAGTTTTAAGAGTCCTTTCCTAAGCTCCAAGAATGCTCTCCTTTTATTTTCTAATAGCCTCTAATGGTTTTCTATTCTTCTAACCCTAGACTCTTCCAACTACAAGTTGATAGAACGCTTGGAAATCCGTGTCTCCTTTAATCCTAGTATACCAAATGACTAAATTGCCCTCTAATGGTGTCGGTTAGGTCTGAAAATGCATCGGGGCCCAAACATCACACCCGGGTATACTATTTCGATTATTTTGAACCTTTCGGAGTCAACTGTGACCTCGAAATCACCATTCGAGTCACTCTAAAATAATTTTCTATCTCAATCTCATATATTCCACGCTCGACACTCGATTGAGATATATCGCTATCACATCACAATTACTCGTCATGACGTACAAATAATTATTTAATGTTCAATTAGTAATAATATTCAATAAACATTAATCAGTCTCTCTCCGATTAATATTATAATCAACATATAATATTTAATTCCATTAAATTATGTCACGCTTGTAATTTAAGAATTTATCGAATTAATTCAATTTTTAAATACTCAAAATACGGGGTGTTACATACTTGCCCCCTTACAATGGAATTTTTCCCTCAAAACTTGGACTTACCTGCGGTGAATAACTCTGGATACTGCTCATGCATCTCATCCTCCCGATCCCACATTAACTCGTCAAAACTGTGGTGCCCCCACTGAACTCTAACCAAGGGTACCACATTAGCTCGCAGCTTATGCTCATTATGATCAAGTATCACTATCGGTCTCTCCTCGTATAATATATCTGGTTGCAAGTCGATCTCCTCTAATGGATCATTCCAGAAGTCCCGATCACTCCTCGGGTAATACATTGTGGATCCACTATAGGTGCTCCAGTAGTCTCAACCTATACGCTATTGGTCCCACCCACTTAATAATAAAAAATGGTCCCACATATCTCGTCGCTAGCTTCCTCTTATTTCTAAATCTCATAACCCCCTTCATACGAGACACCCGTACTAGCACCTGGTCACCAACCTCAAGCTCTATGTGTCTCCTATCTACATCAATGTAACTCTTCTGCCTATCTTGAGATATACGTATGTGCCCTAGGATCAAGTCAATATTGGCAGTGGTGTCCTGAGTCATATCTGAACCCAACAACTTGTTGTCCCCAACCTCTAACCAGTAAGTGGGAAAATAAAAATGTCGATCATATAGTGTCTCGAATGGTTCCATGTCGATAGTGAAATGGTAGTAGTTGTTATATGCAAACTCCACCCAAGGAAGGTATTGCTCTCATCCTCCTCCACAGTCAAGTATGCACATATACAACATATCCTCTAGCATCTGATTAATCCTCTATGTTTACCCATTTTTTTATGGGTAATACGTTGTACTCAATTACAAATTCGTGCCCATAGTCTCCTGAAAGCTCTACCAAAAATGGGATACAAAGATCTTATCCTGATTGGACACAATATTAATCAAAAACCCATGTAGCCATACTATCTTGGTAATAAATAATTATGCATACTGCCTCATCTCAAAATCTGTGCTAATCGAAAGAAAATGGGACACCTTAGTCAATCGATCCACTATCACCCATATAGATTCATGACCTCGCTGTGATAACGGTAACCCAATAATAAAATCCATGTAGATACTCTCACACTTCCACACGGGAATCTTGAGTGGTTGTCATATCCCTATTGGTCTCTAGTGGTCTACCTTTACTAGCTGGCAGGTAGCACACTTCGAGATAAAATCCTTTATGTCCCGCTTCATTCCCGACCACTAATATTTCATGCGCATATCTTGATACATCTTATCCCCACCGAAATGTACCACAAATGTGGACTGATGAAACTCTGACATCACTGCATGCCGTAAATTCTCATCCTCTGGAACTAAGAGTCTCCCAAACCACCCTTCGAGCTGATCGAGTACGACTGTGCCCCATCAGCTAACAACTAGCGAATCTTGTCCTGGTAATACTAATCCCATGCATGTGCTCTCACCACCCTTATCACAATCTCGGGAGTGAGAACTAGTACGTACATGCACGCTCTGGCAACCTCATCATCATGTTGAAGATCTTTCCACTTCATCTTCCATACCTCCACTATCTCCCCCGCGAGCCGTCGGCTCAATGCGTATGTCACCATGTTAGCCATACCAGGATGATACTGGATATCAAACTGGTAATCCTTCACGAACACGAACCACCTCCTATGCCTCATGTTCAGATCTTTCTGCGTGAAAAGATATAGAAGGGATTTATGATCCATAAATAAAGTAAACTGCTCCCCCAATAGATAGTGCCTCTAAATCCTCAAGGCAAAGATAAGTACGGCCAACTCTAAGTCATGCGTGGGGTAATTCCTCTCGTGGGGCTTAAGCTTGGGGGATGCATAAGCTATATACCTCCCCTCCTGCTATAATACACACCCAAGTACCTGCGAGGATGCATCAGTGTAGACATGGTACTCCTCTCATCCCCTAAGCAGTGCAAGTACAGGTGCTGAAGTTAATTTGTCCTTTAGCTCGTCGAAAGCTAACTGACAATGGTCATCCAAAACAAACGACAACCCTTTGCGAGTTAGATTCATTAATGGACCCTCAATCTTCGAGAAACCCTGAATAAATTATTTATACTAACTGGCCAATCCAAAAAAGTTGCAAACCTCGATCAGTGTCGTGGGTTATCCCCACTCCCTCACCGTCGATACCTTACTCGAATCGACTGCTATTCCCCAATCAGACATAATGTGTCCCAAAACCTGCAACTCTTAAAGACAAACCCACACTTCTCAAATATAGCATATAACTAGTGCTCCTATAGTGTCTGTAAAACCATCTGCAAATGCTAGGTATGCTCATCCTCAGAGCGAGAGTAGACTAGAATATCATCGATAAACACAATCACAAACTGGTCAAGTAACTCTCTAAAGATTTGGTTCATCAAATCCATAAACACTGCTGGCGCATTAGTGAGCCCGAATGGCATCACCATAAACTCGTATAACGGATATCGTGTCAAAAAAGCAGTCTTAGGAACGTCCTCATTTCTGATGTGCAACTGATGATAATCAGACTTAGATAAATGTTAGAGAAGTACGCTGCTCCCCTCAACTAGTCGAACAGGTTATCAATCTGAGGCAGTTGGTACTTATTCCAGATCGTGACCTTGTTAGACACTTTAGAATCAATACAGAATTGAAGCGATCCATCCCTCTTCTTGACGAATAACACCGGTGCACCCCATGGTAAAGTACTCCTTCTGATAAAACCCTGCCCTAGGAGCTGCTGAATCTCCTCCCTCAACACTCTCATACCATATGGGGACATGCAATAAGGCGCTAGGGCTATAGGCCTCGTACCCGATTCTAGGTTAATCACGAACTCTATTTCTTGGCTTGGCGGTAGCCCCGGTATCTCCTAGAATACATCCTCAAAGTCCCTCATTACTGGAATTGAGTCTAATGAAACAACCACCTCCTATGAGTTATCCTCCTCAATGTAGTATAGATATGTGCTCGATCCTCCCTCAAGAAGAGTCGTCACCACTAAGAAAATCTTCTTCCCTAGAATTAAGAACACAATAGTCGTCTCGAAATAATCCACCATCCCCCCGGTATCCAGATAACCAGTTCATACCCAATATAACATCATAACCCTCCATATCTAACAGAAGGAGGTCGACATCTAAGCATAATCTACCTACATCGATGTCCACACCCCTACAGATTGAATGTATAAACAAACCACTACCCATCGATGAATCCACACACATAAGGAGATTATCGATTGTCTCTAATAGGCCAGCATCTCGTGCCAATCTGGTTGCTATGAAAGAATGTGATGCCCTAGTGTCAAATAGTATCCTACCCTCCTGCCCATGAATAAGAAATATACCCTCTACTACTGATGGTGACTGTGGGTCCTACTGTGTGAAAACATCTCGAACATTATAAATGCGTCCGTACTACAGTTGTCCCTATTGTGATGGGGTGGGTAGGGTTGGTGCTGCAGGTGGCCTTTGTGCCTGCTGCTCCTGCAGGGCACCCTATTGCTGCAGTGCTCTACCCTGTTGTGGGTAATCCCTCCTCTTGTGCCCTATCGGACCATAAATATAGCACTGTCTTTGAAACTCTCTTTGTCTCTCTTTGTCCACCTTCTCCCTCACTCAAAGTCTTCACATCACTCTCACTCTCTCCAGAATGATTCAACAAATTGTTAAGGCTATCAGGTTTATAAATCTCCTCACTGTCTTGGGATGAAATTGAAGTACTAACGTGACTGGCCATGAAAGCAATGCATGGTTCATGTGGTGATTCATCCACGGAATAAACTGACTCGACATCACTATTGCTAAAAGTGGTTTTGTATGCATATTTAACTTTTCCCTCTCTCTTTAGCTTAGTGGGACACTCATGGTCTTTGTGTTCTTTCCCCTCACATTAAAAACACCTCACTTGATCTTTATCCAAAACGTTATTGCCCTTGTTTTCTTTTTTATTTTTCTCAAAATCCTTATTTTCTTTCAAATAATTTTCTTTGTTGAATTTGGGAAATTTTTTAAATTTTTTTGCAAAAAGAACAAGATCATCAAGATCAAAATCATACTCGGAGTCAGAGTCTAAAGCCTTTTCTTTTTTCTTTGTTTTATCTGTTAAAGCTACCCCTTCCTTTTTCCTTTTAGTTTCAGAGAACATATCTAATTCATAAGTTTGAAGGTCTCCTATGAGTTCTTCCAACTTAAGAGTATCTAAAATTCCCAAAGATTTAAGGACACTAACCTTTATATTAAAACTTGATGAGAGTGATCTCAAATTCTTTTTAACAACCTTCGTCTGAGGACTTCTCTCACCCATATTAAAGCATAAATTCACTGTATCTGATAAACATTTATAGAATTCAACAAAAGTGTCAGACTCATTCATATATATGGTCTCAAACTATGAGGTGAGAAGTGTTCATAGTGTTGGTACCCTCATGAGTGAGTTAGAGGGTATCCCATCCATCCTTAGATGTGGTACACATAATAATGCGATGAAACTAATCGGGAGTGACTGCACCAAAAATTTCACTCTCAAGTCACGGGAGTTTTTAAAATCATCCTATGTCCAAGGAGTGACAAGTTTAAGACTTACGACATTGTTGTTAGTCATAGTGGGTGGTGTCCACCCTCTTTCACAAACAAGTCAGACTCTCTTGTCCATCGACTTTAGTGCCGGCCTCATTTGAGCATTTCAATATGCATAATTTGACTTATAAAAAACAGTTAGCCTATAATAGAAATTATATATATAATTCCAATTTAAAATCACATAATAAATTAGTGTAACCAACTCTGTTACTAATTTGAGAAAGCACATGGCTATATGGATTTTTTATATATTAGGTCACACACAATGATTCACTTATTATAAAATTTTATCTTGATTTAATTTAATGTGAACATGAAAGATTGTATGAAGTCAAATTCAAACCAAATCTCTAAACCACGCAGAAAGAAGAAGAATTAAAGGAAAATCCCTTTCGGGCAAATCATTTAATTGGCACTCTTTAAGACTCAACATAACATGACAGACTTATAGATAACTTAGAGCTGCACTAAGTTCAAAGATATGGCATTTTCGAATATTCAACAGAAAGTGATGCAGCCCATCACCACCCATAGGAAGAAGATCTTCCCTCAGTATCTAGATATCAGCCTTTGGAATATGAAATTCGCTTGTTCTTCAGCCGTAGAGCCTCAACTCCATAAATCAACAATAAATAATTTTTCTACAAGGGTTTAAAACTTTGGATTGTGTTGTTCTTGATTTAACAAAGTGATCTTAAAATATCCAAGGGGTTTGTATAAAAAAATATAGATTTTGATCACAAAAATAACTCTAAAAAGGCAAGTTAAAAATTATAATCCCACATCTCAATCTATAGCGAAACTTTTTGCAAAGATATAGGGATTAAAGAATTAGAAAAGATTTATTTAAAAAATAAGAACAAGCATAATCGTTCAAACATACTACCATCTAGTTCAAACGAAGTACATGCTTTCGTTCAAACGTCTTCCAATGAGACTTCGAATGAGATTCCAGAGCTGAACAAAAGGCGTCGCTTCAAAATTCATTCAAACAAAGGGAACTTGTTCTAACGACCAACAACATCTCATTCGAATGACATGTCAAGTCATTTCTAACGAACTAGCGAGAATTTTTAGAAAACTTTTAAAAATCATTTTATAACCATTTTGAAAACTCTTAAAAAAACTTTATTAAAAATGACCCCTGATTATTTTAAGATTTACCAAATTGCCTCATAACTCTTCTTGGGTAAATTTGTAACGAACGATCTTCAATCTTAGCAAATGTCACCAATGATTCATCTCTTCAAAGAATTAAGAATTATCATGAAGGTGCAGTGAGGTGTAACGAAAAATCCAAATAAAATAAAACGAGCAATCATAATTTTTTCTCTTACATATTTTTTTGTGAATTAATTACACTCACAATTGATGTCGTATGTGGGAATCAAGTTTATCCCTCTAATTCAGTTAAAGCTAGCAAACAAGAAATGTCTCACCCTTACAGTACACCTCTTCTAGTTAACAAGGTGGACTACCACCACACAGAGTAAGGTTTGACATCTACCTCAATAAGATCTAGAGCGCCCCTCACGCACGTTACCTCCCACAAGATTAGCACTCTGAGCAAAGTAGTGAGAAAACCAGATCCACTAAGATCTCACGGCTGTTCGATATGTATGTGTAAGATCAAGTTATTATGATTTCTCATAGCTTAGTAATTTTGGATTATCCCATTAAAAATTGAAGACTACACCCACATTGGCCTCCACGATCTTTGAAGACTTATTAGTGATCGAGCATTGTCTCCCGATTTTAAGTCGTTAGTATCATCACAAACATTTTATGGAGATATACGGGTTTGTGGTTTTTATTATTGCCCAGCCGAATTATATCCTGGGAGGTTTGTTTTTTACTCGAAGCATTTTTTTGTAAAATGATTTTTAAAACAAAAGTTCTTATTTTTTATCCCATTAGAACAAAATTTGTATCTCTTAAGAATGAGATTCTTCTCTCGTTCGAATGAGGTTAAACTCACTAGAACGAACTGCTATTTTTGTTGGAACGAAAGGGTGTCTATTTAACAAAACTACTCTCGTTAAAAAGACGATCGAACGAGATTAGGCTTTCATTCGAACTAGATGAATTGTGGTTAGAATGAAACCCTATTTCTATTCGAATGAGGTTGTATTTTTGTTCGAACAAAACCGTCGCCTCGTAAAATGTCTTTTCTTATAAATAGGATTATTTTGGCCAGTCTTTCACAAATCTTTTGGCAAAAATCATCTGTTATCTTTGCTCCAAAAGTTTTCATCTTTGTGTTTCATAAAAAATGCTTTTCTTTTCCAAATAATATATCCCTCATATGATTTGCTGAGTTTTGTCAAATCTAAGTTTCCATACAAAACATCAACTGTTGATTGTGGATTTGAGTCCCTTTTGCTAAAGAAGAAAGGATCTTGAATCCTAAGGATGATCGGTGGATATCGAGGGAACACTTCCTCTTATGGAAGCTGTTGGACTGTGCCATATCTGTTGGAGACTTAAAGAGCCCCTCATTATACTTAATGTAGCTCTAAGTAGTCTTGAGTAATTGAATCTGTTATACTCTCTACACTGTTGAAATACAGGGTTTGCCCGAAAGGGATTTTTCCTTACTTCTTCTGTGCTTGGTTTAATTGTGTGGTTTGGCTATTTAATTTGGACTTTATCTTACATGCACACCTTAATCTAATTAAGATAAAATTTGGATTAAAAATTGGGTCTTGTGCGTGAATAACCTAATATACGGTCTATCTATACGAACCAACTTTCTCAGTATAAATAATTGATACATCATCAAGAGGATTCCACACACCTATAAATGGAGGAAAACAGGTTTCTCCAATGATGCTTGAAAATGATAGAGTGGGATCTCCATTGAGATAAGAGCAAGCATCATGGTTGGATGCCTAGCCCTTAGTAGAGAAAAACTTGTAGCCGAGGAAGGAGTTCTCATCATGACTAGGAATATTCTTAGCACTAAATTCTCACGATAATACGTAATCAAGATAAAGGACATCGTAGATACGATAATCGAAGTCTAGTGCGGAAGGAGATGAATCAATACCCTGTTAATAGTGGGGATAGATTTACCAAAGAACTGTTTAGGAGGGTCCTCATCACTCAAATGAAATACCCTTTTTCAAAGAAAATTGAAGACATGAGCCCTGATGAAGTTTTTAACCCCAAGGTTTAAAGTTTATGACAGAAAGATCGATCCCATTGATCACGTGCGCTAGTACAGGCAATCCATGACGCTATAGAATCATAACGACGCCTTCAAATGCTACATATTCCCCTCAATCTTGGGGTATGTTAAGACAAAGTGGTTTGAGATTTTGCCACACAGGTTGGTCAATAACTTCAAATCATATATAGAAGGAATGGGTAAATTCGAATTTGAATCCACAAGACGAGTGGTGAAGCTGGTTGTGGAATTGGTATATTCAAGCAAGAAAAAGGCCAACCTAGGGTGTTCACCACCTGCAATAAGCACTCCCCTCAACTTCTAGACTTTTATCAACTATTCTCTATTGAAATGGGAGGGCTCCTTCTTCTTTGATAGAGCTAAAACTGTAGAAAAAATCATCATCAGCACATACCGCAATGAATATAGCAAAAGTATAAGGAAAAAAAGGAAAAATTAAACTATATTCCTCCCTCTCTCAGGGCATAAAAACCCTCTCTATTCTTCACCCTTAGGAATGGTGGGTGTTTCCAACTCCTAACAATAAAGCCTTGATTCCAGTATCACTTATTGAAATTAGGGATATTAATAACCAAACTCTATCTATTTTCCTTGCCTTTAGATAGAAAACCAAATCGGTCGTATGAGACCATGAATAACATTATTTCAGTTATGGGATCCCTATTTAGGTCCCATGTAGTTCATTAATTCTATAAAGTCCATTCATGATCCCCAAAGTGTTTGGGGCGCATTGGGCTGGAACAATATTGAAGAACTGCCAAAATTCTAAAAATAGTTGGTTAAGGGGAAAAGTTATGCCTTCTTCAACTACAAAGAGGGTGTGTATCTAGTGACCACCCTTTACGTTATAACAATCCAGCAGATCGTCGGCACATTCAATGGTCACCCATGCGGGAATCGAATATTTTTTTCCGTAAATTCTTCCATAGTCCTCTTATTCACGGAATAGACTATGTTCTTTTCCAGAAAAGAAACAGAAAAATAAAGATGTTCAAAAAGATGGAAGAACGAAGATATTTAAATAAATTGGAAAGGAAAAGTAGCTAAAGGGTGAATAAAACTTACAAACGAATTATAAAGGCTGAAGCTCTAAACATTTTGAATAAGTGAAAGGAGAAAATAGCGGTGGAAACTTTTGTTGAACTTGGCTCAGAACTTTAAACGTCTAATCACTTAGGAATGGGTACCAAGGCTTATTAAATACTACTGAATCTTCGTTTGTAAAAGATGGAGACTTTACCAGAGTACCCCTAATCAATTATGGAAATTACGAGCGTGTATTTTCAAGACTCAACAGTCAGGATATTGTCGACCAAATTTACAATTTCATCTTAAAAAATTTCCCAAATAAGATGCAATCTTAAATGATGATCAACCATATGGGCAGGCCAACTATCTGAGCCGACCAACCTCTCAAACCTCTCCGCTCAATCTAAGTCGAAAATATTTTGGGGGTAATTATGGGGTATGAACAGAACGGCCCGAATAGTCCGGATCTAGATAAAAGTCGGCCCACTACTAATGAATAGAGATTGTTATAAGAGATAACCCCCAAAGATGATCTCCACCTACATGGATCTCGGAGGGGATGATCATGAATCAGGTAGCGACCTAATCAACATAAGGAACAAGTCCTACACGACTATATCTCTCCCCTCTCTGTAAATGTACCTTACCCGACGGAAATATGTACATGCAATTCTTGTTATCAAGGAAATTCTTGTTATCAAATCAGAAAAGGGTAATGAGAAAATTGAAACACCTCATGGGTGTAAGTCATTGTCGAACCACGTAAATCCTTATCTTGTGAAATTATTTACTTTCTTCTCGGCGTTAACCACTTAGGATGATTTGGTTATGAATTAATTGCACTCACAATCACAACAAACCTGAATTAGCAATTGAATGGATCAAAACACTCTGATTGAGAATTAAAAATAGAAAGTAAAGATAAATAAATATTTTCTTGATGGAAACACATAATGTTAGATATTGTAAGCAAGCAGTAGTGAGAGAAAATAACATAATCATTTCTAATGATAATATGGAAATAATATCATGGATGAGACTCCATGATAACGATGAAAATTTTCATTGGTTTCCACGAAGAACTAATCAAATAGTGTATGTCATTAAAGAAGACCTCATTTTTTGATTCAAAGGTAGCCATTTATCACATTAAGTTGAAGGAACGGTATCAAGAGAAGGAAAGTTGCAATAACTTTGAATATAAATTTTTAAGGTTAATAATATGATACATATTTAAATTTTAAAAATGAGTTCAAAATTTTTATGAAACTAAATTAATAAAAAAGGCGATCTCTTTATCGATTAAAATTTCTCTCTTTAGTGTTAGTCGTCTATTAAGCCCGAAGATATTATGTGAAATTAACTTTTGAGGGATTATATCAAAATTTGTAATTAGTACGTGATACCATGTATGCAATCTCTATATTAATGAGCTTAAGTGTAACATAGTGGATTCAAAGTGAAATGTTTAGCATATATATATATATGTGTGTGTTTGTGTGTGTGTGGGGGGGGGGGGGGGGGGGTTGTCAGACACGAATTCAACCATGAGAGAGGATAAATAAATAAGTTTTATTATTTAACTTGGTGGAGGTGATCTCTATTATTAGGATATCATCTCATCTATGCCAATTTTATAAGAAAAGTCAATTCGGGAAAGGGCAAAATGAAAATTATATATATATATATATATATATATATATATATATATATATATATATATATATATTATGTAAATTTTTAACACAAGAGGAGGATGAAAGGGATGATCTTATAAATATGTATTTATACTCCGCACAAAATCCTCACCATTTTTATGATGATGGTCCCTAAAGTGTATTGATTTATGAAAAATATATACCAATTCATAACAAATATATTGATTTATGAAAAATATATACCAATTCATAACAAATATTTAACACTCTCTCATAGTCTGAACTTATCTCCTATATGAGAAGATGATAGGAACATCTCTCTCTCTCTCTCCCTCTCTAGAGAGAGAGAGCGTGGATCTCATACATACGAAGTACATATACCGCTGGTGCAAACCATTTTTTTTAGAATATTAAAAAATATTATTTTTTTAGTTGACTTTTTTGTGTGGTATTTTGACATTTCAAGGGACTCATATAAAAAAATCAACTCAAAATAACTTTTTTTTGCTATTTTTAAAAAAGGGGTTAAACTTTTGGAGATTTCAAAGTGCTTTAAAATGTGTGAAAGTTTGACAGATTTTTTTAAAATAGAAAATAACTTTATTTTGAGCTGATTTTTTATATGGGTCCCCTGAAATGTTTAACCGTCATATAAAAACTTCACCTGAAAATTACTATGTATACTTGGTATTTACTGGAGCATGTGTGTGTGTGTGTAACCAAACCCACCTTTATCCTTCCTTTCCCCAACACTTAGGAATCCATTCTTCTATAGTAGCTTGCCGTAGCGCATCATCAACATTAGAAATGAAAAATGAATCCCTCCGATCTAACTATTGATCCCACCGAAGAACTACGAGTGGGAAAGAAAGTCTATTGATTATCCGCTCGGAAACACGATGACTTGCACTGTTATTCAACGGATTCACCGATTGGTAAAAAAGTTTCATTTCTACCCACAAACACCCAACCTAGATTTTTCTCTTCCTTAGGTTTTCCTCCATGAATGCACCACCTAGGAAACCTACTCATATTTCAAGGGCACGACTTTTATTCAAGCTCAATCCACCTTCTATTGCATAACTTCAAAATTCTATAAACAAAGTACCAACCTAACCCAACCTAATAAGAATAATAGACTTTGGTTATCGAAAAATGATTCCAAAGGCGACAAAATTTCATTACTAGTTGTTGTCTTCCGCTACCATTTTCCAATATTATCAAATAGCATGGCATGGGGCTAAGGTAACATATAGATATTACTTAGTATTTTTTATTTACTTCATAATTAATTTTTTTATACTCATTAAATCGTTATAGTTCATAGTCAATATAATCAAAAGATACAACAAGACTAAATTAATCAACAGGATTAAAGGACGAGCTCTCTCGGTCAGCTTCTTCGCTGGAAGGTCCCTCTGGGCTGCCATGCTGAGTTACCTTAATCCCAAACACTATTGTAAAAGGGGGGATTATCTCTAATCTCAGGATTATCTTCAAGCCCCCTCTACATTTGCCCCTTCATGTGGAGATTTATTGTGGGAATAAGAAATGTCTGCACGAAAACTTCTCAATCCGATGAACCTTCTCTATATGAAAAAATTCTGGCATCTTTTCTTTCGTTACAACCACTGCAGTTTCTATCTCCAGAAAAAAGTAAAATTCTCCCCGGTGTATCTGAGTCAAATCGTTGCGGTTTATTGGCGCTTTGGCGAAGAGACATCGCAAATTTTTTCTGTTCACTGAGCTTCAACCGTTCTGGCCTGACTATTTGAAATTCTCCCGATACACTTGCTGACTTTTTCAGATACCCGTTTTGACTCTTGGTAAGTGAAATTCTCCTATTTGTGTCGATGTGGATTATAGTTGTAGGAGGTGAGTTTGTCGTTAGTATGTCCCCTACCATTGTGACTTGTGAAATTCTCCCTTGTAACGTTTCACCATGTTTAAAAAAGTAGAAATTCTCCTCGGTGTAGCTGAGTCATAATCAGACAACGTTGGGACTTGTGGCGAGGGGACATCGTAGGTTTTTTGAACCGTTGGGGCAGTGTCTTTGTTGGGATTTAGTGGATATGTATGATAAAAATTATGGTGCCAAAACTCAAACTTTCTTAAGAAGGCAACCCTTTCCATTCCCCAGGCGTTACTTCATTAATGATGTGGCGCTGTCTTTTCCACTGTCAAGACACTCCCCGAAGTGCCATCTTTCCATTTGAAATGATTATAGGCGGCCTTGCACTTGTGGTGGTGGGAAACTCAATGGACGAGTTCTTCAAAAGGTTTCAAACATCTACTTTTTTCAAAACCCTTCTCTTTCATTCGTCTTCTTCAAAACTCCCGTCTTCTTTAGAGAGAGAGACTTTGCCTAAAAACTCCATTGTTTCCCAGCCTTTTTCTCCTCATTCCTTTTTTCTGTAACCATTCTCACTTTCTATCCCCTCCATTATTTACTTCTCTGGTGCTTTTTCCTGAGCTTTTCTTATACTTCATTGCCATCTGCATTGGCCTCCTCAAGCAACCCTACCACATCTGCCACCAATGCTCTGTCTGCCACCCCTGTTGCCACCACCTCCACTGCCGCCTCCTTGACTGCTAACCACCAAGATCAGTTGCGCTTCTACCGTCGATCCCCTATATTCGGCAAGGGTAATGATTTTGCTAGGTTTTTCAAGACCTACATTTTAAACGCTAAGTATGATGCCATGACGCTTGGTGATGAAGACGAAAGTGCTGCTGACTGGGGATTTCTACCCCCAGAGGGGACTCTCCAATTTCATCTAGAGCGAGGGGACTTCCCGTGGTCCCACATTGAGTTCGAAGGGCCTACAGGCTCTATCGCTCACTTCGTTGTCTGGAACTCCCATATGTAGAGTTCCCACGCTGATACCCTCACCAAAATTGGGTTTCATTTGGCCAAGTGGTTTGGTGAGTTTACTCTGTCCACGAATAATATTGCCCTTCTTGTTCTGGTATCTTGCTGGAACATTACCACTTATGCATTCATTGTTGTGTGGGGTGAGTTTATGATAACGTTGGAAGACGTGTGTGAGCTCCTGGGCCTTGAGGCAATATGCCATAAGCCCTATTCTGATGAGGCCCTAGATGCCCAAGAGGCTACTGATTGTTTGGAGTTGGATTGTATATGTCGAAGGTGCATCGGCTCTTAAAACAAAGCCACTTTCACTCCTCTTATCAACTATTTCTTCAAGGATCCTTCTGAAGATAGTTCCTCTGATGCTGCCCCTGTTCAAGGTACATCACTGGAACTTCCTGCCTATATCCTTGTCATTCTTTGTCATTTCTTTTTAAGGGGGAAACCCAATGACCAACCTCGAAGGGACCTCATTAACATATCCCTCCATTTGGCCCGAGGTATCAAACTTCATCTGGATGAAATTTCTATGGTATCCTTCTACACGTGGCTTGATAGAACCCTTTTTGATATGGCGCGATCTCTTGGTCATTATAACTTGGCCAACTTTGCTAATTGTGTCCTTCTGATTGGCTTCCTTTATGTTCGTTTCCCCGCCGTAGCAGCCAAGACCAACCGCCCTCCTTCGGGTGAAGAAATTCTGCCCCCACACTCCTTTATTTATCACAAGAGACAAAGTAGAAAGGAGTTGACATCCATTATTGATCAGCTTGGGAATTTTGTGATGAGGCCTTACGAAGAGGATATCTTCCTCCACACTTGGGGTTTTTCACACATGAAGCACGGGTGGTCCAAGCAACTATCTTGGACATCATTGTTGAAGAACCTTCGCTAGTTATGGTCCTTCTATTTTTATTGGGGTACCTGCCTTTTTACACTGAGTGGGGATACACCAGCGAGCACTACAACCCCAATCGATGCAGCCATTAATTCAGTTTCTATCAAGGGGCTCCTCTCCTAGTTTTCTAATTATCTCATCATAAAGTCTCTTTTACTGAGGCATGCTCCCTGTTATGATCAATTTCTATATGGGGAGTAAGTTCTACCATAGCTGGATGAGTCACTATTCCAAGCATCACTAGGCAAGGGGACGTGACCCCTCTATTTGCAATAAAGTACTGGCTGAGACAACTGGCCCAAATTTCTGAGTTCATTGAGGAGGATCCCGTGTATCCTCCGATTCTTTCATTTTTTGCCCTGGAGCTGGGGCTGAAAGGTAATTTTGTTCTTGGAATTGAGTTCCCTCTAAGAAAAACCCCTAAGGTACCTCTCGCTGAGCTTCCTCCACATTGCCCCATGATCCTTACTATCACGTCCAAGCCTAAGATCGTTGCAACCCCCAAACAGCCTGCCCCTTCAACCGAAGCATCCACTAGAGAAGGGCCTTCCCAGCCAACAGCCAAAAGGACCAGGAAGTTCAAGAGTGGGACTTCCTCAAAATCTAAGTCCTCAAAATCCAAATCTTAAACTCACCTGCAAACCCCTTTGGAGGCATTCCCTATCGTCTCCGTTCCTCCTCCCATGTCTGCAGAGGTAATTGAAGAGCTAAGAAGGTAGGTTCAGGCTGAGGTGGAATGGATCAATGCTGAGTTTCAATGATGTGCTCCTGTCGTTCCTCCCTCTACTGCCTTCCCTACTATCCTGGTTTATCCAACTGAACCGGGGGCTAAGAGGAGGAAGAGTTCAAAGGCTCCTCAGGGAACTGGTGTTGTGGGTGCGAGGAAGAATACTTTGGGTACCAAGTCCCAGAGGAAATGAACCCCAGAGGTACATCTCTCCCCCGCTCCCTCTGTTGCTGCCCCCTCTCCTCCTTCACTAGTGGTTATATCCTACCATTCTCCCACTGTATCCGAGGTATGTATGTGTGTTGTTGATTTTATTCACATTTTTTTTCTAAGGCAAGCTGCATCTGTTTACCTCTTAATCACTCTGGTACAAGAAGTTGGAGAAGAAAGACCCATCCCCCCGTGAGCCCTTTCATGGGGGGACGTTTTATCTCTTCTCATACCGATATAACTCCTCCTCATTCTCCCATGATTGGTCTTACCTACTCTCTCCGTTAAACCTCTTAATGTGCGAAGGATGCTGTCTTGGGGGGAGTCTGTTGAGTCTGTGGGTATCTCTTCCCAACTAGAGATAACTCCCTCAGCTATTTCTGAATTATCATCTCCGCTTGAGGTTGGTCTTCCCCTCGTTCCAGCTGCGGGAAGTCCTCCCAAGGTAACATATAATCTATTACTTGTCAGGTCTCACATCTTTTTTCTTTTGCTATCCCTTTGTTTATCATGTTGAATTTAATTATGTTGGGATGCCTTAGGTTGAAATGGCGTCTTTGTTAGCTGACATTCTGCTTCCCACCGTGCTGACGAAACCCATAACTGCAGTTCCCCGTTTTGGTGCCATAACGGGGGTAAGTAACGCTTAGATGCATTTCTCCTTTTCTTCTATACTTGCTCCTCGTGTCTAACACCTAGCATCATGTTTGCAGCTTTCGCTAAGTCTTACCCTACCCTTTTCTCTTAGTGGTCTTCCTCTTTCCAAGGCCAAGGTTGATGTTTCTGCCCAGCATGGTGGTTCTTCGGTGCTACCCATGCTGGGGCATCATTTGGAGGTCCATCGTTTTCTTTAAGCGAAACTCCTACATTGGCCTTAATACCTTTTATTGGTGAGGGAGCTTTGCTGTCCGTTGAGGCTTTTTCAGTTAAGGGCTCCGTTGAGTCCTATAAGGAAATAAGCCTGCCCCCAACAGGTCCTACCGTTATGGCCTCCACGGTAACTCCCATTCTCGCTCTTGCTACTGCTCAGGTACTTCGTTAATTTCTCTGCATTTATCAACCTTTTAAACTTCACCTATGATGGTGGCTTAACACTGAAAACACTTGTTAAAATTTTGCATAAACTCCACCTATATTGGTGACTTAACAACGAAAAAGCTTGTTAAGGTTTTTTCATAAACTCCACCAATAACGGTGACTTAACAACGAAAACGCTTGTTAAGATTTTTCATAAACTCCACCTATAACGGTGACTTAACAACGAAAATGCTTTTTAAGATTTTTCATAAACTCCACATATATCGGTGACTTAACAATGAAAACACTTGTTAAGATTTTTCATAAACTCCACCCATATCGGTGACTTAACAACGAAAACACTTGTTAAGATTTTTTCATAAACTCCACCTATATTGGTGACTTAACAACGAAAACGCTTGTTAAGATTTTTCATAAACTCATTATTTCTTCTACCTGTTCTCAGATTGCTCAAGAGTATTCTCCACCAGTTCTTTCGCCCATTGCTTCACCCCATCGGGAACACATTATCTCAGTAGATTCTAGTCACAACGATCAAAGTTCCACGACTGGTGTTGCTGTCGAGAACGAATCTGGTTGTGAGATCCCTCTGTCCAACTTAGCTCCTCATGCCTTTTGCCTCGTGGTCCTTCAGCGTTCCCCTCAAATGATTGCTAGCCATCACTTGGCAGTTGAGCAACTTGTAAGCCACCATCCTAAGACTTTTACAGTGGATTGCCTGTGTTCCAATACCCCTGTAATGAGCTACAAACTTCAGGGCATGGCTACCGTTGTTGCTAAAATCGCCAGCACTCCCACTTCAAACGTCACCAGAGCCTTCCTCAACCAATTCTTGGGCTACCTGAGGGATTTGGGTCGGGATGGCTTCCGTTTTGATTAGCTTATTTCACACTTAAAAACTTTGAAGAGTCAGCGACTGGATAGTCAAAGGGAGATACTATAGAAATATCGGGAGGTTCAACGAGTTGAGGAGGCTAAGTTGGCAGAGCTAGTACCTCTACTTAAAGATGTTAATAAGGAGGTAGAATATGTCGAAGAAGCTCTACGGCTAGTTAAGCTGAAATGAGAGAAACTCCTCATCGAACGTACACAAGCGCAAATAAGATTGGAGGTTTCCATAGGTGCTCAACAGTCTTGTCTAGCAGTTTCTTCGGGCCTTTCTGGAGCTTTTTTCTCTACTTTAGATCTTTGGTTCCTCTTAGGTCAATGATTTTTTTGTAAAAATTTTCCTTTTCTTTTTTATGTAATTCTTGGGCAATAGCTCCCAATTTTGTAATGCCCCAAAGTTCATGAATGAGAGAAAAAAAATGTATGTTTTCCCATATCATTTCTTTGTGTTACAACTGTTTGTGTATGTTATGAAGTTCTATAATTCTTTCATCTCCACTCGAGATATAATAAAAAAGAACTTGTATATTTATAACAACAGCTAGATACATCAGTGGTCCAAACATAATTGCTTACACATGATAGACTTTCAACCATTTATTGTTAATCTTGATGGTTTGTCTTCTTCCATCTTAGAAATTAAGCAATAACCTGAGTCATGAGCTTCTTTTACAATGAAAGGTCCCTCCTAATTTGCTGCAAACTTAGGTATAGGAAGACCCCTGATTTGCTTCACTGCTGCCTTCAAAACGAGGTCTCCTTTCATGAATTTCCTTGGTCTCACCAGGTTATCATATGCCCTGGAGAGCTGCTTCGTGTACATTTAAAAGTATTGCATTACATTATCTTTATGTTCATCCAATGCTTCCAACTGCACTTTTCTATTATGAGGGAGCACGTTACTTCGCAAGGCATATTGAGCAGAGGGAACTTCCAACTCTATTGGGAGAATCGCCTCAGCCCCATAAATAAGGGAAAACAGGGTATACCCTGTGGGCTTCCTCTTGGTTGTTCGATAGGGCCACAACACAGCTGGTATCTTATCATCCTATGATCCTGGAAAATCCCCCATCATTTTAGCTAAAATATTAACCAAGGTTTTGTTAGTTTCCTCGACTTGACCATTGCCCTTTGGATATGCCATCGTTGAAGTATGATGAACAATGGAGTACTTGTTTGTGAGCATACCTCTGAATTGATGAAAGGGGTTCCAATATCTAAGAGGATAACCTTTGGAATCCCAAAATGGCAAATGATGTATTCTCTGATGAAGTTGATCACCACCCCCATTTTTGCCCTTCTCAGTGGTATCGCTTCAGCCCATTTTGTAAAACACTTTGTTACTACTAGTATCAATATCTTACCCCTCGAAGAAGGATGTATTTCCCCTACTAGGTTGAATGCCCGAGGGTAAAAATGATAAGGTGTGGCCAGGGAGTGTAGGTCCACCGATGGGGCATGGATCATATTTCCATGAAGTTGGCAAACCTTGCACTTTCGAACTAACTCAGCAGAGTCTTTCTCCATTATTGGCCAATAATACCCCAACGTCATCAACTGGTCACACAACTTGCCCCCTCTTATATGAGTTGGATCGTGCACCTATTTAAGGACTTCGGTTGCTTCTTCCTTTATGATGCAATTCAATGGCCTTTTAAATTAGCCCCTTCGATAAATCTGCCCCTCCTAAACGTTGAACCTCGGGGCCCTTATCTTAAGTCCCATCACATCAATCTTCTCCATTAGTATGACTCCATCTCTAATGAAGTCAATATAAGGTTGCCTCCAGTAAGGTTGAGCTTCAATGAAATGACATTCAGCTTCTTCGAAGAATAATTGGCACTTAGCGCACTTTTGTTATACCTCCACTGCGTCCTATTTCATTCTAGGCCAGAAATAACCCTCCCTTTGAATTCTCCTATAAAGAGGTATCTCGGTTGTTTTGCAGTGCTCTTTATGTGTCTTCTTCAACCTCCATTCTGCTTCTTCTGGGACGATGCATCTTAATAACCATCCCCCTGTATTTCTGAAGTAAAGATTTCCCTAGTTTGTGAAGTATTAGGCTAGTTCCCTCAGCTCCATTGCTCCTTCTCTAGATTCTAGTTGATTTATAATCTTTCCCCTCTAGTCGTCGTCCTCCTCCATCGGCTGAATTAACTTTACCATTGAAGGAGTCGTTCTTCGTTGAATCATGACTATAGTTGTATCGTTCCTCGTGACCATTTTCTGGGCAATGGTGGCATAGGTGTCTGGATGTCGATTCATCGTTCATGGATGTCTCTTAATCTTGGTATGATGGAACTGGCTGATAAGCCTCTGAATGATTATTCGATATGTCACCAGGCTCAGGTGTTTCAACGCATATTCTCTATTAAATTATTGAATTACCAAGATCGAATCACCTTTGATACAAAGTGAACGAATCCCCCGTCGAAGGGCCTCCAAAAACCCCACTACTAACGCTTCATACTCTGTTTCATTGTTGGAACAAGGGAAATCTAATTTGTAGTAAAGGCAAATCTCCTCCATTCCTTTTGAAAGAACAACCCCTGCCCCTCCTTTCTTTTTCGCCGAAGATCCATCAAACTGCATCGTCCATTCTTCATCACTTGCATCCAAGTAATTGGCATGTAAGTCATCTCCTGGAATACTTTCTTTTAGTGGCTCAAATGTTCCAAAGGGGAAGATTGCCAAAAAGTCAGCGTACGCCTGGATCTTGATCGCACGAGGAACCACACACTTCAAGTCATATTCTGAGAGGATGAGGAACCACCTAGATGCTCTACCAATTAATATAGTTCTTGCCATCAAATACTTAATAGGATCACATCTAGTTACAATATGAATTGTAAAAGATATCATATAATGTCTAAGTTTTTGTGCTATAAAGACTAAGGCTAATCAATGCCTTTCCAAGCTACTATATTTGACCTCTGGCCCGTGTATGATTTTGCTGGGGTAGTAAACTGGTCATTCTTGCCCGTCAATCTTTTATGCTAGAAAATCTCCAACAGACCTCGTGGTGGATGTGAGGTATAGCTGCAACGGTATTCCCTCCTTTGGGGGAACCATGGTCTGTGGTGAAACGAGCAATTTCTTCAGCCCAGCGAGAGACTCCTGGTGAACCCACTCCCACTTGAATTTCGTGTCCTTTTGCAACACCTGCATCAACGGGTGTGCCATTTCATCTAATTCAGGCATAAATCTCCTAAGATAGGAAACTTTACCGAGGAAACTCATCAGATCCTTCGCCGTTCTTGGACTTGGCATCTCCAAGATCGCTCGATGTTTGTCCTGGCCCATCTGCACCCCTTATTTATCAACAACTAAGTCTAGAAATTTTCCACTTGGTACTCCGTAGATGCACTTTAGTGGGTTCATCTTCAATTTATACTTCCTACATTAGGCAAACACCTTTCTCAAATCGCTCAGATGGGACTCCTCCTTCCTCGATTTGATGACTAAATCATCCACATAAAATTCCACAAATTTGTGAAAGAAGTCATAGAAAATGGCCATCATTGTTATTTGATAAGTAGCCCCAGCATTCTTGAGTCCAAACGGCATCACCTTGCACATAAAGTTGCCCAATGGGGTTCTAAACGCTGTTTTCTCTGCATTCATAGGGTCCATCTTGATCTGGTTGTTCCCTACATACCCATCCATGAAGCTGTATATCTCATGTCCAACCGTTGCATCTATCAGGCTATCGATGGAGGGCAGAGGGAACTCATCCTTGGGGCAAGCACTATTCAAGTCTCTGAAATCCACGCAGATCCTTATTTGATTCTTGTCTTTCTTTCCCACTAGGATAATACTGGATAGCCAAAGTGGGTGTTGTATCGATTTGATGAACCCTAACATCACTAAGCATTGGACCTCTTCTTTGATCTTCAAGTCTAGCTCAGGATTGTGCGTTTTCATTGCTTGTTTCACTGGAATGGCTGAGGCACCACGTTCAACTTGTGGAAGCTCACTTCCTTATCCACCCCTTCCATATCTGTGTACTTCCATGCAAAAATGTCTATGAATTACTGAATTAACTCAACTAAGGCCTCTCGTTTCTCTTTATTGAGATCTTTCGAGACAAAAATAGGCCTTAGATCCTCCCTTTCTTTCGCCAGGTTCAACTGCTCCAACTCTTATGCCTACGGTTTCGGTTGATCTTCCATGTAATCTGGTTCCTCGGCGACTTCTTCCACAAATTACTCTTTGTCGGAGTTTTCTATCACCATACATTTCCCCGTTGATCTACCAGAAAGCATTCATATATCGGGTCAGCCTCATTATCAGTTTCTTCGGCCACCCACTCACACTATTATAATCAATAAACCACATTTCCTTCTTCGGTAACTACCTTTTTTCATTATATACTAGTAGTCACCACTGCCTTACTTTTCTTCTCTCTAGAAGCCTCAGCAACTCATCCACCTAAAAATCGACTCATCATGCTTTTTCGTTTAACCTCATGATCCATTGGGTCCACTCTAGGCCTCGTCTTGTCTATGAGTTATTTCAAAATGTTCTGAGGTCGAGGGGCCACCTAATGGGCTTCTTCGGCCATCACTCCTATGCTGCTTGCAACCTCTTTATTCTGCTCATTCAGAGGCCCCATCTTTTCTCTGATCGAGGGAACCTATGCCCCCTCCATTCTTCTCATTAGGACCCGAACATCCTCCTCCAATTCCGTGTATAATGTTGCATCTACCAAGTGACCTTCCTCAATAGCGAAGGGTCTCTTTGTAGCCCTAATGGTCACCTTAATTCCTTGATATTCGCCTTGGTGCATTGGTTATACGTCGAAGGAACTAGCCCTTGGTTGTGCATCCACACTCTTCCTATCAGCAAATGGTAGGAAGTTGCACTCTCTATTATGTGGAACTTGATATGGGAACTCAGATTTCCCATCGCAATCCTAACATTTACGTACCCAATAGACTTGGAAGACTGGTTATCATATCCCAAAATTACCAAAGGCATGGGGACTAACCTTTCTTATGAAATATTGGCTGCGTGGAAAGAGTTGATTGGCATGATATTGATGGAAGCTCCCCTATCCATAAGAGTCCTTGCAAAACTAACTTCGTTGACGCTGGCGGTCACATATAATGGCATGTTATGAGGGAGCCTTACGGCCCTATCTTCATAACTGAAAGTTACTTCTAACAGATTCCTATTTACCAACCTGTCCATGGGTCCCTTCTATCTCAGCGAAGGGACTGCATTCTTCCTCGTAATGTCAAGTATTGCCTGGGCTATTTCCAATTTACTCTCCTTCGGTATCCCTACTTGGTCGAAGAACCTGGTGAACTTTGGGGATTTTGAAACTTCACAGTATTCTATAATTGGGTCTACTTCCTCACCTTCAACATTGTATACATCCTCCGCGTCTTTAGTGCTTTCTTCATCGTAGGCTATTACTACATTAGCCATTCCCTTAGTACAATCTTCTAAAACTTTTTTGAACTCCACCTGCTTCATCGTTAGCTCTCTTTCTTCTCTCTCTTCCTCCTCATCATAGACCACCACTAGATTGGCCCCATGTGCTGGGAGTGAGTTGTTGTTAACGTTCTGTTGAGGTATTTGCAATGTCCCTGCCTTCATATACTTGTCAATGATTCTTCTTAGCATGAAATAGCTCTCTGTTGGATGATGGATCTTCCGATGAATCTCACAATATTTGAGATTCGCCTTTGTTACAGCATCGGGTTCCCCAACGAGAATGCCCTTTGTTTTGTAGACCATTCTTCCTTGGACCATTGCATTATAACAGCTGAAAGCCTCCTTCACTAGACAAGGCAATGGTGGTGGGTCCTCCCTGTCTCTTCCAAACTTCCTCTTGTTATCCTTTTTCGGCACCTTACCCCCATCTGCTCCCTCGGTGTACCTTACCCATGGGGGCTGAGACCTCCCCCCCACAGGTTGTATCAGCTGCCTAAACATCATGGGTACCACCACTGGGTTTGGTGGCACCACCAATGAGATATTTCTTGCTGCCTTTAGGAACGCCAAAAAATTCCCCTCGCGCGTCTCATTAATGAGATAGCAGATGTACTCAGGAAACATCCATTCCACGCAGATCTGCAATAACTTGGACTTTTTAGGCTCCTCCCTCACATCAAGGGGCTTTTCCCTAAACTTTCGAACATAAGCCACCATTTCTTCCTCGGGTTGTTGCTTATCCCTCCCTAATTGGGTCAAAGTAAACTCATCTTCCGCCAGAAAGAACTTTTGGACAAACAAAAAGTGCATCTCCTCCCATGTGGAAACACTCTTGGGAGCTAAGTGAGAATACCAAGTGTATGCCTTATCGGTTAAGGATTTAGAAAATTCTCTTAACTTGAGTTTCTTATTATTTCAATGTGCCCCTAAGTTTTTAACGAAGCGTTTGATATGTTCCTTCGGATTTCCACCCTTTCCTGTGTCTTTTTCAAAAATATGATGAATATAATCTTTTGGGTATGGCTCATCATTGTATTCCTAGGGGTAAGGCGTTTGAAAATCAACATAGGCGAAGCTACCTCGCCCGCAGATTGCGAGGAGTCTTGCATGAAATTCAGCATCTCTTTATGCATCTCCTTCCTCATCTCTTCCATGGGCGAAGCCATTGAAGCAACAACCAACGGAACTATAAGTTGTGTGCCCATTGCAGTTGGAGAAGTCATCACAGTTGGGGCCGTTGATACTCCTGGGGTTCCCACGATTGGATTTACAACAGGGGGTATACTTACTGGGACCGTTCTCGTTATGACCGCACTTGGTGGGGCTATTCGGGCTACCCTTGGTGTCACAAAGGAGTTGGCTTCAAATCCTCCCAACACCGTTAAAGCTACGGGAGTTTGTAGAAACTCATAGAACTTATTTATAAGAAGTACCACTTGAGATGGTCCCAACCCGACGCTCGTTGAAACCTGTGCTGCTCCTGGGCACCTTCTACCACCTAAACTGGAGGTACTTCTACCCGAGGAATCCCATCCCTAAAGCCTTTAGCTCTCTCGCCTCCTTTTCTTCATTACGTTGAATGTCATCAAAGTTAAGCCTTCGATTAACGTTATCTTGCACCATACTCCTTGCTTAAAAGAATGCTTCCCCAGCAGAGTCGCCAAATGTAAGAGGGTAGTTTAGATTAAATGGAGGTGTAACCCCTTTTGAGTATGGTAATGATAAGTTAAGTAGCAACACTATTGATTAACCATAGTACATGCAAGCATGACTCAATGAAGATAGACTCAGTTTAAACTCACAAATCTCTCGTGTATAACTCAGAAAGTAATAATGAACTTAGAAGCAACTTTTCTTAGAGGGAGAGAGAAAATGAGCACCCGAGATACACCTTGGTAGGCAGCAAAATACCCCTACCACCCTCAATGATCTCTGTCAAATATTAAAGCTTCATAATAAATGACAATGGTCGGTGACTAGACTCTCTGGTTCATAATAAATCTCTCTCGTATTAACTTCTGAACTCAAAATCATAATAATCATCTCCTCATAGGTGGTTGGGGTCCTTAAATAGCCCCCCAACTACCCCCGAGGCAACTCGGACATTCTTACTTGTGAAATACATCCCTCATACTTTATGTCACAAGTATTAAATACGTGATGCACTAGTTATCTCCGTGTCATAAGAATTAAATGCCAAGACATGCCTTTTGCCTAACCACTGTGTGTCAGGGGGCTGCCATCACAGAGGTGGCTCACCAACTGTCTGACAGCCACAAATACCACGGTGGTTTACTCAAGTGCAGGTCTGACATTGCCTAGCTAGTTAGTGACATCAGATAAAGTGGATGTCACATTAAGTAGAGGGTTATTTGGCTCATAGCTCAACGCCCGATGGAACTAAAGGTTGCTCCCCCCGAGGTTCCATGGTTAGGGTCTTTCGGTGTTTTACCAGGTGTATCTAAGATGGTCAGGACAAGCCCCAGTGGTTCCTCACTTCTCAATCCTCCAAACCAAGTCCCTCTGAAGTTCCCATGGTGAGGTCGTTCGATAGAGCATGAAAGCTCTCCCAGGCCCTACCAAGCCTGGTATCTCGCGAGTACCGCTCGACCTCACACATAACCAATATACTCATTACAATCGTTATAGCTCATAGTCACTATAATCAAAAGATACAACAGAACTAAATTAATCAACAGGACTAAATGACGAGCTCTCTCGGTCAGCTTCTTTGCTGGAAGGTCCCTCCGGGTTGCCACGCTGAGTTGCCTTAATCCCAAACACTGTTGTAAAAGGGGGGATTATCTCTAATCTCAGGATTATCTTCAATCACCCTCTACAGAACCTAGATCCTAACAAGTGTAAATACATATCCACTTGTGGATTTGGAATCCTTTAAATCAAATACTAATTAGCATCATTGTATCATTCAAGTACAACTGTAAATCTAGTGTAGTGTTGTCCATTATTAAGAGTATATCTTAGATATCTAAGAATGAATTACTTGTTTACCAACTCAATATGTTGACTGAGTAAGAAATATTTGGATGAGTGTAGTTCATGATATACATTAAACTACCTATGATACGAGAGTATTCAAACTGAGATATACCATTTCCAATGTTTTTTTATAAATAAAAATTTGGGCAATAAGTATTTTAGCAATGCTATCATTACCTTTATCGAACTTATCGAGTATATTCTAAATATAATGAGATTGAGACAAGACATGTCCTTCCAATGTTTTAGAAATTTTAATTCATAATATAACATTAGCAATACCCATATCTTTCATATCAAATTTACTGGATAAGATTTTCTTAATAGATTTAATAATATCTTTATTATTTCCAATAATAAGCATATCATCTACATAAAGATAAACAATGACATAACCACTTTCAGTGTTTTTAATGTAAACACATTTATCACACTCATTTTTTTAAATCCATTTAACATCATTACATTATCAAATTTCTCATGCCACTATTTAGGTGCTTGTTCTAATCTATAAAGATGTTTATAAGCTTACACACTTTTTTCTTTTCCGAGAACTTTAAACCCTTCTGGTTGTTCCATCTATATCTCTTCATTTAATTTTCCATTAAAGAAGGCAATTTTTACATCCATTTTATGTATCTCAAGATTATGTAATGCTACAATAGCTATTAACATTCGAATGGGTGTTATTATCATAACATGCGAGTAAGTATCTAGGTAATCTAATCCTTCCTTTTGTCTATAACCTTTAGCTACAAGTCTAGCTTTGTATTTTTCAATTAATCCATCAACTTTTTATTTTTTCTTGAATATCCACTTGCATCCAAGATATTGACTTCCTGGCGAGAGGTCCACTAATTCCCATGTACGGTTTTGCATGATGGATTCAATTTCACTATTGACAACCTCTTTTCAGAAAGGGTCTTCTGGAGTTGACATCGCTTCTGCAAAGTTTCTAGGTTCATTTTCTAACATATATGCTATAAAATCTGGACCAGTAGACTTTGAAGTCTTTGTCCTTTTCCTGCACCTAGGTACGAGGTCATCCTATGTCTCAACATATTCATTTTCTGTATTATCTTTGATGACTACTAGATGCAGAATCGTAAGTATCTTTACAAAAATTTGAATCAACAACTTTATTATTATTATTAGAAAATATATTTTTAAAGAAATATGCATTTCTAGATTCAATAATAGTATTTATGTGTATATCAGGAATCTCAGATTTATGTACAAGAAATCGATATGCATTACTATTAATTGCATAACCAATTAATGCACAATCAACATTTTTTTGTCCTATTTTAATCCTTTTAGGATCAAGAATTACTACCTTTTCAAGATAAAAAATTGTTACTAAAGCCGTTTAATACAAGATTAAACTATTTAAGTAACTCCGAACTGTTTTTTGAAGAAACTCTTTTCTAGAAATCAAATCAGTTTAATCACAAGATGTGTTTAAAAATATGAACTAGATTTGTTCAAGATTTGTTAACAAGTTTTTAAAAACAAAACTAAAATAGTTTTAAATCAGCACACTCAACATAAAGGGATGAGGAGATGTAGAAAGATTAATGACAAGATATTTTTAACGTGGTAAAACCTCAACCAACTGAGGAAACATCCATGAATCCCTCTACGGAGTAAAAATAAAAATCCACTAAAACAAATATAACAGTTACAAACTATATAACACACATGCACACAAATCAGACCTATACAAGTTTAGGAATGTACCCACTGGTGTCCTTATAACTTTTTTGCAGTTCTGATTGTTGATAATGTTCTCCCAGTTTGCTAACTTCACTTTGTTCGAGTCTTTACGTCGACTCTTGTATCAAGATCTTATTACCAACACGTTTAGTGTTGTAGTATGTAAGTGTTTGTGATGGTGATCTAACACATGCATGCACACACTCACGCTTATTTTAACAAACAGTCCTAGCAAATTACAAATCAGATCTATAAGCGGAGATTTTCAGTTTCTCTCTTCTTAGGAAACTTTGAACCTTGTTTGACCTTTAATATTAATCCAGAATCCACGGCTATCTTGCTCAGAAGACGTATCAAGATCTTAATCAATCTCAGGGTTTTGAAAATATTTTTGAGATTGAAAATCACCAAGTGCGATTCCAACTGGGCCGAATGTTTTGTTTCAAAAGAACTAGAAACAGAAAATATTATTGTTGATTTTGAGTATGAAAACATTTACAGGAAAGAATCAACAATAGATTTCTCAAGATGAGAAACTATAAATGCAGAACTAGGTGTGATGTAACATAAAAATGCTCAGATCTAAAATTTCTATGAAATATAAATGCATATCTAGCTTAATGCTTAAGTTGGAAACAAGATCTTAACACAAAGAGGTTACAGCACGAAATAGCTTAACAAACCAACTCTGAAACTCTCAAACACTTAAGGGTGTGTTTGGTATATAATTGGTTTTGAAGAGGTTAGGGTTTGAAAGGTGTTTTAGACGATTTAGGGTTAGGATTTCTAACTCTCTATCTCACTCTTTGGTTTCTCTCTCTCTACTCTCTTCTCTCTCTAGAAATGACGAAATGACAAAAAAATTCTAAATGGCTGAGAGTAAGGCTCCTTATATAGGGGGCTGAGAAGATTCGAGAATAGGGTTCAAAATCAAGGGCTTCGATTTAGTCTTTAGCTGTTGACTTTGATCCAACGGTACAAGAGAAGCGGTGGATTAAAATGCTTTTGATTGGTTTAAGAAGGATTCACATGGATTAAGTCAGAACGCATGCAGATTATTGATTACAACAATCCAAGGGCAGGAAATGAGTAAGGCTTATGTCTCACAGAAGAAACACAAATCGGACCGATATTAGGTTGACAGGTGTAAGGCTGAGATTGATGCTGAAACGCGTATTTTGAAAATAATTACTTAAACACCTTTAAGTCTTTAGCGCTTTCGGTTTCTACACTAGTGAATTTCCAGAGATAAAACCATTAATTCAAAATTGTAGATTGACCCCAAAACTTTTAATTCCATTTTTAAATTAGAAAAAAAAGTTTTGAAAATTATTTAAAATTCCCAAAAAATTATTAAAATTCAATTTAAGGGAAATTAATATACACAACACATTATAACCAATTATATGAAATATGCAATGTAGTAATGCAATACTAATGTGCGTGAGTGTTGGTAAATATACCTTAGATCAAGAGGAATAAAATGAAGAGAAGGATTGAGGCTCCTTGGTTTCTAGGATGGGACTCAATTTTGTTTCTATTTACAAACTATATGAGCACTTATAAAATATAGACTCAAGTGAGTCAAGATTTTAAGGTGCTTCAATCTCCCCCTTTGGAAATATGAGACAAAATCTCCTTTGAGTCAACTTGAACTCGTAGGGAAACAAAAAGACAAGGAAAAACCTATTCCTATACAAAAATTCTATCTACCCATTTCCTAGAACCAAAAATTGCATAACTCAACTAAATACAATTCAATACCCTATTACAACTTTGAAAATAATAGAGAATAACTGTGCAGAATCCTACAAATAATCACTAAGAACAAGCTCTTTAGAATATGTACAAAATAAATGAATTCTTATAAGACTCAAATTTCACCCCCATTTTGTCTCAAATGGACAAAGGGAAAAAATATGTAAATCTAAGAAATTATTCAGCACACATCATTCCAATTGATTTATGCAAGGTAATAAACCTATTATAATCCAAAGGTTTGGTAAAAATCTCTGCAAGTTGCAAATCAGTAGGAAGATAATTGATTTCTAATTCCTTAGTTTCAACTAATTCGCGAATAAAGTGATGTCTTATTTTTATGTGTTTTGTTCACGAGTGTTGAACAAGATTTGTAGAGATATTGATCGCTCTTTGATTATCATAATAGAGATGTAATTGTTCTTCTTTAATACCATAATCACTTAGCATTTGCTTAAGCCAAAGTAATTGAGCACATCAACTGCCAGCGACTATGTATTCAGATTCAGCAGTGGATAATGAAGTGCAGTTTTGTTTCTTACTACTCCAACCTACCAAATTATTACCAATATAATAGCATGCGCCTGATGTGCTCTTGCTATCGTCAATACACCCTACCCAATCATCATCGGTGTATCCTATTATAGTGCTAGGAGTATCATTGGTGTACCAAAGTCCTAAATTTTGAGTGCCTTTAATGTACTTGATAATTCGTTTAACATGAGTTAAATGAATCTCTTTAGGATTGTTCTGGTAACGAGCACAAGCGCAAACTGCGTACATAATATCAGGACGCGAGGCAATAAGATATAGTAAGGTTCCAATCATACTACGATAAAGGGTGGGATCTACGGATTTCCCTGTTTCATCCTTAGAATGTTTGACAGTAGTACTCATGGGAGTTTTAGCATCTTTTGCACTTTCAAGACCAAATTTTTTAATAATATCTAATGCGTATTTTGATTGCGAGACAAAAAATCCTTCTGAATTTTGTTTGACTTGAAGACCTAAGAAAAATTGCAACTCCCCCATAAGAGACATTTGAAATTCTTTATGCATAATTTCATAAAAGGATTTAACTTCTAAAGGGGAAGTTTATCCAAAGATGATATCGTCTACATAAACTTGAGCTATAATGATATGTTTGTCAAAATGTTTGACAAAAAGGTTTTGATCATTTCCACCTCTCTTAAAACCTTTGTCTAAGAGAAAGTTGGAAAGGCGCTCATACCAGGCTCTTGGTGCTTGTTTTAGGCCATACAAAGCCTTCTTAAGATGAAAGACATAATTTGGATATTTAGGGTCAATGAACCCTTTTGGTTGTTCTACATAGGTCTCCTCAGTCAATATTCCATTAAGGAAGGCAGATTTGACATTCATTTGGTAAAGCATAAAATGTAAGTAGCAAGCTATGAAAAAGAGAAGACGAACATATTATAATCGAGTAACGAGAGCAAAAGTCTCGTTAAAATCTATTCCCTCTATTTGAGAGTATCCTTGAGCAACTAATCTGGGTTTATTTCTAATGACTATCCCACTTTCATCAAATTTATTTTTAAATATCCAACGTGTGCCAATAACCTTTTTGTGATCAGGCCTAGGTACAAGATACCAAACATCATGAATGACAAATTGAAGAAGTTCATCCTGCATTGCAGAAATCTAATGAGGATCATTCAATGCATCATTAACATTCTTTGGTTCCACAAGGGAAACAAAACATGCATAATGAGAATAGTTTCTTAATTGAGATCTTGTACGCACAGGTTCACTGGGATTACCAACAACGTTGTCTATGGGATGGTCCTTATCAACCCAATTAGGTACTTCAGGTGTCTCAATTGGTAAAGAATCATCTATTTCTGGTGAGTCATTTTCTAAAATATTTTCAGACTTTACCACAATAGTTGGTTCTTCAGTCTTACTTTCTACAGTAGTGTCACTTGCAATTACGTTTATGGATTCTATTATGGTCTTAGTGCGAAGGTTATAAACACGGCAAGCTCTACTGTTAGGATAATATCTTAGAAAGATGGCTTTATCTCCTCGATTCTCAAATTTGGATAAGTGTTCTCTGTCTTTGCAGACATAACATGTACAACCAAAGGTTCTAAGGTACTTAAGATTGGGTTTCTTCCCATACCAAAGTTCGTAAGGAGTTTGTTTAAAATTCTTTCTAAGATAGACCCTTTTAATAATGTGACACGCAGTACGAATGGCTTCTACCCAAAAATACTTAGATAAAGTGTTAGCATGAATCATAACACGTGCTATCTCTTGAAGGGTACAATTCTTTCTCTCAGCTATACCGTTCTGTTGATGATTCTTAGGAGCACTAAATTTATGTTTGTAACCATTATAGTCACAATACTATACAACACCTGTATCTAAGAACTCTCCACCTCTATCACTACGAATCCTATTTACTTGAGAGTCTTTCTCATTTTCAATTCGAAGTAAAATCTGTAAAAAGGTTTGAAATATATATATATAAGCAAGGACTAGGTTAGGCTGTCGAGTTAGGATTGGTCGAGGGAACTTCCATCATGTAGTTATTTGCATATATTGTTATTTGCATATAATCACCACAATCAAATAATAAAATGAGATAGATGGTTATTGTAATTTAATTAACATTTGGATCACAATAGGAGGATTGAATTTTTCAAACTAAGCACAAGTTGATTGCTTCAACACAAATATCTTTCGTAAAGTCTTAGACCTTATGCTAATGGCCAACAATCATATATCAAGGGATAAATCCATACAAATATCCTCTTAGTTATAAGAAAAAATTTAGAAAGGCGTATTTAAGTTCAAGTCATAAATGGCGAAACCAACCACAAAAAGAAGGTTTCAGATAGAGTTAAAGGAGGAAACGGGAACAAAGGTCTCTATATAATCGGCACCACAAGTATGAGTATAACCCTTGAGCACCAAATGAGCCTTAAGATGCTCAGCAGATCTATCAGACTGATATTTCACAGTACGATTTCCTAGGGGAAATAAGGGTGATCCCCCAAGTTTGATTATGATAAAGATTATGTATTTCATACAGGTATGTGTATAGGATGTGACAAAATTAACATGCTTATTAAATTATGTCACGATCTCATTGTAAAAAGGTAACACAAACTTTGGAAAGCCCAGAACAATATTTTGTTAGACAAAGTTAAGACATTTAGAATAATTACCCATTAATATAATAAAATAACTATAACAATCAATCTTTCTAATACAGGAGGCAAAAGACTTGACAACTATCTTCTCGACAAGGAACATAATTAATATAATGATTACCACATTGACAAGCCTCAATTTTTTTTATGAATTAGGAAATAAGTTATGTAACTTTGAAACTTAAGTTCATTTTTATGTGTGTTGGGGGGTTATGATTAATATGTAATGAGAAAAATCAAGGAATTTTCAAAGAGAAGAAGAAAAAGGAGGCTTTTGGGGAATAAAATCATGGAAGATAGATAGTGGCTCTACTATATATTTCCAGAATATTATCATCCAAATTAGTTGCAAGACCAAGAACTTTTCTCATGTACATCATATGTATCCATACACATACATATATGTAAATAAACTATGAAAGGAAATTACAAAAAATAAAAATAAAATACTTTAACACAAAAGGTATAATTTCAGACATAAAAATGGACATACCAAGGCATGGGTTCTTCACAAATGTTCCTTAGCATATTTTGGGGAAACTATATCACCATAGACTTTACATATTTCTAAATTTCAGGAGCAATGATCATAATGCAAATCAATATTTGAAGAAGGAATAGCTCTGTCACTCAAGAAGGGAAAAAACATAGCAAATTATGTTAAAACTTAAGCGCTTAAAGTAAGCTAACAAAATTAGTAATCCACACATATGTGTGTGATACAATTAGTCCAATTCAAAGCAAAATCACTCAAAGAGTCTTACTAGTGATTGCATATGTTTGTGGCCTCATCAAAAGCTACCGTCATCAAGTAATTTTATCGTGTACACACTGGTGAAGTTGAAGTCCCTGCTTTACATCCAAACCAATTATGTTTGGCTTTACTTGGATGTAAACTTACTGCTTTACATCCATAATTTAGCCTTCTGTGTAATTAAATACAACTCCTGGTTTGCCAATGCTGAAGTTGAGGACCCTTGCATTCATGTTGTATTGGATTTCTCCATCATAAAGCAGCTTTCTTATGTAGCGCTCTATGTCTGAGCCTATCAGTCGAAGTGTGTATTCTGTCTATGGAGATCCCTGCATCCACATAACATGTTAGTAGTCCCTCAGTAGCAATAAAGATCTCAAAAGATGAAGGAATTTTTTTAAAACAAAACAAATGAAAAAAAAAGTCATGATAAAAATCATATACAGACTAGCATCTCCAAACGTGTGCATATTTATGCACTTTGTGAGTGTACAAAGAATATGTCCTCCACATTCCTAACTCGAATGAGTAGATTTTAATTTTGTGATATACAATAAACACATCAGATTCATTAATGTAAGAAAGCATGTACAAGTTGAATTTTTCTATCAACTAGGAAAAGTGTAGATGTCACAAACCTCCAATTAAATGAGCCAATTTTTGGCCCCTGAACCATACAAACAAGGAAATATATTAGCAAAGAAAACAATATATCATTTTAGTAAAAACAAATAACAAAAAATTAAAGAAAAAATTAATTAAAAGTAGAAAATGAATCCAAAAAGTTATGAATCATTGACTTGTAAACAAACTTGATTTGTTTATAAACGACATCTTCTTGTACAAATCAGGGAAAACAAATATAATACTTGTGCCATGTCAAAATCATTTATACTTGTTTCATGTCAAACGATATCAGTTTGTAAAGCATTAGTTACTCATCAAACAAATCAATTGTAAACAAATTTGTAAACAAACCTGATTTGTTTATAAATAGATTTATTAACAAACCTGATTTGTTTATAAACAAATTTGTAAACAAATCATTTGTAAACAAATTTGTTTGAAAAAAAAAATCAGTTACTCATCAATTATTAATTTGTTCAAAGAAGAGCACGGTTGCCCTGGACAGCAACTGCCACCAAAAAATGAGAAAAAAAAGTATCTCCGGAGGCCTGCACTGGATAGTAGTTGCCAACCAAAAAAAATGAGGAAAAAATGTAAGAAGAACTTACATTAGTCGAAGGCCTGGATCTATAACAGTTGTTAGAGGGTGGGAGAGGAGGGAGCAGGGCCGTAGAGAAATTTATTATCATCATTTTACACTATACATAAACTCCATGTGCCCCAAGTAAACTATGAAGTAATATACCACTTGTAAATTGATGCTATCCAAGTAAAACTTGATTTGAAATGCAAATTTGAATAGGGAAACATTGTTTAGGTGTCTATTATCCGCCATAAAACGTCGTTTGGGTGCCGGAGGGCAGGCATTTAACATCGTTTGAACGTCGGTAGGTCAAAATTTCATTGGTGTTGTGTGTCGATTACCAGACATGCAACATCACTTAAGCGTCGCCTGGCCAACCTGCCTTGGTGCATAGCATTGGCCAATCGACATGCAACGTCATTTGGGCATCGGATGGTTGACTATGCTTTGGTGTTGTGCATCAATAGGCTGACGTGTAGTGTATCGAATGGCTGATTAAGTCCATTTAAGTTGCCAGATACCGAACTCTTAAAGCTATCAATTTCATGGGTGCTCGAGGTTACATGCTTCTCGGTATACAAACTTCCCAAGGTACTGAATGAACCATCGAATCCAACAGGTGAGTTTGTGTATTCTTCATTTAACTTCACTTCTTTAGGTGAAGGTATCTATTTAGGATTTTGTCTGAATCTAACTCTTGCATTGACCTATTTTCACAGAAAAAGAAAAATTAAATGAATTAAAACATGATTAGAATCACGGGAAATACTCTCTTCTCTCACACGCACAGACACACAGAGTAACCAATATGAATTCAAAAGAAAAAGAGACAATAATCGCAAAAATTATTTATAGACATATACTAATGAAACAGGTAATCAACGACCCTTATCCATCGATCATTGGCAGTCTCCTCGAGAGATGATAATTTACTAGTACCAGATTCATTATGCCTGTTTAAATCGTTACCCATTGGCAACCCCTTCTCTCTAAGTTCCCTTTGCTGCTCAAATTCTCTGTAAACAAATAAATTTAACCACATATGCCTACAGTAAAAATAAACGGGCAATTTAAATACAATGATGAAATACCTGAAACCAATTTTAGAAATGAGCAGCTGGACTGTGACCTGGCACACAAAATAATGCAAGTCAACTACAACATCATACAGTAACTGCATAAACTAATTCTCCAGCGATTCAGGGTGAAATAATTCACTTATTTAAAGTTTTTTTATTCATGTAAAGATATATTTGTATTGAAAAGACAATTGCTAGTTTGGTTACACTTGTTGACAGTTCAAAGAAGATGTTGACTCTTATATATTCGTATAGAATCTTCTCTCAAAAGTTATTGCCTTCTCTTTCCATCAAACTAAATCAAGGCATTACCTCATGCGTCCTGTGGAATCTGTTTCAGAAAAAACGAATATTTTAGACAAAATTAAATTAGAGAATGTTATTCGAGAAAAGCCAATATATTTCAGAAATTAACTAGTCCTGGTTAAAATATAAAATGGGTAACTGGTGTCAATACAAGGAATCCAATCAATTAAAAAATAGAAGTCAGTGCACAAGCATACATATAGTAGCAAATAACACAACCAAATTAATACGATACAAATAAAAGCTATTATATATAACAGTTATATATATATATATATATATATAAAAGAGGAGGGACTTTTTTTCCTCCCCAACTGATGGACCAGATTAGATCTTAGAAGTTTGGTCTTTATCAACTCGCATTGAGATTGAATGTTGGGAAGTTGGTCTTATGCACGTGGACACTTACTTTTTTTTACTCTGAACCCATAAAACACCTCTGTCTTCCACACTAAAAAATGATTATGGGCCATAACAATCCTTCACCAATAGTCAGAGCACAACGCTCAAGAAAAGAAAGGTACGTTTTAGCCACTACTCTACTATACTCTTTTCTGTATTATTCCATCACCTACAAGATCAAATCTCATGTCCACTTCAAACTCATATCTTTAGTTCACCTTTATTTACAGGTGAGAAATACATGTATTCTTTATTTACAGGTGAAAATACCATCTGGAGGAATGTATTCTCCTGGAAAATCCAATTTCTCTATAACTAATTTTGGTTTGGTGATGTGAGGTCTCTTACTCTGTCTCTTCTTCGATCTCTTTTAAATCGGGTCAGATCCATCAACTCATCAACGATAGACATCACCCATTACTCCGAACAACCAGACCCGTTATCGATGGTTAGGTAACTCCGGAGGGGCTTTGAGGTTATGGATCCGGCGATGATAAATCAACCGTCGGAGCGGTGATAAATACGTTTTCGTCAACCGAAGGATCCGGAGGTTATGTCAAAAGATCTTGGACTTTATAAATATGTTTTCGTTCTGGTACATCTGTCAACAGAAAAATCTAATTTGGTTCTACTAGACACTATTATGGGTTTAGTTTGAGTATAATTTTGTTCTACTAGACACTATTATGGGTTTCATTTGGCTACTAAAAAAGCTGAAGGGAAAATATGGGTGTTTTTGTTCTCCTTTTTTGTGCGTCTCATTCCCTCATTATTATTTTCCACGAGTTATTTTTTAATATATTTTCATGGCTATTAAATTAAAGGGGTTTGGGTTTAAGTTTTTAGTTTAAGATCAGGGTCTGTCACTTCTGCAAACTTTATTTTATAATTTTAGGATTTCTTTTTACAAAAATAACTGTTTTTGACAAAACAAACGATTGCTTCATAGTAAAGTATACAATAATTGTTAATATTTGTAAAAAAATTATTTGAAAACAAACGATTTACAAGCATTATCATATTACGATTAATATTTTAACATATTAAAGTATGCAATAATTATTTTCTCTATAAAAAAAGTTTGGTCTTTATCAAACCGCATGATCTGGAGGTTATAACAACAAAAAAGGTTTTTTAAAGAATATTAACATTTAGAAAAAAACGGTTTTTAACAAACAAAAAATAGTTTTTAAATTAAAACAGAGTTTATAACAAAAAACAGTTTATAACAAAATAATAGTATCTTAAGAAAAAAAAGAAAAAAACGGAAAATACAGTTTCAAAATGGAACAATTTTCAATAATTTGATTTTCAATAAATAACTCAATGAGGTGACGATGATTAAACAACCACCTGTTATCATAAACATTCACATTTTTGTGCTTATGGCTCGAGGAAAATAGTTGAGTTGTTGAAAATGACTTTTTCTCTCTCAATGGTTTGTTTTGTTTACTTTTTTCGTCTGGTGTTTTTTTTTTCATTATGAAGAAAAGGACCATTTTTTTCCTTTTGGCAGAAGATGCAACCCCGAAATATTCGGTATCTAACGTGACACGATATCAAGAAAAGATTTCTCCATAGTCCCAACAGTGGGTATAGACGAAAAAAAGCAGCTTTGATGTTTAAAGATTCTTATTCTGAAATGGTTGCTGATTATTATGGGGTTAAGTAGAACTTAATTTTCTTTGGACTGCCAATACTCTTATGCGTAGGTTATGGGGATAAAAAAAAGGGATGTGCATCTTTTCTTTTTCCTTCGAAATTTGAAATGATTGAAAACTATTATAAAAAAAAAGGGATGACTACTATTTTTTTAATTACTAATTCTTTTTATTTCGTGTGCAACGAGACAAAATACTATAAAGATATTTATGACACTACCACTGACATGGGTAATATGTCCCTAGTGAAAGTCGTAATACAAACTATTTGATTATATTATTTAAAAAAAAAATTATTATATACTCTAATATGTTAATATTAATTAGGAGAATAAAAAGTATAGTAAAGAATGCGAGTGATCAATTGTGGATTGTGTTGTTACCCATTGTATTCAATTGTTATAATTTAGACTTATTATTGTTATAAGTGGTCTTTATGTATGACCGTGTTATTTTAATTGTTTAAACCTTTAATCCAACAATCTCCCTTGGACTCACGTGTATTTGAAATATCATATTCTCACCCCTTAAATTTTAATGACAATAAAATTTTATGGTTGTGATGTGTTGAACTCTGGATAGAATTAAGATAGTGCCATCGATACAGAATATGAACTAATTTATCGCCGTGCCATCGGCACGGGTACACCCTAGTACATATATATAGTATAACAATATGTATAACAGTTATTATATATAACAGTTATATATAACTGTTATATATATATATAACAGCTATATATAACTGTCAACTATATATAATTGTTATATGTGTATTATTATATATATCTAAGTATAACAGTCATATATCAGAGTAATTAAAGCATAACCAAATAATTTGTGGAAATCATCTTAAAATAATAGTATACCTTCACCAGAGAAGTTAAATATTCCTTTTTTTTTATCTTTTATCTGAGCAGAGAACAAACATAACTCACTCTCGTTGCTTTTAAATGTATCTGACAGACCTGGAATGAAGCAAACTCAAAAAAATTCATTTCAAAGTGATTAATTGAAAGTTTGAGCAATCTAAGAGAGATTTGACACCCTGGTGCAAGTGTTCAAATGACACAGTTCAAGTATGTTCAAGTATTTAACAAAAAAAATTAGTTCAAATAAAATTCTTAAATTCAGAAATGAGAAACTTCAAACACTAAATTCTGCATTTGTGTACTCAACGCAAAGGTTAAAACAAACACGGATGTAAACAAAATTTCTAGATCCAGAAAAAAACTAAACGACTACGTACATAATCCATAAATCTATCAAATTAAAAGAAAAATAAAACATACACAAAACATAACATATATACTTCACTATGTGCAACATCCCCATAATGACCATCTAAACATATATACTTCAATCTGTAATATTTCATAATCTTAATAAATTCGCTCAACTAAACTTATCAGCTCTGTTTTTTGAGTTAATAGCAATATATGTAAAGAAATTCACTCAGATAATCAGTTTACGATGCAAAGTATGAACTTAACCCAAAAGAAAATGTTACTTTTTATCTGTTCTAAAAGAAATTCAAGGATTTCCTTAATCATGTGCTTCTTTCATCACATTCTAAAAGGAAGCCCGACTACACATGATGAGACTAAGTAGGATGATTATATAACATGTAAAGAAGCATACTAAAAACACTACCATTCTTGAAGAAAACTAAGTCGTTGAAAGACAACAAGAAAATTCCCATGGACCGAGAGGATGCCCCAAAATCAATCCACAAGGAAGAAGTAAAAACAACTATTAGTAAAAAAGGCTACAAAAGGTAACCCCTAAAATTGAAACTAAGAATTAACATATTAAAAGCCACAGTGGATGTTTCATTCATGGCTAATGCTTACATGGCAGCAACGTGGCTGGTCATGTCACGAGGCACAAAGATTGATTGGACTATTGTGTTTTTGGTATCTATATGTGATGGGACTTTGGGCATTGCTTTTTGGTTTAGGGGTTTTGTTGACTAAACACCAACTGATGAAAGTAAAGAAGAGGAGAGCGAAATCAAAATTGAAGGGGATGCCGATAGTAAGGAAGGCTCTTAATAACATTTAAGTTGAGAATAGGAAATCAAAATTGAAGGAGACTTTGAAAAGAAAAGGGGTTGCAGCCGGCATCAAAGTTGAGCACCTTTTCACCCATATATTGAACTCTATTAACTTAGATAGCCCTCCATTTAGTAATTCGGACATTGATTCCTCGAAACCTAGATACATTACATACTCATTAACATTTACATTTGAGAGGGTGGAGAGAGACGACTACCAAATTTCATTTGAGGTCTCAAAGAAAGGTATAATAAATTTCACTACCATTTTATTATTTAAATACCTATATGTAGTATCTGTTATTCAATTACAAACTACACCAACACATGCGTTTATAAACTTTTGGGGGAATATTGGAGATTTCTTTAATTATATTTTACATTATTAAGATTAGTACTTTAGGTAGTATTAGCCTATAAGTAAAGGTACCTTTTCCCATTGTGAATCAACTTTGAAATTTGGAGAACTAATGAGAAGCAGATATTCAAGTTTTTGCATTGAGTTGTGCATGTCTATATATTTTGTTCCTTTTTTCATGGTGCGTTATTTGAAGTTCTTTCTGTTGTATGCTGCTCTTATGCCTATGAATGCATCAGTAATATACAAAAACAAAAAGATGTAATCATAAAAAAACATGAATATCAATCATAAATATAATTAATAAAAAACAAACCCTTCCATTTGTTGAGATTCTCGGTATAGAAAGATATTGAGGATTCCCAAGCAATTGTCTAGCTCTAAGGCAACTGATCAAATATTTACTGAGAACTGTCAAAAAATCATATAAGATTATTATATGGATCATTATGTAATTGAAGTTAAATATAAAAAAAAATTACAACAAAGAATCGAGAACTCACAATAAAATCATATGACTAAAGTAAACGATAATTTAAAATACAATTCTTGAAACTTTAAATTGGCTCTAGTATATCTTCACTTGGGCATATATAATTCTGCAAAGTCACATCTCGAGTTCGAACCTCAAAAGATAGAGTGATCTTATGCAACTTGATACGAAATTGTCACAACCATATGCTCACTCACTAACATGAAAACACAACACAGGCAAAAGAAAATAAATGCATACACATTCTCATTCGTGGACAAAATATCTAGAAGTAAACATGATTTCTATTTGACTTTTAGTCCTCGTTTCTCGTCACACATTTCGAGAGTAGAGTTAACAACATGTTTACTATGTCACAATAAAATGTAATTATTAACAACTCTTCATATACTCGACCAGTTCTGCAACATTACTTTCTTAAAAAAATTAAGCCTTAAAAAATCCATACTATTCAAGTACCTGAGATACCCAAGCCACATTAGACTGAGTTCACATAGCTTTAACATGCTTCAATCTTGAAGAGAAGATAAACACGCATTTTCTCTTCAATCCCTATTTTCATAATCCCTGTTGAACAAAAATAACAAATTACAAACCCTGAAACTCTAAAACTCCTCCAAATGTGCAGAAAAATATGAAACATGAATCTATTTTACTCATCTTTTTTTTTCATAATCCTTGTTGTTCCATGAACAGAATAGTTAGCACAAAAGTAAAGGAAATTCGTCGCAGCAAGTGAGGCTTTGCATAATATGGTAAAAATAAAAAGTGCAAAGATGCAGGCTACTATACCCGGACCATTTCATCTAGATGAAAATTCTATTTCCTAGTCGAAATGCAAAAGTTCTCCAGATCACAGCTAATCGCAACCTTGCTTTTAAAGTTCGAATTTAGTCCCCTAATTGATGAACCAAAATAAAATTACTCAACCTACGATACATATAAATAGCAATATCGCAAACGAATGATAAGTAAACATATTGAATAATCTGCAAAAACGTACGCCTCGTGTGTCTGCAACATTCCTGCTTCATGTCCAGTTCGTTTCCCAAGGTCCACCCCATGCTCACGACAATATACACATGCGCCATCTGCACAAATTGCGAATCACGAACAACTAAATCTCCAAAAGATATGTATTTTGAGATGAAGAGATGCCCAAAAAATTTGAGAATCATGAACAACTAAATCTTCAACGATTAAGGGACAAATTATTATGCATCTATTTCAACAATTTATCTCTTAAAATAAAACAAAAAACTTGAGAGAGAACCAAATGAGCTAAAAGAGTAACAATCTATAAAACTTATACCATATATAGATTTAAAATATAGAACTGATACCAAATTCAGAACAAATACCATATTTAGAACAAACGAAAAACCTAAATATAAAAAAGACAAATTGAATCTCCATTTAGAACGAATACCACACTGAATCTCCATTTGAAACTTAAATCGAAACAACAGATAAATCAAAACCACCCAAAATGGGGGAAAAGCCCTAATTTGAAACCCAAATTAAAACCTAATCTAAAACAAATCAAAAGCTCCACTTGAAACTTAAACCTAAACCACACATATATAAACATAAATACAACAAAGTATTGAAAAAGAAGAAGCTTGAATCAAAGGATGTACCTATTGTAAGCATGGAGAAGAGGTTGGAGTGTCGCTGGCGTCGGAGTTATGCAAGCGAGAGAGAGAGAGAGAGAGAGTTGTGGAGATGTGAGAGAGCCGGGAAAGAATTTTAGGAATGAATTTTCGAGCGGGAACGGAGAAAAAAAAAGCCCCGCTTCTTTTTTCTATTTATCTCAGGTTTTACTTTAAGACTAAACTAATTAAAATTACAAAGGGTATATATATGTCATTCATACATAAATATGAGATAAATGATTTATTTTTTTATCTCAATTTTACTTAAACTGAAATAAAAAAATTACCTTCAAAGTCAAATTGACATAACTGAAAATATTTATGTCAATTTACATTTGCCTGACATAACGTAAATTTTTAAACTGACATAAATGATGTTTTTCTTTGTAGTGTCTAAGCAAGTACATATAACAATATTTTGTGAAATCATCAATAAAAGTAATAAAATACTTTTTTCCACCTCTTACTTATACAAATTTTAAATCACATACATCACTATGAATTAACTCAAGAGGGTTTGTACTTCTTTCAACATTTTTATAAGGAGTTTTAGTTAACTTTGATTCCATACACGTTTCACATTTGTGATTTGAGTTAATACTAAATTTTGGTTAAAGTCTAAATTAATTAATCTACTAATAATATCATAATTAACATGACCTAGTCTACCATGCCATACATTACAAGACTCAAGCAAATAATCAGAAGGTATGTTATTATTATTATTATTATTATTATTATTATTATTATTATTATTATTATTATTATTATTATTATTATTATTATTATTATTATTATTATTATTATTATTAATAGTCATTATAGTCATTATATTGAGTTTGAAGAGCCCATAGCTCAAATATCCTTTTCCCACATACATACCACTCTTAGTGAGTACAAATTTATCAGATTTAAATACAAGTTTACTAAGCAGTGATCCCGAAACCAAGTTCTTTCGAATATATCTGGGACATGAAGCACGTCATTGAGAGTAAGTTCATTTCCTAAAGTCATCCCGAGTATAACTTTCTCTTTTCCTTCAACCTTAGAAGTAAAAGAATTTCCTATAAAAAGTTACTCCTCGTGATAAGAGTGTTGGTAGGAAGTAAACATATTATTATCAGAACATATGTGACGAGTGGCCCTAATGTCCCCCCACCATTCCCTAATATTTTCCACCATGTTGACTTCATAAACCACGACCAAAAGGCTTAAATCATTAATATCACCGAAAAGGTTCTCAACTTCAGTAACATTGGCTTGTGTTGTCGTATGTTTCTTATTCCCTTGATTTTTTCGATTACGGTAATTTCTAGCACAATGTCCCGGCTTGTCGCACACAAAGCATTTCCCATAAAACCTTTACAAGTTTCCACCTTTGTACCCTTTTTTGGACCACCTTGGTTCACGCGCTTCCTTTTCTTATTTTTACTACTTTTTTGTCCCTTCTTCCACAACACGCGCTTTGGATTCCACGGGATTTCTTGTTTTCTTTTAAGATACCTGATAATCCTCTTTAATCCTTATTCTCACAACCAAGTCCTCAAACTCTATTTCTTTACGTTTATGTTTCAAATAATTGAAGTCTTTCCAAGATGGTGACAATTTTTCATTCATTGCAGTCACTTGGAATGACTCACTCAATTCCATTTTTTCAGAAAAGATTTCATGGCAAATCAATTGGAGCTCTTGCACTTGATTAGTGACATTCTTTGAATCAACCATCTTAAAATTCAACAATCAACCGTTAATGAATTTCTTCATTTTGGCATCTTCTGTTTTATATTTTTTTTATCCAAAGACTCCCACCCCTCTTTAACATTTTTATGAGGGCTATACACATTATATAACGTGTTTTCCCAATTATTGAGGATATAATTTTTGCATAGAAAATCAGCATGTTTTCCTGCATCTGCTGCAGCAATTATTTACTTATCAGTTTCACCTTCTTTTCAAGTGGGTGCTTCTTTATTAAAGATTTTAACCAAGTTCAAAGTTGTTAAATAAAACAACATTTGATATTGTCAATGTTTGAAATCAGACCCTTTGAATTTTTTGAATTTTTCACCAAGTCCAACATTAGTTGATACAACCACAGCGGGCAAAGTAGAAGTGGATGCCATTTTTATTTTAAAGAAAAATAAATATGTATTTATAATAGGATATATGAGTGGATAATTATATCAATATAATCACACGAATTATTTTATTAAACAAAACTTGTTGATAATTCACATAAAATAATACTAGACTAATTTTCTAAACAGAAGTAACATGCAATGTATATAAATATTTTTTTAATAAACATCAACTATTAGATTATACTATCTGATTATACCTAAAAGTTTTCTTTCATAAAAATATTTACAGAATGTGAAAACAATAATTTTTTGGAACATAGAAAATTAACTTTGCAATACAAAGTTTTTTATTAAAATATTTTTCTAATTAATTAGCACAGAAAATCATTATGAAAAAAAAAATCGTCTCAAGATTGTTATTCAAAATGATTTGTTAATTTATTTACAGAATATATAAATAACAATTAACATATGAATAATAATCTGATATGTATAAAACTCACAGGGATAATAAATGCAGATTGTATGATTGAGGCAAGTGTTTGACATTTTGTCTTTGAGACGAAATTTGCCCGGCACTAAAAGAAGACCTATTCTAATTCTGTTGCAAGCCTGTTTAAAACCAGCATTGCAAAATTCTCAAGTGGAAATAAAGTGACTAAAAGAAGACCTATTCTAATTCTGTCTGTCAAAAAACGTTTTTAAAATTTGACACAAGCCACTTATTTATAGTAAATAAGTTGTAGTTAAAAAATGGTTGGAAAAAATCCCAACAGTCAACTGTTAGGATAAAATCGAATTTTAACTCAAGTTCAAGTAACTCCTACCTCATTCGAAGAGTTGGGATACTCCAATGGCACAAAGCTTTTAAGCCAACGTGGATCATATTATATTATACCCATTTTTACGTGGGACAAGAGCGTTAACATAATATTTCAATTAAGTTAGATGTTTCAAGTGGGTACTTTGAGCTATAATTTATCATTCATTAATTTATAATTTTATGCTTGTGAGTATATCATGTTATATTTCTCGCGGAGGAGGACGCGTTACCTCTTCTAAGCGCCTCAAAATATATTTGAGTTCCATATTAAATTGATTCTAAACTTAAACAAAATATGATTTTACTAACTTTTTTTTCGTACGAAGGTAGTCTCCGAACAGTTTGCACGCACCTCGAGACTAATCCCTCTGCTCCGAACAAGACTTTCTATAACAAACGTTTAATTTTTGCGAACTGTGACCTCAAGACGCAATCAAATTTTGAACTCAAGTCATGAGTTTACAATTACATCCTTGCTCTATCAATTTGGACAATCTCAGGGGTTATGAATTTACGAACTTAAAACCCATAAATTCTGATGATGTGATATATAGGTTTGCAAGATTTTACACAATTAACACATGGACAGGTGTAAGGTGTTAAAAAGGTTTATCAATTTTTTACACAAGAACACATTTAATGGAGATGAACCAATTATGACAGACACGCGAAACTAGAAAATCACATAATATCAAATTTTGACCCATTGTTACACTTGATGTTAAAGGGGTTGGTTTGGGAAGCCCCCCTAATAGCATTGACGGTTGCCACTTGGCTAATCTCATACTTAAATTAGGCAGCTTCCAGCAACGTGTTTCCTTCAACGAAATGGACTTTCTATGTGATCATCCAACCAAAACTCTAACCCATTCTTTTACTATATAAATATAATATATCCCATTACCAGTTCCTTGCTAATTATTCCTTCCTATCTTGGACTGTTTGATCCATTTTGGTAGCGGTGTCAGCATTTGTATACACAACCATGAACGCCCTCGCTGCTACAAACCGCAACTTTCGTCACGCGGCTCGCATTCTGGGGTTGGACTCTAAGCTTGAAAAGAGTCTTTTGATCCCATTCAGAGAAATCAAGGTGAAACAAACATACACCCATTTACTGATTTATCATTTATGTTTCTGGACTGGACATAACATATAGTAAATCTTGGTAATGATATGTTGTCAGGTGGAGTGCACAATTCCAAAGGATGATGGGAGTCTGGTGTCCTACATTGGATTTAGAGTACAACATGATAATTCTCGTGGTCCCATGAAGGGAGGGATCAGATACCATCCTGAGGTGATTGTTTTTTGCTTTGTGTTTTATTTTTGGGGTTTTGCTAAAATTAATGTTTGTTTTTAGTCCGATGGAATAGTTTGTTGTGCCACGTGCTATCTTAGTTGTAATTAGATGAATTGGTTTTGTTGGGATGCTTAAACACGAATTGGGAGATGATAGTCGCTTCTATTTCGATTGATGTATAGAGTCTTTGAAATAGAAGCAAAGGAACAAATATTTACCTATATTAAGTTTGGATTAATGCAGATCTATATATCATGCCCAATGGTTACAATTGCATTCCTCTTATAATTCACCCTGCACACAGGCACGGATCTGACAGATCCAGGAATTGGACCTTGAGGGGGCGTAAGCGTGCATCAACAGAAACCAAATTTTATTAGTTAACTATTATTTTTTTAATACGAAAAATAAAAAATTACTAATAAAATGTACAAGTAGATATTATTTGTACATATATACGTCTAAAAATTATAAATTTAAATAGATATGCCAAGTAATTTTTTGTTTTCATTAGGGTGGCGACTCTTACTATTTTTCAAAAAATTTTGAGGGGGCAAAATCCTATAATTTCATAAAAATCTTAAGAAAATACAAGTATAATAAGGAAAATTTCAAAATTTTGGGGAGGTTGTCGCCCCCCCTAAGATATTATATGACAAATATCTTGTTTTACAAAATTAGGGGAGATGAAAACTTGAATAATTTATAATTATATTTGAAGAAAATTGAGGGGTGTAGAAGGGAAAGATGAAAAGGACTTTGAAAAGGGAGTCAACGAGTGCTTGAAATCGTCAGGAGGGAAGCGAATGAGGGCCGGCGATGCGCCCCGGTCGGATGTGGAATGGTGACGAGCCGGTCCACTGATCGACTTGGGGTGTGGACCAGTGCATGATGGTGTGGATAAAAGGTGCTGCATGGCAACAATGAGGCACCACCACAGTGAAAAGATTTGCAACAATATAAAAAGCACATGCACTGCTTTTGATAGAGAGAGAATAAGAAATCACTCTGTACGGGATAAAGTAGAGATCGAAGCATGTTGATTGAAACCTTTCCTGGAAAGGAGTCAGTGTTAGGAGGATGTTTTAACGGGTTCTAGAGTAGTTGGTGCAGTAAATGAACAAGGCCTGATTGTCTTTATATGATGGAATCTAAAATGAATGAGTACTTTTACATCAACACAATTTAGAGACATATTTTGGGGACATGTGTTATGTTTCTTCCAATTACTTAATGGGTCCACGCAATACATCTACCAATAAGCGGAAGACACATATCAATGTCCTCAAAATGTGTCCCCCTATCGTGTCACCATAACATTATTGAAATTCAATTTGTAATGCTGTTTAGCCAATTAATGAGAATTGGAATTGCATTAATGGTTATAGGATTACCCACTGAGGAAGCACATGGACATTGAGCCTTGCATACAACAAGCCTGCACTTTTGGTAAAGATGTGACAGCTGTCTGAAAGGCAAGCTAATGATGTCTGGTGATTGATTTATCGATAGGCAAACGAGGCTTCAGGATGTCAAATCCCGAATGGGTGAAAAACAATTATTAGGCCTAGAGAGCCTTTAGGCTCACCTATAGTCAGTACAAACAGGCTAATACTTGAAGCTTTTTTATGTCACCCTACTGCAAGGAGCATGGCGACCTGTATTGGGTGGTGTAACAGGCTAAGAGAATATAGAATACTCCCTCTGTCCCATATTAATAGTCCCTGTTTCAAAATGATGGGTTTTAAGGAGATCAAGACTTGTTTACTATAGTGGAATTGGGTTCGGTGATTACATCCAAGAAAGGAAAATGGACTTTTAATTTGGGACGTCCTAAAAAGGAAAGTAGAGAACTTAATTTGAAAGGGAGGGAGTTAGTCGGTCATAAAGATGACATGGTATGCATACACATAACATTGTAAGATCTTCATAATTATCTGTACTGCAACTCATACTTTCTCGCTTTCCCAATAATTTCTTGAAACTGGAATGGTTTGTGATACCATGTCAGTGTTATAAGTTATAATTATCGTATCAAATATTTTCTCGCTCGGTGCCCTATCCCAGACAAGGCTTGATGGCCCATGTTGGGAGGAGAGGAGCCTAATGTCCTCTATGGGAGGGTATGATGGCTGCATAAGCTTGAAAATATGACATATTACAAGAACAGAGTGCATATACTACATGAGGAAATATTAGTATTATGAAATTTATTAAAATTGAAGGGGGCAATTTGCCCCTTCTGTGAAAGGCTGGCTCCTCCACCGGCTGAAACATTAGTTGATAAACTTCATTTTATCTTCAGGACTCCACCTCATTGTTCCCCTGATGTCAATTGGTGGGGTCTTAACTGCTTAGGTATGACATGTAAAATGCCACCAAGTAGGTATTATGCTTACCAATAACAGACTGATTACTAGCATAGATAGTCATTCATTACACCAATTACTATTGAACAGTTTTTATTTATTTTTTTACTATTGTCTTCAACTGGATGTGGTCTTTTCAGACTCTAAGAGTCTTCCATAAAAGAATGTGGTGCACAATCCTTTAAGAAATCTCTTCAATATTATCTAGGGTACATCTGAAATCATAGTTTCACTTTAAGAAATCTTTCCAAATTTACTGATCTAGGATTAATATATAAAGGGTGCAGTAAGTTTGGTAAGATCTTTCTTCCCAAAGCAGAATTATGTCATGAGTACATTAAATGTCTTATGGAGTTTCATGCTGAACTTTTAAAAATTGAGTCACGTTAATTTTTTTCACTGTAATTTTTATTGTACCGTAAATAGAATTCAGAAGTTCATGATCTATGCCTTTTGATTGTTTAGTGAACCATTTCTTTTATATATTTTACAAGGTTGACCCTGATGAGGTAAATGCTCTTGCCCAACTAATGACTTGGAAGACTGCTGTGGCAGACATTCCATATGGCGGAGCAAAGGGCGGCATTGGGTGCACACCGAAAGAATTAAGCATGAGCGAGTTGGAACGTCTTACTCGTGTCTTTACTCAAAAGATTCACGATCTTATTGGAATTAATGCCGATGTCCCTGCACCAGATATGGGCACTAACGCTCAGGTATTGTAATCCCTATTCCCTACAAACTTATTTTTGCACTCTTAGAGAGGTTATGGAAAGGACATCCTTTTAAAAATAAAGCTAAAGGGAAATTTGGCAATGGTTTGCAACCGTTTTGTATGTATTGCAATGTTTCATATCCATTGCAAATTCTATTGTAAAGGTGAACTGTTACAAATGCGTCTGTTCTAGATTCTGACTGTGCATTCTATATTTGAAATATTCTCCTTTTGTGAGATAATTATTCTCAGAAAAATTAAAAGTAACACTATTGGATATGAACAGACTATGGCATGGATTTTGGACGAGTACTCGAAATTTCACGGTCACTCACCGGCTGTTGTAACCGGAAAGCCCATAGTAAGTATCTGATAGTTTAAAATCCAAGCGTGCTATGATTGCTATTATTACACTTGACTTTTTGAGATAATATATTACGAAGTTGAAATAGCTATTGGAAGCAGCTGATTAATGTTTGGGATTTTAGGATCTTGGTGGATCACTGGGTAGGGAGGCTGCAACTGGGCGTGGTGTTGTTTTTGCCACAGAAGCATTACTCGCTGAACATGGGCAGTCAATTAAGGATCTGACATTTGCGATTCAGGTAATATCCCATCCATATGATTCCGCATCCTTGTTAAGGCACTATTATTATTTTTTCTTCTGAATTCGGTATTACTAATAAGTGGCTCAATTCTTTAGGGATTTGGAAATGTGGGTTCTTGGGCGGCGAAGCTCATTCATGACAGAGGGGGCAAGGTCATTGCGGTGAGTGACATTACTGGAGCGGTTAAGAATTCAAATGGGATTGATCTACCTGCTTTGCTTAGGCATAAAGAAACAACAGGGAGCTTGACTAATTTCGATGGTGGAGATGCCATGGATGCAAACGAATTGCTTACACATGAATGTGATGTTCTCATACCTTGTGCTCTTGGTGGAGTTCTAAACAGGTATATCCCTTGCTTCCAAAAAACTTTTTACTTGCTTGCTTCTATGTGATTGTATAGCTTTTTAACTGTTGATTAGTTCAGTGTGCTGACTCTGTTCCTTTCTCTCCGTCCCTATTTTTTTTCCTTTTGTGTCTCTCTTTAATATCTTTGGTTGTTTGGTTTACAAACTATGCAGAGTTATTGATTTGTGAAACAGAAAATAAAACTGTGATATAAAATTAAGCATCCCCTCATGAACAAAGGCATCCATTTCAAAGGCACAGAAAAATACATTATCACCCTTTATTACATGATACTAACAGAATATAACCCGGCAGTTTTTCACATCAATTGTTTGTACAAATATCTATACCATTTGTCTTTACTTTTCTCAAATAAATTTTGGCGAAAAGTATATTTCTTGTATAGTTTATGTGCATATGGATATCAACTAGCAGGCATAGTATGTTGAACACACGGAGGATGCAATAAATAACAAGTTTTGTAAGTCTATCAGGGATATTTTGCAAATCCCTTGAGAGTACTGCTTTAACTTTATCTTGGATTCCTACCAAAAAATGATATCGAAGGTCTTGTATGGAAGCTGTCTGCATTGTTTAAACTTATCTGCAGTAGTTTTTGCCAGTGACATGGCGCAGTTAATAAAATGGAATTGTTGTCGATACTCCAGCTTTCCTCACTTGGATGGTGTCATTACAAAACAGAAACGTTTTTATTGCAAAGCCTTAAAGAGTGATAGGAAAAAAGTTCGCGAAAGTAGATGCGACGAATTCATGCTTTGCATTAAGAATGGCATTAAATATAAAGTCTAATTTGTTACGATATGAGAGAGAGAGAGAGAGAGAGAACTGGAGGAAGAAGATATATTGAATTGATTTCTATGTTTCTACAAGGAGATACATGACCTATATATAGTTAAACTAGGAGTACAATTGTACAATGTGGTAGTACAAATGTAGTACGGTAGTACATGTGTAGTACACTTAGTACAATAATATGAAGTACACTAAGTACACTAACAACCCCCCTCAAACTCAACATGTTAAGATGGAAACCAATTTGAGTTTGGATACTAAATTCTGAAGACGACATGAAGGATGAGCATTCGTGAAAACATTGGTAGTCTGATTGGTGGTTGAAACAGATTGAAGGCTAATGGTTCCGTGGAGAAGATGTTGACGAACAAAGTGACAATCGATCTCATTATTCTTCATTCACTCATGAAAAACGTTATTGTGAGTAATCTGGATAGCACCCTGATTGTTATAATGAATGATAGTGATCATAGAATGGTTAACACCCATGTCAGTAAGTAGCCAGCGTAGCCAAAGGAGTTCCTGGGCGGCATCAACAAGAGCATGGCATTCGGCTTTTGTACTAGACCGAGCAACAACGGTTTGCTTTTTGCTACGCCACGAAATAAGAGAATCACCGAGAAAGAAACAATAGTCTGTGGTAGAATGGCGGTCGGTGGGGTCTCATGTCCAATCTGCATCAGAGTAGGCATGAAGCTGTAGGGAGGAATGAGCAGAGAAGTGAAGCCCGTTGAACATAGTCCCTTGATGTATCTGAAAATGTGCAGAACATTAGCATAATGAGGGGAATGGGGAGCAGAGAGAAACTAACAATATGAACTTCATATGCAATATGTGGGCGTGTGACAGTAAGGTAGACAAGACTCCCCACTAACTATCGATACAAAGTCGGATCATCAAGAAGAGTACCATCCATGGGAGTGAGCTTGGAATTCAACTCAAGAGGAGTGGTGATGGTCTTGCTATCGGTGAGTCCTGCGCTAGTGAGAAGATGTGAAGCATATTTTTCTTGAGAGAGATAATATTCATCGGAGTTAGAAGAGATCTCAAAACCAAGAAAATAATTCAACGTTCCAAGATCTTTTATTTTAACATATTGACTCAGATAGATTTGAGATCAGGTATACCAGAGTGATCGTCATCGGTAATAATCATATCATCTACATAGAGAAGGAGAAGAATAGTACCATGGTCGGATTTGCGGATAAAAAGCGCGGAGTCATAAGGATGGGAAGTAAATCCAAAACCAGTAGCAATTGTACTGAACTTGGCAAACCAAGCACCGGGAACCTGTTTGAGACCATAAAGGGATTGACGAAGTTTGGAGACCTGATGAGTGATATGAGGATAACCCGGAGGTGGTCGCATGTAAACTTCCTCAAATAATTCACCATTGAGGAAGGCATTTTTCACATCCATCTGAAACAATTCCCAACGGAGAACTATAACAACTGTAATAAGACTGCGAAAAGAAATGAGTCGAGCCACTGGAGCAAAAGTCTCCTCATAGTCGATCTTGTATTCCTAAGTAAACCCCTTTGCGGCAAGGCGGGCCTTGTAATGATCAATAGACATCAGATTGAGTTTTAATTTAATAAACCCATTTACATCCCATTACATTCTTATCACTTGGTAGATCTGCTAAATCCCAGGTGTGATTCCGTTCAAGTGCCTGTAGTTCATCATCCAATCATCCATTGCCTTTTGCCAAAGGGGGTTAGAACTGGCCTCACAATAAGAGTGTGGCTCATGATGAGAAATAATAGTAGAATACACATGAAAATTACGAAGAAGAATGAATTTGGTTTTAGGTCTTACACTCTTACGGAGGGAAATCAGATCGGAGGTTGGTGTAAATCCATTAGGCGGAGCAGGTGACTCGAGAGAGTAGCTTGGGTGGAGCATGGAATGAGGAAACTAGAGGTATCGGTGGTATAGTGAAAGTCAGGTCAGGTAAGGAGACCGTATTAGGCATTGGAGGAGAGTATGTTGGTGGTGGTGTAATATCCAGCGAGGGATTGGGTTCAGGTGAATTGGGATATAAGTATACTGAGGGATTAGTAAAGAATAAAGGTGTGTGTGAAGGAGGTAAGTGAAATTTGGACAATGAGGAAAACATCTTATGTTCCCATAAGACAATATACTGGGATACACGACGACGTTTAGAGTAGGGATCCCAGCACCTGTAATTTTTTGTGTTCTACCCCATAGCCCAAGAAGCAACACACAATCGGGATCAAGATCTAATTTTGGCATTCGTGGGGTTGGAGAACAATGAAACAAGCACTACCAAAAATTCCGAGGTTACTATGGTGGCCATGAAGACACGTATGAGTGTCAAGTTTTTAGTAGTGGAAAGAGGGAACACGGTTTATGGTGTGTAAACGGCAGTGAGAGCAACTTCTCCCCCAAAAGGTTCAGGACATGAGGTGGAGATGATGAGAGAACAAAGAATGTTTAGGATATGTTGGTGTTTGCATTTGGTATGCCCATTTTATTAGGAAGTGTCGGGACATGACCGATGAGGAATGGTACTCTGTTGATGTAGAAAAATGATGACACGGGAATCGGTATATTCAGCGGCATTGTCAGCATGGAATACCTTAATTTTACTCCATTTTCTAGTAGTAAAATTTATGTAAAGTTGAGGATGTTCAGAAGGATTTTGCATAAGGAACAACCAGGTATAGCGTGAATAATCATCTACAAAAATAACAAAACTATCTAGATTTTCCCATGGTAACAGTGGGAGATGAGCCTCATATATCAGAATGTATTAAATCAAAAGGAGCATGAGAAGCAGAGTCACTTTTATTAAATGGTAAAGCCGATTGTTTTGCAAATTGACAAGGAAGACAGTCAAATTTTGCATTATTAAGAGACCCAAAGTGACCATGAGAAAGCAAAGACTTAAGACTACCAACAGATTCATGGCCCAGACGGTCGTACCACAAGCTAAGAGAAGGTGTGGAGGTTGCAGAGGCTACTCTTAGAACGGTGTGGTGAGTGATTGTGGAATATGAAGGTTAACGAGCTCAAAGAGGCGTCTAACCTTACGGCCTATCCCAAGAGTTTGTCCCGTCTTTGGATGTTGCACACAATAACCAGAAGGAGAAAAGGTCATGGTTAGATCAAGATCACAAAGTTAGGCAACAGGTATAAGATTTAGTGTAAGTTTAGGAATCAAATAAGTATCGGAAAAAAAGTATTTGCTCTGGAGATTGTTCCAATGTGTGTGACTGATATATGCGAACTGTCAGTAGTGTAAATAAGTGGTGTGTGCTACGCAAAATTGGTGGTGGAGAAGAGAGTAGGGTCAGAAGTCATGTGATTGCAACAGGCAGTAGATGGAGTATTACCAAAATGGGCAAGAACCTGTTTGAGGAGATCCTCGAGATGATTAATCCTATCAGTAGAGGTAATGGGAGATGAACTGTCGGCAGTAGCAGCAACGGATTTAGAGGGACCCCCTCGTGGGATGGAAGAAGTCTGGGATCACGGATATGGGAACTTCGAGCAATCTTGGCGGAGGTGACCATTGCCTATCACATGACAAAACTTGCACACTTGAGTAGGGCAATCAACAAGAAGATGATCTGTTTGCTTGCTTACAACAATTGCATATCTTGGAAGAATTCCACTGTTTATCACGGGATTTGGACGGTGGACCTCTGGGAGTAGCAACTTCAAGAGAGGAGGTTAAATGAGTAGCAAGGCGAGTTTCCTCTGAGAGAAGTTCTGAAATCGCTTGCTCTAGTGTAAGAAGAGGATCTCTATGAAGGAGAGATGCATGAACATGCTCAAATGTATCATGAAGAACCATAAGAAAGACAACCAATCGCTGACGATTTCGATAGTTGTTAAAATTATTAGCATCGGTAGGATCCTTCCAGCTGGGTTCCAAAGGGATCAACTAGTCCAGACAGAGTGCATTTCGGAAAAAAAATTGTTGATGATTTCTCCGGATTGTTGTTTTATGCGATGAAGGATTCCCATAAGATGATATTAATTAGCGAGTCCGGTAGTGGTATATCTCTTTTGAAGAGTCCTAAAGAGATTTGGCAGTGCTAAATCTGTTAAATTGGAGGCTAATTGAGGGTGAACAGGAATTACGGAACCACGTGATTAGTGATTACTTGATGATTTTTACACTCCCACTCCTCAAGATGATCTTCAAACTCATCATCAGCTTCCCCAGTGGCCTGTGTGAGTTCAGTGACACTCCCGATATAACACCATATTTTTCGGCCCTTGAGAAAACTCGACATCGTCTGAGACCAGGTGATCTAGTTGGTACCATCGAGAGTGATAGAGATGGGTTGAGTGATGTCTTGGCGATCCATACAGTCGAAAAAATGAGAAAAAGTGAAATTAAGGTTATGATTTACCGAAAACAGATGCCGAAAATGGATTTAGGATGATCGAAAATCTCGAAAATGAATCCGTAATGAAGAAAAACAGAGTAAAAATGGGCTGAAAACCCAAATAAGCTCAAACTGGCCCAAAAAGAACTGGTCGAGGAACGGGTCGGATCTCGGGCTGAAAAAAACTGGGTCAACTCGCGAGTGATGGTGGCAGCGAGAGGAGAAAAGGCTTGGTGCAGGCGCGAGAATCCCACCAACGGAGATTGTGTGACGGCGACTTGAGCACCGCAAGGAGGAAGGCCACCAAGAGCGTTATAGCTTTGATACCATGTTACGATACTTTAGAGAGAGAGAGAGAATTGTAGGAAAGGAGATATATTGAATTGATTTTTGTGTTTCTACAAGGAGATACGTGACCTATATATAGTTAAACGAGGAGTACGATAGTATAATGTGGTAGTCCAGATGTACATGTAGTACAATAATATGAAGTACACTAACATAATTGAATTATTAAAAGCAATGGAAAAAACATTTTATTTCGATCGAGTGGAATAATGTTATTTCAATGTGACACAATCAGTGTCCTTAAGATTTACCGCTTGATGTAAAAGTTTGTTAGTTTTATGTGGAGATATGCTTGAAAAAGGATAATGTCTGTAGATCCTTACTCTGTTGTGCATCCAATTAGAAATGATCAACTACCTGACACTGTGTCCCTAAATACTTGTCTAATAAGTCGGTGCCAGGGCCGGTTCAGAAATTGATAAAACTTTACAAGGCCCTGATCAGAAATTGTAAAATAGACCCCTTAGTGTATTGATATAAAAAATTTGCACCCGAAACATGTAAGTTACAACAAATACATTAGCCTGCAGTCGCCCACCTTGCATGTGCATAGGGTCAACCCTGGTCGGTGGTATGTGGATGTTCCTTTCAAACCCATATTATATAGTTATCTCCCAGAAGTGGGCTTGGCTATATGAATTCTATCGCTCCATTATTCTTTTCTCAATCATTCATCATACTTTATAATGAATGATTCTATTTATTTTGAATGAATAACCAATATAAACATTCTGCTGTGTAGTTTTTTGTTAACGTTCAAATCCACCCTGGATTGTAAAAACTTCATATTTTTTCAACTATTTGATATATCCCGACTAAATTAGCCCTTTTTCATCCCCATTCTCCATTAAAGAGAAAATGCAGGTAATGTGAGGGCCAAGTTCATCATAGAGGCAGCAAATCATCCTACTGATCCAGAAGCAGATGAGGTAGAATTGGTTTCCAAGAAGTCAACTTCCTATTATGCAAGTTCACTTTTTTACCCCTTTCAATTTGTTACTATTGCAGATTCTATCTAAGAAAGGAGTTATTATACTGCCTGACATATATGCAAATGCTGGAGGTGTGACTGTCAGCTATTTTGAGTGGGTTCAGGTAACTCAGTCGGCAAAACACCTCCCATTATATTAGTTGTTAATTGTTGAAATTGATTGATGCATTTTGACATAGCTTCTTACATAATCTTTGTCTCGATCAATTATGTTCTTTCCCATAGTAGAATCTATTTCCTTAAATAATTTCCTCGCCATGTCATCTATTAATTTATTGAATTTTATTCCAATAAGTTGTTTTATTTTTATAAATGGTTGGTATCAAATTACCTCTTGCGTGTATTCTTTTTCAAGGACGGTCTTCATATGGTCGACTAAGTATTGTTCACATTCTTTTCCGTGCCATTTTTAGGGACAAAGTTATACCTTTGACTCGTTATTATGTTTTGAAAAGCAATACGTTTTGGTAATTTTTCTTTATTAAATAGATATGGGTGCTCTTTGTATCAATAAACCAAAAGTCAAATAATACTTGAAAAAGAAACTGATTGTTCTGAGGATCATTACTAGATGGGTGTTGTATATATATGTTTAATTAATACTAACAATTAATTTCTTTTTCCTTTTTCTTAAATAAAGAGGGCCCCTAACTTTAAGGAAGCAAATATCAAATATTACAACTTATATATTGTTCTTGCAGAATATTCAAGGTTTTATGTGGGATGAAGAGAAGGTGAATGACGAGCTTAAGAAATACATGACAAGAGCCTTCCATAACATCAAGAACATGTGCCAATCGCACAATTGCAACCTTCGGATGGGTGCATTTACATTGGGGGTGAATCGGGTTGCACGTGCCACCGTTTTAAGGGGGTGGGAAGCTTGATTAGATGTGTTCACTCATTTTTCTTCAATGCATCCGTTATTAAACCTAATGAAGTTTCTTATCCGTGTTCTATTTATATTCTTTGATCAATTCATGAAAATTTGAACACATTTTAATTGTTGTATCTCTGAGGTTTTCATTTTAATTGAAAACTTAAATGAGTTTTCATCTTGTGTGTTTTGACAGTCAAATCACTGCTTTTGATACGGAGATTGTCTTGCCCTGTTTTATTATAGGTATTGAGAAATAAAATCGGTGCTTCACATAGATATACATAGGAATGAGTACATATTGGGGATTTTACTCAAATGAGCTCCAATGTGATTGGTTGAAACATGAATGTAGATTTATAAAATATTATGGAACATACATAGGTTGGAGTACATATTGGTGACCCGACTCAAATGAGCTCCAAATTAGCTGAAACATAAATGACTCGGCAATGGACCCCACAAATATATTGACTTGCAAATATTTTAACCAATCACATTAAATAGTCATGTTAACATTCTGTAAATGGGGTCAACAAATTTGAATTCCATTGATTTGCCGAGAATGCATAATAATCATAATATAATTGGTACGATGGAAAAATGTGTTTTGTACAAATGAAAGGAAATAGTGATACAAAAAATGTAACATTCTGTAATATAGTTATTGTTTCGAGAAGCTAAAGATTGAAGGCAGATACAGATAAAACAGATCGCCCATGACCTTACTGACAAAAACAGTGATAAGGAGATAAGCTTATTTATCTCAAAGCATGGGCTTCTTTCCCACTTTTTATCCCCTCGAAGTTTCAACTAAAACAAGAAGAAAGGAAGACATAAAGAATAGGACATAACTGCTTTTAGACAACCATGGCTTCTGTTTCAATCAATGCCTCAATGCAGAGAGCTTGCAGCTCTCAGCATGTCACCAGCAAACAGCAGTCTCAGGCCCGACCCCCATGCTCTTTGGGTACAAAGCAAGCGACTCATTTTGTCACTCCTAATATCGAAGGTCCAAGAAGTTTGAATGTAGCTGAACAACAGGTGAAACCTCCTTTAGTTGTTAAGAAATCAGAGAATTCAAGTGTTGGAGTCAAGCACAACATAGAGACAGAACCTAATTCTGCTCCAAGTTTTTTTGATGAGCGATGGAAAAATGGGACGTGGGATCTAAATATGTTTGTTAAGGGTGGAAAAATGGATTGGGATAGTGTCATTGTTGCAGGTGAGATCAGTTCATCCCAATAACAATTCAACAGCACAATATGTACCTTGTTTTCTTCTTTCACTCTCCAGGCACACACTTTACTTTTACTCTTGTTACCGGATTAGACTATATAATCCTTGTATGTGTTTAGGAAAATGTTTTGCGTACAAGTCTTACACCAAGGATGTGAATGCATTTGGTGCACATCTTATTAAAGCACAGCATTACCCGCGTGTTGTGTGTATAATATGAATTGTGGTCATTTAAATGAAGAATGATACGTGCAGTAAAGAATCTCACTAAAAGTTCACCAAATATAAGGTGAAGATTAAAACATTAAATTTATACCAATAGATTTCTTATTTTTTTTACTATAAAAACCATTCAGATTCTTTACATATATAACAAATTAGTACCAGTCCATATATGAATAAATAAGTAAAATTCCTAAAAGATTTGGATTAATAATTGACCTATTGACAGGTCCACCGGAGAGATGCGTGTCCAAGAGGCCGATCGTAACAGTGGGATGGACACTCACGTTTAGAGGACTTGAGTTCTTTATTTTGCTTACTAAGAATTTTAGTTATATCTATTTTCTACCTTGCTATATTTCTAACCGTATATAATCTAAATATGATTTCATTGCACTTAAATTACTAGAAATGAAGCCCCATTGTTAATATATGGTAAATAATGGGTTTAAAAAGAATTTACTATTAAACAACTTGAGAGTAGACTTTTTATAGATATTGAACGAATCCATATTCGATATCTTTCCCGTTATGAAGCTAATTAATCAAATATATATTTAGGTCAATCTTATGTAACTTGATCTATTAGACTATATATATGTGTGTGTGTGTGTGGTATCAAAAAATATCACAATAGAGGTTTTACGAAGAACAATCACAATCAATAAAGAAAGCAAAAAATCACACACAACACAACTATATACGTGGTTCGACAACTTGCCTACATCGACAGAGAGATCTATTATTTTATTAAGTATCTCTCAATATGTTTGGTTACATGCCCCTATGTACCGGGCCAGGGGTTACAATTTGTAGATGTAGAATCCTCCATCTTCAATTAACTTCACGAAGCTCATGATGATCCATGTTTCCCTTGAATATTTCCACGAGATTATAGGGGATTGACTTGGTTAGGGGGCAGTGTGGACTGGACACACATATAGCTTCTTTTTATGATATGTGGTCGGGCTGCTTTCAAAATCTGTTGGGTCAAGTCGACCGTTCTTATGGGCTAAGAACAAAATCTGGTCCCCACAATTGCCCTTAAAATCCTTGGGCCATTGCTTGGGCCGATGGATTTTACATGTGGCTAAGGGTTCAACTTCGTCAGTGGCATATTCGTAATTTAATGAAGCAGGAGAGGTGCGCTTGTCTTTCTGTGAGATATTGAAGCGCCAAATCTTCCTAGAGAAGTGCAAAACATCACTTGAGTGTTTGAAACTTGGTTTGTCAAAAACCCAACTGTCAGTTCATCCTCTCTATTCGTTTTTGCGTAAACTGTGTACGTAGGCTTCATTCCTCACTCTCACTCTTCAAAATCAAGACTTTCTCAGCTTTCCAAGTCTCCTCTTTGTCTCGTAAGTTTCAGCCCTTTTTTTTTTAGTTTCCTTTCTTCTGTACATCGATCTTCTACTGTAGCTATGTTTTTTTGTATTTTCTCTCATGGCGATGCTTGATAATAAGTCTTTGCCTGAGTTTAGGAAGTGTTATAATATACCTGATTGGGTAAAGATAGAGTGTATGTCAGTCCCCAGAAACGTTCGCGACCTAGAAGTGGTCACTGGATCCATGTTCTGTTAGTTTCACAAGGGGGTTTAACGTTTCCCCCTAACCCTCTGTTTTTACATTTTTTCCAATACTTTAACATAGTCCCTGCTCAATGTTCTCCAAATGTCTGGAAGATTGTTAATGGAGTTCATAGGATAAAACAGATTTATGGCACCAACTTAGGATTAGTTAAGATTTGCTATTGCTATTCCTTCTCTTGCACCAGTGGAGGTCTTCTGTACTTGGAGGAAAGAAGTACCGATAGGGTGTTGCTAGTAAATCTACCCGATCTCCATAAAGACTATTGGTCTAAAGGTTTTATTGCCAAGGATTGACAATTTCCTCCCCAATCAAGGGACATAAGGTATTTGGGACCTCCGATCCCTACCTTTGGGGAGGAATGCATAGGTTATTATCTCTATCTCTATTTTATTGCTTATTTGCCTTCCTCTGTGTGCATTCTTTATGATTTTCCTTATTTTTATTTTATAGCCAAAGCGAAGAATCAAGAGTCAACTCTTTGCGAGATCTGAGCTGCTGAACGTCTGAAATCTTGGAGGATAAGAGATACTATTGTTGATGAGGAACATCCTCGGTCTACTGCATTTTTGCTGGAATATAGGAATACTACTTCTAGCTTTATTGCTCGTCTAGTAGACACAATCCTTCATCTGGAGGTTCCAGGAGAAGAAGTTGGTGGCACCTCTGAACCCATTGAGTTAAAAGAAAAGGAAGAGAGTAGTTCGGGGGAGGATCAGGTAGAAGCTCATCCAGTAGACACAATCCCTCATCTGAAAGTTCTAGGAGAAGAAGTTGGTGGTACCTCTGAACCCATTGAGTTAGAGGAAGATGAAGAGAGTATCTTAGGGCAGGATCAAGTAGAAGGAAACGAGGAAGGAAGTGGTGAAGGTGAGAGCAGCGAGGAAGAGTCTAGTGAAGGAGAGTCCAGTGAAGAAGAGATGACCCCTTCGAGGAGAAGAATATTAATCCAGGATGACGATGATGACGATATGTTATCCAACAAGATGAATTTTCTTAAGCAGAAGGCTGGAGACTATATTGGTAGCTCCAAGGTGGTGGCTCAAGAAAAGGAGGTTGAGGGAAAGAAGAAAGAAAAAGAGGAGAAGCGAGAGAAAGAGAGAGAAAAAGAGAAGAAGATAAAAAGATAGAAGGAGAAAAGAGAAGGGAACATGCCTCAAAGTCCTCGATAATGCCTTCTGTTGCTGTTGTTGAGGGAGCCTCGGTGGCTGCTGCTCCTCAACTTGCCCCCTGCTACCGGAGAAAGCAGTGATCCCGATTGATCGCGAGCGCTTATCGAGTATGGGAGGAGACCAGTCAGACCTCAAATATGCCCAAGGGCTTGCTTTGGTAAGTGTTCCTTTCTCTATAGTTCTTCATTTTAACATCTTGTTCTTATTCTATGTTTTTCTATTTTTGCAGTTTGTCTCTGACACCGTGCTGCTCTGTGGTCGAGCTGAGCTGTCGAGGAAGAACTCAGAGCTGGATGAAGCTCTAAAGTCTTCAGAGAAGGTCCTTACTGACACGAAGGCTACCTTTGACAAAGAGATGGAGAAGTCTGCTAAAGAGTTGTCCGACCTCCTCGAAGCTTATGGTGTTGTGATTGCGGACAAGTTGGCAGTGGTAGAGGAAAATAAGGGGCTGGTCGCAGAAATAGAGAAGTTGAAGGGGGAAGCAGTGACCGTTCGAGAAAGAGGATATAATAAAGGTTAGGATGGAGCGTATGATGACATCGAAGCCCAGATTACTTACCTTAAGTGAGCATATTTAAAGAAAGGTTGGGGCTAAGCCTTGACTGCTGCTGGAGTTGCTACTAATTGCCCCCTCTTCTCTCAGCATCATTCTGGTCGCAAATCATGTTAAAGAGTCTCTCTCTGCCTAACCAGATGCTCAGGATGGCATAAAGCCCATTACTCCTATTGTTGGGGTTACCCTGGTCAATCTAGAGGGGGCCATTGTCCCAACTGGAGGAACTGCTTCAGGTGCTAGTGAAGGGGAAGTTCCTGGCGACCAAGCTGCTCATAAAGGGAAGGGGCTCTCCATATTTGACTAAGTTGAGTCCTCTTAGGAATTTTAGGCCTTGCTCTTATTTTTTGTTCACTTATTGTATTTTTTATTCTTCTATTCATTGTACTGTCCTATGCCCTTTGATTTAATGAGAAAGAAAACTTTTTATTTCATTATTGATTCTTGCTACTTATGTTGCTTGTTTGGTTGGTTGTAGCTCATTGATTTAGATGAATATATCCCTGCTAACTCCCGTTTAGGCCTTGGTCCGAACATAAGTGCTCAAGCCCTTCGATCTTTTGTAAGGATTTATAAATCCCCGAGGGCAAGAAACCAGGATTACAAAGATCAATCTGAGGTGGTCTCCAAGCTAAAGGATAGGCTCGAGGAGATAGAGGGAATAGGTGCCTTTGTGAAGGAAGAGATTGACACTTTGAAAGCCAAGCTTCTGGGTGCATTAGAAATCAACCAGGTGGGGGAGCTTTTGCAAAGAGAGAATAAATCTTTTAGGAGAGAAATCGCTCGCCTCAAAGAAAATAATCCATCTGGTCCTCCTTTGGTGCTGCGAGGCTCCTCGTCATCATCTGTTGTGGTTGCTCATACTAACAATCCAGCTTCCAGGAGGGAGATTGCCAAGCTGAAAGAAGATGTTCGTCAAGCATATGTGATTGTTGTTGGTCTTCAAAGGTATGTCAAACTATTGAGATAGTTATTTTGAAAGGGTTCTCGACAGGTTTGGGCTGATGGGTATGGCCAAGGTTGGATAGATGCCCCAGTAAGATTGAAACAGGCCGAAGAACTTGCTTTTTCCAGGGGATGGCTGAACGTTCTTAAGGAATTGAAATTTCTTAAGGAATCAACCATGTGGTATAAATATCGGACTGTTCGATCATCCCTTCTCGAAAGATGATCAATGGATCCCAATAGATGTTATTCCGGTACATCTCCTAGAGCCACGCCCAGAGAGATTTGAAGAAGACTCAGTTCCTCATCTTGATGATAGTCGAATAACTCGAGTAGCGAAATACCTTGCTCATCGCACTGGTCCATCGTAGGTTTTTAGGATAGATGTTAATGTACCAGAGTTATGATTCTTAATGATAGATAAGCTGATTATTTATGTTCTGAGCATTTGCTGACTAAACATGTATTAACCTTATTTGTTGGTTTCTTGGTATAAAAAAAAGATAATTGATAAATATGATCATAGTATAAATGAGTTAGTACAAAACTTTAAGCATTTTGGGCTTCTCGACCGACTAAATGACATTGAGTTTTGTTATGTTGTGTTTAAACGTTCTCCCAATTCAATATGCCTTTGCCATAGTATTTCTTCCCACTTTACATTTTAGGTCGTGTCGCCACACTTCCTTAGACCTAAGTCGGGAGATGGCGAGAATGTACCTGATTAAGGGGACATTCGTTCGAGCAGGATTTTTCAACCAACTTAAGTTGGCGACCAACCTTGAGTTGGCTTTATTTCCTAAGGATCCCCTTGTAGGTATTTTATTGTTTCCATAGCAACCCAGGAGGCCAATTATGTTTTCAATAAAGACTTGAGGTAGGTTGATCGTAAACCTTGCTTTATATATATTAGCTTTGCATACAATAACTATGGCGCAATGTTGTAACCATAGGAGCTCTACTCCTTAACTGCAGTAAGTTGACCAACTTGTTGATCTTGTTATTTTTTTAGGGGGTGCATATTTCTTAGAAATGATGCATATTGAAGTTTGATCAAGAGATATTAAACAACCAAGATGTTCAGAATGCGTGGGACAATCGACCTTTATTGACTAAAAATGATAAATAAAAGGAAACATTAGCTTGTAAATGAAGATTTGCCTAAACTAATGATACTAAAATATAAAAGATATATAAGTCTAAAAGTAGAACTTCTTAAGGTTTGTTGCATTCCAGGATCTAGGTATCTCCCTGCCCTCCGACATTTCTAAGTGATAGGCACTGTTGATACCAAAATTCACCACTTTATGTTGAAAAATTACAAGCCAACACGTGTCATCCAATGTGGCATAAATCCAAGTCAGCATGGCACAAATCCCCGATCAATAAGGCAACCCGACCAACAGGGAAGCCCGACCAATAAGAAAGACAGACCAACACGGTAGTCCGACTAATATGGGTTACCAACCAACTGGAAAGATCGGCCAACGGCCAGAAATCCAATCAGTACAGCCAATGAATCGACAACAGTTTTATATTTAATTCTTATTATGTATTGATGTAAAGGCTTAACAAATGAAGGCATTCCATCCTTTCACATGACAACCCTCAACACCCCTCTTGAGATGCAAATACATTATAATACCCACATGGCAGGGGATCGAAAAACAAATCAAGGCAATCAAGTAATACATAGCAGTGGACATAGGCTATTCCATTTAGCCGAACCACTTTAAAAACCTCTTTGTCTTATGCGTTTTTACTTATTTATCTGTGATCAATCAATTAGCCCTAGTCTAGTTTTTTGCATCAACAAATTATCACCGTCTGTGGGAAGGTATTGCTAAATGTTTTCACTAATTCATCATACATGGCTAATACCACTGAAATAAGTACCAAAAATAAGGGCCTTCCGCCTAATCCCGCTGCCCCTCTAAATAACAATGATTTAACTGGAATTTTGGTTATCCTGGCCAAAGGACAAGAGGCTATGCAGGATACGATAAGATAATTGGCCCAAATTCTTCAAGTTGGAGTTCTTGCACAGTCCAATCAAAGGAGTATACAACCACCGACAATAAGGAGTGTTGGGCATAGCCATTCTATACTTCAAGGGATCCTCCGCATCGTCCTGGAGCAACTTCTTTTATCAGGATTACTAATTCCTGTTATGGAAAATCACTCATTAAAAAAAGATTGAGTGCCCTAGAAAGGCTAAGTAGGGCCTCTCCTTTCGATCGTTTAGGACCTATGGGAAATGCCCTTCGAGTTGCGTCAAGAAATACTCGACGACCAAGTAACTTGAAGGAAGGCTCAGACCAATCCAGATCGAGCGCCCGATGAACTGCTCGATCCAGTCAAAGAGAAGGATCGCAGGAAAAAAGAGCAGCACACTCAATTAGTAGGCATAAAAGAGCTACCACCAACAGATCAAGTGTGGTAACGATGCTTGGAAGGGATCCATTTAGCGTTTGGAGTATAGATTGGGAGAAATGGCTAAAGCCAAAAATCCTCTCCAGAGAAATTTTGTTAATAGATCTCCCTTTGTGCAAACCGTTGTATATTTTCCTACACCGACCAAGTTTAAAGCTCTAGTAGTCACTCCCAAGTATGATGGGAAGACTCATTCAGTTCTTTATATAGAGAAATACCAAGTAGCAACTGATATCTATAATGTTCCTGATGAGATGAGGTGCAGGGCATTTTCAGGAACAATCACTGGATCTGCTCAAATCTGGTATAATAGTCTTCCCCGGGGACAAATTTCTAGCTTCCAAAAACTCATCGAACCATTCATTGGTAATTTTTACTTTGGATCTAAACCAGTAATGTGAGTAGCTCATTTTCTTAGTGTAAGACAGAAGGTAGGAGAAAGTACCAGCGATAATATCACCCGTTTTAACAACGAGAAATTAGAAGTTGTTGATTACGAGGAAAAAACTGCAATCACTGCCCTAATGAGTGGTTTGCTCCCCAACAAACTATATTATACTTTGGCAAAAGATCCCCCGAAGATGATGACGAAATTGATGGCCAAAGAAGCGAAGATTATGAATGCAGAAGAAGCCATGGCTGCTAAAAAGAATTCAGATGCAAAGGCGAAAGCGAAGTCTGAAGGGAAGTCAGATAAGAAGGAGCACAAGAATCACAATGAGCATAAGAATCCAAAAGTAAAAGAAAGACTAGATTGGCTCAGAAAGTTTACCAATTAAACTCCATTAACGGTGGATATACATCATGTTTTGGAAGAAATTAAGCATAATAATGACTTGAGTTGTCCTGAAAAGTCAAGGTCAGCTACTGATAAGAGGGATAAGTCCAAGTATTACGAACTTCACATAGACCATGGTCATACAACCAACCCATGTATTGCTCTCCAGAATGAGATTGATGCACTCATCCGAAGAGGAAAATTAGATAGATTTGTAGATCGGCCGGCTGGTGGGAGAGCTGGAGGCATAGGTCGACAGAGATCTAAATCACATGTTAAGCCTAAACAAGATAATAAGAGGAACCATGATGATGATTCATAAGATGATCCTGATTTCCCTAAAAAGCCTAGACAACCTGAACACGAGGTATTCATAATCAGTTTTGGATCTTTTGATTTCCATATGATTATAGGTGGGGATGCAAGAGGAGGAGGTCATACAACTGAAAGGATGGCTTACCTCAATGAGGCTCAAGCTTGTTCCTATATCCAGCGAATCACCCTTGCACAGAAAGACCGACCAAGGAAAGTTAACAAGGATAAGCTCGTAATTATCTTTTCCACGAACAATTTATCTGGAGTATTATATCCTTATGATGATCCTTTAGTGATAAGAGTCAAGATGAAAGACGTATTGGTAGCAAGGACATTGATGGATAATGGAAGCTCGGAGGACATTATGTTTTATCATGTTTTGATAGTTTGGATTTAAAACTTAGCTAACTGGAGCCTTACCACAGACCCCTCATTGGATTCTCTGGTGAGAAGGTATTTCCATTGGGAACAATCAAACTAGATGTGTTGATCGAGACATGATCGGCGAGTAGGACAGAGAAAGTGAGATTCTTTGTAATAGACAAAAATGTTCATTCTGCCTATAATATGATCATGGGAAGAGTAGGTCTGAAGAAGTTTGAAGTTGTACCTTCTAATGTTCATCAATGCATGAAGTTCCCAGCTAACTTTGAAGTTGGAATAGTAAAAGGAGATTAGAAAGTAGCTCGGGAATGCTACTATTCATCTACCGAGGAAGAAGATACGCTAGAAGTAAAAAGAAAAACAACCACTTATCAAGTGGATATATCTGAACCGAACAGTGAATCTGATGTTGAAACCATAGATCCAAGAGATGAATCAGATCTTGTATAAGGCCAGGTGATGGATGCAACAGAAAATGTTATTCTGGACGATGATAAACCAGAACAAATAACTCAAATAGGAGCGTCATTGGACTTGGTTCTTAAACAAGAGTTGATGGCCTTCTTGAGACAAAGAAAGCAGGTGTTTGCATGGAGCCACGAAGATATGCCTGGTATAGACCCAAACTTCCTGTGCTATGAGCTTAATGTTAATAAGGAGATTAAACCTGTAAAGAAGAAAAGAAGAGTTTTTAGCTCGGAGAAGAACCAGGTTATACAGGAGGAAGTGGAGAAGCTTAAAAAACCTTCCTTTATTAAAGATGTGAAGTACCTGGATCGGTTGGCCAATGTAGTCATGGTCAAGAAGAAAAACAACAAGTGGAGGATATGTGTAGATTTTACTGACTTGAACAAGGCGTGACCAAAGGATCATTTTTCTTTTCCACGAATTGATCAACTAGTGGATGCTAATTCAGGGCATAAGTTGATGAGTTTTATAGATGCATATTTTGGTTATAACTAGATTAAAATGAAACCAAAAGATAGAGAAAGTAATTCCTTTATTACTCCCCAAGGAACTTATTGGTATATTGTTATGCCACTTGCTCTAAAAAATACAGGTGCCACTTATCAAAGACTGATGAACAAAGTATTTGAGGAGCAAATAGGCAAGAACATGGAGGTGTATGTTGATGACATGCTGACAAAGAGCAAAAAAGATGCTGATCATATTGTTGACCTCAGCCAGATGTTTGATCAATAGAAAAAGCACCAGATGAAGTTAAACCCGACCAAATGCGTCTTCGAAGTTCAAGAGGGAATGTTCCTTGGGTATATAGTAAACCAAAGGGGAATTGTAGCTAATCCAGATAAGACCAAGGCCTTAATAGAAATGCAATCCCCAACCAGTAAAAAGGATGTTCAAAGACTAACAGGGCGTGTAGCAACACTTAACAGATTTGTGTCCCGAGCAACATACAGATGTTTACCATTCTTCAAGGTGCTGAGAAAAACCTTTATATGAAATGATGAATGTGAAAAGGCCTTTATGGAATTGAAAAAGTACCTGGGAGCACCTTCACTACTCTCCCGACCAGTGTTGGGAGAAAAGCTATATTTGTGTTTGGCAGATTCTGAATCAGCTCTTAGCTACGCCTTGATCAGGGAGGAAAATGGAGTTTAAAATCCAGTTTATTATACTAGCAAAGCTTTTCGAGGAGCAGAAGTCAAGTATCCTAAGCTGGAGAACTTAGCATTGGCCTTAATTGAGGCTAGTAGATGAATGAAGCCATATTTTCAAGCTCATACCATAGTGGTATACAATGACATGCCACTAAGGCAAGCTTTGTACAAGCCAGAGAAATCCAAAAGATTGATGTATTGGGTTGTGGAGTTAGGGGAATATGATCTTGTATATAAACCAAGGTTTTCTTTGAAATGCCAAGTTGTGGCGGATTTTATTACAAAATTCACTTACCTAGAGGTTCTTGAGCAACAAGGGACTCCTACCGAGCAACACTCAAGAGTCAGCAGACCTATTGGAGAAATCCACAACTAACTCCAAGAAAAGGAAACTGCAGAAAAGGTTACCACCGACCAACCAAATCCTCCCAACGGATTACAGGAGATGAAAAATAAATATGAGGAGGTTAAAGATAAAATTTTCCATTAAGGGATTCTAACAAACCAAGCGTTTGACATCAATATTCCCATATGGAGTCTTTATATTGATGGATCATCTTGTGCAACTAGACGTGGAGCAGGAATCATCCTCAATACTCTAGATAAAATAGATATAGAGTACGCACTATGATTCCAATTTCAAGCCTCCAATAATGAGGCAGAGTATGAAGCTATGATTATTGATTTGAATCTATCCAAATCACTGAATGCCGAGCAAGTGGTGGTATACAATGACTCACCGTTGGTGGTAAATCAGGTGTTGAACTTATATGCTGCTAAAGGAGAATTGATGTCTAGATACTTAGTAAAAGCTTTGAAAGTAATCGCCATCTTGTTAGGTGTTCAGATGATCAGAATTCTCAGACTGGAAAATGCCCGAGCAGATGCACTTACCCGATTAGCTTCAACAGTCAGGACCAAGCTGCGAAGAATTATTCCTATTGAGCTACTTGCTAATAGGATCATTGATGAAGACCTGATGGTTAATTTTATTACGGTTGACATGGGGCCATCTTGGATGGATCCCATAAGAGCTTATATTGAAGAGGGAACTCTACCAGCTAACCTACTTGCAGCCAAGAAGTTGAAGTACAAAGCTGTTAGATATGTGCTAGATAATGGCGTGTTATACAGAAGAGGATTGACTGCTGGTCTTTAACGCTATGTGCATCTAGGTAAAGTAAAAGATTTGATTGAAGAAGTCCATGAAGGGTCCTATGGAGCCAAGGTAGCTGGGAGAACTTTGTTACGAAGAATCAACACATAGGGGTACTACTGAATAACTATGCGAGCAGATTGCACAGCTTTTGCCAAGAAGTGTGATAAGTGCCAGAGGTTTTCCAGTATACGCAGGACTCCACAAGCTTTCTTAAAACCAATCACTTTACCTTGTCCCTTTGTTATGTGGGGAATTGACTTGGTTAGGCCTTTGCTGACCACCCGAGGAAGGTTCACGTATCTAGTTGTAGTTATTGATTACTTCATAAATGGGTGGAAGCTGAACTCTTAATGGAAATGAAAAGGTTCATCAGTTTATTTGGAAGAATATCATATGCAGGTATGGCATTCCCTATGCCTTTATCACTGATCATGGCACACAATTTGACAACGATGAATTTTCTCCTTATTGTTCCCAATCCAATGTCCAAAAAATCCACTATGCTCCTATCCATCCTCAAAGCAAAAACCAAACATAGGTAATGAATAGAACTTTATTAAATGGGTTAAAGAAAATTATGGAAAATCCTAAAGGTAATTGGATCATTGAGCTGCATTCTGTCTTGTTGGCCTACCGAATAACCCCTAGAACAACTACTGGAGAAACTCCCTATATGTTAGAATTTAGTACTGAAGATGTAATTCCCAGCGAGCTAGGCTTACCTACTCACAGAGTTATTAAATTTAAATACCCTAGTCAGTGATTTGATGAGAAGGCTGGACTTAAACATGCTGAAAGTGGTACGAGAAGATGCAGCTTTAAGGAATGCAACCTATTAACAACGGACTGCACGTTTCTATAACAAAAGGGTGAAGACGAGCAGCTTAAAGGAAGGTGATCATGTTTTAAAGAAGTTAGTTCAAAAGAACAACAAACTTGAAGACAATTATCATGGACCTTATCGTATTACAGCAGTTGTCCGACTAGGCACATATCGAATTGAGACTTTGGAGGGTGAAGAATTCAAAAAACCCTGGAATGCAGAACACGTGAGGAAATATTATTAGTGATGTAATCATGTTGTACTCAGTTCATTTCAATATTAATTAGAATGTGATTCCCCCCCAAAAAAATTCGGAGTACTAGTGCAATGCATTACACTGCAAATGCGTCAATAAAAGCACCAACAATGTTGGTTGTTAATACAAACCATTAATAAAATGTTTATCGGTAGCAATAAAAATGCCAGCAATGTTGGTCGACATCAAAAAAGGTACCAACAATGTTGGTTGTCAACACAAACCACTAATAAAATGTTGGTCGGTATCAATAAAGGCACCGATAATGTTGTTCGGCATCAACAAAGGTAACAATAATGTTGGTTGTCAACATAAACCATCAATGAAATATTGGTCGGTATCAATAAAAGCACCAACAATGTTGGTTGTTAATAAAAATCATGCAAGGCAAAATTGTAGTCCCAAATGCTTGGTTAATGAAGATCCGAATGAATAATTTTCATCTAAACTAGGCTAAAAGATGGACAAACGTTTCACTCACGCCTGGGAACCAAGGTAACTAATACAATTACCTAAAACTTTAGGTACATTAGTAAAACTATGATGATTCATTGGTAATTGGTACAATACTTAGGATATTAGGATAATCCTAAGGGTATCAATAGAACCGGTGAAAAACTACAGATTGATAAATCGTCGATTCGAAAACATAGATTGACTAAAAGTTGATCCATTCACAATTAATGACTAAGAAGACATTCATATACAAAGATTAACTAAAAGTTGATCCATTCATAATCAAAGATTGATAACACAAATCTTTTCATTAATTCAAGTAAATGATTACATATTGTTGCTTAGAATGTAGAAACAAAATACAAAACATTATTCTACAGGGTGTTTTCCTTCAGATTTAGAGATAAGATCCATGCCAGCTGGAGGATCATCTAAAGTATAAGTAGAGTTGATGAAGTTAAAATTCTAAAGCATCCTGGTATTGCTACTACTAGGATGATCAAGCAGATGAGGAAGTCAGACGATCTATAGTTCATCATGTAGCTCGCAATCTCCCAAGTACTTTCAAACCAAGCATTGAGGAATACGATGAACATGAATCCATCTAACATCTAACTTGAAAGGAAGATTGTCAAGATAAAGCAAACCTGGGTTATATCAATCCCAGAATGAACTGTTCTGATCCACCTTCATCACTGTTAAAGCGTTTGTCCAACCCCATTAATAAGCCTAATTCTTAGCTTGCTGAAGCCTATCATTAAGATGCCCCAGAGCTTCGTTATACCCGTCCATCCACACTTCCTTAGGTTGCTTATGGAATTGAAAGGTTAATTTATCAACCTAAGAATGAAGCTTCTTCAGTACTCCATCTTTAGCTTGTAATTGGGAAGATTGGGTGGATAATTATTCAGATAAAATCTGCAGCTTCTGGGACATCTCAACAATAGCTCAATCTTTAGCTTTTAACTCCGCAACTTGATTGGTAAGGGCCTGTTGGGTCCTAATTTTCTATACGGTTCCTCGGCCAGGCCTATTTCTTTCTCGGGAAGAGGATGCAGACTTAATCATTTTTAAGGCTTCCAGCTCATCCCTTAATGTTGTATTTTCATCTTCTAAAAAAGAGTACCCGTCATTAGTAGTAGCAATAATAGCTCCATAGGCAGACTTTAAAAGAATCACTTTATCCCTTAAATTATTATTCTCCTCTTCCAGAAATTTGGCAACAATTCTAGTTTCTTCAACTTCAAGCTTAAGTAAAGCTTCCTTTTTATTATAAACAGAGACAAAGTTATCAAAACTCTGACCTACACTTAAGCTTCGGTATTTCTGCTCGTAGCTTTCGTGTAACAATGTAGTGAACTCTTTGCTTTGAGAAAAGCATTGCACTTCCTCGATAGCTCGGTATCATTGGAAGACAGTTGTTCTCTCTTCGCTATAAACTATCATGAAGAAATGACCACCAATCAATAACAAGAATGAAGAACATAAATAACCAACTAGAGATAAAAAGGAACTAAAGGTTTCTCTTATTGATAGTGAAGAAGTTCAGATACAATAAAAATAAAGAAAAAGAAATAAAAAGGCAAAAGGGAAAATGCCGAATAACTTTACACTTTTTCCCTATCATTCTCATCCTTATTATATTTCTCAGAAGAAGAGGCTACAGACTGAAGTTGCTCGATTTTTTCGGATTGAGGAAGAGAAGACTTAGTGATTTTAGGTTGGTTAGCAGCAGATTCAAACATTAGAGAAGACTCTCCAGAACGAACTTCATCTTTAATCTCATCCTCAATGATAGGAGGAAGACCATGAGTATATCTCTGAAAAATTTCAGAGCCTTCAACAGTGTTTAACTCCTGAAGGGAAGCAGCCCAGCCATCTCTGAAACATTTTTGTTTTGCATACTCAATCTGAGAAGAGGCAACATAAATGGCTTAGTTCCATCCCTTGTCCCATCCAGCAGTAAAGGATGCCTTGATGGCAGACTTTCTCTTAGATCTTACATAAGACATAAGATCCTCAATAATCTTAACCCTACGCTCAGCTTTCACTGCCATGCGCTCAGCTTCCTCTGCCCTGCGCTCAGCTTCCTTTACCCTGTGCTCAGCTTTAAGGGCATTTTCATCAGACGTCTGTCAAGCTGTTTCAGATGTCTTCAGCTTATTTGCCCAAGTACTCTTCTCAGTCACCTGGTCGACCTGCTTCTCTGTAAGCCCTCTCCTAAGTCTCCTTAATGAAATTAGATATCTTTGGGAGTTAGGTCTTTAGGGACTGGGGCTTTTTCATGACTTCCCCTGTTTTCTTCTTGGACCCTTCAGTAGGTTTTTGGGAGCCAGAAGTTCTGCCACTAAAAAGATCAGGAAATTTTCTCTTCTTCATGATATTAGAAAGAGGAGTATCTGAATCAACAACTTCCTGATCAAGATCAATCGCTAGAGCAGGAGAAGCTGTAGGTCTGGAAATAAAGGAGGAAACGGTATTTCTACATTGAATCAAATAAGAAGGATACCTAACGTGCTCCTCAGCAGCGGTCTTATGAAGTCCCCAGATAAACTTCAATTCTTTCAAGTTTACTTCGCTCTCTTTGGGGGATTTTCTTTTTTGGTCAACTATAATCAAATTTACAAAGCAACAGTCTATATGACATTTTATCAAATATAAAGAGGGCAAAATTACTAAAACACATAACAACCTATCCCTTGTCAAAAAGAGGACATCTAGGTCTTTAATATTTAGCACCTCCAATTAAGGGGGCATTTTGCCAATTTTTTACAACTAACCCATGATCAAAATAATCCTTATTAGAATCAGGGAGTTTAACCACTAAAACTTTACTAACTGCCCTAGTTTTCAAATATTAAGTGGAATCACTAGTTACCCATTTATAATACAAAATTATTTCTGAAATCCCTAGATGGGTTCCATAGATTTGATTTAACCTATATACTCCATTCACTTCTCTCCATTTGTTAGGAGCTACTCTTGCAAGTATAACGTCAAAATATTGACAAAACTCCAGACACAGGGGATTAGGACAAAATGTGAACCTACACTCAACAATAAAGATGGAAGGGAACCAATGGCCTTCAATAAGAGAGAAAAAATCAAAAGTAAAAGTAGGATGTTCTAGTACAACCCAAGATGGAATGTCAAAGTCACTCCTGAACTTATCAAGTAACTCATTAAAATAATCGATGATGACGAAGAAAAGAAGAAGAAAAGTTTTTATAAGGGTTTAAGGATTCAACAAGAACTGAAGAAAGAAAGGAAAACGATTGCACGAAAGTTCAAAGAACACGGCAGATGAATAAAAAATGAAAAGATAGAAGATGATCGAAGTTTTATAGCTCTTTTTATAAGTCACCTCAAAAATTAGGAAAAGTGATGATTTAAGTGAACGAAGGTTGAGTTTACGGCGAATAACAAGAGAAAATACGAAGATACCTCAGAAACGCTCGCTAAAATTTGAAATATTTTCAAAACTGCCATTCGAGCTCAAAATTATCAAATAACTAGATAAAATTCACACGTATGGAACGTCTGCAGCCGACCAAGCAGCCGAAAGCATAATATTCCACACTTTCGCATCATCTCCAAGTATGAAACATTGGGGGCTTCTGTTGATACCAAAATTCACCAGCTTATGTGGAGTAATTACAAGACAACACTTGTCATCCAATGTGGCATAAATCTAAGTCAACATGGCACAAATCCCTGAAAAACAAGGCAAACCAACCGACAGGGAGGCGTAATCAACAAAGAAGACAGATCAACAAGGCAACCCAACCAACATGGGATACCAACCAATTGGGAAGACCAACCAATGACCAAAAATCCAATCAGTACATCTAATGAATCGACAATAGTCATATATTTAATTCTCATTATGTATTGATGTAAAGGCCTAACAAATGAAGGTATTCCGTCCTTTCACATGACAACCCTCAACACCTCTTTTAGGATATAAATACATTGTAACACCCTCATGGCAAGGGATTGAAAAACAAATCAAGGCAGTTAAGTAATACATAGAAGTGGATATAGGCTATTCCATTAAGTCGAACCACTTTAAAAATCTCTTTGTCTTATTTTTTTTACTTATTTATCTGTGATTAATCAATTAGGCATAGTATAGTTTTTTGCATCAGCAAGTACCCTGTAAGTCGTCTCTTATTATCTTAAAAGTTCCCTCCCAGTTTGGTCCCAGACTGTCGGTTGATGGTCTTACAGCACTGCCGAGGACTTTCCTTAGGACGTAATTTCCTACTAGAAATTTCCTCGGATTGACTTTTTTATTGTATTATCTGTCCAGTTGCTGCTGGTAAGATGTCAACTTAACTAGTGCCAGTTCTCGTCACTCATCAGCTAAGCCAAGTTTAGTGAGTAATGCTTCATCATTGAGGCCTTAGTGACCAAGGCAGTACTCGTAGTAGGGAGTCTTGCTTCAAGTGGAATGACTGCCTCCATCCCATAGGCAAGCGCAAAGGGGATTTCTCCCGTTGATCTCTTGGGAGTTGTACGATAAGCCCATAAAATGTGAAGTATCTCGTCTAACTAGGCACCTTTGTCTCTTTCTAGCCGTTTCTTTAGTACTTCGATTATTGTCTTCTTAGAAGATTTATCTTTCCCGTTACTCTGGGGATATACTACAGAACTAAAGTGGTGCTTGATGCCATACTCTTCACAAAAGCCTTGAGAGAACCCACTTTTGAACTGTGTGTCATTGTCAGTAATGATCGTCATTGGCATCCAAAAGTGGGTGATGATGTTCTTCCATATGAACCTCATCATATCGGAGTCCCGTATATTTGCAAGTGGTTCTGCCTCTACTCATTTGGTGAAGTAGTCAGTGCCGACCAACAGATACTTATGATTTCCAGATGCGGTAGGTAGAGGCCCTACAATATCCAAGCCCCACTAGTCAAACAGTCCTGGGTTGGTTAATGAATTGAGGTCGCTAGATGGTTGGTGGACCATAGGGGAGTGCTTCTGGCACTTCTCACATTTGTGATCATAAACATCAGCATCCTTTTGCATGTACGACCACAAGTATCCTTCATTTATTGCTCAGAAAGCTAATGATCTTCCTCCTTTATGGCTCCCACAAATGCCTTTATGAAGTTCACTAAGAACTTGCTCAACACCTACTGGGTGAACACACTGGAGGTAGGGGATAATGAAAGACTTTCTGTAGAGTTTTCCTTTATGAGATAAGTGAAAGCGAGCAACCTTGACTCTTATCTAGTGCGCCAATCTCTTGTCACCTGGCAATGTATCACTCCGTAGGTAAGTTATAACGGGATCTATCCAATTGGGTGCCTTTTCTATATAGAGGACTTACTCTGTAACTGTTTGGTTGATGCTTGGTTGTGTAAGGAATTATATCTGAATGGTCCTTCTTAAGTCGGATTCAATGACAGAGCTTAGAGCTACTAGGGTGTCGGTGTGACTATTTTATCCCCTGGGGAACTATTGAACATTAATTCTATCAAACTTCTCCATAAGTCCTCTTATAACAGTGAGGTAAGCTTCCATCCTTTCATCCTTGGTGCTGAAATCTCCACTTATTTGCTTGGATACTAGCTTTGAATCACCAAATACCCAAAGGCATTTTGCCCCTAGCAATTGTGCTTTGTGTAGGCCGATAATCAATGCTTTATATTTCTCTTCATTATTAGAGGCATAAAATCCTAGCCTGATTCCTTCTTCAAGCATAGTCTTTTTTGGGGTAATCAATACAATGCCTACTCCTGCCCCCTGGAGTTGGAGGCTACGTCAATGTAAAGGGTCCAGTCAAAGGTTTTTGCTTCCTCTTCTATTGGTTGCTCAATTTTTAACTGGGTAGTAGCGTGATTCCCGTGAACTCAATGATAAAATTTGCTATAATTTACCCCTTAATTGTTGTTCCTGGTTGAAAGTGGATATCGAATCTTCCAAGCTCCACCAATAACTTTAACAGTCGCCCAAAGAGGTCAGCTTTCCTTAGAACAGCTTTGAGGGGGTGCAAGGTGATCACGATGATGGAATGAGACTCACAGTAATGCTTCAGCTTCCTCGAGGCTACTACTAGGGCGTAGGCGAGCTTCTCTAGGGGAAAATAATGATGCTCGGCATCTAGGAGCGTCTTACTTACATAACAGGTTAGGTGTTGGCCTCCTTCCTTCTCGCATACCAAGGCAGATCTCACAGCGTGGTCTGACACGACAAGATAGAGATATAAGGGGTCGCCTTCACTTGGGATTACCAGAAAGGGTGAATTTTTTAGGTAAGACTTGAGCTCTTTTAAGGCTTTGGAGAAGTCATTGTTCCCTACCAAGACCTTGTCTTTCTTTAATAGTTGGAAGAATGGTTGACAATGCTCTGAAGACTTAGAGATGAAGCAGTTGAGTATGACGAGCATGCCAGTAAGCTTCTGGACATCTCTAATCAGTTGAGGGGTCTGGACATTTTTTATGGCATCGATCTGATCAGGGTTTGCTTCAATCCCTCTATTCTTGACCAGTTATCCTAGGAACTTTCTTAACTGGACACCGAATGAACACTTGATAGAATTAAGTTTCATCCATTATTTCCTGAGGATCTCAAAGGTTCCTGTTAGATTTGAGAGATGGTCTCCCTTGAGTTTACTTTTGACGAGCATGTTGTCGATGTATACCTCTATTATTTCTCCTATTAATCTCTTAAACATCTTGGTGACCAGTCGCTCCTACATTTTTTAGGCCAAACGACATGATTTTATAATAATATAACCCAACAGGTGTTATGAAGGAGATCTTATCTTGGCCTGTCTCATAAAGTGGGATTTGGTGGTATCCGAGTAAGCATCTAGAAGCTCATTCTTTCATGCGTTGTAGTGGCATCGAACAGTTAGTCTATCTTTGGGAGAGGAAAACTGTCTTTTGGATAGGTCTTGTTAAGGTCGGTAAAGTCAATACATACTCTCCAGCTTCCATTTCTTTTGGGTAGTACGACTGGGTTGGATAGCCATTTAGGGAGTTGAACTTCTCGAATGGAACCTGCATCCAGTAACTTTCCTACCTCTTTTTCTACTACCTTCTCCTTTTTTGGGGTTGTTCGACGAGCCTTTTAAGTGACTGGTTTGAAAGATGGGTCGATGTGCAGTCGATGGCATGAAATTGAGGGGTCTATCCCAGGTAGATTGTATGGTTACCAAACGAAAACGTACAGATTGCTCCGGAGGAACATGGTGAGCTCCTTATTTTCTTAGTCGGTGAGGGAGGCTCCGATCAGAAATCTCCTTTCAGGTAAGTTGACTCCAGTTGCAACTTCTTCCAGGTCTTCGACGACCCTATTTGTGGGGTGGACCTTGGCAATACGCCTTCTTGGGCTTCCTCCAGTACTTTATTCTTGTCTTTTTTCTTGTCGTGCTTAGGGCGAATAGCTGGGATGAAGCATTTTCTGGTTAAAGCTTGGTCGCTACGGATCTCGACCACCCACGATCGGTTATGAACTTGAGTTTCTAATGATATGAGGATGGAACGACCTTCATAGCGTGGAGCCAACCCCTGCCCAGAATGGAGTGGTAGGGGGATTCGATATCTACCACCAAAAACTTGATCATCTTTGAAATACTTCCTTCTCTGACTGACATAACTATCTTTCCCAGTGGCGTGGTTGTCTTTCCTGCAAAGCCGACCAGTGAAATGGTGGCCTATTTGAGATCGGTGATATTCAACTTTAATTTGTGGAATAAGTCTAGGTACATCACTTCGGAGGATTTACCTTGGTTAACAACAAACTTGTCAGTGTTCCAATTAACTATCTTGAGTGTAATGACCAATGCGTCATAGTGAGGGGTTCTCACCCTAACTAAGTCATCCTCAGTAAAGAAAATGTGTTTGATGTAGTCAACATCTTCTAGTTGCCGACGCTTCCCGTCCTGAGTCTTGGCGGGGTCAATTTGAAAAGCTTACATAACAGCAGTAAGGTTCTTAACTTCCATCCGAATAGTGTTTCCTTGTATCTGTTTGAGGTCTAATGCCCCATAAATTACTACGAACTCGTGGCCTATCTTGTTCTCAAGGACGTTGTCTGGCTTTTGGTCTCCATTGGCCACGACTTTGTCTGCCTTCTTTTCTATGAACTCGTTGAGATGACCAGCCTGGGCCAGCTCCTCGATATGAGATTTGAGTGCTTTGTAGTGTTCAGTTTTGTGACCACCCTCTTTATGGAATGCACACCTTAGTGCATTATTGCGCTTTGTTGGATCTCCTCCCATTTTCTTGGGACACTTGATAAAATGGTCTTCCTTGATGTTGGCAAGAATTTTATATATTGGTTCCTTGAAGACTGTGTTAACAGCCTGAAATAATTTCGAGGGGTCATTTTTGTTGCCGTTTTTGGTGGCATTCCTTCCCCCATTCTTGTTTCCTTTCTTCTGGGAATTATCCTTCTATGTCCCTTTGTTCATCTTCATGCGACCATTGTCCCTGCATTAGGATGGATTACATATTCGACTTTGGCGTATTTTTCAATACGGATCATTAGGTCATCAATGGAATGAGCCTCTTTCTTAGTTAGGGATTAATGTAGTAAGGAAGTGCTTGGCAGACTGATCTTGAAGGATGCTATGGAAACCTAGTCCGAGAAGTCCTCAATCTCATTGAAAATCTCCCAATACATCTTGACATATTCCCTCAGGTTTTCCTGTGGCTTTTTCTTTATTGTGAGCAATGCATTCATTCACTTGGGGTAGGAGATACTAGTTATGAAGTGAGCTGAAAATAATTCATCCAGATCCTTAAAGCTCTTGATAGATCTATATGACAGCCTCTCGAACCATTTCTGATCCACATCGTGCAGGCTGGATGGGAAGATGCGACATATCAATGCATCGTTGTGGCTTCACGAGGTCATGGACTGCCTGTACTTCTAGACATGATCGATAGGGTCAATTTTCCCATCATAGATCTTGAATCTAAGGATTGCGAACTTCTTGGGGGGCTCTTCTTCTTCTTCTTCTTCTTCTTCTTCTTCTTCTTCTTCTTCTTCTTCTTCTTCTTCTTCTTCTTCTTCTATCTCCCTTGAAAAAGGGGACTTCATCTGAGTGTTAAGAGCTCTTCTGGATAGCTCTCGTGTGGACCTAGACCCTCGGTGGGTTGGGTGCTGATCCATTTCCTTACGGACCACTCCCACGAAATCGAGCTGGATGTCGTCGTTCAGATCGACCATCCTCTGACCTGTTCCTCTCAATATTTTCTTGGTCATGCCTGGAGCTCTCACTCACTTGAGGACTAGGAGTCTGATCATAGCGTCGTCTTGTATTTATGTGGAGATCCCTCTTCATTCTTTCCAGTTTCTTTTTTAAGCGAGCATTTTCCTCTTTTTACCGACGAGTGGCTTATTCTTACTCTCGAAGTCTGGCCTCATAGGCGTCGACCAACCTCGAAATCCGTGTGGACCTTAGTGGTCCATGACTCTCTTCAGAAAGATGCCTTTGCTGGCGAAGCCTTAGATTTGGCTGGTGAACTTCAGACCTTACCCTGGGAGGGGTAGGTTATTCCTGAACATCGCCGGCTTGAGGGATGTTGCTTCTGTGGTGATACATTGAGGGCTTTCAATTAGTGAGTGTTCTCGTAGGAATAATAGTCGTTTCCACATACGGTGCCAACTGTGGTATCAAAAAATATCACAATAGAGGTTTTACGAAGAACAATCACAATCAATAAAGAAAGAAGAAAATCACACACACAACACAACTATGTACGTGGTTCAGCAACTTGCCTACGTCCAAGGAGAGGTCTACTCTTTTATTAAGTATCTCTCAATATGTTTGGTTACATGCCCCTATGCCCCGGGCCATGGGTTACAATTTATAGATGTAGAATCCTCTTTCTTCAAGTAACTCCACGATGCCCATGATGATCCATGAATCCCTTGAATATCTCCACAAGATTATTGGGGATTGACTTGGTTTTGGGGAAGTGTGGACTGCACACGTATGTAGCTTCTTTTTATGATGTGAGGCCAAGTTGCTTTCAAAATCTATTGGGCCAGGTTGGCCATTGTTGTGGCTAAGAACAAAATCTGGTCTCCACAATATATATATATATATATATAGAGAGAGAGAGAGAGAGAGAGAGAGAGATTTTATTTTTCTATAAAAATTAACCTCTCAATCAACACGTGTTCAAAAAATTAGTTCAAAGTATATATTCTAGCTACTTTTAAAAAAACTACAAAAATCTGTTGGCGCAGACATAAGGTATTTTCAACATTTTTTGTTGGATTTTTAAAAAAAATGGCTAGAAAGTGTATTTTGATCTAATTTTTTGAACATGTGTTGATTGGAAGGTTAACTCCATGAATTAAAAAAATAAAAATAAAAAAGTCTTTTAGAGCCTAGAAGTAAGTATGATGTAGGAAGAATGATGTATAGAATCCTCTCTCTCTCTCTCTCTCTATATATATATATATATATGTCTATTTATGTTAAAGTATATACAATATCTCACTCTCACCTCCACTACTCCTCATTTTACTCCTCTTTGTTCCCTCTTCTTCCACTATATATAGTTTTCTCATGTAATGTAAACATATGCAAGTACATATTAATACAATCATCTTTCGTTCTAGTTTAACATGGTATCAAAGCATATATCCTAGGCCTCGTCATCTTTCGCTTCCGTCGGCAGGTGGTGTTTTGTCACCCATCGGACCATGAATCAACTGCCACCATTAAACCTTTAGATCTAGAAACAAAAAAAACACTATAGGCCCCTCCTTTTGAACACAACACAAACCTAATTCAACTTACCCAAACTCCGAAACCCTTTGGAGAAACAAAAAAACACAACAAATTCTCGGACCCTCGTATACATACATCTCTCGCTGTATATATAGAAAGCAATAACATAAAAGCACTGTTGATTGACCCCACCACCGTGAAAGTATTATTTTCATGTTCTTTTTTATGCAAAAAAATACCCCTAAAGCCAAAGCTCACTTATCAGTATGGATCATGAAGAAGTCATGTGAAGATTTGGGCATGGAAATTTAGAGTTGGGTCGTAAAAATTGAGTCTTCATTTTTGGGTGGATACTCATCATAGAAATGGAGCTTAACTTTCTAGGTTCATTTTCATTACGAGAAACAACGAACAACCCCACCACCGGAATCTTCCTTGCCACTGCCAGAAAATATCTATACGAAGACTCATCATCAACCAATAACCCCACCTACGAAATATACCCTCACAAATCCAATCTCGCCATTTTTCGGTGCTAATGACACCCAATCATCCCAATCCTCTTCTTTTACATCACCTTTATCACCCCATCTCTCCAATCACACATTTCATCAACCCACAAAACTTACCTACCTTCCTATATGAACGCAACTCACCTCTCCCCTAAAACTACCTTTCTAGCTTACCTACCCACTCAGTCATATAAACTCTAACACTCTCTTAAAATATTACACCCACATCACTCTTTTACCCTCTAATCACTCACCCGACAAAACCCAAACATCCTCCTTTAATCTCTCCTAGCCGTCCCACTATTAAACCCATTTAAAAATTTATCTTGGCTAACTTTCCTTATTTTATTTTTAACTCCATTTCAGCCTATCCCTTAGTATTGTCAACCCAATTTCATCCCACTTTTATGGTTTAGACAATTAAACCCATTATATTAAAAAAAACAAATCACCCTTTTATTTTCTAGAATTCCAACTACTGCTTCTAAAATTTCAGAAATTCATAAATCATCCCCCAAAACTTCTACAAATTATTTTTCAACCTATCAATTTTATATCCCCACCCACAAATCACCCTCCTCTCTCTCGTTTTTAACCTCACCCCCCCCCCCCCCCAAAAAAAAAAAAAGTCAAACCACCGTGTTACTCTTTATGTTGCAGACTCTTAATAACCATCTTGAGTTTAATAGGGAAAATAAGGCTAAGGCATATTCTACCATCTCACAACTACATCACTATACCAAATTGTCTCTTCAGGACCATTCTCGACCCGATCTAATCATAATCACTAGTCACCAACTCTCATCTCTCATGAACAATAACCCATCTCTAATCATCATCACATCATCACAAAAATCATAACTTCCACCATCAACTCTCCCCCATCATCACCATAGTGTGTTTCAACAACACACTCTCATAGTGATAATTTCCCTCACTCTAGGTCCTCTTATTAGTGCCACATGCACTCTTACACTAGTTCTTCATGCACTCTCATAATGCTTTGTTCTATCTCTTATTAGTTTTTCAAGCACTCACTCATCAGTCCACATTCCCTTACTAGTGCCTAAAGCACTCTCATTGTGCCTTGTGCACTCTCTCATTAGTTGTACGTGCACTCTCAAAGGATCCATCCATACACTACGGATATTCTAGCACACTTTTATGCTCTAGCAGCTTATAGCAAAGGGTCATATGTTATTTTTGTCATTCATCAGCCTGTAGATACCATCACCAAAACTCATCCACTAGCTCATTTTCAAACTCAAGTTGATTAACAGCTAACTTAAGTTTGAGCGGGGGGGGGGGGGGGGGGGGGGAATGACACCTAGACCCAATCTACCATATCACTCATAAACCAACCAGACTTTCATCAGCTCTGTCATTAGTGCCTCATGACCTCGTTCAATAGTGCTTCGTGCACTCGATCATTAGTGCATCATGCACTCTATCATTAGTGTCTCGTGCAACCATATTAACTCATCCATACATTATGGATGTTCTGGTATATTGTTGTTCTCTACCATTCTCTCAGAACAATTGCCATCTCTGAAACTGCTCAATCTACCGTCATCCTCTCCAAAAAAAATTCTCCAAGACATCTTCTCCACGCGTTATCTCTACTAATGTTCACCGATGTCATCACCAAAATATATCTTCCCTGGCTCTTTCAAGACTTCATTACTAAATTCAAGTTAGTCAATACTTTACCATTTGAGTTTGAGGGGGATGTTAAAGTATATAAAATATCTCACCCTCACCCCACAACTACCTATATTATTCCTCGTTTTACTCATCTTTGTTCCTCTCCTTCCACTATATATATATATATATAGTCAGACTCTCCAACATACCTCACTTAACATACCTATTTTTTTAAATAGTAAATAAACGTATTTTTTAATCAAACTCGGTGTATATGATTTACAGACTAAGGATATCTTCTACAAAAAAAATTAAAAAAAAATTCAACCCGAAAGTGGATGAGATGATGACAAAATTTTAAACGACTGAAAATGCTCATATATACCCAACTTTCATTTCACCCATTTTTGGGTTGAATTTTTTGAAGTTTATTTTTGCAAATGACCTCCTAATTATGGAGATCGTGTATGTGAAATTCGGTTGAAAAATATATTTTGTCCTATTTAAAAAATATGTATATTAGTAGGAGATATGTTGGAGAACCTGACTATATATATATATATATATATATTATTTTTTATACAAATATAATTGTACATTACAATAAGTTACCAATGCGATTTTGAAATTAATTAAATTCAATCATAAAGTTTTATTTCAATTGGATTATGGAATTAGATCCTTAACTAACCCGAATTACGTTTAGTTGATCTATTTTTAGACCAATGGCTATCAAATCCGGTACGAATCCAGATGTATATGACATAATTAGATTGATAACGTTCAATATTTTCAAATGTAATACCATTTCTATAGTTCGAAAAACTCATTTGCATGGAGATAGAAGTTTTCTTACGTGATATATATTAGAGTTTTATATTACAGTTTTATTTAGCATTAAGAGTATTTTAATATTTTCTCTTTTATTGTTAGGTGATGATAGTAGGTCATATATTATCTTTCCTTCTTCTCATTGTATTGTATTCTAGTTTATGTTAATATGAAACCCTAGCCCCTCTTTTCTCTTTTCCATTGATTGTAGATCTTTGATATGTTATCGTTTTCCCTTATGTTTGTTAAATTAATTGTTTAGTTCGTTCGATTTGGTTCTATTTGGGCACTGTTTGATTGTTTATTTTCGCAATGGTTAGTGAAAGAGAGGATTCGCTACAATCGATTAGTGTGAGATTAGGTGGAAAAATTATATCTATTGGACTTATTTTATGAAGAATTTTTTAAAGGGAAAGAAGCTTTGAGGCTAAATTAATGGAGATTTGAGTAAACCTAACAATAAGACGAACGCTGGAAAAATATGCAGAGTTGTTGGATGTTTGGGAAGAAAACAACTCAAAAATCATCACTTGGATCAAAAACTCCGTTGCGCCTTCCATAGGTATGCAGTTGGCTAAGTATGATTAAGCAAAGGATGTTTGGGATCATTTGGGCAGATTGTATACACAATCTAATTTCGTAAAAAAGTACCATTTGGAGTGCGATATTCGGGCTCTTGAGCAAAAAAAATTACTATCTAGGAATTCTATTCTGCTATGATGGATCTTTGGGATCAGTTAGCTCTGCGAGCCTTTGCACCATATATTGCCAATAAGGAGGAACAACGACTGGTTCAGTTTCTAATGGCATTGCGTGATGATTTTGAGGGTCTTCGTGGATCGATTCTTCATCGTAGCCCATTTCCAACTGTTGATTTCGTTGTTTATGAGTTGTTAGCCGAGGATATTCATCTCAAGACTTAGTCAGGGAAGGTAATTTCTTCGGACCCTAATCCATCTGTTTTCGCAGCCTCCTCTCGACCAATTTCCAATAATCAGAACAAGCCTTATTCGAGAGTTGCAAGCGATGAATGTAGCTACTATAAGGAGAAGGGTAATTAGAAGTCTCAGTGCCCTAATTTGCGAGCACAACAACAACAATCAAATAGTCGACCACCTCAACAACAATTTTTTACTTGGCAATCCAACAACCAATCTCAGTAGTGTTCATATAGGCTTTCACAACCTAATACTGCAGCAGTTGTACTGCCATCAGACTAATTTGCATCAGGATCTTCACCATCAACGCCATCCATGTCTTCTCTTACTGAGCAATTTCACAAGTTTCTTGCCACACAGCCTTACGCCATGTCCATCTCTTCACCAGGTAAGTCCTCGGGTATTTGGGTTCTAGAATCCGACGCTAATAATCACATGTCACCAAATTTATCCTCTTTTGGTTCTTTTTATCCAACTTCTTCATTGTCTGTTATGACTGCTGATGGTACTCCCATGACTTCAACGGGTGTTGGGACTATTGACTCACCCAACTGATCTCTCTCTAATGTTTACCACATTCCTAAGATTACAATGAATCTTGTTTTCTGTTGGTCACCTATGTGATGTCAGTTACTCAGTTTCTTTTTCTTCTACCTTTTGTCATGTGCAGGATCCACAGTCTCAGAAGGTGATTGGGATAGGCCATAGGCAGGGGGATTGTACATCGTGGATAAACTCAATGTATCAATGGTTGCAACTTATAGTGTTGACTTGTCATCCTTTCGTTTGAGTTCAGATTCGTTTACCTTTTATTAATGGCTCTCTCGTCTCGGTCATGTCTCGGGGGTAAGGATTAAAATATTTGGCTTCTACAGGAAAATTAGGAAATCTGCATTGTCATGATATCTCTGATTGTAGCGGTTGTAAACTTGCAAAATTTTCAGCTTTACCGTTTAATAGAAGTATATCCTATACTTTTGGACCATTTGATCTTATTCATTCTGATGTGTTGGGCCCTCTCCTATTATTACAAGAGGAGGGTCTCGATATTATGTCTCCTTTATTGATGATTATACGCGTTACTAATGGGTTTTTCTCAATGTTCGGATTTTTTTATATTTATAATAAATTTCATGCCTTTGTCAAAACTCAACATTCTACTATCATCAAATGTTTTAGATGCGATTTGGGTGGGGAATATACTTCTGAAAAAATTATGTGAGTTGCTTGATTTATATGGAACTATTCACCAATCATCTTGTATTGTACTTGTTTTGTTCTTCGACCTCATGTGAAACATAACAAATTATCTCCAAAGTCAGCTATTTGTGTCTTTCTTGGTTATGGTGAGGGTCAAAAGGGATATTGTTGTTATGATCCAGTTACTAAAAACTTATATGTCTCTCGCCATGTTGTGTTTCTTGAGCATATCCCTTTCTTTTCTATTCTCGATAGCCCTCATGAACTCACTAAATTTGATCTCTTCAATATTGACCCGTTCTCTAATAATGATGAGAGTGTGCCATCTCAAGCACCTTGCACCACTGACAGTGTGCCACCCCGTGTTTCTCCTGCTCCTATTATTTCTACTAATACAGTTACTTTTCCATCTGATATTCCAAATTCTCCCCTTTTTCATGTGGACACCCAAGCACCTGCTAAAATGGTGGAACCTCCTTCTCGCTATCCAAAACGTCCACCTAAGTCCACTCAGTCTCCATATTTTTTTTTATTCTTGTTATTCGAATTCTTTTGCTTCATTATTATCCTATGTTCACTACCTCTGTGAGCCTTTATCTTATAGAGAGGTAGCTCTTGATCCTCTTTGATAACAGGATATGGCTGAGGAACTCTCTGCTTTGCATCAGACAGATACTTGGAGTTTGGTCCCCTTACCTGCTGGTAAGCGGGCAATTGGATCTCGTTGGGTATATAAAATCAAAACCATGTCAGATGGGTCAGTTGAGCGGTACAAAGCAAGATTGGTTGCTCAGGGTTTTTCTTAGCAATATGGTACGGATTATGACGAGACCTTTTCTCCTACTGCCAAATTGACTACTATCCGTACTCTTATTACTGTTGCATCTGTCCGTCAGTGGCATATATCGTAGATGGATGTTAAAAATGCATTCTTGAACGACGATCTTCATGAGGAGGTTTATATGACTCCTCCTCCGGGTGTTCCTCATAGTCCTGATGAAGTTTTTAGGCTTAAGAAAGACTTATATGGTCTCAAACAGGCACCACAGTCTTGGTTTGAGAAGTTTTCTACCGTGATTACCTCTCTTGAATTCCTTCCAAGTGGGCATGATTCAACTCTCTTTATCCGGTGTGCCTTGGGTGATCGTATTCTGATCTCTTTATATGTTGGTGATATGATTATTACTGGGGATGATGTTGGTGGAAATACATCGTTGAAGTATGAATTATCTCGTTGTTTTGAGATGAAGGGTTTGGGTCCCCTACGTTACTTTTTGGGTATTGAGGGAGTTTATTCTGTAAAGGGTTATCTTCTCTCACAGTCTAACTACATTGGGGATATTTTTTAGCGTGTTCGCCTCACTGATACTAAAATTGTTGATACCCATATAGAGCGTAATGTTCATATGTCCCCGTATGATGGTGTTTTTGTACCTGATCCTACCTTATATCGCACTATAGTGGGAAGCTTGGTTTATCTTACTATTACTCGTCCAGATATAGCTCACGCAGTCCATGTTGTTCGTCAATTTGTTACTGACCCTACTACGGTTCATTGGGCAGCTGTTCATCGTATATTGCGATACTTGAGAGGCACTCACTCTCAGAGTCTTTTACTTCCTTCATCTTCTTCTTTGGAGCTGCGTGCATACTCTGATGCTGATTGGGCCGGTGATCCTACAGATCGCAAGTCAGTCACTGGATTTTGTGTATTTCTGGGTGATTCTCTTATTTCTTGTAAGAGCAAAAAGCAAGTTGTTGTTTCTGTGTCTTCCACGGAAGCCGAGTATCGTGTTCTGGCTTCTACTACTCGTGAGGTTTTTTGGCTAGGGTTACTTGCAAATATGGGTGTCTCTCTCTCAGCCCACTCCTATGTACTGTGACAATAAGAGTGCTATTCAGATTGCTCACAATTCGGTTTTTCATGAGAGGACTAAGCACATCGAGATTGATTGTCATATCACTCGTCATCATCTTACGCATGTTATCATCACTTTGCCTTTTGTTTCTTCTTCCGCACATATAGCTGATTTGTTTACGAAGTTTCATCATGTTCAGCGTTTTCATTTGTTGGTTGGTAAACTCTCAATGCTTGTCGCTGCATCATCGTGAGTTTGAGGGGGATATTAGAGTTTTATTTAGCATTAAGGGTATTTTAGTATTTTCTCTTTTATTGTTAGGTGATGGTAGGAGGTCATATATTCTCTTTCCTTCTTTTCATTGTATTGTATTCTAGCTTATGTTAATATGAAACCCTAGCCCCTCTTTTCTCTTTTCTATTGATTGTAGATCTTTGATATGTTATCAATATATAGTTAGAAAATTATAAATAAATATTAATTTTAAAGATAATGTTACTCAACATCAATCTCACAGAGTCTGTTTATTTAAATATGTATAATTATTCCTAAATATGATGTGGTTTGTTTGTTGGGATAATTCAAAGCTAGTCCCATTTATTGGGGCAAAGATGTACCAAATCCCATTGACTTTTTTTAATGCACCAAGTCCTTTATAAACTACATATATTTAGACCAATATATCCTCACATGTACCCATTTTAAATCCACTTACTCCCTCTTTAAAAATAAACATATAATCTCACACTCTCTCTCTCTCACAGCCTCACTTCCACCCCCACCCCACCGGAAACTCACCGAAAATAGCCCACCGAAAAATCTCATCGAAGGCCGCCGGAATTCTCGCCGGGTTGTTTCTCTCTGTCTTCTCGTCTATTTCTTTATTTTTTTGGTCCGCGCCAGCGGCACCATCACCCGAGCGGGAGAAGAAGAGGTTTCACTGAAAAAAAATGGAGGTTTTACAGAAACAAATAAATTTATCTGTTTCGATTTTTTCGTCAAAAAATATCGAATATGGGTATTGTTTGATAGATCTTGACGAGTAGATTTCAAATATATAAATTTTATGAATTATGGATTTGTAGATTTGAAGTTATGGACTTTTAAAGATTTGATGTTTTTTTCTAAAAAAAAATGACATTAAGAAGTGTAAAAAGTTGTGAGGGTGATTATGAAAGTGCATTTGTCATTTTAATGTAGTGAGTTAACAAAATAATATATTTAACACCGTTAACTCACTCGAACGACTTCTTGCATCATTGATCAAGTAAATGGGTCTTCAAAATAATTAATCCTTGTTTGTTCCATATTTGTGTTGGCATTGTAGAAGCAAGGAGGAGAAAAATTCTAGAAGTGTATCCAGAAGCAGCAACAGACGAAGCTCCAGTGCTCTTCAGAACCTCCATCATACCATGGTGGGCTTGGATCATGCACTCCCACCTTCCTGAGGCTGAGCTTCTCAATGGTACTATTTTGAGCCTCACAATCATATTTTATTTTCACATTCCTCAATTCCATACTTTCATCAACGTTTTGTTAATGGTAATTTATATATCGCCTTGCAGGCCGAGCTGCAATGGTGGGATTTTTTATGGGATATTTTGTGGATGTTTTAACGGGACTTGATGTGGTAGGCCAAACTGGAAATTTCATATGCAAGGCTGGACTTTTCTTCACAGTCATGGGTATAGTCCTTTTCAGGCGAACCCAGGATTTTGAGAAGCTGCAAAAGCTAGCTGATGAGGCCACGTTTTACGACAAGCAGTGGAAATCTTCTTGGCAAGATCAAACTCAGAGCAAGGAGTAAACAAGTTTTAGTCACCTCCTTTGGATTCAAACACGTATCAATGTACAATATTTTGGCAAAATTGTAAGTTGTAAACCCAAACACCCGAACATTATTATAGAGCTGTTTGCCTCGGAAAATGATTTCTTTATGGAAGTAACTCATAACAAACAATACACTAAAATTTGTTCCCTTTAAAAACTGTTTTCTTTAAAATGTCTTTATTTTGTTTACAAATTTTATTTTGGATCAAATACCAAAAAAATTTTTTTTTTTTTTTAATATATATTTAGTTCAAGCATTTTATTTTGTATCAAAAAGTCATTTTATTCTCTTATCTTTAAAGGGCGGCTCCAACGGCAAGGTAAAATGTTTTTATCATGGCGAGGTAATTTTAAAGGTCCGCGCCAACGGCAAGGTAAAACCTTTTTGGCATGGTAAAAGACTATTTGGTGAAAAATAAAAAGGCTTGGACTAAACGTGTATTAAAAAAAGTTCGAGAGACTATTTGGTATATGTCCTTTTTGTTTTTGACTAAAAACTGTTTTTTTTGTATTATTTAAAAAATAATTTTTTACTATAAAAAAAACAGTACACGTCAACGGATATATATAGGTGGTCCGACCCCGACCATTTTTTTTGTATATGTTCGTCTGCGCCAGCGGTATATAGAGGTAATCGGACCACCTATACATACCGCTGACGAGGACCATTTTATTTTAAAATGGTAAAAAGATTATTTTGAAAATAGTACAAAAAATATATTTTTTTAAATAGTGCAAAAAAACAGTGTTTTTTATTAAATAAAACTGTTTTTTGTACTATTTTGAAAATAATATTTTTTTTTCTCTTTTTAAAAAAAGGGTCGCGCCAGCGGTATGTATAGATCCAACTACTCACATATACCGCTGACGCGGACCAACATATGTGAAAAAATGGTTCGCGTCAGCGGTATGTATAGGTTGTCGAACCGCCTATACATACTCGCTGACGCGGACTGTTTTTTTTTAAATAGTAAAAAGATTATTTTTTAAATTGTACAAAAAACAGTTTTTAACCAAAAATAAACGTTGTAAACAAAATAAACACATTTTTAAAATAACAATTTTTTAAGGGAACAAATTTTACGTTTTATACAGTTTTTTAATAAAAAAAATAGTTAAGATTTACATTTTTAAAACAATTGAAATGTTTTTCAAACAGTTATAAAAAGTGTAAAAAAACATTTTTAAAATAGAAACTTATTAAGAACATTTTTTTAATATAAAAATATTTTTTTAATTGAAAATATAATTTTTTGATTTTTATCAAATGGATTTGTTTTAGTTGGTGGTAAAATGGTTTTTGAATGAAAGAAAAAGAGATAGTGAGGTTTGAGGGTATTATTGTCATTTGGTGTGAAGGTGGAGTGGGGTTAGATTGTTTTAGAGTGGGGATAAAGGGACCCTATAACAAATGGCTTGACACAGTTGGCCTGTAAACATAATTAAAGAACACGTAATTAACAGTTTTATATGGCTCTAAAAATTTAATGCGCAAATATTCAATTCTATATGTTATTAATTCTTTAATAATACAAAACATCATGTATTATATATTTAACGTTATGATCTTAGATCAACATGATAGTTACATACAATTATTATGCGAAACATAAAATGATATTATAATCACATACCTCCATCATGTCATAAATAGAAAGATTGACGAAGCAGTCGACCTTAACGATTTTCGATCGATCTGAATATCAGACCACGACTTCCTCTTGTATACGAAAATAATATATTTCCATTTCAGCACATTCCAACGGTTGAATCTTCCTTTATAGCCAAAATAGTATTTTGAAAATTAATATAAACTTGTGTCTTTAGATTTCTTTCCTTATCTTATTATTTCATTAGGTTGTCTTTTCGTGTATCTGAATGATGAAAAATCAATCAATTATTTATAAGTAGGGACATCACCCAAATCTCCAGCAATAACTTAATTTTAACCGTCTATTAAGGTAGATAACCAATGGTCCTTTTGAGTCTTGGTATTTAGAGTAACATTTCATTAACCAACGTTACTCTTAGTATCAATATAATTATGGAGCACATTATGTAGAATTATTTTTTTAAATAATTTCAACATTCTCCCACTTGCGTCATAATTATTATAAGGCGCCCAATAATTTTTTAGTAATACTTAAATTTTTTTTCCCTTAAACACCTTAATCAAACAAAACAAACCGTTAATGCGAGTTACGATGCTCACATACTAATTCAAGAGCATGATCGATTTCATGTACCACAATATTAATAATTTATCTAACAAGGTCTATAAATTGGGTTATTTAATACTTTTGTAACACCCCGTAACTTAGAGTACTTAGAATTTAATTATTTTTGGGAGAAATGAAACTTATTTAAATTGGAGAGATTTAAATATATGATTTGGAGAGTTTATTTAAATTGGAGGAATTATTTAAATTCGGTAAAGTTAGCTTTAATTATTTGGAGTATTGTTGTGTCGCATTTTTTAGGTAAAAAATTAGAGGATGTTATAAGGTATTTCGGATGACAATTCTGAGTACACAGTTGAGTCCGGATGGGGGGCCGAGATAGTAAAAAAAGTGTACTCAGGGATTGTAAATGGGTCATGGGGTATTTTTGGGCATAACCAGGCCCACATGGGGTGCTTGGACAATTTTAATTAGGCCCATATGACTAAAAACAAGATTCAGAGATATAAATCTAGGTTTAGGGGTTGTGGGCAGCCATAACTCATTTGGGAGAATCTGAGAACATAGAGGGACAAAGAGGGAGGACTCTTGAGAGCCAAAAGATAAGAACAAGAGAGGTATTCTTCATCACACAACAATCTCTGCACCAAAAGATTAATCAGACACTACGAATCATACGACAAGTGGCTAAACATGCTTTTATATTAAATGCTGATTTCAATTCATATCATGATAGGTGTTAAATACATGATTTTGGGTTGGGTCAATACAAATTTAGTTTTAAATTTATGGATGTTACGAATCAAGTTTTGGGACTAATATGATAGGGCTTGTGAATTCATATTATACTGTGAAGAAATTTTAAGTTAATTAGAGATGTTATTGACTACAAAAGTTATGGTAAAATCATATGGATTCATGTCTTGGAGATATAAATTGGGAGTGAAAGATATTGGGATTTGTTTTGATTCGTAGAACCTACTGTGTAAATACTGGGTTTGATTTCTAGGTAAGAAAGGGTTCTAAGGTTTTGTTAATGGCGAAAAACTAATTCTCGAAGAAGAAGAGAGAAAAAGTTGCAGGTCGTCCGAACGACCAGTGCTTTGGTTACATCACCAGTGGTTCAAACGACGTTGTTTCTCGTTCGAACGAGATGGAAAATTCGGCCACTTTGTTTTGCTGTACTGATTGACATGGGTTGAAATTTAAGGGAGAATTGCATAGTGTGGGGAAGCGTCCTAAATCAGGAATTGTTTGGGACTTTGGGAAAAATAGTATAAGGTTGCTTTATATTTATTGTGAGATAAACATTAAGATTGGAATAAATAAATTAGTGTGTTAAACTTATTAAAGGAAATTTGGGCACTTAATTCCGGATATTAAATTTCAGGCCAAGTGAGCGAGTCTGGGTATATTTGTTGAGTGATGCCAAGGTATTTAATTAATTATTGAGATAAATAGATTAATTTAGAGTCGGAATATAGACTCGGGTAATATTAGGATACGGGCCAAGTGAACGAGTCTAGATATATTGGTTGAGGGACACCAAGGCAAGAAATTAATTAGTGAGTAAATTAATCAAATTAGAGTCGAACCTTAGACTCGGGAGGTTAATAAATTAATTAATGAGCAAATTAATTAAACTAGAGTTGGACAATAGACTCGGAAAAAATATAGGCTAGTGCTACGGACTTTTGTGCACGGTAAAGCCGAAATTTAAATTATATATATACGGTGTGTGATAGTTGATGATGCTGAAATCTAGTACCACCAGATAAGTGATGATGAGCCCAAACTGTAAGTACCATGGCAGCCATAGATGTATAGGTGTGTAAGTATGTAGAAGGAGATAAGTATAAGAGGAATAAGACAATGATGTATAGTGGTTCAGCCAATTTGGCCTACATCCACTGTGAGTGTGTGATCCACTAAGTATGGGCACTAATGGCCTTAGATACAGTGCACATAAGCTCACTTTCTCTCTCTACTGTGTGTATGAACAGAGTTTTTGCTAGGGTTACAATTATCGATCCATCTGTAGGGTTATAGGTGACAAGTATATATAGGTCTTGGGGGGTGTAGTGTACCCCCCAAGTATGCATGGTGCATGTGAATGATGATCTAGCCAACCTCCTGTTGACACCTGTAGATGTCAAATGATGACATAATATTCCCTCACGTGAGGGGGTGATATGGTTATAACGGTCTTTCACGTGCCATGTGAGCCTCACGCGCACTGTTCCACGCATCTCCCAAACCACGCGCTGTGATGATGTCACCCTCGACCTAGAATATGAAGCCAAGGGCAAAGTTCCCGTCGGAAGTGAGTCTGGCCTAATTTAGGCCTCGTACTGTCGTACCCTCGGAGGGTCGTCTGAAACTGATGAGGGGTCGGTCCCTCGGAGGGTCGTCTGTGCCTGATGGGGGGTCGACCCCTCGGAGGGTCGTCTGTGCCTGATGGGGGGTCAGCCCCTCGGGGGGTCGTCTTAAACTGATGAGGGGTCGGCCCCTTGGAGGGTCGTCTTGTTGGAGGGCGCCCTCGGCCTGGCCGAGGGTATATATGGGCATATCAATCACCCCCCATCCCTTAGCCATAGATGATGCTGAGATAGCTGAGGGATAACGTTGCTTTTGAGACAAGTGTGCGGTATGTTTGATGAGTGACACCTGCCAAGCTGTCGTGACACCTAGGCAGATGCTCATTGTTGTTTCAGTTTCCAAGGTGTGACGGCTGCACACTTGACCTGGGACTTTGTGCCCTAATGATGCCCTCCTCGTGGGCAGTGCTCTGCCTTAGTTAATGGGCCCACTCATTACTAAGGTATTTAAGCAATTTTTGAAACCGTTACTTCTCTTCTTCTTCTTCGCGCCCAAGCTCTCTCTCTCTCTAGATTTCCAACAAACAGACCACCATTTTTGCAAATTTCAACATTTCGATTTTGGTAGTCTTACTCTCTCTCTCTCTCTCTCCTCAGGTAATCCCTCTACCCCAGTGTCCTCTTTACTTTTATTTCTTTTTTCCTTTCTTGTTTTAGGCTTGTAGGGTCGGATTTAGGCTGTTTCATAACTTTTTTGGCGTCTTCTTCGGCCACTGGTTTCTGAGTGTTCTTGAGTTTTCTTGAGTGTTCTTGATTAAAAACCCTCAATTTATTTTGTTTCAATCCAAAAGTCCAGCCTGGTCAACTGCAAACTTATTTGTAATTAGGTTACCCAAATTCTTCCAAGTGTAGGGTCTCCCCCTTAATGCTTAGGAGGCTTTATAATTTAGCCGAGGAATTCCCATCCTTTCGAGAGAAGCTTTTCATAGAGATCAGACGAATAGAGGAAGAGGAGGATAGGAGACGAGTGGCCGACCCTAATTGGGTACGACCCATTTTCCCCATTCCTCTTGCCACAATAAAGCCATTTGAGCCGTCTGAGTCTTGTGGGTCATCCTATCGTCCAGCCGAGAGTTATTCAGGAGAGATGGATGAGAGAGCGTCGTCGCTAGCTGGCGTTGGACCTTTTGGGAGAGGAGAGACGTCTGGTCCAAGCCCAGGCCGACAGGCCGAGGGTATGGTTACTTCCGAGGCTGTCCCTGTGACAACTCTATCCCCACATGCCTTCCAGATGGCTTTTCCTCAGGGGCCTCTGGCAGGTGATGAGGCCGAGGGAGAGGGGATTAGGCATGATGACGACTCAGATGTTGACCCAGTTGATACATCCCATGCCTCGTCCTATATTTCCTCAGTCAGGGATCGTGACCTCATTCTGTGGAGGCATGCATATGGTGTCCCCCCAACATATCCATGAGGGTTCCCTCTGAGTCTGAGAGGGTCTTTGAGGGTGAAGAGGGAGAGATAGCGGTGTACGAACAAATGTTTAAGGTCGGTGTCAGGTTCCCTCTGCACCCTGCCGTTGTAGACATCTTGTCAGCCCTCGGCGTTGCCCCCTCTCAACTTCCTCCCAACTCCTGGAGGACAATCCTTGGTTACGTCTCCTTATGGAAAAATTCCTTTATTGACGAGCCCTCGGTCGATCTGTTCTTGGCCTGCTATAATATCACCTCCTCGTCCAAACAGCCTGGGTACTATCATCTGATGGCGAGGAGGTTTGAGAAAAAACTTCTCCACGTGGCACAAACCTCTAACCACGACTGGAAGAAGAGATTTTTCTTCATGTCTAGGGAATGGGAATTTGTGGCCGAGACTCAACCTTTAACCGATGGTCCGAGGGTCTCAAGAAGATGGTCTAACCCCTCAATGAAATCCAGGTCAGACCTCGAACTTAGTCTGGAAGAGAAAGATATAGTCGAATATCTGAGGGAGCGAGGGAAAGGGGGTGACCTTGCAAAGTTCGAAGATCTGATGACCCCTCGGTTCCTCAAGGAAGCTGGTCTCAGGGTCGGCCCCCTGACAGAGCTATGTGAGTTATATTATTTTTTGCCCCTTATTTACTTTTTTCAAGTGTTTCATCTTTATCTCTGCATCTTTCTGATCTGTCTTCCTCTTTTCAGGTCGTCCTCCAGGTGTATCAAACCATCTCTGGGAAATGACTGCCCCGAGATTACTATCTGGTTTAGGAAAGAAAAAGGGGAAGGAGCCTCAGCAAGCTCCGAGGAAGATGAAGATCGTCGGGTCGACGCCTGATGAGCCGACCTCAGACAGGCATAAAAGGAAAGAGCCAGAAGTCCCGGTTGACCCTCATCCTGATTCAAGGACGAGGGCAAGGGTCGAGGCGTCTGAGGGGACCGCCTCCTCTTCCATCATGGGGGCCTTTTGGTCCCAAAATGTTACATTACTGAAGGCTGAGTCGTCTTCTCTTATTGCTAACTTGAGGGCAGCCAAAGCATCAATGTTTTCTGCTCCCTCGGCTGCCGATTATGAATTCCTATCTAAGATGCCTCCGGCGAAGGTGTATGACTATGGTCTGCACACTCTAGCACAGGTACTTGTCTTACTTCATTCCCTTAGTTGCATTATTTTATAAACTGTTTCCTCGGCCTCTTAACGAGTGGTGGTCTGTCATTTTTCTGTGCAGTCTGTCTGTGCCTTTACCTCGGCCACTAAGTGGATGGATGAGAACCAAGCGAAATTCCATGAAGCTGAGAGGGCTATTAAGCACGAGGCTGATCTTCAGTCAGAGCTTGAGACTTCAAGGGCTGAGTTGGAGAGCACCAGGACTGAGCATGCGAGGATCCTGGATGAGCTGCCGAGGCAGTATGATGCAGACATGGCGGCCAAGGACTTGCTTGTAAAGGGGAGGGACGAGGCCTTGACCAACATGGGGGCTCAGCATAAGACCGATCTTGAGGCGGCTGTCAGGAAAGTCGAGGTTGATGCTGTGGAGGCCTACAAAATCTCGGACGAGTTTCAAGGCTTCGGCCTTGAACACTTAGAGAGGGGAATGAGGACGGCCTTCCGATGGGTCATCCTCAAGTTTGGTGATGTCGTCTCTTCGATCCGCCCCTCCATCGAAGCAGTCCAACTGGACGACCCTCTGATTGCTGAGGCCTTGGCCCAGGTGGAGTCTCAAGTGCATGTTGAGGGTACTGGCACGTCTGAAGATCAGCTAGTTTTGATCATTGAGGAAACCCCTCTTATAGATGTTAAGGCCCTGCCCTCTGATGCTGCTCAATAGGGTGGCTGTCTGTAGCCCACACCCTCTTAGTGTAATCAATATTTTTGTACTCTATTTTGTAGAACACTTTGTAATATTTCATTTATATTATCATCTCTCTTGCTGTCTTCCATATTTGTCTCTCATTTGATTTGTATTGTGATTCTTTATATGAACTCATGAAGTCCTCCCTCGTCTTTCTTGAGGACGATGGTGGGGTCATCTCCACCATTGACCCTCATTATAGCCGAGGGTTATAATGACCAAATTAATGGTTTTAACCAATGTATTCCCTCGTCTTTCTTGCGAACAATGGTGGGGTCGTCCCCACCATTGACCTTCATTATAGCCGAGGGTTGTAATAACTAAATTAATGATTTTAACCAAGTGTTCCCTCGTCTTTCTTGAGTATAGTGGTGGGTTCGTCCCCACCATTGACCCTCATTATAGCCGAGGGTTGTAATAACCAAATTAATGATTTTAACCAAGTGTTCCCTCGTCTTTCTTGAGGACAGTGGTGGGGTCGTCCCCACCATTGACCCTCATTATAGCCGAGGGTTGTAATAACAAAATTAATGGTTTTAACCAAGTGTTCCCTCGTCTTTCTTGAGGAAAGTGGTGGGGTCGTCCCCACCATTGACCCTCATTATAACCGAGGGTTGTAATAACCAAATTAATGATTTTAACCAAGTATTCCCTCGTCTTTCTTGAGGACAGTGGTGGGGTCGTCCGCATCATTGACCCTCATTATAGACGAGGGTGGACTTGGCTGCTTTAATTGAACATAAAATGAGGGACCAATATGAAATTCTCATTAACTTTCTAAGTGTTCTGTCGGAGCAACACATTCATTACAACTGTCATCCGATAGGTCTTTACAAAATTACAGATAGTATTTCTTCAAATGATCTGCATTCCCGGGGTTGGAAAAGGGTTCCCCTTCTAGGCTTTCTAGTCTATAGGTCCCTAGGACAACCTCGTCGATGACCCTATATGGGCCGTGCCAATTAGGATGGAGCTTAGTGGGCTTCTGCCAAGTCTTTTTTAGGACCAAATCCCCTACTGCAATTGGTCTCTGCTTCACTCTCTGATTGTAAAACCTTGTAGTCCTCTGCTGGTAGGCGGCTTGCCTTATCTCGGTGTCTTCCTTCCTTTCCTCAATTAGATCCAAGTCCAGCCTCCTCTCTTCCATATTTCTCTGGGGGTCATACATTTGGACCTTATGAGTAGGAAACTCAATCGCAGTGGGGATGACGGCTTCTAAGCCATAAGCTAGCATGAATGGGGTCTCTCCGGTAGAGGTCTTTGCTGTCATCCTGTAGGCCCACAGTACCGCATATAACTCTTCAACCCATCTTCCTTTTGCCTCCTCAAGTCTCTTCTTGATCCCGTCCAGGATTGTCCTGTTTGTTTGTAACTTCTGTTTGCCCATTGGCCTGAGGTCAGCCTGGGGTAGAGATAAATTATTTGATACTCACCCTTTCACAGTACTTCTGTAGAGATGTATTCTTGAATTGAGTCCCGTTATCTGAGATGAGGGTGTTTGGGAGACCATATCTGCATATAATGTTTCTCCATATAAACCGGAAGGTCTTCTTCTCTATGATCGTTACCATCGGCTCCGCCTCCACCCATTTTAAAAAATAGTCAATGGTCACGATGAGTAATCGATAGTTATTGATGGCCCTAGGCAAAGGTCCTACTAGGTCAATCCCCCATACTGCAAAGGGCTATGGGGATGTAATGGAAGTAAGAGGCTGATGGGGTTGGTGAGGGATGGTGGCAAATCTCTGATATTTGTCACACTTTTTCACATATACCATGGCATCTTTCCCCAAGGTCGGCCACCAGTACCCTTGGGTGATCACCATCTTCGCTAAGGACCTGCCCCCAATGTGGCTCGAACATGACCCCTCATGCACGCCTCTTAAAATGGAAGGGACTTCAGATGGGTGCGCACACCTAAGTAAGGGGAGCAAAAACCCCTTTTTGTATAAGATGTCCCCAATGATAGTGAATTTTGCAGCTCTGCATCTCAACTTCTTCCTTTCTTGCCTTGCCTCCGGCATCTCCCCCTCCTTAATGTATCTGATTAGAGGGTCCATCCATGAGGCTTCCTTAGCGATACTCAGGCAAGTTCCAAGTGTTCCCTCAGCATCTTCAATAGTTGGTCGAAGCAGAATTTCCACTAGGACTATACTCCTGATGTCTGTCCTAGTTGCTGAGGCCAACCTGGCAAGTGCATCGGCTCGGCCATTATCGAGCCTAGGTATCCTCTTCAATTTTACTTCTCAAAAGCTCTTCAGTAATGACCTCACCTTCTAAAGGTACCTAGTCATCCTTTCGTCCTTGGCCACGTAGGCTCCTAATATCTGATTCACTACTAGCCTCGAATCACTATGAACCAAAATCTGGCTGACACCAAGAGACTTGGCCAAGAAGAGGCCTGCTATCAAGGCCTCATATTCGGCCTCGTTGTTAGAGGCCTTGAAGTTGAACCTCAGGGCGTACTCAATGTCTGTGCCATCGGGTGCTGACACTATTAATCCAGCCCCACTTTCTCTATCGCAGGAGGACCCGTCAACGAAGAGGCTCCACACAATCTGTTATTCTAAGAAACTTCCCTCGGTGAGGGTCCCCTGTCTAAAGAGATATCTTCCCTCTTCATTTTCGGCCACTTTTCTTCTAGCGGTGCTGGTCTTAGCCTTATCTGCGGGTGTGTCGGCGACTCTTCCCTGTAGGGTATCTGTCTTCCCGAGGCTCTCGTCTTCAACTTCATCGTCTTCCCAAGTAAATTCATCCACGAAATCTGCCAATGCTTTCCCCTTGATGGCCTTCCTAGGTTGATACAAAATGTCAAACTCCCCCAACTCTATGGCCCAGGCCATTAACCTCCCCGACTTTTCTGGCTTGTGCAAGACCTGCCTAAGAGGAGAGTCAGTGAGGATGACCATGGTGTGGGACTGGAAGTATGGCTTCATTTTTCTCGATGCATGGATCAAGGCATAGGCTAACTTCTCCATCCTTGGGTATCTTTGCTCTTCCCCTGGAGTGCCTTACTGTTAAAGTATACAGGCTTTTGTACCCCATCTTTGTCTCTCACAATGGCTGCGCTGATGGCCGATCTTGAGATAGCCAAGTACACATGTAGTTGTTCACCCTGTACCGGTCGGGACAACAGCAAGGGAGACCCTAAGTACGACTTTAACTCCTTGAAAGCCTCATCACACTCCTCACTCCATTCAAAGGCCTTTTTGAGAATTTTTAAGAATGGTAAACACTTGTCTGTGGCTCTGGACACAAAACTATTCAAAGCAGCCACTCGCCCCGTGCGCCTCTGAACGTCTTTAATGGTCTTGGGGGTCTTTATTTCTAGGAGGGCCTGTATTTTCTCAAGGTTGGCCTCAATGCCTATTTGATTCACGATAAACCCCAAGAATTTCCCTGCTCCAACCCCGAAGACACACTTAGGCGGGTTGAGCTTCATCTGGTACTTGTCCATCGTGTTAAAGGTCCTCTCAAGGTCAGCCACATGATCCTCTGCCTTTAAACTTTTAGTCAGTATGTCATCTATGTAGACCTTCATAGACTTCCCAATTTGGTCTTCAAACATTTTATTTACAAGGCGCTGATACGTTGCCCCCGCATTCTTCAGGCCAAAGGGAATGACCCTATAACAGTATGTCCCTTTGTCGGTAATGAAGGCTATTTTCTCCGAGTCTTCAGGGTCCATGAAGATCTGGTTATACCCCGAATAGGCATCCATGAAGCTCATGAGCTCATGGCCTGCGGTAGCGTCTACTATCTAGTCAATGCGGGGGAGAGGTAAGCTGTCTTTGGGACAATGCTTGTTGAGGTCGGTGAAGTCTACACACATTCTCCACTTCCCATTGGCCTTTGGGACGATGACCGCATTGGACAACCATTCATGGTAGATTACCTCTCTGATAAACTCAGCATCTTCTAATTTTTTGACCTCATCCCTTATGACCTCATACTTTTCTCTAGAGTAATCTCTCCTCTTCTGCTTTACTGGCTTTGCACCCTCTACCACGTTGAGCTTGTGGCACATGATTTCGGGGTCGATCCTTGGCATATCTGCACGACTCCATGCAAATACGCTTTCTCTTCTCCTCAACAGCTTGACGAGGTCTTCCTTGACATTTGGCTTCAGAGACTTGCCGACTTGGACGTTTTTTTCTGGGTCATCCTCATTGAGGATGATGGATTCTACCTCTTCCGCGGCCTCTCCTTTCTTCAGCTTTGTCTCGTCTCTGGGGTCTAGGGTATCAATATTATAAGTGTTCGTAGCCTTCTTGTGTGCCTCTCTTTCTTTGACGGAGTTGTAATAGCACTCCCGTGCTATCGTCTCGTCTCCCTGAACTTCCCCCACCCCGTAAGGGGTCGGAAATTTAATCATTTGATGGACCGTAGACGGCACAGCTTTAAACCCCTTGAGGGCTACCCACCCCAATATAATATTGTAGGCCGAAAAGGCATATTCATCCATCACAAAGAAGCTGACCTTCTTTGTAAGCCATCTCGGCCACTCATCCCCCATCCTGACATCGACCTCATACACTCCAAGTGGATGAACCTTTTCTCCACTGAACCCAATCAATGGGTGATGGTATGGGATGAGTCTATCATGGCTGAGGCTTAAGGCTTTGAAGCATGGCCAAAACATCACATCTGCGAAGCTACCCCCATCTACCAAGATCCTAGGCACCTCACATCCATGTACCCTGGTGGTGATGACGAGAGGGTCATCATGTGGGGCTAAGAGTCCTTTGAAGTCCATTCTTGAGAACCCCACAATCAGAGTATCCATATCGACCTTCTTCCTCTTTTCTAACTTTGCCTCCATAGAGGTTGAGTGTACTGTCTTCGTCACTGCCTTGGCTTCAGCCACGTGGGCCTTCCTATCTGTGATATCTGACCCTCCTCCTGCTAGACCCTCGGAGATCATCCCCATACCAAGAGAGATCATATTAAGTCTCTTGACATGACCGTGATCGTCTCGTGGCGGGAGGTCAGGGTCGTCCTCATCATCAGAAGGGTCGTCTCCTCCTTTTGGAAGATCTTCTCGGCATGCATCGCCTCACTTTTTCATGGGGTCATCCCCTCGACCTCTCTTGAAGGCACTCTTATCAACGTACTTCCCGAGCTTCCCTTCTTTCAGCATCTTTTCAATATCATCCTTCAGAGCAAAGCATTTGTCTATCACGTGGCCATGGTCTTGGTGAAACTCGCACCAGAGGTTTTTATTCCTCTTGTTGGGGGCTGCCCTCAACTTCTCAGGCCACTTCAGGGACCGGTCACTCTTTATCTCATTGAGGATATGTTCACAGCTGACCGTTAGAGGGGTGTAACCAGCGAGCTTGTCGTCCGTAGACCTCTTCTTCCCCTCTTTGTTCTTCTTAGGGTACTTACCCCCACTAGCGCCTCCTTTTTCGTCTTCGTATTTTGCGGCCATCACCTTTTCGACGTTCATCACCTTTCCTGCTATTGACAACAATTCAGCCATCATCCTCGGAGGGTCTTCGGCAAGCTTCCATAACAGCTTCCCCTTTTGTAGTCCTCCAATCAGGGCCGTCATAGCTATACTTTCCTCGTAGTCTTCCACCTCTGGATTTTCTTTGTTGAATCTGGCTATGTAATCTCTTAGGCTTTCATTCTTCCCCTGCTTAACATAGAGCAGGTGTGTGGTCTTTTTCTGTGGCCTCACCCCAAAGCAAAAGTTCTGGATGAACTGGTCTGCCAGCTGCTTAAAGTTTTTAATGGAATTTTTTGGAAGATACATATACCAGACATGTGCAGCCCCGATCAAAGTACTAGAGAAGGCACGACACCTCATCTCATTTGAAATAGAGTATATGTCGGTCGCTGATTGATACATCTCAACATGGTGGATAGGGTTGGTACTCCCGTCATATCTTGGGGTGACCGTAGGTGGCTTGGACTTTGATGGCGTAGGGAAGTTGACTATCTTCACCATAAAAGGTGAGCCTATGGAGTATCCTCTCTGAAGAGGGTCCTGGCTCTTCAGTATATCACCGATCTTATCCTCCAGTCGCTGGATCGAGTCATTCCAGGGCCTCGTAGGGTTGGCCTGGCCGATGTTATCCCCTGCCACCTCTTTGAGGTGGACGGAGGGTTCTACTGCGGCAGGCCTGTGTTGGTTGTTTACTTCCCCCTGGCCGTCGTCCCGTCCTTGGGGCCGGCCCCATGGCTGTCTCCCTTTTGGACCTCGCAGCACTCCTTGATCTGGATAACTTTTCCCGCAGGTCATTTACTGGGCCCAGCCTCTCAAAGGCTAACCCCCTGCTCAAGAGATTGAAAGCAGAGCCTCTTGGGTGATCTTCAGGATTTTGCCTTCCACACTTCCCTTTGCTCTCCTGGAGAGGTTGTACAGTATTGTTGGAGACCTCATACGGTTCCCAGCATTCTACGGGGGCCTCCTCCCCCTCCAGATCATCATACCTGTCCTTAGGGAAAGGGGTTCCTTGCCTAACCGGGCGTAGACGCCGGGGGTCAGCAATATCCCTACGTCGCTAAGGGGGCGGCAGGTCTTTGCGTGGTGCCTAGGGGGTGGTCCCTTGGCCTCATGCTTTCCTGGAGCTGCTGCCGGAGTAATCATCTCAGGTGAGACCCCTGGTGGTCTTAGTATGTTCTGGCTTTGAGCTGTGAACTGCTCCTGCATGATCCGCTGGCTTGCTGCCAAAGACTTCAAGACTGTCGCCACATCAGCCATCTCAGACTGAGGTGGTGGCTGACTGGAACTGGGTCCCACTCCACTATCCGGTGGAGGGAGTGGCGGTGGTGGCATCTCCTGTGCCATGTGTTTGAGATATGAAAACCTGAACTGAAGAAAGGATTGGTGAGCTTGAGAACCTTAAAAGTGTCCTTCAATGGTGAAACATCTCCTCTCAGGGGGAGAGCTGGTTCACCACCATAGTGCCCAGTGAGGTCAAGTGTATAAAGGAAGAGATGTCTTCTGATTCCCACAGACGGCGCCAAACTGATGATGCTGAAATCTAGTACCACCAGATAAGTGATGATGAGCTCAAAATGTAAGTAACATGGCAGCCATAGATGTATAGGTGTGTAAGTATGTAGAAGGAGATGCGTATAAAAGGAATAATACAATGATGTATAGTGGTTCAACCAATTTGGCCTACATCCACTGTGAGTGTGTGATCCACTAAGTATGGGCACTAATGGCCTTGGATACAGTGCACATAAGCTCACTTTCTCTCTCTACTGTGTGTATGAACAGAGTTTTTGCTAGGGTTACAATTATCGATCCATCTGTAGGGTTGTAGGTGACAAGTATATATAGGTCTTGGGGGGTGTAGTGTACCCCCCAAGTATGCATGGTGCATGTGAATGATGATCTAGCCAACCTCCTGTTGACACCTGTAGATGCCAAATGATGACATAATATTCCCTCACGTGAGGGGGTGATATGGTTATAACGGTCTTCCACGTGCCATGTGAGCCTCACGCGCACTGTTCCACGCGTCTCCCAAACCACGCGCTGTGATGATGTCACCCTCGGCCTAGAATATGAGGCCGAGGGCAAAGTTCCCACCGGCAGTGAGTCTGGCCTAATTTAGGCCTCGTATTATCATACCCTCGGAGGGTCATCTGAAACTGATGAGGGGTCGGCCCCTCGGAGGGTCGTCTGTGCCTGATGGGGGGTCGGCCCCTCGGGGGGTCGTCTTAAACTGATGAGGGGTCAGCCCCTCGGAGGGTCGTCTTGTTGGAGGGCGCCCTCGGCCTGGCCGAGGGTATATATGGGCATATCAATAGTGTGTATATATATATATATATATATATATATATATATATATATATGGTGTGCTTATAAATATGAGTGACTAGATATCTATTTAAATGATATACTCTAGTGCTGTCAAGGAAGGTTGCGTTGTGTGGGTAAATCCCCTAGTTGAGGAGTAGGAAGAGTATATTCCAAGATCATAGCATCCAATTATAGAGACGGGGCACTGCGATGATGTCCTCATACTCAGGGGAATATGACCGCCTCCCTTACATTTATTATTTACGTTCCGATTCGACGGACGACGGACCATAGTTGTCTCGAAACTCGAAGTGGGCCTGAGTAACCTAGGTTGATAGCACTTTAGAGAATAGATCCAGTGTGGTATTACTCGGGAGGATGGATTATATATATATTCAACATGTGCGTCAATGTTGTAATATAGTGTTATGTATATAATGGGAGAAATAATTATATACGGGTAATCTAATACATGGTGGAAAATTGTATTTATTATATAACTAGTGTGAATGTTATATGGACTTAAAGGAAAGATGATTATTTAAGTTAAAGTGATAAATAACTTATAGATCATATTTTAAACATACTCCGGTTAGAATAGTGTGTGAGGAAAGAATTTTATCAAGATCTAGTTACGGGGTAGAGGACTAGGTGAGATATAAAGAAAGCGTTAGGTGTACACATTAGTTGAGGGATGAGTCTGTCCTCAAGAGAGTGCGACACTGGCTTAAATATGAAGAGCATTCGTGCATTTTAAATTTTTTCAATTTAATCACTTGCTAAATATTTTCAAAACGTTTTGCGTTCTATCCCTTGCTATAAAATATTTTCAAAATTTTTGTAGGTGTCCATCCACAGGGACGCTAGGATTGAATTCACTCTAGGGACTTGTAGCTGCAACATATGTGGGTGTTGCAGGACGTGGATAGAAGCATATATTCTTCTATTTCTAGTGTAGGGATTCATATCAGTCTATTTTGAGCATGTCGATCACAGTTTGATTCAGTTATTTCATTTCACATTGTATGTGATTTATTACTCTCTGTTAGTTTGGGTTATTATTGGATTTAGCCATTGGTTTATTCAGCAAGACTTTTATTATTCTATGTGATGATTAATTCTATCAGCATTGGATGTTTTAATTTAATTCCGCATTTATTTTGTCATGGAATAATAAAGATAAATTTTGGCACCATCTTTTTGAATACTATGTGGTTAGTAAGTGTTAAAAAGTTTTTCGACGTGATGCTAAGAATGAACCAAATAGGGTTCATATTTTAATTTTATATAGGACTCATCATCCGGTATTTTACTAGGATAGGTGTCATAGATGGTATCAGAGCATCAGTTTCTAGTGTCCTTAGGATATGTGCGACTTTTTACGTTTCAGCTTAGTATTCTTTGATGTAGAGCCCTATTATTAGGACAGTTGTTTTATTTTCACGCTTATGAGAGTATCGTGCCTCTGCTATTTAGTTTTGTATTATTAGTGAACTAATACAACTTGTTTAAATTTCAAATGCCGCATAGGAGAGGTAGACCAGCTAGGGTAGGAGCGAGGGATGAGGTGAGGGAGGCTCAATAGGAGCTAGAGGTTGCACAGCCACAGGCCCCACCTGGCATCCTATTTCCTCAGCTATGGCAGCCAGTGGCTCTAGTTATTTAGGCCCACCCGGGGTCCTCTGAATGTTAGCGAGTACAAGAGGCCTTTCAAAAAGGCCATCCAACGGAGTTTCAGGGGAGTTCAGAGGTGGTGTTTGCGTGTCAGTGGAAGAAAGACATGCAACGTCACCTACGCATGGTAGATTGCAACGAAGTACAGAAGCAATTGCATGCCACTTTTAGGTTAGTGGGGCAATGCTACAATGGTTGGAGTTCATCGCCACTATTGGGGATAGATATTCGATGACTATCAAGGATTTCCGGGTGCGATTTGACCGCAAGTACTTTCCTCCAGTAATTGAGGTCGAGATGACGAGGAAATTCAGCGACGTGACTCAGGGAGAGCATACCATGACAGAGTACGTGGAGGAGTTCACCTGTTTAGTAAATTTTGTACCAAATGAGGTGAACAATAAAGAAAGAAAGAAGGTAAAGTTCATGAATGGGTTAGCCTAAAGGATCAGACAATATTTGATTGGTAATTTTGCATTGATAGCTTATACAAATGTCATCAATGCAGTGCTCTTACACTGATAGGATCATCACTTCCACATGAAGGGGAGCAAGAGGGAAGTTGAATCTAGTCATACGGGCAAGGCGAGAAGGGCAGTGCCAGTGGGGCCTCCCAATAGCAGGCAATGGGACATTGGGGGGCAGGATTCCCGACAGGGAATCAGGCCAAGTGAGCTAGATCTGGAGACTATCGATTGGATGGCCAGGAGTCCCGACCAGGATAGCAAGGACAAGATTAGTGGAAGGGAGAATTTTCTAAGAAGTGTTTCGATTGTGGAGAAATGGATAACATGAAGAGGAATTACCCTAAGAGAGGCAGGGGGCTAATACAGGATGAGGTTCTAGATGTACAACCACTACATCAATTTATGGGTGAATTCAGATGATAGAATTTTGATCAGGAACCCAAGGATCAGACAATGCAGATAGGGTATGGAGGTAATCTTATTTTATCCTATGAGCATATATTATGTTTTGGGTGACACTGGGGGCGTCACATCATAAAACTATTTTTACTAGAGTTCTCGGGTAAGTCGAATTTAGTGGGTGCACTGGATGTAGTAGTCATATATATATAAAATTACGGTGGGGTAGCGGGGTTCTTTAGTGTTAACCACGAAAGAGTGGGGGAGATTACACTAAAGGGATGTGGGAATTTTGCGAGAAGTTACTAATTTCAAGAATTTTGGGAGTAAGGCAGATGATTTTGCCCAGGTTTTGGCTAGTTAGCGATGGATTTGAACTATTATGGACAGTGATAGTAAATCTTGGTATTCACTATATCAGAATGTGGATGATTTTTGCTAGGTATCACCTGAGAGGGAGTCTAGACAATATTAATGTATATGTAAGCTCATATGTTGTATTTGTGTGGTATGATAGGCACATAAGAATGTATAGTGTGGTTATATTTTATGTTTGTACATAGGGATGTTCACTGACGTGATTCAGGGTGAATAAGCTTATTTTTTAGCAGGGAGATATAGCTCGGGGTTCATTTTGTGCAAGGAAACTAGTGATAGTAAGGGCGCGGTATTAAATGGTTGTCTTTTGTAGCATAAGAGTGAGCGTGTATGATTTTATGTCAAGAGATGGGTATTTGGAGGTACCTGCTATTGACTGGGGGGCGAATGGATCTCAACGAACGACAATGATAGGTAGTGGTGTATCGGGGGGTTCCTTGTTTAAATTTCCCTTCACGAGACATCCCACGCATGAAACTTAGCTCAACGTTGGAAGAGGGGAGACGTTTGGTCATTAATACAATAGTTCAGTACCTCGGTTATTTTACATTTATTGGTTATGACTGCGAGATCGAAGTTATATTACGATTTGAGGCTACAAAAAAAGTCGGACCTTATTTTTGCGATTGAGCACGGGTACAGGGTGTATGGGTACCCGGGTTAACTAATTTACATTTTGAAATAATTCGCGATTACATGTGGGAGAGATGGGTGTAGTGATCTTATTGGTAGTTAACTTAAGAGCTAGTTGAGGCTTGGATTACTAGGCTTAACTTAATTTCGAGGACGAAATTCCTGTATAAGGGGGGAAGTATGTAACACCCCATAACTTTGAGGACTTAGAATTTAATTAATTTGGGGCGAAATGAAACTTATTTAAATTGGAGAGATTTAAATTTATGATTTGGAGAGTTTATTTAAATTGGAGGAATTATTTAAATTCGATAAAGTTAGATTTAATTATTGGGATTATTGTTATGTCGCATTTTTGAGGTAAAAAGTTATAGGATGTTATAAGGTACTTTAGATGACAATTATGAGTACACGGTTGAGTCCGGATGGGCAGAGATAGTCGGAACAAAATACCCGGGGTTGGTAAATGGGTCATGGGGTATTTTTGGACATAACCAGGCCCACAAAGGGGTGTATGGGCCATTTTAATTAGGCCCATATGACTAAAAACGGGATTTGGAGATATAAATCTAGGTTTAGGGGTTGTGGGCAGCCATAACTCATTTGAGAGAATCTGAGAACGTAGAGGGATAAAGAGGGAGGACTCTTCAGAGGCAAAGAGCAAGAACAAGAGAGGTGTTCTTCATCACACAACAATCACTACACCAAAGGATTAATCAGACATTAAGAATCCTAAGGCAAGTGGCTAAACTTGCTTTTATATTAAATGTTGATTTCAATTTATATCATGGTACGTGTTCAACACATGATTTTGGGTTGGGTTAAAACAAATATGGTTTTAAATTTGTGGATTTTACAAATCAAGTTTTAGGACTGATATGATAGGGCTTATGAATTCATATTATATTGTGAGGAAATTTTAAGTTAATTAGAGATGATATTGACTGCAAAAGTTGTGTAAAAATTATATGGATTCATGTCTTAGAGATATAAATTGGGAGCCAAAGATATTGGGATTTGTTTTGATTCGTAGAACCTACTGTGTAAATTTTTGGTTTGATTTCTGGGTAAGAAAGGTTCTAAGATTTTGTTAATGGCGGAAAACTAATTCGGGAAGAAGAGAGAGAAAAATTTGCAGGTCGTTCGAATGACCGGTGCTCTGGTTCAAATGACATCGCCAGTGATTTAAATGATATCGTTTACCATTCAAACGAGATGAGAAATTCAGCCACTTTGTTTTGCTGTACTGATTGACCTGGTTTGAAATTTAACGGAGAATTGCATACAGTGAGGAAGCGTCCTAAATCTAGGATTGTTTGGTACTTTAGGGACAAACAGTATAAGATTGTTTTAGATTTATTATGAGAGAAACATTAAGATTATAATAAATAAATAAAGGTGTGTCAAACTTATTAAAGGGAATTTGGGCATTTAATTCCGGATATTAAATTTCGGGGCAAGTGAGCGAGTCCGGGCATATTGGTTGAGGGATGCCAATGTATTTAATTAATTATTGAGAGAAATAGATTAATTTGGAGTCAGAATATAGACTCGGGTAATATTAAGATACAGGCAAAATGAGCGAGTCTAGATATATTGGTTGAGGGACACTAAGGGAAGAAATTAATTAGTGAGTAAATTAATTAAATTAGAGTTGGACCATAGACTTAGGAGGTTAATAAATTAATTAATGTGCAAATTAATTAAATTAGAGTCGGATAATAGACTCAAGAAAAATATAGGCTAGTGCTACGGATTTTTGTGCACGATAAAGCCAGAGTTTAAATTATATATATACAGTGTGTGATAGTATATATATATATATATATATATATATATATATGTGTGTGTGTGTGTGTGTGTGTGTGTGTGTGTGTGTGTGTGTATGGTCTGCTTATAAATATCGATGACTAGATATCTTTTTAAATTATATACTCTAGTGCTCTCAAGGGAGGTTGTGTGATGTAGGTGAATCCCCTAGCTTGAGGAGTAGGGAGAGTATATCCCCAAGTCATAGCATCCAATTATAGAGATGGGGCATTGCGATGATGTTCTCATACTCGGGGTAATATGACCGACTCCATTACTTTTATTATTTATGTTCCGATTCGGCGACGATAGTTGTCTCGGAACTCCAAGTGGGACTAAGTAGCCTGGGTTGATAGTACTTTAGAGAATAGATCCAGTGAGGTATTACTCGGGAGGATGGATTATATATATATTCAACATATGTGTGAATGTTGTAATATAGTGTTATGTATATAATGGGAGAAATAATTACATACGGGTAATCTAATACATGGAGGAAAATTGTATTTATTATATAACTAGTGTGAATGTTATATGAACTAAAAGGAAAGATTATTATTTAAGTTAAAGTGATAAATAACTTATAGATCATATTTTAAACATACTCGGGTTAGAGTAGTGTGTCATGGAAGAATTTTATGAAGATCTAGTTACGGGGTAGAGGACTAGGTGGGATATAAAGAAAGCGTTTGGTCTGCACATTAATTGGGGGGTGAGTGTGTCCTCAAGAGAGTGAGACACTGGGTTAAATATGAAGAGCATTCATGCATTTTAAATTTCTATATTTTAATCACTTGCTACAAATTTTTAAAACGTTTTGGGTTCTAACCCTTGCTATAAAATATTTTTAAAACCTTTTAGGTGTCCAGCCACAGGGGCGCCAGGATTGAATTCACTACAGGGACTCGCAACTGCAACATGTGTGGGTGTTGTAGGATTTGGATAGACGCATCTATTCTTCTATTACTAGTGTAGGGGTTCATATCAGTCTATTTCGAGCATGTCGCTCACAGTTTTATTCAGTTATTTCATTTCAGATTGTACGGGATTTATTACTCTCTGTTAAATTGGGTTGGTTTTGGATTTAGCTGATGGTTTATTCAGAAAGACTTTTATTATTCTATGTGATGATAAATTCTATTAGCATTGGATGTTTTAATTTAATTCCCCATTTATTTTTTCTTGGATTAATAAAGATAAAACTTGGGACCAGCTTTTTGAATACTAGGTGGTTAGTAAGTGTTAAATAGCTTTTCGATAGTGATGTTAAGAATGAACCAAATGAGATTCCTATTTAAATTTGATATAGGACTGATCACCCGGTATTTTATTAGGCGGGGTATCATAACTTTTTCTTTCCTTTTTTTGATTGGATTGTAAGGGCTCATCCCCACTTTGTTTCATATCAATGAAAGAACATTTTTATAAATTTTGTGAGATTGAATGCCTTTGCTAAACCTTCTGCTTTTGTGTTTGTTTGTTTATATAGCTTGTTGCTTAAGAGATTCCCTCATTTACTGGCATCCTTAATAATTTTCTCTGCTAGGACGCAAGTGCTCAGGATTGCTAAGCATTTTTTTCCGTTCATAAAGCCTTAAAGAAGATGACCAGGGCTTATAAGGATCAATCAGTGTTGGTAGCTAAGCTGGAGGATGATTTTAAAGACTTGGAATACGTGGCCTAATCAATACAAGAGGAAATAAGTGGTTAAAAGCCTAACTTGCTGAGGCAAAGGCGGTAGGGGATGTCGACGCCCTAGTTCAATCTGAGAATGATGATCTCAAGAAGAATCTTATTGAATCTGAAAGAAACGTACAAAGAGCTCACATCATAGTGATGGGACTTAGCCATGATGTGAAGAAGCTTTGATACTTGTTCAGGATGGGCCCCCGATCATCCTAGTCGGCTACTATGATGTGGGATGGAAGGATGCCCCACTAAGGCTACAAGAGGCTCAGGACGTACCCTATACGCATGGCTAATTGAATGTCCTTAAGGTAGTAAAGGAGCCCAAGGACTCTCAAATTTAGTACATGTATCATGTTGATTACCCGACATATAGGTGACCTCCATTTGGATGTGATGAGAAGTGGGTTCCTCTGAATGCCATACTTATCGAACTTGTTAAGAATTACTTAGAAGGTCATGGCAGTGACAATGAGTACCGACCAGATCCTAATGATAGTCGAAGGGGGCCGATCGCAGACTTCCTGGACACCTGACCATAAATAGTTGTAATAATTTTTAACCTGTTTGTAATAGCTTTTGTAATTAGTATCTTTATGTGACCTATAATTGGGTTGTATAGTTAAATTAATACCAATATTTTCCCATTTTCCATTCCTTTATGCCAAACGTACGTTTTATTTATCTAACTTACCTTTTAGGTCGTCTCATCACACTACTTTAGGCCTAGAACAGACAATGACAAAAATGCACCTGGTGTTTAGGTAATGCACCCATTTAAGATTTATTTAGACCATACTAAGTTAGGTTTTTGCCAAGGGATCCCCTGTAGGGCTTTCATTTTCCTTACCAATATATGAGGTCTTTTGTGTTAGTGGTGACAAAGACCTGAAGATTTTGAATTTAGTTATAATAAGCAAAAGTTGCCATTATAATTAAGTTAAAGCCTTTTTATCACTTAAGAAGAAGAATGCCAATTTTGATCCTGTTACTTAGAAATAATATAAAGTAATTAAATAGCTAAGAAATTGAGCAGATGAAAAAAGGCCTTTATACAAACCTTGAATAATAAATTTCGAGCAACATAAGTTTCAAATGAAAATTTGCAAAGAAAACTAGAAGTATAACTTCTTGAGGTTGGCCGCATGCCATGCTCGAGGTATCTCTCTGCCCTCCATTTTTTCCAGGTGATAGGCTCCTTGCAAATAATCCCTGATTACTTTGAATGGACCTTCCCAGTTGGGTCCTAACTAGCCATCTGACGGACTTTTAGCTCTATTAAGGACCTTTTTGAGGACATAATCCCCAACTTGTAATTTCCTCGGATTGACCCCTATGTAGTACTGTTTTGCCAACCATTGGTGGTAAGATGCCATCTTGATCATGTCTTGTTCTCTTCGTTCATCTGCTAGGTCAAGTTCAGAGTGAAGGGCTTTGTTATTCAATCCTTGCTCGACAACGTTCGTTCTTATGGTCAGAAGGCCAACTTCCATTCCATATGTGAGGGCGAAGGATGTTTCCCCGGTGGATCTTCTTGGCGTGGTGCGATATGCCTAAAGAAAATGAGGGAGCTCGTCCACCTTGGCGCCCTTTACTTTTTCCAGCCTTTTTTAAGACATTGAGCATCGTATTGTTGAAGGCCTCTTCTTGGCCATTACTTTAGGGGTATGCTACAGGGCTGAAGTGGTACCTGATTTCGTGCTCGTCGTAGAAGTTTTAAAATGGTCCACTCTCAAATTGTATACCGTTATCTATTATGACGGTCCTGGGCACCCCAAAGAGAGTTGTAATATTTATTCCAGATCAACCTGATCATATCGGCATCTCTAATGTTTGATAGTGGTTCTACCTCAATCCACTTAGTGAATTAGTCTGTGTCAACCAATGAGTACTTGCGATTCCCTAGCGCAGTAAGTAGTGGCCCTACGATATCCAAACCCATTGTGCGAACAACCATGGATAGGTCAATGGCCTTAGGTCGCTGGGCGGTTGACGGTGCATAGGGGATAATTTTTATCACTTCTCACACTTTCGAGCATAAATACTTACGTCTTTCTGCATGTATTACCACCAGTAGCCTTCTTTGATGGCTCGAAATGCCAAAGACCTTCCACCTACGTGGCTTCCATAAATCCCAGCGTGAAGTTCGTAGAGGACTTGGTCAACGTCATTTGGGTGTACGCATTGAAGGTAGAGAACTGTAAAGGACCTTTTGTAAATATTTCCCTCAGGACCCAGGTAGAATGGAGCAGCTTTTGCCCTAACTTGATGAGCTTGTTTCTTATCGGTTGGTAGTATCTTATTTGGTAAGTATGCAATGATTGGATCCATCCATCTCAGACCCTTTTTAATGGAAAGAATGTGCTCGGATGCCGTTTCTTTGTCAATATTGGGTTTGGCGAGTAATTTCACTTCAATTTTTCTCATGAAATTGGACTCAACTACTGAGCTTAGGGCTACTAGGGCCTTTATATGGCTATTGTGCTGTTGGGGGAACTATTAAATGTTGATTTCCACAAACCTTGAAATTAGCTCGCGTACTATTGTGAGGTAGGATGTTATTCTCTCATCCTTGGCATTGAAGTCCCCGCTGACTTAGTTTGACACTAGTTTCCAATCACAACACACTTCGAGTTGTGTTTCCCCAAATAAGTGTGCTACTTAGCTTCACTATTTAAGGCTTCAAAGCCTAACTTGATCCCCTTCTTGATCAATGCCCCCTCTGAGGTTATGAGGAATATTTTTACTCTCGCCCCCTTGGAGTTTAAGGCACCATACACGTACAATGTCCATCTCTCAGAGTGATCCTGCTTGTGATATCTTGATTGCTCTACCATTTATCGGTCGATAGGGGATTCCCCTGTAAACTCTGCTATAAAGTCGACTAATATCTAGACTTTGATTGTTATCCTGAGTTAAAAATGGATGTTGAATCTCCCAAATTCAATCGACCACTTTGACATACGTTCACAAAGTTCAGCTTTGCGAAGGATAACTTTAAGGGGGAATGGAGTGATAACAGTGACGGAGTGGGCCTCGAAGTAGTGTTTGAGATTCTAAGAAGCTATCAGCAGTGCATAAGCTAATTTTTTTTTACAGAAAGTAGAATTACTCAGTGTCCAGGAGCGTCTTGCGACAATAGTAAATGGGTAACTATCTTGCCTTTTTTTGCACACCAAGGTCGAGCTGACCACGTGGCTTGAAACTGTGAGGTAGAGGTAAATAGGGTCCTTTTGGTCGGGGATTACCAGTAACGGAGGCTAGTTTAGGTAGTACTTGATTTTAGCCCTCGAGTATTCATTATTCCAGGTGAGGCCCTTTTCTTGCTTAAGCAACTAGAAGAATGGTCATTAAGTGGATTGAGGTAAAATTTTGGATCCCAGTGATCCTTTGGATCTCGCGCACCGTCCTAGGTGACGGAATATTATTAATAACCTCAATTTGATCAGGATTTGCCACAATTCCTATTTTGCTTACCAAGGAACCTAGAAATTTTACCGCATGGACCTCTAATGAGCATTTGCTCACATTCAGCTTCATTCAGTAGCGCCGGAGGATTTCAAAGGTATTGGCCAGGTCTGCGAGATGGTAGATTTTGCTTTTACTTTTAACGAGCATATCATCAATGTATACTCCCACAGTTTCCCCTATTTTCTTTTTGAACATCTTCGTGACTAGTCTTTGATACGTGGCTCCAGCATTCTTAAGGTTGAAGGGGGTTACAAACAAAGTCTTATCTTGATTGGGGCCAAATCGAAGAATCTGGTGGTACCCCGAGTAAACATTTAGAAAGATCATTAATTCATGGGTGCAGTGGCGTCGACTAGTTGATCTATCTTTGGTAGGGAAAACTTTGAAGAAAAGCTTTAGGGTTAAAAAATTTGATTACAAGAATAATAACAAACTGTTATAAGTTGTGTAAACTCCGAATAAACGTTTTGGGCAAAACTCTTTTTGAAAAACACAAGATATGTTATAAAAGACTTTCTGAATGTATAGTTTATATTTGATAGTTGGTTACCTTCCTTTTAAATTTTAAGGAACATCTACTAAAGATACCATGCAATCCCAATCACAACAATAGTTAAGAACATTCAAATAAATAGACACAACAATTTTTAACATGGTAAAACCCTTAAATAAGGAAAACATCCACAGTGCCCTCTACAGCACAAAACAAAAATTCACTAGAATAAAGAATCAAGTTACAACACTTAAGCAAACCACAAAGATCATAACCTAATTTCAGAATGTACCAACATGAGATTCTCCACTCTAAAGGTAATCTGAATTGGACTGATCTTTTCTTGCTGTTTCTTTGTTTTTTCCTTGATCTCCTTCTCTTTGAATTTTGATTCCAGTAACTCGTTCTAAATCCAAGATTCTCAGACAAAACCATAGTGTTTAAGTGTTCGCATGAGATAGTGTTTGTGATGTGCTACTACATGCAAATATGCTACTCACCCTCTCAAAATTATACAAACATTCCTAACAAATTGCAACAGTTCTAAAACGATAGGTTATTTCTAAATTTGTATTTTCAAGCCAAGACTTCTTGATCATTTTATTTATCCACGGATCTCAAGGATACCTTGCTCAGAAGAGGATTCAAGGTCTTAAACAATTTCAGTATTTAAAAAATATTTTTGAAATACTAAACCTCCAATTGAGATCCAAATTAGACTAGAAGTCTACTTTGTTAAAATAGATTCAAACTTAACATGTAGATGCTGATTCAACATATTTTGGCATAAAACTTATACTCTCAGATCTATGGTTATCCTTTTAAAACTTTTACAAAAGTTCTTTGTGTTCCTTTTATTTTTGTACACACGTATTTTTAAAACATGAAATAGAAAACCAGAAATAAAAACAACTCACTAGATTTGAAACTATTTTGAAACTTAAAAGTTTCTATTTTAAAATTTGTTGAAACAAAATAGATCTAAAATATTAGATTTAAAAAGAGTCAAAGAAAATAAATCGTGTGATGTTCTCTGTTTAGAAAAACTCAGTTTCAACAATGAAACTTAAATTTCTCTAAGAGATGAGTTCTTGAGAGAATCAACAACTTGAAGAGGTCTTCTAACGAAGAATAAACTCAACACGAAAAACCCAAAAACCCTAAAATGTCTAATTCTCAAAAATAGGTTTTTTTGTGTATGGATCGTTTAGGTTTTGGTGTTTGGTTTTGGGAGAAATCACTGAGAGGTTGAACTATCTTTCTTTTTCTCTGTCTTTTCTTTCCCTCTCTTCCCCCTTTCTCTCTCTTCTCTCTCTAGTCTCTCTTTTCTCCCAAGTTTTACGAGCTGGATAAAGTCTGTAATGGGTGAGCCAAGGGTCCTATTTATATAAGATGAGGAAAGATGCAGAACCTCAAACTCAATCTTATGGATGGGATTAATTCTTGACTAATTGACTTTAATCCAATGGTTCATCACAGACGGTGGGTTAAACGTTTGTTAATTGCTTTAAACTGGGTTCACAAGGATTGACTCTCAACGCATGCAGATCTTTGATAAGGTTGATCCAAGGGTTGAGATTGGTTATACAAAATGAGTCTACGAGAAAGAACAAATCCAACCATTAGGCTACCAACACGTGTACAAACTAGATGCAGTCAAAACTCGGGTTTGAAAATAATTACACAACACACCTTGAATTCTCTAGCGCTTTTGTATTATACCCATGCAAATAATCATCAAAGAGAATAACTTTCCGAAATCCAAATTTTACCCACAACACTTTTAAAAACCATGTTTTAATTAAATCAAAAATCATTTTAAAACTGTATAAAATGTTTTGAATGGAATTAAATGATTTTAAAAAATCTTAAATTGTTGTAAAACGATAAATGAAAATAGGAGATATGAATAATGCAGAGAGTGTGTCCTATTTGTGGTTTTAAGGTAGAAATTAATTCCCTTTATGTTGATCTTGAGAATTTTGTTGGACAAGATTTCTTCATTTGTCTTGAACCTTTTAGGAGATGGAGTTCTGATAAAATTGGACATATTTTGTCTAGATATCCAAACTAGTTGGAACTCCTATATATGTAGACTCAAGTAAGTCAATATATAGTGTGTTGTCAATCTCCCACTTTGGATATTAGACACAAAATTCCCTTGAGTATTCACAACTCGTGGGTCAAAATGAAAAATCCTATTTGTCCTATACAAGAATTCTAACTGCCGATTCCCATCCTAGAACCAAAATTAAGGTAAAAAAATACATTACTCAACTATATACAGACCAATACCCTACAAAATAGTAACAAGCTATACAACGGGACTGAAATGCCTGTGACAAAATAAACATTAAATGGCATATTAGTTGAGTTATAATCAGGAATAGATAGAAAAATCGCTAAGCAATACTCAAGATCTTCTCCCCCAATTTTTCTCAAATATACAAGGGGTATAAATCATAAAAAAAATAGAGATTAATTGAGAGTTATCATGCCTATAGCTGTGCACAAATACTCAAATCGAATTTTATTTAATGGTTTAGTAAAGAGATCTGTGAGCTGCTTTTGAGTGTTCAGATATTCAATTATGAGATCTTTGGATTCGACAAGGTCACGGATAAAATGATGTCTAATATTAATATGCTTAGTTCGTGAGTGCATTACAGGATTTTTAGAGATATTAATGGCACTCTGGTTATCATAAAACATGGTTAATTATTTTTCAGTGAGACCATAATCACTAAGCATATGTCTAATCCATAGTAATTGTGAACGACAACTACCAGCTGCTATATATTCAGATTCGGCTCTAGATAACGAAATAAAATTCTCTTTCTTAGCTGACTAACCTACGAGATTATTGCCTACGTAGTAGCAAGCACCCGAAGTGCTCTTACTATCGTCAGAGCAACCAGCCCAATCAGCATCGGTGTATCCTACAATAGAACTAGTCGTATCATTTATGTACCAAATACCAAATTTTAAAGTAACCTTAATATATTTAATAATTCTTTTCACCCTTAATAAGTGGGATTCTTTGGGGTTACTTTGATATCGAGCACAAATGCAGACATTGAAGGATATGTCGGGTCGAGGCACGGTAAGAACAGCAAACTCCCTATCATACTTTTATAAATAGTTGGATCAACACTTTTCCCATTATCATCCTTAGAAAGTTTAGTTGAAGTACTCATGGGAGTTCTAGAAGTTTTAGTATTTTCTAAGCCGAATTTTTTAACTAAATCTGCAGCGTACTTGGATTGAGATATAAAAAGACCATCACTACATTGTTTGACTTGTAAACCCAAAAAATATTGCAGTTCAACCATTAGAGACATCTGAAATTCATTATGCATGATATCAAAAAAGTTCTCGACTTGTTTAGGACATGTGGAACCAAAAATAATATTATCCACATATACTTGTGCCATTAAGACATGTTGATTTTCCTTTATAACAAATAATGTTTGATCGTTTCCGTCGCGAACAAATGTGTGAGACACTAGAAAGGTAGACAGTCGCTCGTACCAAGCTCTAGGAGCTTATTTCAAACTATATAAGTCTTTCCTAAGTCTGAAGACGTAGTCCGGGTGTACGGGATCAACAAATCCTTTGGGTTGTTCTACATAAACTTCTTCAAATAAAATTCCATTTAAGAAGGCAGATTTAACTTCTATTTGGAATAATTTGAATTGCATATGACAAGAAATTACAAGTAAGAGACGAATTGATTCTAGACGAGTAACATGTGAAAATGTTTCATCAAAATCAATTCCCTCAATCTGGGAGTATCCCTGTGAAACCAACCTAGCTTTATTTCTAATGACCTCCCCATTTTCATCAGTTTTGTTTTTAAAAATCCATCTAGTGCCTATAACCTTCGAATCTTTTGGTCTAGGAACAAGATTCCACACATCGTGACTCTTAAATTGGATTAGCTCTTCTTGCATAACATTTATTCAAAATGAGTCAGTAAGGGCATCATTAACATTTTTAGGTTCCTCAAGATAAAAAAAAAAATAAGAAAATTGTGCCACTTGTCGAAGTTGGGATCTAGTTCGAACATGTTCCGAAGGATTACCGACAATGGTTTTAGTGGGATGATCTTTAGAAACCCAAGTGGGTACGGAAGGACTCTCAGGTGGCAATAAATCAGTGTCATTTGTAGGATCAATGGATAAATTAGGTTCATCCTCATCAAATGTTACTGGTTGACTGCCACTTTTCCTTACACTCGTAGCATCTATAATTACATTAATTGATTCCATAATAGATTTGGTTTTATAGTTAAAAACATGCAAAGCCCTACTATTTTGGGAATAACTACGAAAAATTTCCTTTTCTCCTCGGGTATCAAAATTTGAAAGTTTCTCTCTATCTTTGCAAATGTAGCAGATACTACTGAAGATTTTAAAATATTTTAAGTTTGGTTTTTTGTGGAACCATAACTAATAAGGTTTTTCTTTGGAATTTTTTCTGAGGTAGATGAGATTAATAATGTGACATACGGTTTGGACATCTTCTACCCAAAAATATCAAGGGAGATTCTTAGCATGTAACATAACCCTAGCCATTTCTTGTAAAGTCATATTCTTATGTTCAACTATACCATTTTGCTGCGGGATTTTTTGAAGCACTAAACTCATGTTTATAGCCATTAGTGAAACAATACTCAGAAATACCAGAGTCATTGAACTCTCCACCTCTATGACTCCTAATTCGACATATCTGGGTATCCTTCTCATTCTCAATTTTCAAGATGATTCTTAAGAATTCATTGAAGGTATCTGATTTTTGTTTCATAAAAACTACCCATGTATATCTCGTATGGTCGTCCACTATAACTAGGATATAAGAGTTTCCACAGAAACTGACAGCTCTTGAAGGACCCATAAGATCCATATGGATAAGTTCCAGAGTCTTAGTGGTAAGGACATTTTTAACTTTCTTGTGAGGGGATTTACTTATTTTGCCTTCCTGACAAGGTCCACATATAGGAGTAAATGAATTTTTAATTTAAGGAAAACCTCTAACTATCTCTTGGGAACTCAATCTTCTAACTTATCATAATTTGTGTGTCCCAATCTATTGTGCCATATATCAGAATCCTCTAATCTGACAACATTACAAGATTCAGTGTTGGGGATTACTGTGTAACAGTTTTTCGAGGTTTTGTTTCCTGTTAAAATACAATTACCTTTCTCATTAATAATTTTGCAATCATTTTTTGAAAAATTAACTGAGTGATTGGAGTCACAAAATTGTGATATACCTAAGAGATTGGCTTTAAGGCCTTTAACTAAGAAAACATCATTTAGTTCAAGAAGCCCATGCTCACTCAATGTTTCCTTACCTACGATCTGAGATGAAACACCATCTCCAAACATGGCACTACCTCCAAGGAAGTCTATCTTGTTTTTCAATTTGGTTTCATCCTCGGTCATATGTTTAGAACATCCGAAGTCTAAATACCATCCAGTTGAAGTGCTTTGTTCCTTTAAAGAGGAAATGGTAATATTGCACTTGAGCTGGGTAGTAGATCATCTTTTCTAATCCAAATAGGCATATTGTTAAAATTTTGTGGCATTTTGACTTAGAAAATGTTTGAGGGGTCTTTCTAAATGATTTTTTCTTAGTCTTGGACCCTCCCCTTTTCTTTTTAGAGTTAGAGTTGTTTGTGTCATGTTTAGGAAGTACATAAATATTTCTTGATTTTCTATAATAGTTAAAGTTTAGGTAGGTTGGGGTGTATAACCTTTTTGGGACACCTTCATCAAGAGTATGGCCGAAAATATCACAGTAGGAACAGTACTGATGGGTATAGGACTTGACTTTCTTGCTAAAGTCTTTGAAAATTATCTTGGATCTATTGGGTACAGTAGTCCAGTTGTCATTAGATTTAGGTTTCTATCTTTCGTTTCTGGCAGAAGGACAAACATATTTGGTCTTACTGTTTGGTTTCAACTATTAATTGTACTCATTATGTGTTGTTTGAGAGAGATTGAGACTAGGTTCACCTTTTTGAACATTTTGATGAGTTTGGCATTGTTTTATAAAAGTAACATTTTCAGGAGAAACTTTGGTCTTACTTGTATGCACCATTTTTCCAAAACCTAGGCGAGACGTATCTTCAGAGTCAAATTTGCTTTCAGTAACAATTTTTTCATAAGATTTGATTTGTGTTTCAAAGTTTTGACATTTTTTAAACACATTTGAAACCTTTTTCTTTGACTCTCCTAGTTTAATAAGGGTTGCCTTATATTTTTGTTCAAATTCATGGTTCTTTCGAGTCAAATCTTTTATTTTTAAAGCGTAGTCTTCAATTTCAGTCTCATGATCAACGCATTGGGCATTATAATCTTCAGTGTTCTTCCTAATGGTCTGGTTAAGAAAATCGATACACCCACTAAAGGTTTTTATCATATTTTCTAGGCGCGCACTCTTCTTAACCGTTTCAGTGTATAACTCATGTAAATTAGGCAAATCATCATCAGGCTCACTATGTGCATCATGTGAAGTGTCCCCTATGTTTTTGGTAGGTTCATTACTCGTTCACACATTCAATTCATAATCAACATTCTCACTTTGACTCACACACAATCTTTCAGCAGTTATAGGAACAGAATTATCAGGAATATCATTAACAACATCAACAGGCATAGCAGATTCATGAGCAGGAAATCATGCATTATCATTATATATTATCTTAGCAAAGAAAGACATGTAGTATTCATTTATTTGGGTTGACTCAGTTTCATCCTCCTCAGAATCACTAGAGTAGTCCCATGTCTTATACATATTAGCCTTGTTATTGTTATTAAAACTAGTTGGACATTTACTAGCATAGTGACCTAATTTACCACAACGGTGACACTTAGCATCTTTTATGTCAGGTTTAGGTCTGTCTGGGTCATAATTCCTCCTATTGTCATAAGTGTGTTTGGTTTTGTCTCTGTCACGAGGTCTGTGAAATTTATTGCCTTGATGATTTGATTTGCCTTGTTTAGAGGCTATTGCATTTCTAAACTTCAAAATCTTTTTGAAATGCTTACTCATAAGAGCTATTTCATTGTCAAGGTTTTTCAAATCACAACTTTCAAGACAGTCAGTGTCAAAATCTAGAGTGTTCAATTTAAGCACTGTCACTTTAGAAGAAAACACAACATTTGAACTAGAGTCTTTATTAGTCTGTCTGGTCAATTAATTTTTAAAGTCTAGTTCCAATTCTACAGTCCTTAGTTTACTGCTAAGTAATTCAGCTTCATATTAGGGTCATTCATTTCTTCAATAGCATATCTTTTGTTGTCAAATTTAGATGGCAATGACCTAAGAATATTTGACACAATTTCCTTTTTACCGTAGGTTATACCATTAGCATGAAAATTTTTAAAAATATCAGTTAACCTTTTATAGAAACCTTCAAAGGATTCATTGCCATTCATAATCAGGGTATTATATTGCTGGCTGAGCATTTGAGTTTTTCCATCTTTGACACGTTCATCACCCTAATGAGCAATGACTAATGTGTCCCATGCCTCTTTAGAAGTAGAACATATGGATATTCTTTTGAATTCATGTTCGTTAACCTAAAAATGGCATTTTTCCCTTTGTTATTATCCAGAGATGATTTTTTTTTCTTTCATAGTAAATTCACTGAGAAGTTTCTTAATTCTTGTTGGATCAGTGGATGAAGTAGGTTTAGTAGGATGTTCAAACCCCATTTCAATTATTTTTCATACTTCATCACCCAATGTTCCTTGAATGAAAGCAGTCATTCGTACTTTCCAGTACGAAAAATTGTTTCCATTAAAGAGTGGTGGTCTGGATAGGTTACCTAACTTCTCAAATATTTCTTCCATATTCAGAATTTTTTCAGAAAGAAGTTTTGAAAATAATTTCACAACTTTCAGGATCACAAAAAGTGTTCCTGCTCTGATACCAGTTGAACAAAACCTTTAGGGTTAAAAAGCTTGTTTACAAGATTAATAACAAACTCTTATAAGTTGTGTAAACTCCGAATAAACATTTTGGGCAAAACACTTTTCGAAAAACACAAGATGTGTTATAAAAGAATTTCTGACTGTATGGTTTAGATTTGATAGTTGGTTACCTTCCTTTTAAATATTAAGGAACATATACTAAAGTTACCATGCATTTCCAATCATAACAACTATTAAGAACATTCAAAGAAATAGACACCGGAATTTTTAACGTGGTAAAACCCTTAAACAAGGGAAACATCCATGGTTCCATCTCTATGGAACAAAACAAAAATTCACATGAATAAAGAATAAAGTTAAACACATAAGCAAACCACAAAGATCATAACCTAAGTTCAGAATGTACTTACATGATCTTCTCCACTCCAAAGGTAATCTGAATTGGACTGATATTTTCATGTTGCTTCTTTTTTTTTTCCTTGATCTCATTCTCTTTGAATTCTGATTCCATCAACTCTTTCAAAATCCAAGATTCTCAAACAAAACCATAGTGTCTAAGTTTTCGTGTGAGATAGTGTTTGTGATGTGCTATTACATGCAAACATGCTACTCACCCTCTTAAAATTATACAAACATTCCTAACAAATTACAATAGTTCTAAAATGATTGAATCTGTATTTTCAAGCCAAGACTTTTTGAACTTTTTATTTATCCACATCTCTCAAGGATACCTTACTCAAAAGATGGTTCAAAGTGTTGTGATAATTATTATGCAACACAAATAAATAGGAGAAAGGCAAGCACCAAATAAGAACAAGGAATATAAAATGACAATCACACAATAAAGGATGTACGTGGTTTAGCGAAGATGTGCCTACGTCCACGGTGGTGCAGTCGATGTTATTTTTATATACTCCGGGGAGCGATTACAGAGAATACAACTTTTCCTTTTGCCCCGAACTCAGGGTTCGATATATACATGTGCATTTAGGTGAGTGGGGGAGTTGGATTCCCCCACGTCTTCCATCTCTCCCTATAACCTCCCTTAATGGGAATATGGGAAGAGACCGGATCTCAATTAAAACAAGAAGTGGGGGGCCTGGACTTTAGGCCGCCAGAATTGGGCTACTCGTCCAGGCCCATGGTCTTAGTTTTGGGTACCCATAATTGCCCCTAAGTTTGTTGGGCTATGTTTTGGGCTCAATAAATTTAAATGATTAGACATAATAGCTTTTTGTACACCGTGCAACTCTTCGAAAGTTGTGGAGCTAATTTTGGCGGCATCCGCTTCGTATCTTGTGCACTATGATTAGCAAAATTTGAAGGTTTTCTGGAATAGCCACCTTTCTACCGTCGTTTCAATCTTTCCAGCACTCTTCCATTCCCTGTGAGTTCTAGCACTTCGTATATTCTTCTCTCAATCTCCATTCTCATTGCTTCTTTGGCGTTTGGGCCTGTGCTCCTTCATCGTTCGAGTCGATCTTCTATCTTGTAAGTTTCCTGTACCCTTTCTTTCCACTTTCTCTTTGAGTTTGTAATTTTTTAGGGTTTTCCAATGGCGAAGATTGGCAATAGGTCGGTCTCTGAATTTAGGAAGTTTTACAACGTCCCTGAGTGGGTAGATATTGAGTGTTGTGCCTCCCCTCCTAGAAATGTTAGAGAGATAGATGATGCCCACTGGATCCACGTTTTGTTGCTTTCCCAGGGGGGACTCACTTTTCCTCCCAATGATTTGTTTTTGCATTTCTTTGACTATTTTAATATTGTTCCTGCACAATGCTCGCCCAATGTGTGAAAAATAGTTAATGGCGTACATAGGATAAATTAGTTTTATGGTACTAGGTTAGGACTCGTCGGGGTCTGTTTTTGCTATTCATTCTCTCGAACTAGCTCTGGTGTCCCCTATCTCAAAGCTAGGAGCCCTGACAGGGTATTGGTAGTAAATCTACCTGATTCCCATAAGGACTACTGGCAAGAAGGTTTCCTTGTTAGAAACTGGCAGTTTTCTCCCCAATTTAAAGGGTTGAGGTCTGAGAGGTTCTCAGTTCCCTTTTATGGGGAAGAAGACATAGGTAGACATTGCACTGTTGTTTCGACTTTTGTTGATTTGTTATCTTTCTAACTCTTCTTTGTTTTTTCTTCCACGGCAAGGTCAAAGAACTTAGAACCTGCTCTCAGCGAGGTTCGTATCTCAGAATTGGTTAAGGCTTGGAATATCAGGGAGCCTTTGGGTGACAGTGAGCATCCCAGGTCTGCTGCCTTTCTGCTCGAGTACAAGAATGTTGGTTCCAGCTTCATTGCAAGGCCTATGGACAGTATCCCAGAGTTTGACTCCTCCGAAGAAACTGCTGCAGATCCTATCCAGTTGGACGAGGTGGAGAGCAGCTCTAAGAGTGACATTGTAGGAGCCGTAAGTAATTTGGGTGGAGGGAGCTCTGATAGTAGTAGTTCCTCTGATCGTAGGGAGGTATCTGAAGCTGGAGAGTCGTCAAGAACGTCCAGTAGTTTGAGCGACGAGATGGTCCCACCCCGGAAGAACCTGATTCAGGATGATGATGATGAAGACCATATGCTTCTTGCACACAGGTCAAAGAAGTAAAAATCTAGCTCTGTGGCTGTTGCTACTGGTTCCCGGTCCTCTGCTCAGGATCAGGAGAGAAAGAGGAAGGAAGTGGAGCAGGTAAGAGAGAGAGAGAGAGAGAGAAGGAAGAAGAGAAGAAGAAGATGGAAGAGAAGAGGAGGGTAGAGGAGAGGAAGAAGAAAGAGAATGAGAGGGAGGAGGAGAAGAGGAGGGCAGAAGCGAGGACGAAGGCTGGGAAGGCCTTAGTCTCGGTGTCCGCACTGCTCGAGGGGGCTTTTGTTGCAATTTCCCGTCAGTTGTCCCTCGCTCTGCTCGAGAGAGCTGTCCCCCCGACTGCTCACCAAAGGGCGGTAGGATCCGAGCAATTGGCCCTTCAGGCTAGTCAAAGGTTATCTTTGGTAAGATTATTCCCTTTTCTCCCATGTTTTTATGAATTTACTCATTTCCCTCTTCTAATGTCTTCTTTTTTTTGCAGTTTATGACTGACTTCACCGTGTTGTATCGTTCACGCGATGAGCTGGTGAAAAAAAATGGTGAGCTGGAAAAAGAGAACTCTGCCCTGAAGCTGAAGGGTAAAGAGCTCGAGGCTAATTTTAAAACTGTTGACGCTGCTCGAATTTCATCCGACCTGTCTCTTACTACTGCCAACAAGGAGAAGGACGCGGTAGTTAAGGATTTAAAAGAGCTGCGACAGGCCTATGACCTGGTTTGCTCGAGCAAACTTGTTGTTATGGAGGAGAACAGAGTCCTTTCTGAAGAGCTGAAGAAGAAGGATGAGGCGATCACTGCCAAGGAAGACTCATACAATTCTGGTTGGCCTGCAGCATATGAGGATGCTGAAGTTAAGATAGTATATATTAGTCATCTGAACTTCAAGAAGGGCTGGAATAAGGCCCTCATTGCTTCCGGAGTTGATGCTGCATCTCCCCTGTTCGACGAGCACGATCCAGGACCAAGGACAGTTGTAGATGAATAACCTACCCCAACTGTTGAAGGCGCTGAACATGTCCCTCAGGCGTCCCCTGTTGATGCTTCCCTCGTTGTGCCGACAGAGATTACCCCTGCCGAGGGCGGTATTCCTACTGATACCGACAAGGGGAAAGGGCCATCGACCTCTGGGCCACCTGAGGTTGCTAACTAGTTATCTGCTAGGATTGCTTTGTATTTTTAGTTTTCTCTGTCTCTAAACATTATTTTCTCTGTTTGATGTAATATCAACTTTTATTAATGAAAAGGCTTCCATTCCTTAGTGCACTAATTCGCCTATTTCTTTCCCTTGTCTTTCGATTGCTCGTAGTTAATTGATGTGGATGATTACATTCCCACTTTTTCTCAATTGGTAAGGATGTTGAGGCCAAATGTGAGCTCTGAAGTTCATCACACTTTTGTGAGAATCTGCAAGTCTCTGTGACTGAGGAACAAGAACTTTATAGAGCAGACAGAGCTCATCGCCAAGCTGAAGGAAAGGCTTCAAGAGATGGAGGACATAGGTGCCTCAGTTCAAAAGGAGGTCAATGCGCTGATAACGAAGCTGTTAGAGGCCTCTGAGATCAACCAAGTTGGGGAGGTTCTCCAGCAGGAGAATGAGGCTCCGAGGAGATAGGTCTCACGCCTTAAGGAGCATACGCCGAGCACTGCTCTAGCAGTATTACAGGGCTCCTCGTCATCGCGAGCTAGAGTCGGTCAGAGTGGTGTGCCCCTACATTGCAGGGTCCTCTTCCAATTATTCTGCGAGCACGTAGGAATACCATGGGTTCATCAAGAGAAATGGAGGAGCTTCGGGATGATGTTCAACGGGCGTATGTGATCGCTGCCGGGCTCCAGAGGGATGTTACTCGATTACAGACAAGTATGGGCTGATGGCTACGACCAGGGTTGGTTAGATGCTCCAACAAGGTTGTCAGAGTTTGAAGAGCTTTCCTTAGTCAGAGGGTGGCTGAGTGCTTTGAAGGAGCTGCAATCCCAAGGAACTCGATGCTCTGGTATCGCCATGAGATTTATCCCTCCACCCTGATGCGTAACCCCTTTCGGAGGGATGATCGATGGATCCCCATCGATGCCATCCCTCGACAATTATTGGAGTCGGATGCGAATGAGGTTGAGGAAGAGTTAGCTCTTGCTCCCGATGACGGACAAAGAGCTCGAGTGGCTGATTATCTCGCTCAGAGACCTCACCCCCATTGAGATTTTGCCAGTTGTTATTTTTTGTATTTTTGATAATGTAAATGCTCTGGGAGAGCTCGCCGACTAAACATGTATCACCATTGTTGTAAATATGATGAATTAATGAAAATTTTATGTTTTGGGCAATTTTACCGACTAAACATGTGCATCATATTCTTCATATTCTTGCTGCTTTATGATCTTCTAAGTTTGTTTTGTCATGTAAGTTTCCTCCCAGTCCATTATAATACCGAGATACCATTGTGCACCAATTTACCTTTTAGGTTGTGTCTTCACACTCCCTTAGGCCTAAGTGGGGCAATTGGTGAGGACACACCTGGTGTTGGATGCTTTATTCGATCAGGATTTTATTCAACCGAAGAAGGTTTGATGACCAGTATAAAATGTGGTCATACTGCCTAAGGATCCCCTGTAGGGCTTCATATATTTCCAGGGGCAATGTTAAGAGGTCTTTCGTATTTCATAACGATGACCTGAGGAGGGATATTCCCCTGCTATAGTGTAGTGATCAATGTGCCTGTTACTTGGAAAAGATGTGTGATAAATCTCATGCAGTTGTTACTTATCAAAATGTAATCAATTAAATAACTTTCATTAATGATAAGGGAAATGAAATTCTAGCTTCATAAAAAAATAATAAAAGAAAGATCTAAAAGTAGAATCTCTTGAGATTGGCTGCGTTCCATGCTCGTGGTATTTCTCTTCCTTCCATCGTTTCCAAGTGATAGGAACCTTGTAAATCGTTTCTTGTTATCTTAAAGGGTCCTTCCCAGTTTGGACCTAGCTTGTCGTCTGATGGTTTCACTGCGCTGCCCAGGACTTTCCTTAGAACATAGTCCCCAACTCGGAATGTCCTCGGGTTAACCATTTTGTTGTAATGCCTCGCGAGCTGTTGCTGATAGCTCGCTAGCTTCACTAGGGATAGCTCCCGGCGCTCGTCGGCTAGGTCGAGCTCAGCAAGAAATGCTGCATCATTATGGCCCTGATCGACAAGGTTGGACCTTATTGTTGGCAAACCTGCTTCTAGTGGGATAACTGCTTCCATGCCATATGTCAGCGAAAATGGGGTTTCTCCTATTGCTCGCCGAGGAGTGGTTCAGTATGCCCATAGGATATGGGGTAGTTCATTTACCCATGCGCCTTTGGCTCGCTCCAATCGCTTCTTTAATCCATCGATCACAGTTTTGTTGGAAGCCTCAGCCTGGCCACTGCTCTGAGGGTAGGCCACCGAACTGAAGTGGTGTCTGATACCGTGTTCGTTACAGAAATTCTGAAAGGAGCCGCTTTCGAACTATGTTCCATTATCGGTGATGATGGTTCTGGGGATGCCAAAACGAGTGATTATATCCTCCATATGAACCTTATCATATCAGTGTCTAGGATGTTCGCCAGGGGTTCCGCCTCGATCCATTTCGTAAAGTAGTCAGTTGCAACTAACAGATATTTGCGATTACCGGTGGCGGTAGGTAGTGGTCCCACGATGTCCATTCCCCATTGGGCGAATGGCCATGGGCTGGACAGGGATTTTAGATCGCTGGCGGGTTGGTGGACCATAGGAGCGTGAAGTTGGCATTTCAGGCATTTGCGGACATACATCGCAGAGTACCTTTGCATATATGGCCACCAATAGTCTTCCTTCACATCTCGAAAGGCTAGAGACCTTCCTCCGATATGGCTTCCACAGACTCCTTCGTGAAGCTTGTGTAGCACTTGCTGGACATCTCCTGGGTGGACGCATTGGAGGTAGGGACCGGAGAAGGATTTCTTATACAAATTGCCTTCTGGGGATAAGTGGAAGCGAGAAGCTTTGACTCTTATCTGATGGGAAGTCTTCTTGTCATCCGGGAGCGCGCCATCCTTTAAATAGTCCCTTAAGGGGTCTATCCATCTGGGGGCTGATCCCACCTGGAGTACCTGTTCCATGTTTGGTGGCTTGCTGTTGCGATTAATTCTCGGGCGAGTGAAGAAATCGATGGGGATGATTCTTTTTAGGTCGGAGTCAACTATCGAACTCAGGGCTGCTAGGGCATCAGCATGACTGTTTTGCCCCCTAGGAAGCTGCTGGACGTTGATCTCTTCAAAGCTCGACATTAGTTTTCTCACTAAGGCGCGATAAGCTGTCATCCTTTCATCTTTTACATTGTAGTCTCCACTTATCTGATTGGAAACTAGTTGGGAATCGCCGAACACCTGTAAATGTTTTTCTCCCAAAGTGTTCGCCTTTTGGAGGCCGGCTATTAAGGCTTCGTACTCCGCTTCGTTGTTGGGGGCTAGAAATCCAAGCCTGATTCCTTGTTCAAGGATTGTATTTTCAGGAGTAATGAGGACAATTCTTACTCCTACCCCTTTGAGTTGGAGGATCCATCAACAAACAGTTTCCAGGTTTCTTCTGTTGCTTGTTTCTCCTTTTGCCTTGCTGGTCGAGGTTGGTCGGAGGGTTCCTCGCCCGTGAATTCGGCTATGAAATCAGCAAGGATCTGACCCTTGATAACTGTCCTTAGTTGAAATTGGATGGAAAATCAACCGAGCTCGACTGACTACTTAGACAGTCTGGCCGATAAATCCTCTTTCCTTAGGATTGCCTTAAGGGGATGCGATGTAAGGACGATGATAGTGTGAGATTCAAAATAATGCTTCATCTTTCTCGAGGCTACTACTAGTGCAAAGGAGAGATTCTCCAATGGTAGGTACCTTTGCTCAGCGTACAGTAAGGTCTCGCTCGCGTAATAAATGGGGTGCTGGATTCCTGCAACCTCGCATATTAACGCAGAGTTGATAATATGATTGGACACGGAGAGGTATAGGTACAAAAAATCTGTTTGCTGTGGTATGACGAGCAGTAGTGGAGAGCTTAAGTAAGACTTGAGCTCGACCAATGCTCGCGAGCAATCTGGGCTCCACTCTACCGTTTTACTTCCCTTGAGAAGCTGGAAAAAAGGCTTGCACTTCTCGAAGGATTTAGAGATGAAGCGATTTAAGGCAGCGAGCATATCAGTGAGCTTCTGTACGTCCCGGATTGTGCAAGGAGGTTGCACCCTTTTGATTACATCGATCTGGTCTGGGTTAGCCTCTATGCCTCTCTTACTGACCAAGTACCCAAGAAATTTTCCTGACTGGACACCGAAAGAACACTTGCTCGTGTTAAGTTTCATTCGGTACTTCCTGAGGATTTCAAAGGTGTTTGACAGGTCTGAAAGGTGATTTTCCTTATTCTTACTTTTTACGAGCATGTCATCGATGTAGACCTCCATGGTGTCTCCCATCTGATCCTTGAACATTTTAGTGACCAGCCGCTGATAGGTTGCCCCTGCGTTCTTGAGCCCAAAGGGCATGACCTTGTAGCAGTATAACCCAACTGTCATGATGAACGTCGTTTTGTCCTGGTCTGGGTCATATAAGGGGATCTGGTGATACCCTGAGTATGCGTCCAGGAAACTCATTCGCTCGTGAGCTGCAGTGGCGTCTACTAGTTGGTCTTTTTTTGGGAGGGGGAAACTATCTTTAGGGCATGCTTTGTTGAGGTCAGTGAAGTTGATGCAAACTCTCCACTTCCCGTTGCTCTTCGGAACTACTACTGGGTTGGATAACCACTTGGGAAATTGTACTTCCCATATGGATCCTGCATCCAACAGTTTTTCAACTTCTTTTTTGACCGCTTTAGCCTTCTCTGGTGCAGTTCGTCATGCCTTCTGCGTGATCGATTTGAAGGTGGAATCAATGTGAAACCGATGATAGACCATACTCGGATCAATTTCGGGCAGCTCGTATGGTTCCCACGCGAAAACATCTACGTTGCGCCTCAGCAGGGTTGTCAATTCCTTCTGTTCTTGGTTAGTGAGAGATGCTCCAATCAAGAAGACTCTGTTACTGTCGCCATCTCCAGTCGTAACTTCTACCAGGTCCTCGACGACCCGCTCGGAGGGGAGGAGCCTGGTCTCCTCTACTCCAGGTCTTACATACTTTAATTGCTATTTAGAAGGTATCATACCCTTTTCAACTTTCTCGCTGGGCTGCTCGGCCTTCTTCTCTGGCTTTGGTCGGATGGCTGCTATGAAGCACCTTCTCGTCATTGCCTGATCACCGTGGATCTCCATTACTCCTCGCTCGGTTACGTACTTGATTTTCTGATGGTAGGTTGAGGAGACTGCCTTCATCGCATGAAGCCATCCCCTGCCAAGGATGGCCTGGTATGGCGAGTCGATGTCAACTACCAAAAACTCGATTATCTTGGAGACGTTTCCAGCACGAACCGGTAGTACAATCTTTCCCAAGGGCATAGTTATTTTTCCAGTGAAGCCAACTAAAGGTACAGTAGCTTCCTTTAGGTCGACGACGCTTAACTTTAATTTTCTGAATAGGTCGAGATACATTACTTCGGACGAGCTTCCTTGGTCGACGAGCAACTTGTTGACGTCAAAGTTAGCTATCCTGAGGGTAATGATCAGAGCATCGTGATGCGGGGTCCTCACTCCAACCAGATCTTCATCTGTGAAAATAATATGCTTGTTATAGTTGATGTCATTTGCTCATCGGCGCTTTCCTGACTGTGACTTTGCTGGATCGATCTGAAAAGCCTGCATTACCTCTGTAAGTTTCTTCATCTCCATTCGAGCTGTGTTTCCTTGTATCTGCTTGGCATCAGATGCCCCGTGAATTACTGTGAACTCATGTCCAGCGTCATCTTCTAGCATATTGTCAGGTCTCGCCTCTCTATTGGCATCCACTTTCTCTTCCCTTTTCTCCATAAACTCGTTCAAATGCCCAGACTGGGCCGGCTCCTTGAGGTGAGACTTGAGAGCTTTGCAGTGCTCAGTCTTATGTCCTCCCTCTTTGTGAAAAGCGCATCTTAGCGCATTGTTTCTCTTCGAGGGATCTCCTCCCATCTTCCTGGGCCACTTGATGAATGGATCATCTTTGATCTTCGCGAGAATTTTGTAAATTGGTTCTTTGAAAACAGTGTTGACCGCCTGGAATGCTTTCAACGTATCATTGTTCCCTCCATTCTTGGAGCCATTTTTGCCCCCGTTCTTTCCTCCTTTCTTCTGGTTCTCAGTTTTGTCACTTCCCTTGGTAGTGAGTTTAGCTCGACCATTTTCTCCTGTACTGAGGCGGGTTACATCTTCTACCTTAGCATACTTCTCGATGAGAGCCATTAGGTCATCAATAGTCATAGCCTCCTTCTTTGTCCGGGACTGGTATAGAAGGGAAGAACTGGGTAGCCCAATTTTGAAATAAGCCACTGCTACTTGCTCCGAACAATCCTCGAACTCATTGAATAATTCCCAGTATCTTTTCGCGTAGTCCCGGAGGGTCTCTTGAGGCGTTTTCTTCATTGTTAGCAAAGCATCCATCCTTTTGGGATGAGAGCTACTAGTAATGAATCGGGCCGTAAAAAGCTCGGCCAGGGACTTGAAACTCCTGATGGACCGGTGGGGAAGCCTTTCGAATCACTTCTGCGCTACGTCATGCAGGATCGAAGGAAAAATTCGGCACATTAGCGCGTCCCGGTGGTTCCAGAGGGTCATGGCTTGTCGGTACTGCCTGACGTGATCTATGGGATCATTCTTACCGTCATAAATCTTGAACCTTGGAATAATAAACTTCTTGGGGGCTTCTTCTTCCTTAATTTCCCTTGTGAAAGGTGACTTCATCTGGGTTTTGAGATCTCGCCTAGCGAGTTCTCGGGTCGATCTGGTACCGTGGTGGGCAGGATGTTGGTCAATCTCCCTACGGACCAGATTTCGTATGTTCTCGTCGCTGCGAGCAGGGATCTGGTGAAGGCGAGCTCTTTGTAGCTGCTCGCGGAGGTCGTCGTCTGATTCGCCTCCTTCAACCTTTTGAGATCCCCACCTAGGACTCCTTCCTCGACTGCGAGACTTGCTCTCCCGAGGGCTAGGAGTGCGGTATGGACGTCTCCTGTTATCAGGATGAAGCTCCCTCTCCAGTCTTTCCAGTCTTCTTTTTAAGCGAGCATTCTCAGCCTCGTATTTGCGAGAAGACTCCCTCTGCTCGTGGAGCCTTGCCTCGTATGCATCAATCAATCTGGATATCTGTGTGGACCTCGCTGGTCCTTGGCTTTCTTCTGAGGCTGGCCTTTCCAAGCGAGCCCTCTGATCTGAATGTCGAACTTCAGAACTAATACTGCGAGGAGCAGGTGGTTCTTGAATATCCCCTGCCTGGGGGGCATGGCTGCTGTGACCAGACATTTTAGACTCCTTTTTTGGTATGGGCTTTTCTCAGGGAAGATAAACGTTTCCCACAGACGGCGCCAATTGTGGTGACAATTATTATGCAACACAAATAAATAGGAGAAAGGCAAGCACCAAATAAGAACAAGGAATATAAAATGACAATCACACAACAAAGGATGTACGTGGTTCAGCGAAGATGTGCCTACGTCCATGGTGGTGTAGTCAATGTTATTTCTATATACTCCGGGGAGCGATTACAGAGAATACAACTTGTCCTTTTGCCCTGGACTCAAGGTTCGATATATACAAGTGCGTTTAGGTGAGTGGGGGAGTTGGATTCCCCCACGTCTTCCATCTCTCCCTATAACCTCGCTTAATGGGAACGTGGGAAGAGACCGGATCTCAATTAAAACAAGAAGTGGGGGGCCTGAACTTTGGGCCGCCAGAATTGGGCTACTCGTCCAGGCCCATGGTCTTAGTTTTGGGTACCCACACAAGGTCTTAAACAATTTCAGTATTTTAAAAATATTTTTGAAATTGTAAACCTCCAATTGAGATCCAAACTAGACTAGAAGTCTACTTTGTTAAAACAGATCCAGACTTAACATGCAGAGGCTGATTCAACATATTTTGGCATAAAACTTCTTTTCTCATATCTATGGTTATCCTTTTAAAACTTTAACAAAATTTCTTTGTGTTCCTTTTATTTTTGTACACTCGTATGTCATAAAACATGAAATAGAAAACGAGAAACACAAACAACTCACTAGATCTGAAACTATTTTGTAACTTAAAATTTTCTATTTTAAAATTTGTTGAAACAGAATAGATCTAAAATACCAGATCTAAAAAGAGTAAGAGAAAATAAATCGTGTGATGTTCTCTTTTAGAAAAACTCAGTTTCAATAATGAAACTTAAATTTCTTTAAGAGATGAGTTCTGAAAGAATCAAGAACTTGAAGAGGTCTTCTAACGAAGAATAAACTCAACACCAAAAACACAGAAACCCTAAAATGTCTAACTCTCAAAAATAGATTTTTTGGTATATGGATCATTTAGGTTTTGGTGTTTAGTTTGGGAGAAATCACTTAAAGGCTGAACTACGAAGAAACTAGGGTTTCTTCTTTATTTTTCTCTATTTTTTCTTTCCCCCTCTTCTCCTTTTTCTCTCTTCTCTCTCTAGTCTTTCTTTTCTCTCAAGTTTTAGGAACTGGCCAAAGTTTGTAATGGCTGAGCCTAGGGTCTTATTTATATAAGACATAGAAGGATCCAGAACGTCGAACTCAATCTTATGGCTGGGATTGATTCTTGACTATATAACCTTAATCCAACGGTTCATCACAAGCTGATTGGTTTAAACATTTATTGACAAGGTTAAACATTTATTGATTGGTTTAAACTGGGTTCACAAGGATTGACTCTCAACGCATGCAAATCATTGACAAGGTTGATCCAAGGGTTGAGATTGGTTATACAAAATGAGTCTACGAGAAATCACAAATCCAACCATTAGTCTACCAACACGTGTACGAACCAGATGCAGTCAAAACGCGTGTTTGAAAATAATTACACAGCACGCCTTGAATTCTCTAGCGCTTTTGTATTCTACCCAGGCAAACAATCATCAAAGAGAATAACTTTCTGAAATCCAAATTTTACCGACAAGACTTTTAAAAAACATGTTTTAATTAAATCAAAAATCATTTTTAAATTGTATAAAATGTTTTGAATAGAATTAAATGATTTTAAAAATTTTAAAGTGTTGTAAAACCATAAATGCAAATAAGAGATATGAATAATGCAAAGAGTGTTTCCTATTTGTGGTTTTAAGGTAGAAATTACTTCCCTTTATGTTGATCTTGAGAATTTTGTTGGACAAGATTTCTTCATTGTTCTTGAACCTTTGAGGAGATGGAGTTCTCATAAAATCTAACATATTTTGTCTAGATATCCAAACTAGTTGGAACTCCTATATATGTAGACTCAAGTAAGTCAATATATAGTGTGTTTTCAAACTTTCCTTAGGACAAGCACTGTTGAGGTCAGTGAAATCTATTTAAACTCTCTAACTATCGTTGTTTTTACAAACCATGATTGGATTCGAGATCCACTTCGAGAATTTAACATCTCTGATGGACCTTATCTCCAAAAGTTTTTCTACATCCTTTTCTACCACTTTTTCCTTTTCTGGGGCTGTTCGACGAGCCCATTGTACGATCTGCTTGAATTGCCAAATCTACGTAGATGGGTTGACATGCAACAGTGGGATTAATCCCCAACATATCATATGGATCCCATGCAAATACATCTACGTTGTACTTTAGAAATATGATCAACTCCCCTCTGTCGTGATCGATCAATGTTGTACTGATTAGGAACTTCCTTTCTGGCAGAAATTCATCAAGAATAACCTCCTCCAATTTTTCAATGACCCTATCAATGGGGTGGATCCTAGTCTCCTTTACCCCTGGATAACCGTGTCTTAGTTATTATTTTGAAGGAGTAGCCACATATATTTGTGTATTTGTAAGAACCTCTTTTTTTTCTTTGTGTCCTGCTTAGGCCTGATGGCGGCAATGTAGCATTTTTGGGCAATGGCTTGGTCGCCTTTTATCTCCATCACTACACCAAATCTGCACTATTGTCAAGGTCATTGACCCTGACAAATCCAACTTGTCAAGGTCAATGACCGTGACATTTCGAGGCGAGACAACTTTTTTTATCACGGTCGTGTCACGGTCATTGACCTTGACACAAAACTCGAGTTTTGTGTCACGGTCGTGTCGCGGTCAATGACCGTGACACGTTTGTCACGGTTATAAACCATGACAAAGTCGTGACCCTTTTTAAAAAAATTATCACAGTCAATGACCGTGACACGTCCGTGATAACTTTTTGTCACGGGCTTGTCACAGTCAATGACCGTAACAATTCTGGGCAGAATTTAAAAAAAAATCTGTTGGGCAGTATGGCCACTGCCACTGCCCAGCAGTATATTTGTACCTGTTATAGCAACGTTGTACCTGTTCCAAACATCATATATCCAAACAAACTAAAGATAATGCAAATATATATTCAAATAGAGACAATATGCATCACGATATAATTTAAATGTAACAACTTAAAACAATTCAATTCAAACTTATAACAATTCAATTCAAACTTAAAATAATGTCACTAGATGTCTGGTGTATTGTTAAAACTGAGGAGGTGAGTATGCCACACGACATACGAATTGATGCACCCACTAATATACGTCGTGCCGCATTGTTCGCGCAACCACAATAGGGAGTTCTCCTTCCCGGGTATGACATGCGTCACGAGCACCCTGGACTCCATCTCTTGAAGCGCACGTCCATGAACTATTCCACCCTGGATGATATTCGGGTCCCTCAACCCCCGCCCTATCCGCTGGCCATCAAATACGTCCAATATGAACACGCTCGGCCAACCAAGTGTCGACATTGGTCTGTTGAAGGGTGCTAAATAGGGAAGTGGATCATCGAAGTACAAACATGTCGGTGATGAAGCAGCGAGGTCCACATCCTCGCCACCCTGCGCCTCGTCCTCCCGCACCTCCTCCTCCACCGCCTTCTCCTTCCCTTTCCCTTTCCCTTTACGGTCTCCGCCCAACGTACGCTTCATGAATGCGTACATATCTTGGATCGTCGCCTCCAAACGGGACAGCTTCGCGTCGTGTGAATCCACCGTTCGAGCCAACCCGGTGTCGCTCGTCTCCAATCCGATGATCCTAGATTTGGCCACCTGCGAGCTCACCCCCCTTGTCCTCCCCTTGTGATCAGAGCCAAGCACTTGGCTAAGTGCATCTGTGGACAAAGATGCCTTGTCGGCATCAGACTGTGACTCATGCACTTCCTTAAGCTTTGCCTGAAACGACAAAAAGCACATGATTAGTAAAATAAGTAAACTAAAAAATTATAACGTAATTAACAAAAATTAAACTGTCGGATTACTTACAATCGTAACCGCAAAGCTCGGGGACACCTCCTTGCCCTTCCCCTTCTTCGTCCGAAGAGCCACATAAGTATCGAGCCTATGTGGCTTACCCCCTGGCCCACTCCCTACCCCCTGAAATAAAATAAAGTAAAGTAAAATTAGTATCGGCCCCGCAAAGTAAAATAATGAAGAATAATATATTTCTGTAGTTATAGAAAAATTAAATCTTACTTGCATCCTATGCTCCACCTCGGCGTAAGAGGTCCGCCCGGAGTAGTGCACATCCGTCTTTTTTGCCCGATTTTCCCTCCCCGATTGGCGAGATGCCAATTGTCGATCCTCGATCTCATTGTCAATGAACTTCTGCCATTGTGCCAATGAGATCGGCTCTTTGGGGGGGGGGGGGACGGATTCACGCCATTGGATAATCGACTCTCGTGTTTTCCCAAAGTACCGTGCCCGCATATTTTTTTTTCTCGACTTGAGTTGCTCCCTAATCTGCTCCAACACGGGATCGCGTAGCTTTGAATCCAAGTTGAATTGTTCTTGTCCAACAAATACAATGTTAGTTGCGAATAAATATAAATATAAATATAAATATGAAATCGAAATTGAAATTGAAATTGAAATTGAAATTGAAATTGAAATTGAAATTGAAATTGAAATTGAAATTGAAATTGAAATTGAAATTGAAATTGAAATTGAAATATTCATATTCATATAAATATAAATATATTACCTGTAGTGCCGCCCAAACAGCAAACTTGAGCTCATATGGCACCTCCTTCCAACTCATAAACCCCAGGCCGATGACCGTCTTTAGCAGAACGAGGGATCTCGCTAATATCTCCGATTTGTTCTCGAAGGTTATCCCATATTTCCCATATTTGGGGAGCCTAGGGGCGGAAGAGCCCTCATCGCCTCCACTACCACCGACCCCAGACGACATCATCATAAACAGCATCATCATCTTCGCCTTAATATCTGAAGGAGACATTTGCTATAAAAAAATGTTATTAGTACAGATATAATATTATCACAATATGCATATCTTATAAGAAAGTCGGGTTTGGCATTAATAAAGTGAGAATTACACACACACACATAAAAATCTTTAATAAAATTCTCATATCTTCTTTCAATTTAAACACACACACACAGTATTTACTGTCTATTTAAAATAATCTCAATGTTAATTTCAAGTATTGAATTTCTACTATTGTTTTGTGCTTTTTATAAATCATACCCCACCCCCACCCCGACCCCAACATGTTTACGGGCTTTCATCACCCGTCATAAATTTTACGGTCCGTGACTTACTGGCCAGTTGTCTTGGGTCTTTTAGTCCCTTAACATTACTTTAAGAATTTTACCCAATCTAAATACCACATTTTCTTTCTTGTTATACACTTGAACACGTTTTTTTATTTAGTCCTTATTGATTTATCTTTGATGTATTACCCGCATCTTTACTTTTATAAACTTTATTTAATTTTCAATTTTAAGGACTATTTTCATCACTTAGTGTTCATCTAAGTTCTAGTATAACAAGTTCCCATAAAAATCTTTAATAAAGTATTATCACAAATATAAACTAAGAGTGATAAAATAACTTAGAGGCATATAAATTAATTGTGACAAAGTAAGATTATGGAAACCCCACTTTTCTTTCTATAACTCCTATTTTATTAAACTTTAAATATAATTAAGGGCGTATAGAAAGAAAAGTTAAATAGGAATAAAAACATCATTTTTAAAATATGAAGGGCTCACCAATTTGATCAAATTTTTCAACAACATACACTAATTGATCTTTATTATAAGACAATTACTACAAATTTATACGCATCGCCCGAATTCAAAAAGTAATTTAATGACTAAAGTAATACTTTTTTTAACTTTAGTTATTCATCACAAATCTTAAAAAATATTTTATTTTTCATGCTTTTAGCAACTTCGGATACCATTTTAACCCTTATTGTAGTTTTTTAGTTTTCATGCTTTTATTTGATGGATATAAAGTCATGTGATTATTTCACCAATATTTAGTTTTTTAGTTTTTTAGTTTTCATGTTTTGAATGAAAATAAATTGTTATCCCATATTTTTGGATATTATTTACATTTACATTTTTGGATATTATTTTTGGATATTATTTACATTTACATTTTTGGATATTATTTTTGAAAATTTATAGAAAATTACTTACTTATTTACATTTTTAACCCCCTACCCCCACCCTGCCCCACCCCCTACCCACCACCCTGCCCCACCCCTACTCCCCACCCTACCCCCACCCTGCCCCACCCCCACACACGCACATATATACACACATACACACATATGTATACACACAAACATATATATAAATGGAAGAGAGAGAGAGATAGAGAGAATTAAACCTGAAAGTAGAGAGAGAGAGAGAGAGAGAGGGAGGGAACGGCGGGAGGGAAAAAAGAAGGGGGAAAGGGTTTTTGCTGGATATATTGCCACGGTCGTGTCAAGGTCATTGACCGTGACAATTATTTAAAGAATTGTCAAGGTCATTGACCGTGACAATTATTTAAAGAATTGTCACGGTCATTGACCGTGACAAGTCCGTGACAAGTAAATTTGTCACGGCCTTGTCACGGTCAATGACCGTGACAATTCTTTGTCACGGTCAATGACCGTGACAATTCTTTGTCACGGTCGTGTCAAGGTCAATGACCGTGACATAAAATGCGTATTTTTTTGTCACGGTCAATGACCTTGACAAGGGTGGCCGGCTGAAAGGTGACATTTTGGTGTAGTGCATTATGCCCCAATTTGTGATGTACTTGAATTTTTAATGGTAAGTTGAAGGGGCAACTCTCATGGCATAAATCCATCCTCTGTCGAGAATAGAGTGATAGGGAGAATAAATATCTACCATCAGGAACTCAATGATCTTTAAAATATTACATGCCCTTACTAGCAGGACAACCATCCCTAACGACATGGTCATTTTTCTTGCGAAGTCGACTAAAGGGGCAGTCACTTCCTTCAAGTCAAACATTTTGAGATTAATCTTATGGAAAAGTTTCAGGTACATCATTTCTGAAGAACTCCCTTGGTCCACCAATAACTTGTCCACATCCCAGTTTATAATCCTGAGGGTCATTACCAGCGTGTCATGATGTGAAGTTCTTACCCCGACCAAATCTTCCTTCGTGAACATAATGTGCTTGTTTTAATCCACATCCTTTGATCGCCTACGCTTGCCAGCTTGGATCTTGACAGGATTTATCTGGAAGGCCTCCATCACTGCTGTAGCCTTCTTAAGTTATATTCAAACTGCATTTTCCTAGATTTTCTTGAGGTCGTACGCCACATGTATTACAGCAAACTCATGTCCTGCCACATTATCTAGGATGTTATCTAGTTTTTGGTCTCCATTGGTGACGACCTGGTCAAATTTCTTGTCTATGTACTCATTCAAATTCCCCACCCGAGACAATTCTTCTAAGTGAGATTTTAATGCCTTACATTTCTCTGCCTCATGTCCTTTTTCTCGTGGAATGCACATCAGAATGTGTTGTTCCTCTTGGTTGGATCACCTCCCATCTTCTTAGACCGTTTGTGAAACTGTTAGTCTTTGCTTTTCCCCAAGATCTTATAAATTAGTTCTTTGACAACTGTGATGATGGATTGGAAAGTTTTATATGAATCCGCTTTGCCTCCATTCTTGGCACCGTTTTGATTTTTGTTCCCCTTTTTGGGATTGTTCTCTTTGTCAATCCCTTTGTTCTATTTGCTTTGTTACTTTATTTATCATTACTTCTTAATGAAAGACTGGTGCAACATGGAAGTAGGGGGTAGACAGATTTTGAAAGATGCCACAGTAACCTTTTTCGATCAGTCTTCCACTTTATTAAAAACTTCCCAATAATGCTTCGCATACTCGTGAAGATTCGCATGTGTCTTCTTCCTCATTGTGAGTAGTATGTCTATCCTCTTCAGATGAGAGATGATAGTTATGAAGCGTACAATGAAGGCCTCGACGAGGGCCTTGAATCTCTTAATAGATCTGTGAGGCAGCCTCTCGAGCCACTTCTGGGCGATATTGCCCAAGGTGAAAGGGAAATACGACACATCAGAGCGTCGTTGTTACTCCATAATGCCACGACCCAGAACATGATCTATATGGTCTGTTTTTCCCTCATAGATCTTGAACCTGGGTGTTGCAAATTTCTTTGGGGGTCCTCCTCCTCAATGAACCTTGAGAAAGAATACTTCCACTAGGTAATTAGAGCTCTTCTTATTAGATCTTTTGCGAATCTGACTCCTCAATGATCTGGGTGCTAGCCCATTTCTCTCCGGACCAAACTCCTTATGTCATCTCTATTGTGCTTATTACCTCGGTGGCGCCTCCCTGGGTGACTTTCATATTCTGAACGCTCTTGGTCGTGCCAGTGCTCCTTCCTTGGTTGCAAGTCTTGCTCGCTCGAGGGCTAGAAGTTCGACCATAATGTTTTCAATTTTCCTGGTGGATTTCTCTCTCCATTTTTTCTAGTCGCCAATAGAGGCTAAAATTATCCTCAATCTGGAGGCGAGTTACCTCCTCCTACTGTTGAAGCCTTCCTTCATATGCCTCACCCAGTCATGAGATCTGGGTTGTTCTAGGCTGCCTGTGGCTTTCCTCGGAAAGTTGTTGCTCTAGACGAAATCTTGGATTCCCATCTTAGCGAACTTCAAACCCGATCCTAAGTATAGCTAGGTCAGCTCACAAGTCACCAAGTTGGGGTGCACTATTTGGGTGGTGAGACATCGTAGCTATTCTTTTGTAGGGATTGCTTTCATTAAAAGAAAATCGTTTTCCACAAACGACACCAATTATGAGTGCAATTAATAATAATTAATAAATTTTAGAGAGAAATTAATAAAAGAACATGCAAATATCACACAACACATAAATATACGTGGTTCGACAAATTGCCTACGTCTAGAGATAGGTCACTGAGTTCTTATTAGTATCTTTCAAAGTTTGAAAAAATACATCCCCTTAACCCTAGGGTGTGGGCTTTATTTGTAGTTTTATAAAATTAAAGCAGTTGAGTTGTTCAAAGAACTTTCTTGGCTTGTTATTAACTCCTGTGGTGATTCTAGGGGTGTTCAAAAAATCGACCGGACCGACGGACCGAACCGAACCGTCTCTTTTTTTCGATCTTTTTTCTTAATCGGTCAAATCTCAGTTTATTTTTTTGGCGAACCGACCTAGTCTGTCCGATTCATGGTTTATAGTTTCAAAAACCCTGTTAGGACCGACCCGGATCAATTATTTATATATATATATATGTGTGTGTGTGTGTGTGTGTGTGTGTGTGTGTGTAAGATAAATAAATAGTGAAAATATATATAGTTTAATATTTGATTAGTTTAAATTATATTTTAATCCAATAATAGGTTTGTTTTAATTGCAAATTTTGATTTTTTTACTTTTTAATGTTTGAAAAAAGATAGACTCGGGTATATTTTTATTATTTTAAATGATGTGATTCATTAATGTGAGGACTGACGGATTAGACCAGACCGATCCTATAAAAAAACAAATCGACTAGGGTCGGTTAACCGACATTATCTGTTCGGTCTCGGTCCATTTTTTAGAGGACCAACAAAGTCAGTTCAGTAAAAAAAACCTCAAAGCCGAATCGCACCGGGCCGCAAACACCCCTAGGTGATTCCTTGATTATCTCGTTCGAGATTGAAGGTAACCGATATGAGCTTATTTAAGTGATAACTACTTCGTATTTATCCACGTGATAAATGCTTGTGCCAATCTTTTTTATTGACGAATTGGGGTGGACTGGCATAGTACGTTATCGGGCCTGCTCGGGCAGGCCATAATTGGACTTAATTATGGTTTAGACCCCACAATTGAATATTTTTCTAATTTTTATTATAAATTTGTGTTTTTATTGAAAATTTATTTTGTTATTGGAAAATGTTTTTTTTTTGCAATATTTTTTCCAACTTTTTAAAATATTTATTTTTTTTTTTTTTTCAGATTTTTAAAAAATGTTTTTCAGATTTGTAAGTAGATATTTTTGGTATTTTCCTAATTTTAATGAGAAATCTATTTTTTTTAATTGCAAATCTGTTTTTTTTTTTTGAAAGTTTGTTTCTTTATCTATTAGAAATAAGTTTTTTTATTTTTTATTTCATTTTGGAAATATGTTTTTCTTAAATTGGAAGAATATTTTTAAACGTTTTTCTATAATTTCCAGATTTTTAAATATTTTTAAATGAATTAGTATGCAATTTCCATTTATATAAATTTTTTATTGAAATTACCCTCAAAAGTGAGCTTGTGCAGCGCACGGGATAAACATTTTCCACCAAAATTTTACGGAGTTGGACGGTTGGAGATAACTAAAAGTCTTGTTATAAGTTCTGGAGTTAAGTATAAAAACTGAAAGTTCTAATGGTAAAGTGACGAAGGGGTAAAGTTCAGGGGAGCCATGTATAATTAACCCTTTTATATATATGGGTGTTTCACATTTTTACTGAAATTTTTTGTGGAGTTTTTGTTCCTCGAGAATATGTAAAATGCCCCTGTTAAGAGTTCAACTGACCGTCAAAATTATCTAGAAGTAACATATTTTGAATTAAAAATCCTTTTCATTGTACAATATGCATAAAAATTGCGTAAATCAAATACATTACAGATTATATAATCATTTGCATAGCATATCTTTCATAATTCTTCAGTTAGAAACATACAGTTTAAAGTTTAAAACACAATCAAAGGTTCCCATCAACGGTTTTCCATGAATTTATACAAGCTATGTGATTGGACCATCTAAATGTAGAGGTCTCATTGGCCGAGGACTCTTTAAACCTCATCGAATCGTTCTAACACCCGTTCGATCAGTCTCCTTAGGGCTGATACTACGACAAATATTGGCACGAACAGTTGTGACAGTTCTAACATCCTTTGCTATCTTCACAAAACACACTGAAATCTAGGGTGTCCAAAAATCTCACCTTCAGACCTAACCCTCCAAAGATGCCGTCACGCATAAGCCTTTTCATTCTAGTGGAGTTGTCTTTCCATTGCGTACCAAGCATCAAACAAGGCAATGGGGTTGTTGGACTTGGATCTAATAATGTAGAAGCCAGCGTTGATGAGGTTGGTTTGAGACCATTGGTCGCCGTTGTATTCATCGGTACTGATTTGGCGGTCTCTGGTTTCGTTTAGGCTCAGCTTTGGAAATGGATTCCTTAGCCACATTACATCAGTGTCTTGTTAATGGAAAAATGATTTAGCTAATAATCAGTCAAAGACAATCTATCTTAATGTGCCATAAACAAACGGAAACTTATCCAAATATCCATTGCTTTTCACAAGTAGTACACAAATAGAATTTAATAATTCTCTGGTTGCAAATTAAGAATCCAATATATTGTTTTGAGTTGATCTAAATCAAAGGTTCATTTTGACATAATCAACAAATCAAATTACACGATGGTAAACAAGTATTTATCTTGATCATTTATTATAGTGCATCCTTAATCTAAATAAAAATATAAACTCTTAATTTGGAACACGGGGAATACCTCAAGATAGGAAAGCAATAAGCAAGAAAATGCTAGTTCTCTTAAACAATTAAATGGGACGATGGGTTTGAAAATAATTAGCTCTTTATAAATAGAATATTGTACAATTTATTTTGAATAATTCTAGTGCGACACGGGATTCAGACACAATTTGATAGACACACAGGCGTGTCACATCCGTATATTGAAAATTAAAGTACACAAACTCTAATATTCACAAGAAGAACAAATTTACTCAAAGATAAGCAAACACTCAGAAAGAATACTGAACTAAAGCCTTAAGTGTTTATTACTTGGCTTATTTATGAATGATTACAAACATTGGTGAATAGAGGTATTAATAGTTTAAGAAATAAAATTAACATCACATATTGTGGTTAAATAAATAAACACACTTTTTATAAAAATCACACAAATATTAAAAACACAAATAATTTCATCCATCCAAGTTGCCCATTATGCAAACTAACTGCCACTAATTTCTCCACTTACTTTACCTAATTTAGGAGGCTTTAATGGGATGGAGTTACTAACACTCCATTAGGTTGATTGGCGTTGATTCTTAACACTCCCCCTCAATGTCGACTCTTATTCTTTGCACCACACTGAGTTGACGATGAAATTTTTCCAACTTGTCATTACTTAAACCTTTTGTGAACAAGTTCGCATATTAATCATCCGTCTTAATCTGTCTCATCTCAATCTCTTCTTGTAGAACCTTCTCTCTAACAAAATGATAGTGCACCTCTACATGCTTAGTTCTTGCATGAAAGACTGAATTCTCTACAAAACAAACTGCCGACTAGTTGTCACAATATAACAAAAATGCATAATCTACTGGTTGATGTAAATTATTCACCCGCTGTATTAGCCATGCACTCTCTTAAGCTACCATTGATGCTGCTCGGTACTCCGCCTTCATGGTTGACAAGGATACAGTCGGTTGTCTCTTACTGTACCAAGAAATTATTATTGAAAAAAGCTTTAACACATACCCAATAGTTGATTTCTTGGTATCGTGGTCTCTTACATAGTCATCATCACAATAAACAATCAACTTGTAGTCGTCACCTTTCTTGTACAAAAGACCATAGTCATTTGTACTTTTCACATATCTCAATATTCGCTTAACTGCTTCCAAATGAGGCTTCTTTAAATTTTGCATCTACCAACTCATCACACCAACTTCAAAAGAAATGTCAAGATGGGTCAAGGTTTAGTAAATCAGACTACCTACCAATTATCGATACATCATCGGATCTTCCAAGTCTTTACCTTCATGTGCACACGTCGTGTCATTCGGTTCCATCGCCGTTGTGATTGGCTTGCACTCAGACATCCCAAATTCTGCAACAAATCTTTTTCATATTTCTATTGACACAGAAATATCCCTTCTTGTGTGCGATCAACCTATAGCCTAAAAAGGTGCTTAAGTCATCCAATCGTTTATTTGGTGAACTTATGTCTCGTCATCACTAGTGATGATTAAATCATCAACATATACTAGCACAACATCTATCTTTCTTCCGTTGGCTTTGACGAATATGTTGGAATCTGCAGGTGTTACTGAATAGCCACTTTAAGTAAGAAATTCAACAATCTTACCATACCACGCCCTTGGTGCTTACTTTAATTCGTAGAGCGCCTTTCTCAGCTTACACACGAACTCAGGATGAACTTTGTTCTAAAAGCCCATTGATTGAATTATGTAGATATTACAATCCACCCCCCCCCCCCCCCATGAAGAAAAGCATTCTTCACATCCATCTGCCACAAGTTTCAATCTTTGATGGCCGCAAGCACATACAAGACTTGTACAGTTGTAAACCTTGCCATCGGGCTAAACGTTTCATCATAATCTAGTCCATACTACTGAGAGAGCCCTCGAGCCGCCAGTCGAGCTTTGTATCTCTCGATTGATCCATCTTGATGACGCTTTTATGTTGTAAACCCATTTGTAGGATATAGGTTTCACATCTATTGACTTTGACACAAAAACCCAAGACTGATTTTGGTCTAGCTCAGTGATTTCTTCTGTCATAGCTTTAATCCACTTGAAACTCTGCGATGCTTATTCAAAAGTCTTAGCACTACGCCAAAATGGGCAAATTGTCACCTTTCAGCCGGCCAGCCTTGTCAAGGTCATTGACCGTGACAAAAAAACACGCGTTTTATGTCACGGTCATTGACCTTGACACGACCGTGACAACTAATTGTCACGGTCATTGACCGTGACAAGTCCGTGATAAATTTAATTGTCACGGTCTTGTCACGGTCAATGACCTTGACACGACCGTGACAACTTTTCCAGCAAAAACCCTTTCCCCCTTCTTTTTTTCCTCCCACCGTTCCCTCCCTCTCTCTCTCTCTCTCTCTCTCTCTCTCGACGCTGCTCTCTCTCTCTCTCTCTCTCTCTCTCTCTCTCTCTCTACTTTCAGGTCCAATTTCTCTCTCTCTCTCTTCCATTTATATATATATTTGTGTGTATATTTATGTGTGTATGTGTATATATATATGTGTGTATGTGTGTGCGTGTGTGGGGGATGGGGCGGGGTGGGGCGGGGTGGGGCAGGGTGGGGGAGGGGGTGGTGGAGGGGGTAGGGGGTGGGGTGGGGTGGGGTGCGGTGTGTGTGTGTGTGTGGTGTGTTTTGGGGGAGAGGGTGGTGGAGGGGGGAGGGGGTGGTGGAGGGGGGCAGGGGGTGGGGTGGTGTGTGTGTGTGTGTGTGTGTGTGGTGATGTGTGGTGGGGGAGGGGGTGGTGGAGGGGGCAGGGGGTGGGGTGGGGTGGGGTGCGGTGTGTGTGTGTGTGTGGTGGTGGTGTGTTTTGGGGGAGGGGGTGGTGGAGGGGGGGGGAGGGGGTGGTGGAGGGGGGCAGGGGGTGGGGTGGGGTGGGGTGTGGTGGGGGAGGGGCTGGTGGAGGGGGGCAGGGGGTGGGGTGGGGTGGGGTGTGTGTGTGTGTGTGTGTGTGTGTGTGGTGGTGTGTGGTGGGGGAGGGGGTGGTGGAGTCCACTTTTGGTGTGTGTGTGTGTGTGTGTGTGTGTGTGTGTGGTGGTGTCAACAATTTTTTTACAATAATCAAATACTGTAGAGTCCACTTTTGTTATTGTTTGTCAATTTATAAAATATTGCACATCCACGGACTATTATAGAATAGTGAGTGTAAATACGAGTCTAACCCATGAAAATTTATTAATTTTTCATTCAAAATAGTTGTGATTGTCCAACTAAACGAAATGAGTTTAAAGAAGAGATGAAATATTCCTAAGCTAAAACAAATAAAAATGCAAATACGAAAGACATAATCAAGTGTGCGAGTAAAAAACTGACGTTCGATTCATTATCCACATTTTACTAATAGTGTACAATAATTTAAATTTGTCGTTCCTGATTTAATAACTCAAATAAAATGACCCTCATGTTTAATTTGAAAAATAATACGATTAAGTTCACAATAACATTTAACGTCTCTAAATTTAGACACCTAAAATTTCTAATACCTTAGAAAGTTCATTTTGAAATTTCAAAGTACACTCTTTAAGTATGGACTATCAATTAATTCAATAAAAGTATAACCCATCGAAAAGTACTCACGCTCAAAATAAGAAAAATAAGTTTTCAAACACAGTCGAAGGTTTAAAACACCCTCATGCCATTTTAAATGAATGTCGAATTTCTAAAGCTCTTAGGAAATATTGAAAAATAAAAACGAATTTAAACTACACACAATATTAATCAAAAACAATAAACTTCACATGGTCCTACTAAATAAATTAAGCTAGTATATTTAAAGAAAAATAAAAAAATGCAAGAATGAATAATAACTTTTATTAAACAAACTTACAATTAAATATGTATTGATGTAAAAAAACTAGACTTGATCTAATTTTATAATCACAGATAAAATATATAATTGTAATGGTAAATACAAGAGAAAGTGATTTTTTTAAGTGCTTCGGCTATGTAAGAAAGCCTACGTCCATTGTTGTTGTATTGATTTCAGAGGTTACAAAATGCTGGGTACTCTTACAAATAAGAATATACCAAAATCCGTTCTACCTTGCCCTTGATGAAAAGGATAAAACATAGTTATAGTGATCCGGAGGTCAAGGGTTGGAATTCCAAGAGATGTAATGCTTTTATACATTTATAATCACGATTCATTCCACTAAATAATCATGATTGCACTCAAATTTAATTATTTATAAATCACTCGAAAGAATGTGTTCTTATTATTAAAGTTGATTACGGTATATTATGATTCCCCACGTTATGTTTTCGATACCCTCTTGGTTAAATAAATTTTCTACTAACCGATTTTAATGAATATCTGATCAATTCCTTGATTCTAAAACTTAATTCTATAGGATATAAAATAGTTCATCGGTCGGGTAAACAAAACATATAAGTCTATCAAGGGGTATCACAATCCAAATTATTTCTTGGACGTGAATTCCTCCAAATTATGATCACATACCTATTCACACAATGATTGACCAACTTGCGAGGATCTATTGTTCTAACATATAATTGAACTTCACCCATCGCAATCGAAGAAATAATTGTGAAAGAAATTTAATATCCATAACCCTAGGGATTAAGAATCTATGAACTTTTTGCAAACGATATGAGATTTCCCATGTTTAATCAAGAACATCCTTAGACTTGTAGGGTGTGGGGTGGGGTGGGGTGTGTGTGTGTGTGTGGTGGTGGAGGGGGTGGTGGAGGGGGTGGGTTCGGGGTGGGTAGGGGTGGGGGTGGTGTGTGTGTGTGTGTGTGTGTGTGTGTGCGTAGGTGCGTAGGTGTGCGTGTGTGTGTGGCGGTGGGTGGGGGTGGGGGTGGGGCACCCATTTAATAACTCTTTAAATATTTGGAAAAAACATAATATTACAAAATTGAAACGAAATGGTATTGACGGAACTTACACATACGTTATAATATAGATGGAACATTTTTTTATCTGTACTATTAATTCAATTAATTCAATTAGGTAAAACGAAATGTGTACTATTAACATTTTTTTTATCTGTACTAATAACATTTTTTTTACAGCAAAAATGTCTCCTTCAGATGTTAAGGCGAAGATGATGATGTTGTTTATGATGATGTCGCCTGGGTTCGGTGGTAGCGGAGGCGACGAGGGCTCCTCCGTCGCTAGGCTCCCCAAATATGGAAAATTTGGGATTACCGTCGAAAACAAGTCGGAGCTTTTAGCGAGATCCCTCGAGCTGCTAAAGACGGTCATCAGCCCGGGGTTTATGAGTTGGAAGGAGGTGCCGTATGAGCTCAAGTTAGCTGTTTGGGCGGCACTACAGGTAATATTTATATGAATATTTCAATTTATATTTATATTTATATTTATTCGCAACTAACATTGTATTTGTTGGACAGGAACAATTCAACTTGGATCCAAAGCTACGCGATTCCGTCTTGGAGCAGTTGAGGGAGCAACACAAGACGTGGAAGAAAAATATGCGGTCACGGTACTTTAGAAAAACACGAGAGTCCATTTTACAATGGCGCGGATCCGTCCCGACCAAGGAGCCGATCTCATTGGCACAATGGCAAAAGTTCATTGACAATGAGATCGAGGATCGACAATTGGCATCTCGCCAATCGGGGAGGGAAAATCGGGCTAAAAAGACGGACGTGCACTACTCCTGCCGGACCTCTTACACTGAGGTGGAGCATAGGATGCAGGTAAGATTTAATTTATCTATAACTACAGAAATATATTATTGGATATTAATTTTACTAATTTTACTAATTTTACTTTACTCTATTTTATTTCAGGGGGTAGGGAGTGGGCCAGGGGGTAAGCCATATAGGATCGATACTTATGTGGCTCTTCGGACGAAGAAGGGGAAGGACAAGGAGGTGTCCCCGAGCGTCGCGACCACGATTGTAAGTAATCCGACAGTTTAATTATTGTTAATTACGTTATAATTTTTTAGTTTACTTATTTTACTAATCATGTGCTTTTTGTCGTTTCAGGCAAAGCTTAAGGAAGTGCATGAGTCGCAGTCTGATGATGACAAGGCATCTTTGTCCACAGACGCACTCAGCCAAGTGCTTGGCCCTGATCGCAAAGGGAGGACAAGGGGAGTGAGCTCGCGGGTGGCCAAATCGAGGATCGTCGGATTGGAGACGAGCGACACCGAGTTGGCTCGAACGGTGGATTCACACGACGCGAAGCTGTCCCGTTTGGAGGCGACGGTCCAAGATATGTACGCATTCATGAAGCGTACGTTGGGTGGAGACCGTAAAGGGAAAGGGAAAGGGAAGGAGAAGGCGGTGGAGGAGGAGGTGCGGGAGGACGAGGCGCAGGATGACGAGGATGTGGACCTTGCTGCTTCATCACCGACACGTTCGTACTTCGACGATCTACTTCCCTATTTGACGCCCTCCAACAGACCATTGTCGACAATTGGTTGGCCGAGCGTGTTCATATTGGACGTATTTGATGGCCAGCGGATAAGGCGGGGATTGAGGGACCCGAATATCGTCGAAGGTGGAATAGTCCATGGACGTGTGCTTCAAGAGATGGAGTCCAGGGTGCTCGTCACGCATGTCATACCCGGGAAGGATAACTCCCTATTGTGGTTGCGCGAACAATGCGGCACGACGTATATTAGTGGGTTCGTCAATTCGTATGTCGTGTGGCCTACTCACCTCCTCAGTTTTATCCAAAACATGTAGTAACATTATTTTTAAGTTTGTCCATTTTAATTAAATTTGGATTATATCGTCATGTATATTGTTTTTACTTTGAATATTTGGATTATATCGTCATGAATATATATTTGCATTATCTTTAGTTTGTGTTGGATATATGATGTTTGGAACAGGTACAATGTTGCTATAACAGGTACAAATATACTGCTGGGCAGTGGCGGTGGCCATACTGCCCAGCAGATTTTTTTTAAATTCTGCCCAGAATTGTCACGGTCATTGACCATGACAAGTCCTTGACAAATCTTGTCACGGACTTGTCACGGTCATTGACCGTGACAATTGGGGTCACGGTTATGTCACGGTTCTAAACCGTGACAAACGTGTCACGGTCATTGACCTTGACACGACCGTGACACAAAACGCGAGTTTTTTGTCAAGGTCAATGACCGTGACAAAAAAAGTTGTCTCGCCTAGAAATGTCACGGTCATTGACCTTGACAAGGTGAATTTGTCAAGGTCAGTGACCTTGACAAATGGGCAGATTTGGTGTAGTGTAGGTTCTTTTGTAATTTCTTCTGTTATGGTTGTATTGGCGTATTTGGGATTTGGCTTTCAAATTCTCGTTGACCTTATAAGTTGTGATTGTGGAGTTGGTTATTCCATATCACTTGTCCTATCTTCTTCGACTGGCTGTCGATACATACTAGTTTTTCAAGGATCATTATGATCCTACGAATCTTCAGGTTCTTCTCAACTCATTTGGATTTTAGTAGTATACTCCCCCATATTTTGTTTCAACCTATCTTCAATTTTTTTTTAATCTGGCAATTACTCATTATGTAGGGACCACCATGAAGAAGCTTCGTTAAACACCACACTTCTTGATGTGTAGAACTTTACACTCACAGGATCATAACATTTCCACCCTTTTCTTTAGTTATAGTATCCCACAAAGATACATCTAACTGCTTTTTTATCAAACTTCTTACATAAATGACTTGAAACAAATACATAACATGCGCAGCCGAACACCCCAGAGTAACTAATTCTAGGTTTCGTATCCTATAATTATTCAACGGGTGAAATAAATCTTAATCTTGGTTAGGGAAGTCTGTTCATCACATGGGCTGCAGTACTCATGGCTTCAACTTAAAATCTCCCTTATACATTCTTCGCATGTATCATACTCCGAAAGATTTTTACAATATGCATGTTCTTTCTTTTTGTTACACCATTCGGTTGTAGCGTGTTGGCACAAGTGAAATGATGACTTATTCAATAGTCTCGTAGATACTAAGAAAACTCATTGGAGGTATATTCTACTACATTATCTGTACATAGACAAATAATCTTATTTCCCACTTCTCCTTTAATTATTTCTTTAAACTCTTTAAACATAAAAAGTTTTTCGAATTTTTCTGTTCATAAGGAAAACCCACATATACCTTGAGAAGTCATCAATGAATGTCACCATGTATCGCATTCTATTAACTGATAGTTGTTTGACAAGACCAAACACATCAAAGTGAACTAACTCTAATGGATATTTTTCTTTGATCTTCGAATCTTTATATGGTAATTAATTCATCTTACTATACTGACATCCCACATAGACCGTGTCTATTTTCACATTAAGATGAGGAAGAACCCTAAGCATCGGCTTCTTTATCATCACACTTATCTTGTGATAGATAATGTGATCCAATCTCATGTGTCATAAGTCTATTGTCTCATTCCTCCTTGTCTTGTCCACATATACAGACTCTACTGACATTACATAGACTGACTCCTATCATTGTCCGTCCATTGTTGACATCCCTGAGATCTTAAGGTCTTGATACACCCTCACATTTCATGGATTGAAGAAGACATAGTGACCTGACGATGTCAATTGTGCTACAGAAAGTAGATTTTTCTTCATTCTCGAAACATGGTAGACATCTTTAAATGACATTTGGTTAGGACTGTATCGGGGAATAATTATTGTTTTACCGATATGGGTTATTGGTAACTTTGAGTTGTTAATTGCCACCATGACACGATCTCCCTTGAAATCAATTAGGTTATGTAGCTTCTGTTTATCATATGTCATGTGATTTGAGCAACCACAGTCGATGATCCAATTAGTCTCATACTCAATTCGTTCATTCATTGTTACTCTGAGCGCTAACTCCTTTTCCTCCATAGCAAGGGATTCTTAGACGTCCCAATCGTCTTCAATTTTTTCCTTTTTGTTGGAAGTAGAAACATTAATCTCGGTGGGCCTTTTGTTGGACCAACAATCTTTCGCTATATGGCTTATCTTCCCCTAGTTGTAACATTTGCCCAAAAAATTTCTATTTTTCTTGGATTAACTATTGTTATCACGATTCATTGATGCTCCCCCTGGCCGAGAGCCTTCCTCTTCTTCATAACCTTTTGCCTTGCCACCATACTTTTTAGATCCACATCTGGCTTACTTCTTAATGTTGCCTTTATTTTTATTAGTGAAGAGCGCTTCCCCCTCACCCTTTAGCAAAAACCCTCCCATTTGCTTGGCCGTTACTTTTTGACCAACAAGTAAATTTTCAACCTCAATAACTGATGGCTGAGTCGGCCATCCTTGTATAATGAAAACAAAGCCTCAATATTCGAGCTTCAAACCTTGGATAATTATTCTTTTTACCATGATTTACCTAATAGCAGCAATATGATCTAATTCAGAAATTTCACAGCATATTGATTTTAACTTATGAAAATACTAAGCAATTGTCATATCACGTTGTACAACTGATAACAACTCGTTCTTGAGAAGTTCCACTCTTGTATCATTCTTCTTTGAAAAAAATGCAATGAATGTATACCACGCTTCTTTCCATGTTTTGTCTTTCCGAATGTGCTTTAACCTTTCTTCTTCAATTGTGGTTTTAAGGGAAAATATATATTTACCTACTTTGATCTTCCACTTACGTAAAGTGCCATTGACGCCTTCTTCCGGATGCGTAACTTCATTACCACCAACGACCTCCCAAAGATCTTGGCGTTGTAGGTAAAATATCATACACGTCGCCCACATATTGTAATTTTGGTTGTTGAGCTTCTTAATCCCTCCAACTACTTGAAGGTCACCTATTGTGTCGGTAAGATTTCAACAATATCAAACAAGCTTGATTTAAAGATACAAACTTGAAAAATACAAACTTCCATGACTTAAGAAAACTCACAAAAACTGGTCCTTGGCCATCTCGCTCTGATACGTATTGTTGAAAATTAGAATATAAAAACTCTAATATTCACAAGAAGAAGAAATTTACTCAAAAGAGAAGCACACACCAATAAGAAAAACCCTAAAAAGAATACTCAACTAAAGCTCTAAGTGTTTATTACTTGGATTATTTTTGGATGATTACAATTATGGGTGAAAAGAGGTATTTATTGTAAAAGAAATGCAATTAACACCACACGTTGTGGTTAAATAAACAAACACACTTTTAATAAAAACCACGCAAATAATTTCATCCATCTAAGTTGCCTATTATGCAACCTAACTTCCACTAATTTCTTAACTTACTTCATCGAATTTAGGAGGCTTTAATGGGATGGAATTATTAACAGTGCATTAGGTTGATTCATGTTGATTCTTAATGCCGTATTGGCTTGTGTCTGGGATCCACTGTCGTGTGGCATGTATGGAGCCCAGACACGAGCTAATGCAGATGAGACACGTTAGCTTATCTATCAAATTATGTATGAATTCAATGTCGCTATAAAATGACTCATTTATTTTATGTTATTTGATTTGTTAGATCACTTATAAAATTATTGCCTTGGGTTTTCTTGTTGGATGACGCAATTGAAAGTGATGTAGTTTCCTTCGTCAGACATTAAAAAACATAAGAGGGAAAATGTGTGTATACAACTCACTACAAGATAAAATTATTTTTTGTCCTAAGGCTCCGATACTCGTCTTCATTTATGTAATACCCCGTATTTTTATGGCTTTTAAATTTAGGAATTTATTAAATTTAATTGAGATTGATTAATTTAATATTAATCCGAAAATTTATTTTAAATATTTACTAGCGTGACGAGAGTTAGTAATTACTGAAAAATTGTTGATTTGTTAAATATTACTTATTGACTAGAGTAATATGTAGAATTGAATTTATTAAAATTGTCATGGGGGAATAATATGACAATTATGAAATTAAGTCAGGACGCGCCTGTATCGTGTCGGGACTAAATTATTATTATTATAAGTGAATAAATTATAAGTCGATCGTATGGTCATTTCGAGTGCGCCAATGTGTCCGGAAGGGTCGAGATAGTCAAAAAAGGGTACCCGGGAGTTTAGTTTGGGTCTCGGGACATTTTTAGGCCTAACCGGTAACCCGGGAGGGCATTTTAGTAATTTTTATTTTTAGGATTTAATTACCTACGAAAATTAGAGAAGTATATCAGGTGTTAGAGGTTGTCTTCTAGGGTTATAACCTACATATTTCACAGAGGCCATTAGAGGAGGAAGGTGAAGAACTTCCCAAGGCTAGAGCCACCATAGTTGCACCTTTTCACCACAAATACCGCCGGAGAGTAGATCGGAGGAAGGAGAACACAACCATCATCAAATCTCAGAAATTCAGACTCATATTCTCGAGGCAAGTATCTATCTTGCTTTTCTTTTAGTCATTATTTCATCCATGTTAGATTAGGATTGTTATACACATGTTCCATGGAAGAATTTGCGTAATTTGAGGATTAATCACATGTTTTGGTGGAAATAATTATATTCTGGACATCCTAATCATATGTAGAGGATAACCCACAAATTGGTATGAGTTTAGAAGAAAGAAATTTGGAAAAGAAATTAAAAGAATGAAAGTTTTATGAAAAGTAGGGTTCTTGATAGTTAATACAAATTGGCCCTTTAATTCAATCCCGTTGATAAAAATTGTACATGTTTTATGTAAAAAATCATGCACATATGTATATAGAACCAGTAGTAACCTTACTTGGGAGTTTGCGAATTTCAAATGGCGTTTTGGAGAAAATTATTAGTTGAAAACCGTAGATTGAAATTATAGTTTCTAGGCAAGAACTGCTTGATCGATCGATCGACCCAATAACATCAATCGATCGACCCATTTTCCTCGATCGATCGACCCCTCCTGGAAAATTGCATATTTTCCCCTTTTTATTTAGTCCGATTTAAATACGTGGGAACCCTGATTACTATTTATAGAGTATAATGGGTCATGAGGAGGACTAGTAGGGTCTAAATAGACTCTGTTGAATAAAATTTAATATGGGATGGAGAATTAATAAAGTTGAAATATCTTAGCATTCTGCTGTTGCTGTTGCTCAGCACATTGATTAGATTAGGAGGACGAACTAAGTCATGAACATCATGTAAACCATAATCTCCCAAATATTTAGTGATCAAGCACTGAGGAATAGCATCAATAGGGATCCATGATATGTCCAACTTAAAAGGAAGATTGTCACAATCTAACAGACCAGGCGCATTCTAGTACTATAGCTCGTTATTACTATCATGCTTTAGCAAAGTCAAGCAGTTGGTCCACCCCTACTTATAACCTTTGCGGTGACTTTGTCAAGGTGATCATCAACATGTCCGAGAGCTTCGTTATAGCCTTAAATCCACACCTCTTTGGGTTGTTTGTGAGATTGAAAGGTTAACCTTTCAACTTGATGTTGAAGTTTCTGCAGAACATCACTCTTCACCTTCAACTTCACATATTGGTCGAAAATATCCTTATCCTTAGCTTCAGTTTTTTTAGACAATTCAGCAATATATTGACTCTTAGTTTATAGCTGGGCAGCTTAATCGGCTAATGTTTTCTTAGTCCTAGTATCATCAATAGTTGGTCGGCTCCTCCTTTGTTGTCTGTAAGTTTGTCCAGGATTGGATTTCTTCAGAGCTTCAAGTACCTCCACAAGTCTGGCATTATCAGTCTCCAATAAATATGCCCCTTCATCGGCACCACTAGAAAAAGACTGTTTCAAAGTATCTAACTCATCTATGAGTTTTTTTTTTCCTCCTCAAGAAATTTGGCAATTTACCTGGCTTCATCTATTTCTCAGTTCAATAAGAATTCTTTTCTCCAATGCATGGAAGCATATTTTTCCAACTTCTTCTCAAAGCCCCATCCTTCACTCAAAGCTTTCTATTTAGCTTCATAGTCAAAGTGAAGAGAAGCCTGAGAACATTTTTGATCTTCATGCAGATCTTCAATCATCTCGTAGTAAGCTACATTATTTTCTATAGCCCTGTTCAGTAAATAGTGGAGATGAACATATGACCTTATCACTTGTGTAGATGCTTTAGGTCCAATTAAGCCGACCAAGTCTTTTTCAGTCAAAGTTACGTGATTATCTCATAAAAGACTTCTACTTCGCTTGAGTAGGTCGAATTCAGTAAAAATTATTGTCTGCCTCCTAGCATCAAATTGAAAATTGCAAGTGTAAGAGAACAAGTATGATTACTGAATAACCATGACACAAATATGAGAATTCATTCAATCAAGCAAAAAAAGAAAAAAAAATATGATAAGCATAACACATATAGCAGGAAAGATGAAATAATTTCATTAATGACCAAAAAGGTTTTACAACTTGTTAAAACTCTTGGTCCCATTACAAATCATAGAAATATAAAAAGAAAAAAGAATAAGGAGTTAAACCTTCTCCTTATCCTAGAAATTACTTCTAGACTGATGGTCGAAAGAAGGGTCAGCAGCTTCATCAATGGTCTTTAAAGCAGGCCCAACAACTTGAAGGGAAGATTCTCCCGATCCTTCCTCATCATCAAACTTTTCCTCCAAGTTGGGAGGAGAGACTTGTAACACCCTGCCTAATTAAATACCGGGTGGCCAGTCCCATACCAAATTAAAACAGAATATACAGTTGGCTCAATCTTAGCATCACTGTCGAAAACATTTACGACTCACCCAATACCCAATTAAGCTGGTGTTAAAAACTTTCTGAATTTTAATTCAACAAAATCCATTTTTAGTTTAATAATAACACAACACATTTTATTCTACAACACTGATAACCGAACATTTAACATAAAAGAATTTAAATGCATTTGGAATAAACATTGCCACATAATAATCCATTACAGTAATCCCAACAATAGTACATGTATTAAAATGACACGAATACAATAGTATTTGACCCCGATAGAAAAGAGATAACTGAATCCTTTGGGCGACATGCCCTAACTAAAAGAATACTGTGAATCAAATGAAGATAAGCGTCTAAGAAATACTCCATAGCTCCATAGCTCGTCAAAATCAACTAAGGTTGGCGTCCCTGCTGCTGGACACCTGATATAGAAGGTACAATAGAAAAGAAAATATGCAAGGAAACGGGTCAGAGCTCGATTGTGAAAAATTATTTTTAAAACAGCAAGTATTTAACAATAGCAATAAAGCATTTATTATGTACATGTTAGCATCCCACTCTCACTTGCTATTCTCGCCTCTCAACTAGAGTCCACACTTAACGTTTCCTATTAACCTCCTACTTAATGGTTTTTCTTCACAAATTTCCATAATATGATTCCATCCCATATCATAACCCCGCATGTCCCATACCATACGTCATATACTCATTCCCATACGTTTCTCATTAACATGATTCATTTCTCATTAATATGCATTAATCTTTTCCATAAATATTCATTAACTTATTTCAATTCTTTTTCTCAATTAACCGTTATCTACAATTATCACACAGTAGATGATTTAACCACAATATATAACCATTCATTCATTTAATTCATTATATATATATATATATATAATACAGCACCCCGAGTCACAGCTGCGGTGCAATGCATTACTCTGCTATCATGTCCCATTATCGCTGGTCGCCAAATAGGGGACTAAAGGTTCGGTAAGGATTCCTCGAAACACAAGCAATAACATACGAATTGGAGGCAAACATAGTTCTCGTATCCATGGGTCACGCACATACCTACGTTCCCACAGTCAGCGGACTTATCAACTCCCCGATAAGTCTTTCATAGACCTATGTTCTTGAGCGACAAATCAAAGATCCTATGGATTCATCCGGATATGACTGCCCTCACGCGCAAACCTCCCGTCGATAGCAAGTAAGCTATGTATACCATACACATAATCATCAATCAATCAAATAGGCATTATCATACTTATAATATACTATCAATAAGGTACTCACATTACCCTTAGATTATTCCCATAGATAGCATTATATCTCTTTTAATCCCACGTATTAAAGTATCATAACTTAACTTCTTAAATTCAATTATCCCCGAGCCTCACTCATTACTCAAGGTTCAAATAAGTTTTTCCTCAACATATATTCAGTAAGAAGTCACTAATACCCTACTGGTCCATATCGTCTTATCTCCCGAATTACTACAAATTAATCTCTCCCTTTAATTAAGGTTAAAACCGATAGTTTCAAATCTCTTATAAACACATCCTCTATCAACTAGGATTGAATACCATCATCACATGGCTCATAGTCTATAGTGTTTCATTCACATTATATGACTTATCAACAAAACTAACATCCTCGCATCCTATAACATTTCTCCACTCTCGACATCGTTAAGGTTCATGCGCGGAGCGTCTCGCAAAGCGAAATCCAAACAAGGAACCCCTCCAATACACTACTACTTAACTTTGTCGATCGAGGGGGTCCGCCAACTTCAAATACACGATCAGGATAACCTCATCCCCTATTTCAACCAAATTTGGTCTGAACTCCTATCTCTATCCGGGTACCATACCACTACGCTCTTGTACTACACCCAGTCCTTGCGAAATCAATAATGAGCTTAAGCTCACACCTTGATGTTAAAATTATAACCCTAAGGCTACCCAAGTGTTATATTAAATATGCCCTACTGGACCTATCCTTAATCCTCATGCATACCAATTAGAATCCAACACATGAATCTAGCAACCGAAATTTCTTTCAATTTAATCATCATAATTCTAATCAATTAAATCCCAATCACATTAATTAGATTCTCATCTTGGGCTTACTGATATTTTCTAAGTCCCATAATATCCAATTAATAATCACCAAAGATCTACAAAAGGTTTGGGATAAGAATCAACATCAAAAGAAACAACTTTAGGAACTCTGGGGAGGTCGATCGATCGAAGGCAGGGGGTCGATCGATCGATCACTCAAGTAACAACCCAGTTTTTCTACATTTCTTCTACTACGGGTTTCACCATTTTTAATCAATCAAACCTTCATATTAACAACCCAGATGACTTATAAACCTTACTACATGATATATCAACATATATAAATGATTTCTAATGATATACACATCCTAGAATCATCAAGAGATTGAATTAAAAGTATGTTTATATCCTCTTTTTCTAGAAAATTATCAACATAATATCTTCAAGAACACATCAATGGTTTTCAGAATTTCTTCAATAGATTCATGGTTATTTCGTGGATTTCTAACTACCTATAACATGAGTTTGATTCCTATATATTTTCAGTTTCCAAAAATACATTTAACAACTCCATTATTATCTTCCAAACATGAAAAATCATCTCTTTTTATAACTATTCTAACATGGATAATATACAAACTTAGATTGCCATTATAAAACACTTGCCTCTAGTGAAGGTCTGATCCTTTGGTGTAGTATATCACAGGTGGTTCTCCCTTCTCCGGTCAATCTCTGGTGGTGGTTAGTGGTGGTGACCCTTGGTTCTTAGTTCTTCTCCTTCCCAAGAAAACTCTTCTCTTCCCAAGCAACCTTTCACTTTCTCTAGGAAGATGACTTCTCTATTTTGTGTAGAAGAGATGAATGACCCACGTACACTTAATCTTCAAATAATTATAATAGGACAAAATCCGAAATCACTATTCACCCCCCTCTAAAAATGACCAAAATGCCCTTTTGGGTTGTGTTTTCATTTTCAAATGACCCGAGACCCAAATCCAACATCCAAGTAGACTTTTCTGACTATTTCAACCCTTTCGGACGCAGCGACGTAGTCGAAATGACTATAAGGTTGATAGAAAATAAACTCCCTTTTTAATTTAAACAATTTAGTCCTGACACGTCTCATACTTCGTCCGACTAAAAATTCAAATTACTGAATTAATATCACACAGCCATATCAATAGCTTCACATTCATATATTAGCTAAATATCTTTAAGTAATATTCAGAATCATACATTTTAATATCCACAATTCGGATAAAACCCAAATGAATTAATTAATAATAAAATCCAATTAATCCATTAATTTAAAATATAACCCATTTTAAAAATCAGTAAAAATCACGGGGTATTACAAGACTGAAACATGCCTCAGAAATAATTTAGATTCTGCTGGGGTGCCAACCTCCTTAAGGGCCTCCGACCAGCCATCCTTGAAAGACTTTTTTCTCACAAACTCAATTTTAGCAGAGGCCGTTTGAAATGCTTTGTCCCAACCCTTATTGAAGGAGTCCTCCTTGAGCTTCTTATTTTTTTACCTTCTCTACGACCAACTCAGGAGATAGACCATCAATTTTTTCCTCTACAGACTTTAGGATACCTTCACTTGCAGCTATTGTTTCCTCGTCCGCCTTGAGCTTATTCTCAGCAAATGATAAAGTGGCCTCAGTAGTGGCCAACTTTCCTTCAGCAGTTGTCAAATTGATCTCAGCAGTGACCAATTTTTCCTCAGATAAAGTGGCTCGTTTAATAGCCTTCTGCATCTCCTCATCCCAAGTGTTCTTCTTAGATTCTAATAATTACCTAGAAGCCTCAACAAACTTCCTCAGACCCTTAAGGGCCTCTTCAACTTCTCCACCAGAAGAACGAACCTGCTCGTCCCTCTCAAGCATTTGATTAAAGTTTGCTAAAAATTTCAAAAAGGACAATATCATATTAGAAGGAGCATCAAAAGAAAAAAACACATCAAAATGCAATAAATAAAGTATAAAGGATTACAATTGCCAAACTTTGGCAAGTATTTTATGCCAATTTAAGTCTTGGAAAAAGGTCAAGAGTTTCTCTGTCAATAGAGCGGGTATCAGTCTTGATTAATTTCCTAAAAACAGTAGGATGGATATTGATAAAGGATGACTCAACAAGAGTCAAGTCCTCTTGAATCTTCTCAACCAACTCCTGGTCGATAGTAGAGCGTTTCTCAACTTGCTTCTCGGGCAAGCCTTTCTTTAACCTCCTAAAGCGAGGAGCAGTAATATTTACTTCCTCAGGAATGATGACCTGAGGAACCTTCTCCTTCTTACAAGCCTTGGATACTTTTTCTTGATTCTTAGCATTCCCAGCAGCTTTCTTGGCAGGGGGGAAAAGGCTCCAGTAATCAAGTCAGGGATTTTTCTCTTTCCCATGACAGCAAGTGGAGAAAAGGGAATGGCTGAAACGTCCAAAGACTAAAAATATGAAGAAGTCCCCAAATCCTATTCTACACCATCATATTATTTAGCACAGGAAGTAGGGATTGGTTCTTCCTCAAGATTTATGGGGTCAGCAACTATAGAAATAGTGGATCGAGTAACAAACGAAGTTATAGAGCTCATGTACTGCAATAAATAAGAGGCAGCTCTGGGGTGTTTTTCGCCAATTATTTGGTGGATGCTCCAAAGAAATTTTATTTCATGAATATTGATGTCTTCTTCTTTCGGACACTTCTTCTTGCTCTCAACTGTGCAAAAATGGAAACAAGACCAAAAATTATGGATTAGTGATAGGCATAGGTTTTGTCATGGTGTTGCATCACCAACGCCAGTCTTATGTTATATTCGGCTCACCAGCTCTATACAAAAACCTAAACTTATGACTACACTCAATAAAAGGGAATATAGCGGCCAAGTCCGGGTATCGAAAATCCACAAAAATGAGTTGCTAGAATTTAATTAGTTTAGTACTTCTCAATAAAAGTGTAAAAGATAATTATAAACAAAAGGAAAAGATGCAAAAAGAGAAAGATTAATCTAGGCATATATTTAAACTAGATTAATAAAAGCGGTAAAAACTATAGGTTGCATCAGATATCCCTTAGCTCAGCTTAACGCGTATAAATGGTTACATGGTTCTACAGATTCATTACGATTGCGTCTCATTTGGACAGTTAATTAAATCCAAATTTGTCAGACCCCTAAATTCGAATAAAATTCTAATAAGATTTTGGCGTGAACAAATTCCTTGAAAATTATGCACGCAAGGACGTAAGTACGGAGCATACATGATATACCCCGTCAAATCTCCTAGGCGTAAAAACTAGGATAACCCAATCGAAATAAACACGTATCTTCCATCACCATAGCAAAGCAACATGATAAATGCGAGTCAAGTTCGATCCAACACAACCTAGGGTAATTTAACCTATAAAGCATGATAAAATGCAATAATTAAACGTGGTAGATATATACTAGAAAGCATGTAAATAAACGCAATAAATCTAAACTAGAAAGCGAGTAAAAATGTGGTAAATAAAGAAATACAAACATTTGAAAATTGGATGGATAGAGAAGATGGGGGATAGTGTTCTACACAACCTCGACGGGTAAACCTCTCTATACGAGCAAACCCTTAGAGGGAGAAAATGGAACACTCCCCAAACCCTCCAAACCCTAGCTTCCCTCTCTAACCCTAAGTATGGAAAATGATCTATTATTACAAGATAATGAAAATAGAAGCCAAAATTGATTTATACAGTAAGTTCGAAAAGAAATAAAGGAAAAAGAAAAGAAATAGAACAAAGGGAAATTATCGGGTAACTACAACTACCGGTCAATTGGAATTAGGGGCGCGATCGATCGGTCCCTTAAGTTGAGGCCCACCGATTACATCGTAAGGTAAAATCCCAAAATGCGGTTGACCGGCCACAGAGGCGCGATCGACCGGTACTCTATTTTCTGGTGCTCTTTGGTCTTCACATGGAAGAAAAGGTTCAAAACGGAATTGGCTATAACTTCTTCGTTCGAACTCGAAACGACACGCCGTTTATGACCACGCGATGCTAACTCAATGAACTACACATCCGTGAAAATTCCATGAACTGAAGATGAAGCATGAATTAACTAAAATGCCCTTGAAGTAGCATTCGGTGATGAAACTTATCCGAAATGCAACCGATCCGCAATTTTAGCGTTCCAATACCTAGAAAGGCACAATTAATCCCTGAAAAATATATATATGTCCAAATCTAAGGTTGTCTGGTAAATGATCATAAATATAGGAATTAAAAACATAAAAGGGCTATAATGCACAAAGATAAAGGGCGCAAATATGCAATATTCGTGACGTATCAATTAGAATATTATCAAATAATTGGTAAACAAAACAAAGGAATACAACAATAAAACCAACAACCTATTCCATGACCCACTTGGGGGCATCTTTTCCCATCATACACTTCTCGTGTGTTGTAAAGGAGCGTGTTGCTAATTTTTTGCAATGACTCCATAATCAAAATAATCCTTATTTGAGTGTGAAAAATTAACAATGAAGGCCTTATTAATAAACCTTGTCTTGAAATAGTAGGTATTGTCACTGGTAACCCATTTTTAATAAAACATCAATTCCATATATCTGATTTACCCTATGAATTACATTGACCACTCTTCAAGTATTGGGGGCTACGCTGGCTGGGACAACATCAAAATATTGGTAAAATTCTAAACAAAACCTATTGAGGGGAAATGTGAAGCCACAATCTGTAATTAACGAATAAGGAATCCATTGCCCCTCAGGCAATGACAACACCTCAACAGGGGGTATGGGAATTTCTAATCCAACCCAATCAGGAATATTCCTTTCTCGCCTAAATTCCTCTAAGGAATCCCCATGTACGATATAAACCATGACTATAGTAAAAGAGAGACAAAAAGTGAAATGGAAGGAGAAAAAGAAAGCTTCCAGAGAAAATGGAGGCTGAAGAGAATGAAGAATGCAAAGAAAAAGCTCAAAAATAGAGAACTTGGAGAAGAAGTAGAGTACGAATGCTTGGAAAGGTTTGGTAAAGGAAATCATTCAAAATCTTACCTTTTGTAGCTTACCTAGGAAATCATGCATCAAATGATTACCTGCTTCGACGATTGACATTTTGACGGCTTTCCAGTTCTGATAACACAAAAATACCAATTTATCCTGTGGCGGTTCGCTAATTTTTAAATTATTTAAAAAAAATTCATTACAAAATCAAAACATGGAAAAATTTTACAAGTCCCACATCTCGGCATAAGCCGACTAACACTGGAGAAAATATACTCCATTATTTTGTCAAAATCATCAAGAATGAAGTATTAGGGGCTTCTGTTGATACCAAAAATTATCCACTTACGTGGACCAATCATAAATGGACAAGTGTCTCCCTATGTGGCATAAATCATAGTCTGCAGATAGTTGCTCAGCAGGCATACCGGCTAAAGTGGAGAATGCAGACCATCAATATAAGTGAAAATCCACCACACAGAAAGTACAACCAAAGGTCTTATCACACGTAGTTTATATAACCAATCGTCACATTCATTATGTACGAGTGTAAATGCTTAGATGTATAAAGGTATTCCAACCCTTGATCTCCGAGTCACTATAAATACATTGTTTTCCTTTCATCAAAGTTAAGATAGAACGGATTCTAGGATATTCTTATTGACAAGGGTATCTGTCTTTCTGTAATCTATGAAATCAATACCATAACGATGGACGTAGGCTTTCTTATATAGCCGAACCACTTTAAAACTTTGCATCTCTCTTTTAATTATCTCATCACAATTATATATTTTATATGTGATTACAAACTTGGATCAAGTCCGTTTTTTGACATTTGCTAGAATTTTATTGAGTAATGCTCACTTCAAGCCTAACAATCATGGAATTGGTTTCAATTATTCAAAGTTTGAGAAAAAGATTGGAAAAATAAAATTAAATGTTGAAGGTTTACGTGCTCAAAAGGAGGATGAGGTTCAACCTAAGTTTGAATATAAATTCAAGATTGCTAAAATTGTGTTGGTTGTACTTTTTATGGTAAGTCAAATAATGTTGTTCATTTTTATTCAAAACGTTATGAGTTGAAAGAGTTAGATAAAAAGCACAACTTCTGAAGAAAGATTTGAGAAGAAATGTAAGAATATTTGGGATAATATAAGTGGATTATTAAGTTAATGCGTTAGTGAGAAAAATATCATTTCTAGTGCAGGTCAATGGTGAGTTTAGAGGTAACATTCCCAGAACTAGACACCAAACTCAATATTCAAGGACAAGACCTAAGAATCCTAGGAGGAATAACAGATTGCTACCTAAAGTAAGTAGAGGTTTTCCTAGGTATGCACCTAGAATGAAGGTTAACTTAGTTGGTTCTCAAAATAAAGTTTGAGAGTGATATAACTCAAAAGGAATTTGAGATGAAAAATGTAAAGTTTGTGCATTCAATCAACCTAGGGAATGCAACACCCATCGCTATCTAAGTAGATAGTTTGCTAGGATAACTAGGTTCTTATAGGTTTCCATTCCTAATTCATTCTTGATATGCGGGAGAAACAATTCAATGTGGGTGAGGGTATTCAATTGGTATACTTTTTCATTATTTGGTAAGAATTCCATGCATGTGTGCATATTTTATACATTTTTTATATGATAGGTTTTCTTTCCCAAAATACATTTTGTAACTATCCATGCATCATTATTATCTTTAAAAAAAATCCATAAATATTTATGTTTATTCTTTTTGTAAAATGTGGTAAAGTCTTTGATTCATATTGATTAGATAATTTATTTAACTTTAATGATGACTAAAAGTGAATTATAAACCATTTAATGAAAATGTTGGATTGATTTAATTGTTGGGTTGAAATTCAATTAAGAAATCAGGATTGTTTAACTTGTTGAGATATATGTTATTGATTTCACACTACTTGGGCACAAGCATTTCACTTGTTGCATATGATGTTTACTATGTGGATATTGATTATAGTACTTAACTTAATCATGATGAAATTTCTAGTTATTGGTGTTTTGTTGGTCCATTTATGAGATTTTATGAGTTTCTTACTATGAATGATTTGAAAAAGGACCATTTGAAAAATCATTAATAGTGGATACACTAGAGTGATTACACCCACCTTAAAAATTCAAATGTTTTCGAATAGGTGTCATTTAGGCGTGTGAAAAACAAATCAATGGCACAAGCCAAAATATGTTGAAAAATAGCCATAAGACAAGATCTTGAACCGGTATGAAGAACAAGATATGGAATAAATTTTCAAAAATAAAAGTTTATAGTTAATTAGCATTCAAAAGATATTAAATAAACATATGCTTGAGTGAGTTACTGGATTGAAACTATCATTTTGAGATCAAAATGGTACTAATGTAATGATTATTTTTTAAATATCGTTTATAAAGTTTGCATGATTTTATTATGTGTATTCATGTTTATTTTTCATACCTATTTGTCACATTAATCATACCTTGATTCATATTATAAAGTTGCTAAATATTGATTTCATAAGAATTTTATGCCTTTGATGTTAAATTGATTGAAATTGAGTGAAATATATTTTTAATTCATGTTTTTAATCAAGATTTAAACAAAGTATTTATCTCAAATAAATTGATTATGAGTTGCCTAATCACAATCACATTTTACACATTTAGTGTTTGCATTTGCATATATGTGTGTGCGCGTTGGTATTTTATGCTTTTTGTGCATTTTTATCCCAAATTCATGTTATTGAAGTCAAATTGAATGATTTTTCATGCATTCATATTACTGGTATTTTGAGAGTTGGGATTTAGGAGGTTTTATGGATTTTTTTTGAAGTTTTTGGGGTTACTAGAATTTAACTCTGTTCCATGCACACGGTCAAAAAATAGAGGTGTACACATGCTTAATTTGACCATTCTCATGGTGTCGGCATTTAAATGAGGGTAATCTATTCATTTTCTCATTTTGTTTCTAAATCAATCCGAGCGATAAAACACTACGTAAAATCATCCCTAGAATATTTTTTACCCATTGCATCTCACTTTGATCGCATTTAGAGAAATTTTATGTGGCTTGTGATGTTCAACCCTAGATTTGACAGATTTATGTCATTTGCCTGATTTCACCAGGGTATATGTTCATTTCTCTTTGAGATTAGTTTATTTCCTTTTCCTCTTGTGATTCAAGGTTGGGTTTCTATTTTAGGAGTTGATGCGGTAATTTGATCAAATTTTTAATGATGTTTGGTCTAGTTCATCTGGGGGTTTTGTGTACTTTTGTTATTTCAATCGTAGGATTGTTGTTTGTTTAGGTTCTATTCCATTTTCTTGCGTAATGGGTAGATCTAAGACACATTCTAGGAAGAGGGGTCATGTTTAGAGTGGTACCGATAAGGCTTCGAGAGCCAGTAACTCTTCATCGACCCCTAGAGCCACTAGCAGGGCTCCGACTATCTCTACTATGGTGTCAAACCTACAGTGTGATGACTTTGGTATTAAATTTACTATATATGGTTATGCTTTGTCTAAGGCTTTTTTATCTCGTGTTATTATCATCGAGATAGATCTCAATCTAGCATATCTTGAGAGGAGTGATGAGAGGCAGTACCTATTATCTTTGATTGGAGTCATTCTTGATTCTCAAATGATCTCACAACATGGTACAGTCATTGTGTCTCTTATTTGCAAGTTCTATGCAAACATAGTTATTCCTCTTGACACTGCATATGTTGTACATTCCTTTATTCGAGTTATATCCATTGAGATTACGGGTGATGCTTTTGTATGTCTTGATACTCGTATCCTTAAGACAAGTTACAATGCATACTATGAGGGAGGTGTTTTAGCGAGCGATGTTGGTACATTATTAACTGTCCATAGGACTACATTGCTGCATTCTCTACGCCTTCCGTCCGATATGGATCAACACTATTCCTTGTTATAACTCTTTGTTGTTTATGACCTTATGCAACAGCATTAGAAAACTGACTTTCCTTACCACATTGGTAGGTTGATGTATTCACTGGCATATGGTCAGGGGATCGATTATCCTCAGTTGATTATTCAGGTGATGAGGAGAGCTAGTACAGAGATAGAGGGTGAGGCTTTACTCTATATTATGTTGATTACGGGGTATTGTACTAATTTGGAGTTCCTAGACTACATTCTCATGAGAAAGTGACTATCATTGGTCCGATATCTAATGTTAGTTCATCTGATTAACAGGATAGACAACATATTGCTCTACAAAATAATACATTAATCCATATACCCCAACACCTGCACCTTAGCCTACTCCTGAGACTCATGGAGATCAGAATCATAAAGCCTTTATCACTTTTGATGCCGATAAGATGGCCAATCTGTTGATGACTAGAAATGGCCCCAAGCTATCTTATCAGCATCAACAACAGATAAATGATGAGGATGAGATTGAAGATAAAATGAAGATAAACAAGCACATCAAACATATAAGAGACAAAGGTTTTTAAAGTGGTTAGACTATAAGGAAAGCCTACGCCCACTGTTATTTTATTCCCAGGGGTTTACAATAGCACAATATGGTGTAGAGAGAGAGAGAGAGAGAGAGAGAGAGAGAGAGAGAGAGATGTGTAGAGAATTGCTTTGTTTGGATTGTTAAGCTTGTCCTTTTGTCTAAGGGAATGCATGTATTTATAGTGATGGGAGTCCAAGAGATGGAATGTCTTTATATATTCAGATATTTACATCTATGTACAATATATATGACTGTTGGTCTTCTGGGGTGGTTGGTCTTCCTTGAGTTGGTTGGTATGCCGACCAACTCTCCTCGAGTACCGACCAACTCTCCTCGGTGCCGAGAAAGTCTCCTCGGGTGTCGAACAAGTATAAATATTTCCACGTAGGATGAAAGGTGTCCATTTCTTATTGGTCCGCGTAGTTGGAGAATTTTTGCGTTAACAATCACTGCTCATTTTTCTTTGATGCGAGGTTAGTTTAGACAAATGCATGATGGGATGGCTAGTCAGCATCAGTACTTAGAGCGCATTGATCATCATCAACAGAGTCTTCATACAAATGTTGCTTTTTATTATTGAGTATTTCAGAAGATCTCAGTTAGTTTAGTATTTTGTTCTTGAAGTTCCTCCATTGATTCCTACTCCTTCGCCTGCAATAGTTAACGAGGATGACGATGATGAGGAGAAGGAGATAAATGATGGAAATGATCATGATGATGATTACGATGATATGTTTGACGACTAGAGCTTCTAATTTTTGTCTTTTCAACATGTTATTATTTTTTGTAGTACCACATGTGGTACTTTGATCATCTTGTCTATATTTGGATATTAATACTTTTATTCGGTACTTTGATCATTTTTGGTTTATATCTTGGTTACTTTGGATATATGGATATTATGTTGTTCTCGTATCGATATTATCTCATTGTGCACGGATTTCTTTATTTTCATCCATATCTCTTGTGTTGTATTGTCATATTCTTAATATGTCCATGCTTTGTCATATGATCTCAATTTTACTAGTTTCATGCTATATTATATCATATCTTACTGTTCGACCTTATTATTGTGACACCCCGCCTAATTAAATATCGGGTGATCAGTCCTTTATTAAATTATAATCAGTGTGAATGGTTGGTTCATTCTTAGCATCACTATCGCAAAATAAACTTTCCAATTTAAACACCCTAAATAATTTAGCTAAGTGTCAAAAATATTTAAACCATTATTTCCATTTTATTAAATCCAATTATGAAAACCTTTAATAAGTAACAGTTTAAGAATCACACAATTATAAAGGCTGGAAAAGAATACCCAATAATTTAACCATTCAGACGACTAATGCAAACTTTAAAACTATAAAGGAAAAACCATCGTGACAGTAATTAAATCCCAACGAGTAAAATATGAAAGATAAATGGACAGAGTCTCCGACAAATCCAACTGAATAAGGAAACGGGCGACACATGCCCAACTAATTAAAACTGAACTAAGAGTGGAATCAACAAGGAGGTCATCTAAGAAAATGGCCTGCAACTCCCACATAAGATGCAGCACGTCCTGTCCAAAGAGCCTAAGCATGACGCCCCTGTGGCTGGGCACCTGTAATATAAACATATATATATATACAAGAGAGAAAATATGACAAGAGACGGGTCAGAGCCCGATTGTAAAACAGTTTAAATTTAGTTTAGCAAGTATTTAAAATGCTTACTGGCTAATGCAACAATCATGTTAGTATGCGACACTCTCTTGAGAAATTCTCACATCTCACCTAGTGTGCATGCCTACCGCACTATTAACCCCGAAAGTTCATTTTTATGTAAATCTCCCATAAGGTTTCATGTTGACAATTTATATGGTTAAGATAATTATTTTCTGAGAATAAGGTTCGCACAACTATCTCATTTAATTTTAAATATATACCAGTGTTGTCACAAGATTTCCAAATACTTATATTAAAGTCGGAGTATTGACTCGTTACTGAACTACTTTTTATACACATACGAAAGTTCCCAATTTCATGCCTATATATATATCAAATCACTCATATAATATATATACTATCGGCACCCCACATAAACTTTATGGTGATGGCATACTCTGCTATCAAGTCCCCGTATCGCTCGTACTAAGGGAAATACTAGTTCGGAATCACTCTCGAACTGTATTAACACAACACACATACAAATGGAGGCGAAGCATAGTTCCAAGTCACTAAGAGGTCAGAACATACCCTCACATCTCTTAGGACCGTCTGACCATCAATCAGAAAGCCTGTACCAAGGATTCCTATGTAGGGTACAAGTTAATATACCCCATAAAGTTCCCATCGAGATAAGACTGTCCCGACGCGATAACCTCCGTGATAGTAAGTAGCGCGGGCATAATTTTTCACATATATAATATATGTACAAACACACAGTCATATATATATATATATTACTAACCACATTTCTAAATTAGGTACACCCACGACCCATAATTATGATTATTCGTTCTTAGTACACTTTACTCGATTATCCCATATAACGGACTCATCCTCTTTATTCTTATTTCTAGGATATTCCAAACTTACTTCTTTTCTCTCGAAGTGTTCTATCTCCCTAAGTATAATTTTAGTAGGTACTCTCACTTACTCTCTAGGCTAGCTTCCTTATGAGACTCAATCGTTTATTTGAACGTTCGCATAATTTCATAAAAATCACTCCTCGTTAACCCTTAAATTTATACTACATTAATTACACTTATGGGTGTTTACTAAAACCCTACTGGTCCTATTTATGTCCCAAAATGTTCTAATAATGATGCTCAAGGGTTACCACGTATATTAACCGGAATAAGTTATACGAGGAGGAATATGCAGTTTTCCAGGAGGGTTCGATCGATCGATGGGAGGGGGTCAATCGATCGATCATCAATCGATCGATGTTCTTGGGTCGATCAATCGATCAAGCAGTTATGGCAAAACTGTAGAAACCCAGTTATGATAATCCTTCTCAAACCTCCACCAAATCACCATTTTTAAATCCCAAACTCTCATATAATGATACTACCACTACTATATACCCAAATAAAAAATTTCCTACGTAAAACATGTGGGTTTTCATCAATTATAGCAATTTAAAGGGCAAAATCTACATAAACCTCAAGAACCCTAATCTTTTCTTTAAGTTTCAGTTCTTTCAATTATTTTTTCCAGATTTTCTACTTCTAGAACCATGAAATTTCGTGGTATATCCTCTGCATGTGGATTGGATGCCCAGACTATGATTATTACAACATGCGAATTCTAATCTCCAAATTTCACTTTCTTTCATGAAACTAGTTCTAATCAACCCTAGACTAACATAATTGAGGCATCAACTAAAAATAAAGAAAGATAGATACTTGTCTGGAAATTTTGTTTCTGATTTGTGGGAGAAAGTAGTGTGGTTGTGTTCCATGTCGCGCGATCTAAAATTTGGCGATGACGGCGGTGCAAACAGCGGAGTTTTTTGGCCTAGAACTCCTTGGAGAGCTTCTCCACTTCTCCTCCAATGGTCGTTCTTTGTTTTTGCTTATGTTAACCCTAAATGACAACCCCTAGCAGCTGATATAGCCTTGGTAAATTCGTGGGTTTAATTGCCCAAAAATACTAAATGTCCAAAACGCCCTCCCGGGATGTTAATTAGGCCTAAAAACACCCCGAGACCCAAACTAAACCCCAGGTTACATTATTTTGACTATCTCGACCCTTTCGGACACATTAGCGCACTCGAAATGACCATACGAGCGACTTATAATTTATTCACTTTTAAAAATACTAATTTAGTCCCGACATGACACATGCGCGTCCTAACTTAAATTTCCATAATTGCCATTTTTTTCACTCGTGACAATTTTAACAAATTCAATCCTACATATTACTCTACTCACTAAATAATATTTAACAAATCAACAATTTTCCAATAATTACTAACTCTCGTCATGCTAGTAACATTTAAAATAAATTTTTGGATTAATATTAAACTAATTTATCTCAATTAAATTTAATAAATCCTTAAATTTAAAATCCATAAAAATACGGGGTATTACATACTTCCCCGATAATAACAGAATTTCGACTCAAAATTCGGAAAATAACGCCTATATTGTATCATCTATAACAAGGTATACAACATCGAAAGAGAACTACAAATCTCAATCTCATCCATTTAACACAACAAAATTCTCTTGAATAAATATAACTAAAGTAAATTTCTCATGCTCTATACAACAAAATAAATAAATAGAAGTCGTCCATCTTGTATTAAAATTATTTGGATACCTTATCAGCACGCAAACTATCTACATAGTAAGGCGCTCAATCCCTATAGCCCCCGCCTCACAGCAAGCTTGTTTAACACTCCCATTCAAGACACTTCTCATTGTGCTTTTAACAAATAACAATTGCATAAGACATGCCTATATATTATTAATACCTTATTATTTCTATATCATTGGGAGGCCACACCTCACTACCAGAGAACCACTCGGATTTATCTAAACACAAAAATCCCATTCTGAGAGAAACCATACGAACATCTGACCACTTTTATTCGCCTAAAACAATCGTGAAATTCCACCATAGTCGTCATAATCTAACTCACCCAATCCAAAATTTTGATTATCCGCCCATCTCTTAACATTCAGAGTAGGAAAAGTTAAGATTTTTCCTACACCAATCTGTAACACCCCGCGTAATTAAATACCGGGTGGCCAGTCCCATACCAAATTAAAACAGAATATACAGTTGGCTCATTCTTAGCATCACTGTCGAAAACATTTACAACTCACCCAATACTCAATTAAGCTGGTGTTAAAAACTTTCCAAATTTTTAATTTAACAAAATCCATTTCCAGTTTAAGAATAACACAACACATCTTATTCTACAACACTGATAACCCAATAAATAACACAAAAGAATTTAAATACAATTGGAATAAAAATTCTCAAATACTATAAATCCATTACAATAATCCCAACAATGTCAAATGTATTAAAAAGCCACGAATACAATAGTATTTAACCCCGATAGAAAAGATAATTGAATCCTTTAGGCGACATGCCCTAAATAAGAATACTGTGAATCAAAAAGATGATAGGCGTCTAAGCAAAACTCCATAGCTCCATAGCTCGTCACAATCAACTAAGGTTGGCGTCCCTGCTGCTGGACACCTGATATAGGAGATACAATAGAAAAGAAAATATGCAAGGAAACGGGTCAGAGCCCGAATGTGTAAATGATTTTTAAAACAACAAGTATTTAACAAGTGAAATAAAGCATTTATTATGTACATGTTAGATCCAACTCTCACTTGCTATTATCACCTCTCAACTAGAGTGCACACTTAACGTTTCCTATTAACCTCCTACTTAATGGTTCCTCTTTTCCAGTTTCCATATTATAATTCCATTCCCATATCATAATCCCCGTATGTCCCATACCATACGTCACATTATTATTCATTTACATTTCTCCTTTATATGATTAGTTTCTCATTAGCATGAATCATTTCTCATTAATATGAATTAAGCTTTTCAATTCTTTAAGAATAAACATTCATTAACTTAATTCCATTATCTTTCTCTATTCACCGTTATCTACAATTATCACCGTAGATAGATTTAACCATAATAAATATCCATTCGTTCATTTCATCCATTATATATATATCCATATATAATACGGCACCCCGAGTCACAGTTGCGGTGCAATGCATTACTCTGCTATCATGTCCCATCATCGCAGGTCGCCGAATAGGGGACTAAAGGTTTGGTAAGGATTCCTCGAACCACAAACAACAACAAACAAATTGGAGGTGAACATAGTTCTCGTATCCATGGGTCACGCACATACCTACGTACCCACAGTCAGCGGACTTATCAACCCCCCGATAAGTCTTTCATAGACCTATGTTCTCGAGCGACAAATCAAAGATCCCATGGATTCATCAGGATATGACTGCCCTCACGCGCAAACCTCCCACCGATAGCAAGTAAGCTAGGTATGTCATACACATAAATCATCAATCAATCAAATAGGTATTATCATACCTATAATATAATATCAATAAGGTAATATCACTACCCTAAGATATTTCCCATACGTAGCATTATATCTCTTTTAAATTCCACGTATTAAAATATCATATCTTTACTTCATAATTTAATTATCCTCGCATCCTATAACATCTCTCCACTTCCGACGTCATTAAGGTTCATGCGCGGAGTGTCTCGCAAAGCGAAATCCAAACAAGGAATCCCTCCAATACACTACTACTTAACTTTGTCGATCGAGGAGGTCCTACAACTTCAACTATGCGATCGGGATAACCTCATACCTTCTTTCAACGAAATGTGTTCTAAACTCCCATATCTATCCATGAGACATACCACTACGCTCTTGTATTACACTCCATCCTTGCGAAATCAAGAATGAGCTTAAACTCAGTCCTTGATGTTCAAATTGTATCCCTAAGACTACCCTCACTCAATACACAAGATTCAAATAGGTTTTTCCTCAACATATATTCAGTAAGAAGTCACTAATATCCTACTAGTCCATAACATTATTTCTCCCGAACTACTATGAATTTAGTTCTCCTTTTAATTAAGGTTAAAACCGATAGTTTCAAATCTATTATAAACACATATTCTTTCACTTAGGATTAAACCCTCTTGTAAACTTAAGGATACCCAGGTGTTATATTAAATCATCCATACTGGTCCTATCTTTAATCCTCATACATCCCCATTTGGAATTTAACAAATGAATCTAGCAACCGAAATTCCATTCAATATAATTTTCATCATTTTAATCACTTGAATCCAAATCAATGTAATTCAAATCTTATCAAGGGTTTACTGATATTTTCTAAGTCCCATAATATTCAATTAATAATCACCAAAGATCCAAAAAAGGTTTGGGATAAGAATCAACATTTAAAAAGACACCAATTTACATATTCTGGGGAGGTCGATCGATCGAAGGCAGGTGTCGATCGATCGATCCCTCGGGTCCAAGCCTGGTTTTCTGCATTTTCTGCAACTACGGGTTTCACCATTTTTACTCATTCAAACCTTCATATTTACCTCCAAAATGAGTTATAATTATATCTACATGGTATATCAACATATATGAATGATTTCCAATACTCTAAACATCCTAGAATCATCAAGGGATTGGATTGAAAGCATGTTTCTCTCCTTATTTCTAGAAAATCATCAACATATTAACTTCAAGAACACTTCAATGGTTTTTCAGATTTTTCTTCAACATATTCATGATCATTTCATGGATTATTATCATCCTACAATATAAGTTTAGTTCCTATATTATTTCAGTTTCTATAAATCCATATAACAACTCCATTATGTCTTCCAAACAAGAAAATCATCTATTTTCATAGTTATTCTAACATGGACAATATACGAACTTAAGTTGCAATTATAAAACACTTGCCTTTACTGAAGGTCTGATCCTTTGGTGTAGTATATCCCAGTTGGTTGTCCCTTCTCCGGTCAAACTCCGGTGGTGGTTGGTGGTGGTGAACCTTGGTTCTTGTTCTTCTCCTTCCCAAGTGAACTCCTCTTTTCCCAAGCACCCTTTTACTCTCTCTAGGAAGATGACTTCTCTACTTTGTGAAGAGGAGATGTATAACCCACGTACACTTAATCTACCAATAGTTATAATAGGACAAAACCCGACATCACTATTCATCCCCCTAGAAAAATGACCAAAATGCCCTTTTGGGTTGTCTATTCATTTCCAAATGACCCGAGACTCAAAATTAACATCCAAATAGACTTTTCTGACTATATCGAACCTTCCGGACGTAACGGCGCAGTCGAAATGACTATAAGGTCGATAGAAAATAAATTTCCTTTTTTAATTTAATAAATTAGTCCCGAAACGTCCCATACCGCGTCTGACTAAAAATCCAAATTACCGAAATTATATCACACCGTCATATCAATGACATCACATTCATATATTACCTAAATATCTTTAAGTAATATTCAGAATCATCAATTTTAATATCCACAGTCCGGATAATACCCAAATGAATTAATTTATAATAAAATTCAATTAATCCATTAATTTAAAATATAACCCATTTTAAAATTCATAAAAATTACGGGGAATTGCATACTTCCCCCCTTATAACATAATTTTGTCCCGAAATTCAGGAATATAAGTCATACTGGTAAGGTCAACTCCGAGTATAAATCTCTCATCGCAAGAAATCTAAGACGTACCGCCTATACATACATTAACGAAAATCCCTATCGATGTTATACACCAAGCCTCACCATATAGTTTCAACTGAATCGAATTTACATTTTACCCAATCTTCCATATACCGTCCTCGTGACAAACTTTGGGAAAAATAAATGATCCTCTCGTAGAAAACAAATAAATCTTGAAACCTCAACTACTTACCTTTTTCACAATTATGAAAAATACTACAATCCAATCATCCAGGGCGCCCATACACCCTCTCGTACCGCTTTCAATATTAAAATTTTCGCAAAGGTTATAAACTCGTTTCCCAAAGACCTAACTTATTTTGACTCCCAACGGTTATTAGTTTCATGCGTGGGGTGTCTCACAAGCGAAATCCAAAAAAGGAACCACTCCGATACACTTCTTCCTAAAGTAGTCGGTCATCGAAACTTCTAAGGTCCTTAGTCAATAATATATAAAAATTTGGTTTATAAAACAAAATATCCGGTTTATCGATTTAAAAAAAAATTAGGTTTTATCGATTTCAAATAGAGTCTACGCATCTACTCTCTTATAGAAGATGAGATGCAGAATAGTAGTAGTACATACGCTCTCATATACCACAAGTCAACGCACGTCGATAGTCAAATCACGCTCGGACATGCCCAAGGTAAGTAATCCCATTATAAAAATCAAACCCACGTGATAACATGTAATATAAAGGTGTCCCACACCCCTCAGTGAGTCTACGTAAATAACGATGCTATAGGCTAAGTTTAGCAACCATTTTTGCCCACACAATATTAATTGCTACAAAAATCAATACGCCTCATAATTCCTTAGATAGGGAAACATACCCTCATTTGCGGGTGATGGTTCTTGAATCCCAATATTATAACTTTGCTCCGATGAATCAAGAAAAAATTTACCCAAATTTTCCAGTTCTAGTTAACCACACTCCACTATTTGCCCAAGCCTTTGAATATATTGCCTTTGCTAGGTAACACACAAAATTCCCGCATTTCAAGAACTTCTACTGATGACTCTCCTCAATTTTTTCATAATAAGGGTGACCTCGACTATGGTCATCATACTCGAACATACATCATAACCTCCTAAGTACGATCTCCGCTATCCATCCAATGGCCCTCATCTGCCTTACTTCGTGTACGAACTCGCCCAAACGCAAATAAGATTCACTAATATATACGGAATCTTACCAAAGAAATCAACAATCCTAAACATAGGGCTCTACATCAAAGAACGCTAAGCTGAAAACACAGTAAGCTGTACAGACCCTAGAGGACACTAGAACCTGATGCTCTGATACCACCTGTTACACCCCCCCTAATTAAATACTGGGTGGTCAGTCCCATACCAAATTAAAACAGAATATACAGTTGGCTCATTCTTAGCATCACTGTCGAAAACATTTACAACTCACCCAATACTCAATTAAGCTGGTGTTAAAAACTTTCCAAATTTTTAATTTAACAAAATCCATTTCCAGTTTAAGAATAACACAACACATCTTATTCTACAACACTGATAACCCAATAAATAACACAAAAGAATTTAAATGCAATTGGAATAAACATTCCCAAATAATATAAATCCATTACAATAATCCCAACAATGTCAAATGTATTAAAAAGACACGAATACAATAGTATTTAACCCCGATAGAAAAGATAACTGAATCCTTTGGGTGACATGCCCTAAATAAGAATACTGTGAATCAAAAAGATGATAGGCGTATAAGCAAAACTCCATAGCTCCATAGCTCGTCACAATCAACTAAGGTTGGCGTCCCTGCTGCTGGACACCTGATATAGGAGATACAATATAAAAGAAAATATGCAAGGAAACGGGTCAGAGCCCGAATGTGTAAATGATTTTTAAAACAGCAAGTATTTAACAAGTGCAATAAAGTATTTATTATGTACATGTTAGATCCAACTCTCACTTGCTATTCTCACCTCTCAACTAGAGTGCAGACTTAACGTTTCCTATTAACCTCCTACTTAATGGTTCCACTTTTTCAGTTTCCATATTATAATTTTATTCCCATATCATAATCCCCGTATGTCCCATACTATACGTCACATTATTATTCATTTACATTTCTCCATTATATGATTAGTTTCTCATTAACATGAATCATTTCTCATTAATATGAATTAAGCTTTTCAATTCTTTAAGAATAAACATTCATTAACTTAATTCCATTATCTTTCTCTATTCACCGTCATCTACAATTATCACCGTAGATAGATTTAACCATAATAAATATCCATTCGTTCATTTCATCCATTATATATATATATATATATATATATCCATATATAATACGGCACCCCGAGTCACAGTTGCGGTGCAATGCATTACTCTGCTATCATGTCCCATCATCGTAGGTCGCCGAATAGGGGACTAAAGGTTCGGTAAGGATTCATCGAACCACAAACAACAACAAACAAATTGGAGGCGAACATAGTTCTCGTATCCATGGGTCATGCACATACCTACGTACCCACAGTCAGCGGACTTATCAACTCCCCGATAAGTCTTTCATAGACCTATGTTCTCGAGCGACAAATCAAAGATCCCATGGATTCATCAGGATATGACTGCCCTCACGCGCAAACCTCCCACCGATAACAAGTAAGCTAGGTATGTCATACACATAAATCATCAATCAATCAAATAGGTATTATCATACCTATAATATAATATCAATAAGGTAATATCACTACCCTAAGATATTTCTCATACGTAGCATTATATCTCTTTTAAATTCTACGTATTAAAATATCATATTTTTACTTCATAATTTAATTATCCTCGCATCCTATAACATATCTTCACTCCCGACGTCGTTAAGGTTCATGCGCGGAGCGTCTCGCAAAGCGAAATCCAAACAAGGAACCCCTCCAATCCACTACTACTTAACTTTGTCGATCGAGGAGGTCCGAAAACTTCAACTATGCGATCGGGATAACCTCATACCTTCTTTCAACGAAATGTGTTCTAAACTCCCATATCTATCCATGAGACATACCATTACGCTCTTGTATTACACTCCGTCCTTGCAAAATCAATAATGATCTTAAACTCAGTCCTTGATGTTCAAATTGTATCCCTAAGACTACCCTCACTCAATACATAAGATTCAAATAGGTTTTTCCTCAACATATATTCAGTAAGAAGTCACTAATATCCTACTAGTCCATAACATTATTTCTCCCGAACTACTACGAATTTAGTTCTCCTTTTAATTAAGGTTAAAACTGATAGTTTCAAATCTATTATAAACACATATTCTTTCACTTAGGATTAAACCCTCTTGTAAACTTAAGGATACCTAGGTGTTATATTAAATCATCCCTACTGGTCCTATCTTTAATCCTCATACATCCCCATTTGGAATTTAACAAATGAATCTAGCAACCGAAATTCTATTCAATATAATATTCATCATTTTAATCACTTGAATCCAAATCAATGTAATTCAAATCTTATCAAGGGTTTATTGATATTTTCTAAGTCCCATAATATTCAATTAATAATCACCAAAGATCCACAAAAGGTTTGAGATAATAATCAACATTTAAAAAGAAATAACTTTACATATTCTGGGGAGGTCGATCGATCGAAGGCAGGCGTCGATCGATCGATCCCTCAGGTCCAAGCCTGGTTTTCTGCATTTTCTGCAACTACGGGTTTCACCATTTTTACTCATTCAAACCTTCATATTTACCTCCAAAATGAGTTATAATTATTTCTACATGGTATATCAACATATATGAACGATTTCCAATACTCTAAACATCCCAGAATCATCAAGGGATTGGATTAAAAGCATGTTTCTCTCCTTATTTCTAGAAAATCATCAACATATTAACTTCAAGAACACTTCAATGGTTTTTCAGATTTTTCTTCAACATATTCATGATCATTTCGTGGATTATTATCATCCTACAATATAAGTTTACTTCCTATATTATTTCAGTTTCTATAAATCCATATAACAATTCCATTATGTCTTCCAAACAAGAAAATCATCTCTTTTCATAATTATTCTAACATGGACAATATACGAACTTAAGTTGCAATTATCAAACACTTGCCTTTACTGAAGGTATGATCCTTTGGTGTAGTATATCTCAGTTGGTTGTCCCTTATCCGGTCAAACTCCGGTGGTGGTTGGTGGTGGTGAACCTTGGTTCTTGTTCTTCTCCTTCCCAAGTGAACTCCTCTCTTCCCAAGCACCCTTTTACTCTCTCTAGGAAGATGACTTCTCTACTTTGTGAAAAGGAGATGTATAACCCACGTACACTTAATCTACCAATAATTATAATAGGACAAAACCCGACATCACTATTCATCCCCCCTAGAAAAATGACGAAAACGCCCTTTTGGGTTGTCTATTCATTTCCAAATGACCCGAGACTCAAAATTAACATCCAAATAGACTTTTCTGACTATATCGAACCTTCTGAACGCAACGGCGCAGTCGAAATGACTATAAGGTCGATAGAAAATAAATTTCCTTTTTTAATTTAATAAATTAGTTCCGACACGTCCCATACCGCGTCTGACTAAAAATCCAAATTACCGAAATTATATCACACCGCCATATCAATGACATCACATTCATATATTACCTAAATATCTTTAAGTAATATTCAGAATCATCCATTTTAATATCCACAGTCCGGATAAAACCCAAATGAATTAATTTATAATAAAATTCAATTAATCCATTAATTTAAAATATAACCCATTTTAAAAGTCATAAAAATTACGGGGTATTACACAATCCTCATTAAGAATCTTGTTCATAATAAACAGGTACTAGTGCTCCCATGTAACCCTACTATTCGGTAATATCCTCCCCCAATTACTGTACTATACTCCACTTTCTAGTTATAATCGTTGTGGAAAAGAAATGATCACAATGAATCCAAAATTACTTTCACACTGCTCCACTAATGGTTAATCACCGCTCGCGTACTCCCCGAATCATCGGTGATACAACCTGCTCAAAATGAAACGATATCCCCGCTGCTTCCTAAAATCCTGTATTGAAGGTGGGATTCAAAAATCTTATCCTAATTCGGAAAAATACTGTGTAGGATCACATACCGGCGCGATTCTCCCTTTCAAAGGAATACTGGGGCACACTAACTAATATTGTAACACCCCAAAGGAATGTCAATCACTTCCTTCTTAGGCATCTTGTTCCACACATTCAAAGGAACTCTTGATCTTACCTTGAGGTTGTCAACTCATCCAAGAAACTTTACCGACTTTATCGGCCTTTTCCATTATATGAATTGTTGATAGCCCCAAAATTCTTTGGTTCCTCTTGTTCAAAACCGATTTCTATTTATGAGTGGTGCCCGTGGAGACTACTCAATATGTCCCACTCGACATCGACTTATACTTGTTATGTTTCACATTCAGTGACATTTAATACTCCCCTTCTTTCCTTTGCGTATACTGAAAGTTTCGACCCATGAACTTTTCTCCACGATGTGCACTTCCGGACCTCTTTATACCATACTAACATCTTCACTATTTGTACGCATCAATCACTCTCAACATTGGACTAATTCCAACTCTGCTTCGAGTGTCCTCCATATAGTTAAATTCTACCCTTCTCAAAAAATACCCCTTTGTAAATGGCTTCCCACGGCCTTCCAACCAAAGTCGGGTATGCTACACAAATTGCACACGTATATATAGATTATTATCTTCATGCGACGCTTAATCCACTCTTCCACTTCAACCTCGTTATGTTAGTCCCACAAATATATATTCCACACGTCTATTCCCACATCCCTATAACTCGGACGATTCGAACATCAGCTAACCAGGATGCCCACATACCCTATAAATTGTGCATACTAGCGTAGGCATCACATACGCTTCACACATAACACATAATTCTTTGTTTTCGTGCTCACAACGTGATTATAACACTTGGGTACTCTCAATTACCCCAGATATTGAAAATTTTAAATTCTCTTTATCATCGTTCCACCCCTCAACTCGTGGTGATAAGACCAAAACTTTCAATGCTTTCTTACTAGCCAATCGGCTCCGCTGCCTTAATTCATAATTCAACTTCCAATTTATAGATATAATTACCTGCTCCTACTACGACCGAGGTACCAAACTCATAGACTAATGAACAAACATCTTCCTACTTCTAACCTTACGCTAAGTTTCATGCATGGGATGTCTCGCAAAGAAAAATTCAAACAAGGAACCCCCCCCCCCCCCCCCCCGATACGCTACTACCTAGAATTATCGGTTATCGAAATCTGTTAGGCCCTCCGTCCATAACATGTACCCCGTTATTCTGTCTCTTGAAAAAAAAATTTACATCTCCTCCTGTAATGACACTTAACAAAGAACATTTCTCCAATTATACAATCATTCAATATTGGTGGAAATCAGATTCTATAAACCCTGAATACATACAATCGGGATTCTCGAAATCCCATTCCCAATAATATGGGTGTCAATCTCAACTCCCACATCTCTAAGGGATAAGTATATCAATGCGCTCTTCCTATCACTAAGTCCTAAGCGCTAAACATAATATTGAGTTAAATCTTTTCGCTCAATGGTAAACCCAGTACACACTGAACTATGGCAACAAGGTCCCTAAACACTTCGTAATTAAACATTTCAATACCACTATACCCTTCGAAGTTTCTAAAATAGAAAATATAAGTGCGAGTCCGACCCTCTCGCAGGTGAGGTCTCGCCAGAACAAAACATGATGCACTAATGCAACCATTCCGATAGCCTTGCAATAACTGCCTACTATCATACTACCCATTACTATAAAGATGTAACCAACATAATATCATACTCGTTTATCACATCACTAAAATAAGTAATCTTAATAAAGTATATAACACTATTAATACACCCATTTATCCTCCGCGGATAGCACTAAGGATAATCCCGCTACACTAGGGAAAATATTCACATAATAATAATGTTTATAGTTATACGCACTAGCTCGTCTCACGTGCTAATCTAGCAATGAACAAAATATAGTGACTCGCTCGTGTAACATAAAACACGCCTCATCCTCTAAGGATAAAACTCATACTCCTACCTTCCCAATCATCTTGACTGCACTAATGGTCCACAGACGTAACACGTCTGTCTAAACCAAAATATAAAGTACTTTAATCGTTGTCCTTTACTAGGCATCCTACTCTTATCCCTTTACTCACTTCGGGAAAACGTTAGCATGTGTGAATCACTTTCCACAAAATACCTCTACACATGATCCATTTATCACCTGTCATACTAACCATATTAGGATTGTCCTTCTCGGAGTTGGTACGCTCGATTCCTGGTGGCTACCCCCGTTGTTCCCTTAGCTATGTTGGCCCTAATGAACATGCTACCGGCTTTAATAACCCTTACTAAATTCACCATCGCTTGGTAAGAATTTATATATCCTAATCATTTAAATGAGTCCCCCGATGTGTCTCCCCCTTACGGTTTTTTACTAACTATTTTTCATCTAGACTCACTTTCCAATAAGTCTTTCGATTATGTTAGCTCCCTTTATAAGAGCGTTAAGACCTCTTCGGACGACGCGTGACATTGTCACCATATGGATCGACTGTCCAACTGAATTCCCTTTAAGTGTTTTCAATCTTTCGTCACGAGTTGATTTCCCATTTGAAATCTTCTCTACCATTGGTATCCACTCCCGCTGATACAAAATTTGTTAAAAGTCTAAATCTATTTACCCTGTCCGGCCCTTCTGTAATGGGTTTAGCACGACGTTCATATCTTATCCTGAACAACTGATGAAAGAACGTGCGATCAAACTGTACCTAAGGTCCTTTCATTGACGCAACATTTTCACTACTAACGGTGGTGGTTGACTCCCACTATAGTAACTTTTCTCCCCCGAGTCAAGAAAATCTTACCCCAAATTTTCACTTCTAGTTAACCACACTGCACTATATTTCAGATCCTTTGAATATATTACCTTCGTTGGGTAACACACACAATTCCCGCATATCTAGAATCTGCGCTGATGACTCTCCTCAATTTTACATTTCGACCCTCTCACAAGCGCACCACGTTGGGTGGGTCAAATTTGTCCTCACTTTCGACTATAACAACACTTGAAATTTGAGGTTGCGTCCTAGTCGTCTTTGCAGTCTTGGACTCTCGTTCCCTAATAGGGTTGACCTCGATTACGGTTATTATCCTCGAATATACTTTACAACCTCGACTGATCCCTGCCTCTTGATGTCCGCCTAACGGCCCTCGTATGACATCCTTCATTGCTCGTCACACGCACACGTCCGAACGCAATTAGAATTCATTAATATACATACATTATAGTTGGAGAACGGAATATCACCATAGAAACCAACAATCCTAAACATAGGGCTCTATACCAAACAAAGCAGAGCTCGAAGCATAATAAGCCGCACAGATCCTAAAGGACATTAGAAACTGATGCGCTGATACCACCTATGACACCCCGCCTAATTAAATATAGGGTGATCAGTTATTTATTAAATTATAATCAATGTGAACAGTTGGTTCATTCTTAGCATCACTGTCGCAAAATAAACTTTCCAATTTAAACACCCTAAATAATTAAGCTAAGTGTCAAAAACATTTCAACCATTATTTCCATTTTATTAAATCCAATTATGAAAACCTTTAATAAGTAACAGTTTAAGAATCACACAATTATAAAGGCTGGAAAAGAACACCCAATAATTTAACCATTCAGACAACTAATATAAACTTTAAAACTATAAAGAAAAAACCATCCTGACAGTAATTAGATCCCAACGAGTAAAATATGAAAGATAAATGGACAGAGTCTCCGACAAATCCAACTGAATAAGAAAATGGGCAACACATGCACAACTAATTAAAACTGAACTAAGAGTGGAATCAACAAGGAAGTCGTCTAAGCAAATGGCTTGCAACTCCCATATAAGCTGCAGCACGTCCTGTCCAAAGAGACTAAGCATGACGTCCCTGTGGCTGGGCACCTGTAGTATATACATATATATATATATATATATATATATATACAAGAGAGAAAATATGACAAGAGACGGGTCAGAGCCCGATTGTAAAACAGTTTAAATTTAGTTTAGCAAGTATCTAAAATGCTTACTGGCTAATGCAACAATCATGTTAGTATGCGACACTCTCTTGAGAAATTCTCACCTCTCACCTAGTGTGCCTGCCTACCGCACTATTAACCCCGAAAGTTCATTTTTATGTAAATCTCCCATAAGGTTTCATGTTGACAATTTCTATGGCTAAGATAATTATTTTCTGAGAATAAGGTTCGCACAACTATCTCATTTCATTTTATATATACCAGTGTTGTCACAATATTTCCAAACACTTAAATTAAAGTCAGAGTATTGATTCGTTACTGAACTACTTCTTATGCACAGATGAAAGTTCTCAGTTTCATGTATGTGTGTGTATATATATATATATATATATATATATATATATATATATATATATATATATATATTAAATCACGCATATAATAAATATATTATCGGCACCCCACATAAACGTTATGGTGCTGGCATGCTCTGCTATCAAGTCCCCGTATCGCTCGTACTAAGGGAAATACTAGTTCGGAATCACTCTCGAACTGTATTAACACAAAACACATACCAATGGAGGCGAAGCATAGTTCCAAGTCACTAAGAGGTCAGCACATACGCTCACGTCTCTTAGGACCGTCTGACCATCAATCAGATACCCTGTACTAAGGATTCCTATGTTCTAGGATACAAGTCAATATTCCCCATAAAGGTGCCATCGAGATAAGAACGTCCCGGTGCGGTAACCTCCGTGATAGTAAGTAGCGCGGGCATGATTTTTCACATATATAATATATGTACAAACACACAGTCATATATATATATACATATATATATATATATATATACATATATATATATATATATATATATATATATATATATATATATATATATATATATATTACTAACCACATTTCTAAATTAGGTACACCGACGACCCATAATTATGATTATTCATTCTTAGTACACTTTACTCGATTATCCCGTATAACGGACTCGTCCTTTTTATTCTTATTTATAGGATATTCCAAACTTACTTCTTTTCTCTCGAAGTATTCTATCTCCCTAAGTATAATTTCAGTAGGTACTCTCACTTACTCTCTAGGTTAGATTCCTTATGAGTCTCAATCATTTATTTGAACATTCGCATAATTTCATAAAAATCACTCCCCGTTAACCCTTAAATTCATATTACATTAATTACACTTATGGGTATTTACTAAAACCCTATTGGTCCTATTTATGTCCCAAAATGTTCTAATAATGATGCTCAAGGGTTACAACGTATATTAACCGAAATAAGTTATAAGAGGAGGAATATGCAGTTTTCCAGGAAGGGTCAATCGAACAATGGGAGGGGGTCGATCAATCGATCAAACAGTTATAGCAAAACTGCAGAAATCCAGTTACAAGAATCCTCCCCCAACCTCCACCAAATCACCATTTTTAACTCCCAAACTCCCATATAATGATACTACCAGTACTATATACCCAAGTAAAAAATTTCCTACATAAAACATGTGAGTTTTCATCAATTATAACAATTTAAATGGTAAAATCTACATAAACCTCAAGAACCCTAATCTTTTCTTTAAGTTTCAGTTCTTTCAATTCTTTTTTCCAGATTTTCTACTTCTAAAACCATGAAATTTCGTGGTATATCCTCTACATGTGGATTGGATGCCCAAAATATGATTATTACCTCTACAACATGTGAATTCTAATCTCCAAATTTTACTTTCTTTCATGAAACTAGTTCTAATCAACCCTAGACTAACATAATTGAGGCATCAACTAAAAATAAAGCAATATAGATACTTGCCTGGAAATTTTGTTTCTGATTTGTGGGAGAAAGTGGTGTGGTTGTGATCCTCATCGCGCGATCTAAAATTTGGCGATGACGGCGGTGCAAACGACGGAGTTTTTTGGCCTAGAACTCCTTGGAAAGCTTCTCCACTTCTTCTCCAATGGTGTTCTTTGGTTTTACTTATGTTAACCCTAGATGACAACCCCTAGCAACTGATATAGCCTTGGTAAATTCGTGGGTTTAATTGCCCAAAAATACGAAATATCCAAAATGCCCTCCCGAGGTGTTAATTAGACCTAAAAACACCCCGAGGCCCAAACTAAACCCTCAGGTACATTATTTTGACTATCTCTACCCTTCTGGACACATTGGCGCACTCGAAATGACCATATGGATGACTTATAATTTATACACCTTTAAAAATACTAATTTAGTCCCGACACGACACAGGCGCGTCCTGACTTAAATTTCCATAATTGCCATTTTATTCACTCGTGACAATTTAAATAAATTCAATCCTACATATTACTCTACTCACTAAATAATATTTAACAAATTAATAATTTTTCAATAATTACTAACTCTCGTCACGCTAGTAATATTTAAAACAAATTTCCGGATTAATATTAAATTAATTTATCTCAATTAAATTTAATAAATCCCTAAATTTGAAAGCCATAGAAATACGGGGTATTACAATTGTTAGGTATCATTCATTTTCTAGTTTATGTTTATGAGATACATGTTGGGATTTACATGTATATGTGCTCATTTATTGATTCCTGTGTTATAGATTTGTTGTTCACATGCCTTTTTAGATTTAGCTTTGCTATTATTTCTTGCTTATGTTATTTTTCTTTTCCATGCTTTCTTGTTGTCTATCATTTTGACTTCTCTTTGGCTTTTCCTGTCAAAAAGGGGGGAGAAAACTTTATTCCTTGAGATTAAGGGGAGAAAACTTTATTTCATTTATTTGTCCATTGTGTCAAAAAGGGAGAGTGAATTTTCATTTCACTTACTTAGGGAGGGGGGAGTAATGTCTATGATAAGGGGACTTATTGTTTGTATTCGAATTTACTATATAGTGGAAGAATATTTATTACATTGTGTTATTCCCTTGATATCTGAATATTAGATGATGCTTTTATTTCCCATGTTGCTTTTTCATATGCTCACATGCTTTATCATATACATTATCTCATATATACCTTTGATACTTATCGGACGATTCGCAAGCATGAAGAGTTTTTATTTTTGATTGCTATTGCATGCGTGATGTTTTTTGTTGTTTCATGTGGTTTTAGGCTTAGAATTGATGATTCTGACACCATCCAGTTGTTCAGACTGAACTTATTTCTTTGTCGTTGGTCTTATGGATTATTGTACATTACCGTTCTACAACTCTCACTATATGACTAGTGAAGTGTGAGTCTTGTAGGAGTAATAAGATTATTTTTTTAGTTTTGTAGGACTTTGCCACGGAATAGCCAAAGGGGGAGATTGAAAATATAATTGAAACTAGTATTTGTAATGGACCAGTCTACTTTGATGTTTTCCCAAATATTACTTTGTCGTTAACTGGCATGCATCTTTTTAGAGCTCTAAGTCTTAGGGTCCAAACCAAAGGTTATAATTTTCTTCCGAGATCGGAAACTATTGGGATTATTTATAGAATTTACTATAAAGTCGTGAACACTATGGCACCCCATATTAAAAAAAATTGTCCGTTTGGTAAAACTGTGTTAATTGACACACACCTTATAGATTCTAATGTTCATACTCCTAGAACTATAAGTTGGGATGAAATGGATTTCCCAGAGACTTGGGCTATAAAAAATGTTGTTCCGCCTCAACCCCGTCAAAATGAGGATATTGAGGACATTATTGAGGATAAAGATGGATATGTATCCCTAAATTTCAGGAAATTCAATATAAGTCAATCTTCTAGAGGGCAATCCTCTATTGCTCCTTTTGTGACCTATCCTCCATCCACTTCACAAAATTTTGCCTGTGAAGAACATCCATATCGTGATGATATGAACCTTCATGGTATTTTTACCAATGAACAAATACCTCATGGTATTAATGAGAAGAATACTTCTCAGCATAGAAAATCTCCTATGCCATCTGATATGAATGTAAAATTTTAATTTTCTTTTTAATGATTTTTACAATCAATAGGGAATGAATTAATAAAGAATTTTACGTACCAGGTTACGCTAAATTCCGTACTTGGTATTTTACTAAGTATAGCAAGGCTGAATTAGCCAATTATAAAAAAGAGTTTTATAAATTGATTGAGTGTAATCAGCAGATTACTTTGTGTGTGGTTTGATTTCAAATGTTTTCTAAAGATAAACACCTTTTTATTCTTGAAAATAAAGATAAACAGGTCCTTAAAACAGAGAATAAACATTTAAGAAGTTGGAATATTTCTAATAACCAAATTTTATCTGCTATTCACCCTCCTACCAAACCTTTATCCTTAGATGTTGGTAGTACCATCCAATCTGGTAACTCTAAATTAGAAGTTAATGCCTTTCTTAATTTAGAACCGGGTGATAAATTGATGACTAAAACTACATGTCTGAACCCTCTTTATGAACAAGGTAATTGCACCAATTGAATCCTTAATACTATAAGAAAATAACTTAATATGATTGAGAATTTTTAAGAAACTCTTATCAATAAATATCCTAGTGATATGCTTGATAAAAATATTGAAAAACCTTTAATTCTGCCTCCTATGGATGTAAAAGGATTTAAAATGGGAAACAAGAGTGAATTTATTTCTCAACTAAAAGGAATTGAATATAAAATTAAGGGATTAAAAATCTTTATCCCATTATGATTCTGAATCAGGATTCTCTATCCCCTTGGAATAAATTCATAATTTTGAATCCTCTTTCAAAAATAAAAATGAATAAACTAATAAAGTTACTTATAACAACACTATGGGATATACTGGTCCTGTTAGGAATTATTATTCTCGTCCTAGCCCTCAGCATCTCCTCTTTGAGGAATCTGCGATATTTGGTAGTCAGACTACTTACCAAGGAAAAGCCATTTATGACTGGAACATTGATAGTATGTCTTAATATCAAATTTATGATTTCATCCATCGCATGTCCATGTACTCCACTATATGTAAACAAAGCAACAATTCTGACCAAGATGTTGCTCGTATGCTTATCAGTGGTTTCACTGGAACCCTCGGAGGTTGGTGGGATAATGTTCTCACAGAAAATCAAAGAAGTGATATCGTCAATGCCGTAAAGATTGTCAAAGATGAGCATATGCAAGACATTGGATAGCAGGATGCGGTTTATACCTTAATGCTTTCTATTATTCATCATTTTATTAGTATTAGTGATTATCACTAGGAAAGAAATCAAGAGTTACTACAAAACCTTAGGTGTCCTACTCTCAGCCATTTTAGGTGGTATAAGTATGTCTTTATTACTAGAGTGGTTCAAAGATATGATGCCAACTCTGAGCATTGGAAAGCTAAATTCATTGATGGACTTCCTCATTTCTTTGCTGAGAAAGTTAGAAAAAAATTGAGAGATGCTAATGATAGCATTTCTATCACTTACCATAATTATACTTATGGTCAATTGTTTAGTGTTGTCATTCAAGAAGGTATTTTCTTATGTAATGACCTTAATCTACAAAGGTAGCTTAAGAAACAAAACTTTATGGGTAAAAAAGAATTAGGATAATTTTGTGAATAATTTGCTTATAATACCCCAGACGCTCCTACTCATAAAAAAATTAAGGATAAAAAGAAAACCTTCCATAAAAGGAGGAAAAGGCCTAAAATACCTAACCAAGGTGATAATTCTAAAAACTATTTTAGAAAAAAGAGGCCTAATATATCTAATACTAAATATAATTTTAAATGCTTTAAATGTGGCAAACTCGACCACCTTGCATATAAATGCAAGACTGGAGCTAAAATTAAAAATCTTCAAATTGATGAAGATTTTAAAAAGCATTTGACTAAATTGTTACTCAATTCCAGCCCTTCTGAAACTGAAGAAGAATATTAGGGGAGTAATGATGATCTTTATCATATTCAAAGCTCTAATAACTCTGAAGTCTCTAATAATGGAGACTGTCAATGCAACCAACTGCATGAGAGATGCAATCACCTCCATTTTATCCTTCAAATTAATGGTTTAAGCATTAATATGCTTACTAGTTAGCAACAATCCATAATTGATATTATCAATCAGGTTACTGAACCGGATATCAAACTTAAGTTAATAGAAACTTGTAATGATAAAGAAAATGCATCAACTTTTTATACACCGGTTCAACAATACAGTCTTAAAGAAGTATTTAATGGGTTAGGTAATAAACTTAATTTTGATAAACCTGCTAACCTTGCAGATCTTCGAAACGAGGTTAACCTTACTAAAAGTGATCTAAGACAACTAAAAAATCAGCAGCATAATAAGCAAATTGAGATTAATAATCTCAGAAATGAGTTAAATCATTCTAATCCTGAAACTTCAAATATTAAAGAATCAATGGATTGTTTGAGTTTTATTAACCGGGTACCAAATCAAAAATGGTACATAACTATCAATCTTGTTATTAACAGTGAATTTATATTAAATACCATTATTCCTCTGGTTGACAGCGGTGCTGATATGAACTGTATTCAAGAAGGATTAGTTCCTATTTAATATTTTGAAAAAACTACTCAATCTTTATTTAACGCTAGTGGTGATAATATGCATATCCAATATAAACTTACTAAAGTCCATATTTGCAATAATGGTATACACTTGTCCACTACCTTTATACTCATTAATGACTTGTCCCAACAAGTTATTTTAGGTACTCATTTCTTATCCTTATTAATGCATGTGGATGAAATTGATTCTAGTGTTATATACACCACTATTAAAAATAAAAAAAATTATTTTTGAATTTATAACTAAACTGGAGGTTAAGAAAATTAATTCTTTGACAAACAATATATATTTCAAAGAAAACCAATTAAATTTTCTTCAAAAAGAAATCTCATTTTTAACTATAAAACAAAAGCTAGATCAACCTAGCGTTTTGTAAAAAATTAATGCTATTAAAAATTAATTAATAACTAAAGTTTGCAGTGATATTCCTAATGCTTTTTGGAAAGGGAAGAAACATATTGTTCCCCTTCCTTATGTGGTGGATTTTAATGAAAATTCCATTCCTACAAAAGCTAGGCCCATCCAAATAAGGGTTGACTTTCTCGAATTATGCAAGAAAGAGATTCAGAGTCTACTAAATAAAAAGCTAATAACTAAAAGTTATTCTCCTTGTAGTTGCAAAGATTTTTATGTTAATAAGGCTGCTGAAAAGGAATGAGGTATTCCTAGACTTGTAATTAATTACAAGCCTTTAAATAATGTGTTGTAGTGGATAAGATATCCAATTCCTAATAAAAAGGATTTACTTGATAGAATTAATTCAACCTCCATATTTTCTAAATTTGATTTAAAATATGGTTATTGGCAAATTCAAATTGCACCACAAAATAGATACAAAACTGGTTTTGTGGTTCCATTTGGGCATTATCAATGGAATGTCATTTCTTTTTAGGATTAAGAATGCCCCTTCTGAATTTCAAAACATAATGAATGAGATATTCAATCCCTATTCAGAATTTTCCATTGTGTATATTGATGATATACTCATATTTTCACAATCCATTGACTAACATATGAAACATCTAAAAAAATTTAAAGATGTTATTAAGGCTAATGGTTTGGTTATTTTTGCACCAGTCATAATATTAGTGAAGGAAAAATTCTACCTATTGAAAGAAGCATTGAATTTTCTTATAAATTTCCTAATCAATTAAAGGAAAAAACCCAACTCCAAAGATTTCTTGGAAGTCTTAATTATATTGGGGATTATTATAAAAATCTTCTGCAAGATTCTGCAATTTTATACTCCAGATTAAAGAAGAATCCTTCTCCCTGGACTGTTGAACACACTAAGGCTTTTCAAAAGATTAAGCTCAAAGTTAAGCAACTGGCTTGCTTAACTTTAGCTAATCCATCATTTTCAAAAATTATTGAAATTGATGCATCTGATATTGGTTATGGGGGTATTTTAAAACAATTTAATTCTTTAAATAAAATAGAAGAACTAATTTGTTTTACCTCAGGCACTTGGAAAGATGCCCAGAAAAATTATTCTACCATTAAGAAAGAAATTCTTTCTGTTGTTAAATGCATTTCAAAATTTCAGGATGATTTATTGAATCAAAATTTTTTAATTCGCATTGATTGTAGTGTTCTAAAACAAGTTTTACAAAAATATGTGGAAAACATTGTTTCCAAATAAATCTTTGTCATATGGCAGGCTAATTTATCAGCCTTCGATTTTGATATCGAACATATTAAAGGTGAAAAAAAATCTCTTCCTGATTTTCTAACTAGATATTTTTTACAGAATCAATGAGTGGCCCCTCTAAAGGGTGTGGTAGAGGCCGTGGGAAATCCCACCATAGGCCAGTAAAGGAAAATATGACGGTGAATTTAGACCAATATCCACCGATGTAGGATTATTATGAATTTCTCCGCCTCAGTGCTGAGAACCTGGGAAAATTGAGCTCCCTTGCTACCCCTAGCAAAAAGAAATCTGCTAAGGAGGTTCTTGAAACAATTAAGCATGAATTCATTCCTAATATTAGGACCTATGAATTGATGCTCATCCTCAATGAAGAGATAAGAAGCTAATGTCTTCACCTTAGGAAATTAAGTCCTTATACTTCGATACACACAATTATGCCGTAGAAGAAGGAAAATACCGGACGGTATAAGAGGCTATCCTCGAAGAAATGGAATATGTGGTGTTTAGTTATACCAATAAACACCAAAAGAATATTAAATTCCCTATTGATTATAGCAAATCGATTTTGAACAAATTCATTTCTCCCCAAGAATGGGGAATTCATCCATTAAAAGAAAGAAAATTGAGTTCTCAAAATGGCACTTACAATTATTGGGATTATATCCAAGCTTGGTCTAAGGATTTTTATGACCAAAACATTGAACATAAACATACTTGGTTTTTTAAGCTTTGTCCAGGTTCTTTAAAAGAAGAATACCCAGGACGGGTACTCAATTAGTGGGACAAATTTGGACCAAGAATTGATATTTTGCTTGAGGAAATTTGTAAGAAAAAAATATTTTTACCTTGGACTCAATTTCATCCTAAACTTAGGGGGGAAAATAATGTTTCCATTGGGCTTAGCACCCTTTTATTTTTTACTAAAATCAGTATCCCATGGATTTCTAAATGGGATTTATAAAGGGAAAATCATTTAAAAATCCCCCTACTTAAAAGAATTTTTTATTAGCGTTGGTGGGTTGGTATCAAAAACTCATAAATCATCTCTTCAATTAAGGAGAGTTTAAAAAACTATATATCCCTGCTTGAAGATCCTCCTCCTCCAACAGAAAAAATGACTCCATGGAAGAATCCAATTCGGGATTTAAATCTTGTTCTTAAGAAAAAATTCCCTCAAGCAATAGAGCAAGAGATCTTCCAGAAGGTTATGGATCATACTAAAAGCCAATTTACTGTGGCTTTTACTACTACCTACTCAGAGGAAAAAATCCCATCCCACTGCCTTCGGATGATAATGCCTCTATGGCATCAGTTAAGAATGATAATCCATTTTTTTATTTAGCAGGGGAATCTCAGAATCCTGAGGATGATGAATTTGTTGGGGACATGTTTGATACCAGCATCCCCACATAACCAATCATGGAGGCCTTCTTTGCCTCACTCAATTCTGCATTTCTAACAAGACGTTTGGATGGTGGATTTCCCAACCCTAATGGAGATTTGGACGATCTGACCTAAATGGCCCACCTGGACCCAATTTTACTCACGCCATCGCATATGGACAAATCTATCTCCATCTTGGCAGCTCGATTATTATGGTAGGATCCATTAGCCCAGCAGCTGACGTCTTGCGATAAAAGACTTCGTTGACCTCAATTACGGAGGGACCCACGGGTCATTTTTTAAGAAATTATTTATTCCTATTATATTTGTATAAATAAGGGGCTCTTCTCTCGTTTTATGTACACTTTACTTCTCTCTTTCTCTCTCTCTCCTATAAGTTTGATCTCCCTTCTTTCTAAGTCTGTAATGATTCCGGTGATACTCCGGTAACTACTTTGTAAGTTTTACTTTTGCTTTTAATTTTACATTGCCGGAATCTAGATCAGAGAAAGAAAATAACAACTCCATCATCAAATAATGAAAATTACACCTATAAACATAAGTCAAGTGTTTATTTTGCAATATTTTGAGCATGTTATAATACCCCTGATAGTGCAGGGTTAATATTGCATGAAAATAAGATTTCGGGAATATATGTAGAGGTTTAATTCATAATTTGTGGAAATATCATTGTAGAAATTAACCTTCTATCATAGTAACACGAAAATATGATATTTGGGTTTAAAAGAAGGAGAAAGATCAGGGTTCTTGAGGATGAACATGCATGAAAAATAATTTTAGGGTTTATATGAACAAAGTGAGGATTTGATCTTATTTAACGTAAATTCGTGTGGATTTGAGGATATGTTACGTTAGAAATTATTAAAACATCCCTATATTATGTCTAACTGACTTAGGTGAACGTTTGGATAAGTTCCATAGAGCTTGGGGTTGTGTAACAGTGGAGAAAATCATGTTTGGAAGATGAAACTTCCCATGATCGAGCAATCCATCGTGGGATATCAATGGATAGAGCAATTTTTATCGATCGATCGACAGGGCAGAAAATTGGGGGATTTTGTTTATATGCGAGGTTTTCTTTACCAATAATTACGCGAAACTTTGGTTGTTATGTATTTACTATATGAGGACTTAGAGAATGTTAGTAGACCTATAGTTAAAGCTTCGGCTTAGTCCTAATGAGTGTAAAATTAGACTAGGGCCAAAGGGATTAAACGACTATGTAGAATGTCGGGGATTTAGAAACAGGTTATGAAAAGCGTAAATGAGAACTTAAAATTTATACCAGAAGGTTAGTGATGTAATGACTACTGAAGTTACTTAAGGGATTACTAGGACCCTTCGGGTAGTGAGTGATACTCGAAAAATTAGAAAAAAATATTGAGTGTGAATCGTTAGTACATTGAGTATTCAAGAGATATATACTATGTACTAGATGTATTGAACATTTTGCTCAATCATTTGAAAAGTATATTACAGTACTAACATATCCAAATGAAAAGTCTTCAAAGTTGATCTTTATATTTGATGCTTCTCTTTATTACCTTAAATTTCTTGCCAAATCTTAAATACCTTTTTTTGCACCAAAAAAGAGATTCATTCAATAGAAAGAAAGATATTAGAGCTCATTACAACACGTGTAAGACTCTAAAAGCTCCCTCAGCAGACTGTTACGCTAAATTTAATAGTAATTTATCTTCTACATCAGTAATTTGAGGATTTTGGTATGGTATCTTATCTACATTCTACTAATCCTCAAATTTATCCATAAGGTAACGCCCGAGGTAACATCAGCTGGCCCTATTGGTTATGGGCGGAATTATCTTTGGGTTAATCGACGAATAGCCCTCGGTCATTTTTTAACAAATGTTTAGCCCAAACTTTTTTTTTTTGCTTCAAAAAGTCCCTCACCATATAAAGACACTCAAAATAAGGACACAAATAAATTCATTTACTCACCTCCCTCCACCTTTCACCCCTGCTGGAGCTCCGACGACAAACTTGATTTGTGCGTACGACGGCCATAGATTTTGAATATTTTCTATTTAAAGGTTAATTTCCCTCCCATTTTTTAAGATCTGAAATTTACAAAATTAAAATATCCCTTTGAGCGATTTTTGTAAGTGGAAAGCTCTTTTATCTCTCTTCAAACCAAATTTCACATGCTCTTAATAAAAACTTTTGAAACTTTGATCTATGTTTGATCCAAAGTTTTTTGAGAGAATGAAGAGTGGATACAATAAGATCTTCATATTAACCTTTGTCAATTCATAGTACATCAACTTAATTTCTTCCATCTTCTACTCCATGATTTAAAATTGGAGGCATTTTGAATTTTTGGACAATTTGGAATGTGGCATGACTTCAAAGAAGAGAATGGACTTCTTCGTTCTCGACATGGAGATTACGGTGAATTCTCATTGACTATGGGGGAAAGTTGAAAGGAGAATAAGTAACTACACGATAGAGATTGTGTGAGAAGTAACTTCTTGTCTTTTGCAAAATTATTTTTCCAAGTAGAAATAATAATTGGCGTGCATTGGGATTTTTAACTCCTAGGTGGAGGTTTTACCTCATAAACCTCGTCTCATGCTTACTTGTGTATTTTTGTATTAGTTTGTACGCAGTTGATCACACATATCACATAGATCTAGTTTATATATTGCAAATTTTCTTAACTTTTGATTAAGTGTGTTAGGCCTAGGTTTCACCACTAGATTCACTTAATTTCATCTTTATGTGAGTTAATCAAGTCATTTGAAAATATTTTTATCATATCAAGTATTGAGAGTTCTAAAATTGGATGCGATTTTGTGAAAATCAAAAAATTGACCTTAGGATTCATTCAAATCTATTCAACCCCCTCTGAGTTTATTGTAGATGTTTACTTGAGTAATAACACACGAATTCTAAAGTTGTATCCTAAGAACTCCTTGATCATTATAAAGACTTTAGATGACAATATCCTCAACTCTAAGGATTTTCATGCTTGTAATCTTAATCGTTAGATTATATATACAAAAGGAGAATACATTCATAGTCGATGTAAGCCCTCACAAAAGAGCTGAACGAGTATACATCTTGCCTCAGCATTGTTATTATTAGGCATCCCATTCATCATCTAATTAGGTGATCATTTAGTAAAGTTTGTCTCTATTTATTCCTACTATTGTCAATAAGAAAAATGAATGAGAAATAAGTTATCCATGTCATAGTGGGTTGCAAATAGTAAGAAGATTATTTCATCCAGAATATTATGGTGTGTTCGGTAGACTGACATTTTTCATGGAAAATGTAAAAAAATCTATATTTTCCCATTTTTGAGGTGGTTGATTGCACAAATCTGTCTTAGAAAATTTTTCCACCCAGTATGTACAACTATTTAGACCATGGAAATTTGCATTTTTTAACTTTTATTTTCTTACCTTTCAGCCGAAAAAAAATTGTTGAGGCAAAGTTTTTTCTTTAGTCCTACATAGACTCACTATTATCCATCATTTTATCTAATTAGAATTAAACGCATAAATTGATTAACTTGGCAAAAATTTCCTTTAAAAAATATGACTTGAAATTATTTGGATTTCCCATCTTTTCTAGGGTCAATTAATGTATAGTGTTCCACATAAGTACATATTTTTGTAAAAAAGACACTTTGTTTAACCCACTTTGAAAGTATCGCTACAGCGGAATAAATGCGACTTCTCAAATAAATTAATTTTAATTGTGTGTCAACCAAAGCAGTTTTAATGAAAACCCAAGTTTTAATTCAGTCCTAAAAACATGCATCTAAGTGATATGGAATTATAACATAATAAGCATGCAAAGGAAACCAAATTTCAGGAAAAATCCCCAAAGGGAAAAACCTTTTTATTTCCACTATAATTTATAAAAGAACGGTTTACAATCGGATTATAATGAAAATACAAGTGATATACGAATACCCGCAGGTTTCAGTCGATGTCGTCAGAAATGGAATAATCCCAAAATCTCCACAAGAACCGTAGTCCTATCTTCAGCCCGGGAATACCGCAGCACTTCCCTAATGACCACAGTCCGGTGTAGTATCCTCTATCCAAAGAGTTGAACAATAGCAAAGATCTGTTCTTGGGTTCCAAAATAATTCACTAAATATTGGGATGTTTTGTGAATTGAAAAATAAGATATTGATCTCTCAAAAGGTTGGAGAATAAAGTAAAATACTAAAAATCGTATTTTGTTTAAAACCAGTGTTTCTCTACACGAAATCAGAAGTCTAACACCCTTTAAATACTTAAAATCAAGGCGATGATGTGTTAGAAAATAATTCTCATTCGAACGACATACGATGTCGTTTGAACTAGATTTATCTCGTTCGAATGAGATCCTTACCTCATTTGAACGATATCCTATCTCGTTTCAATGACCTATCAAATGAGGCCATGATTGTAGATAGTTTTGATACGAACGCGTGGCCGCCAGTTGCGTATTTTTTTTATTTTTTATGAATTAGTTATGATTTTTCTACGGAAAGGTGTCCGAGAACAAAATTTTTAGATAGTATGAATTCAAAAAAAAATTAATAAAAACTTTTAAAGCTCTAATCCAACACTTAGAAAATATTTTATGAAAAATAATCCCAATACTCCAAGTGCATTATTAAGGTACTCTAAAACGTAACCTTACCAAAGTTAACCTTGTGGAGACTGTTTGTTGAAGAACCTTGATTATTAGGATTCTTCTTGATGTGAATGTGATCTTGAAATTCTTCAACGGTGTAGTGGTATATGACATATAAATTGATAACGGACAAAAATGTCCTTACAAATATTTCCCAATGTTTACGCCGGTACAAAATAAAAATATCCGAATTATCAATCAAAATATGACATATACAAATCTACCCTCCAAAACTGAAAAGGTAAATGATAAGTCTTCAAACTTTTTCAATCTTCAACAAACTTCAAACCTCAAAGCTTTTCTCATCAGGGTATACAATTCACTAATTTCCAACTTTGTACCTACACACATGAGACAAAGCAAATACCTTCGTGATATATCGAGTTTGAAATGAGATAAACATAAAGTCAAATTAAAACATATATAAAATCTCAAATATCCCCCACAATTAAAAAACTCCCGCATAAAGTCATAATTCGTTCTCCCCCTTTTTATTTGTCCGAAATAACCAAGGAAAGAATAAACACAATAAAGAAAATTGGGGTGTCATGGAAAACAAAGCAAACAAACTATTTTTGAATTTTTTAATATTTTCATACAAAAATGATGTTACAAAAAAACACCATGAATTTATCACTAAGATAACCAAATCGTGGATATAGAATGAATGGGTGTGAACAAATTCAATAGGTAAATCAACTCAATCAAGCATATGTGCACGATGCATAAGTGTACTGTTATCGAATGAACATAAAAAATATCCTTAGGTATAAAGTTGTTGAATTTAGATGATATCGACTAAATCAAATCAACAAATCAAAGCCTAAGTGATTTTTACACCAATAACGTCCAAAACTAATTAGTGTCGTTTCGAGAACTTTTCAAAGGATGTGCAAACCCATATATTACTTTCCAACCAAACTCCCTCATATAAAATAATGCAATTTTTATATCTAAAGAGGTGCTAAATTCTCAATTTGGAGAAAACCTATTGGCCCAAATTTTGGCATATTTCATCTTTTTATTGCCTTAATTTTTGTGTGCGGACTCTTTTCAAACGGTGGCTTTCACTATGTGATAGTTATTCACTCAGAGCCCTTTCTCGTGTCACTCATCATTTTTTTTAAATTTAAACAAATTCCTCACGGGAAATGGTTTTTACATGCACTACTTTTATTACTCTCGTATTATTGCACTTTGTTCATTTTAAGGACAGGATTGAGATGAAAAAACTCGACCAACATGTGATTTGATAAGTACAATAATCAGACAAATTCGTGCAAGTGTGCAGTAAAGGACATATTGAGTCAAACATGTAAGAAGTATTATCTAATAGCATCTCAATGACTCCAAACACTGTAAATCACATGAATGACATGATATATTGTATCAAAACACTATCAAATTGTCAGATGGATAAATGGAATGAAATTGTAACTTAGTCATCCTAAGTGTCCATTTATATACGGTGTAAAACAAAATACAAAAATCTTTTTGTCTTTTTCAAAATATTTCAAAACCGAAAATCTTATTGATTTTTTTTTTCAAATACTATATCAAAATTGAAAATCATAAATACAAATATGGTACATACTAGCAAATAGGCATAATATCAACATATAAATCATCCTATGCTAGCAAACATAAATCACACAAATGAATCATCAGTCAAAGCATGTGTGATTAAATGAAAATATGCAGTTTTATCAATTAAGCATGAATATCAAGAGTATCTGCATATAAACAGTCTTAGAATAAACCAGCAGTACCAAAAACCTAAGCAGATGAACATAGAGTACTGAAACAGAAAAGGACAGAAACCCATACATGTCATTCAAATGAAGTTCAATGTCGTTCGAACGAGAATGCTTGTCGTTCAAATGACAACTTCTCTCGACATTGAATCTCGCTCGAATGAGAAAACATAACTTTCACAATTTTTCCCAGAAAAAATATCCATACAAAATACCAGGAACGGCCTGACAGATGCAAAACAGTAGCGAAATAGCAAACTCAATAAATAAGTTAATGTGCGCTACTACAAAGTGAGTCATAACACTAGTAAAAGTATATCAAGACGCACAACTAGTGTACGACAAATATCAACACAATCAACCAAAAGATCTCACATGGGGTGGATCACGTGCAAACGAGAGTCCTGAATAATTAGACCATAAGCCTGTAAATCCGATTTCTTAACCCAAATCAATGTGTAACGAGGAGAGTGGGCTTTAGGAATCGATGTGACTCTCTTTTTAAACTTCCTAGGTCCATTCAAAAGTTTATAACAGAAACACCTAAGATGACCTTGCCTACCGCAATGTGTGCAAGTGTAAATCGGGTGGTGAGTATTACCTAAAGGCGGACTTCTCCTCAAATTCCTAAGTGGTGCTCTCCTCAAATTTCTAGGTGGCTCTCTCTGAATTTGCCTAGGTAGCCCTCTCACGATGTTCCTAGGGGGCTCTTTCCTAACAGACTTGGGTGCCTCTTTCTTAACAATCCTAGGAGGCATTCTTACACGTGTGGGAATGGGTGCAAAATATTTTTCAAAACCAATCCCAACCCTATCCTTTTTAATTTGGACAGTCCCTAAAATATTATCTAACTTTTCGGACCGAGACTCCAAATCAAATCTCACCTTACTCGAATCTCTCAAACTTTTCTCAAGTTCACTTATCCTAGATTTAAGTAGGCGCCTAAAATCCTCAAACTCAAGAAGCTCATTTTTCATAGCTTCCATCACGCCTCGAAGATCATCTCTCTCACCCTCGACATATCCAAGCTTCTTTCTCAAAATTTTCTCTCGTGCCCTAAGTTCTTCAACTAAAATACCATTATCATTTTTTAAGGCACGCTCTTGCAAATGGGCTTTCAATTTTAAATTTTCTTTCTTTATTTTCAAAGATTCAGCATAAAGTTTATTGAAAGCAGTTTGCAAGCCACGCTCATCCTCACTCGTGTTATCCTCATTCACCTCACTTTTATCACTAGTCACACGGGTGGAAAACTCTCTCTTAGAAGCAAAAAAAATTTAGTCTCCTGATTTACTGTCACTAAGTGTAGAAACATGAGATGTCGGTTTATTCAATTTCATTCATAATTTTTTTGTACACTCATATATCGTGTGACCTACACCCTCACAATCCGAACACCTCTCAGAATTATTTCCAACGGAAGATTTAAAACAAGAGTTCGTGTGAATTTTCCAATTAGATTTTTTAAATAGTTGACACCGAAAATCATCAAAACCACCAAAAGCCATTTTTGAGAGAAACATGATCAAAAAATGATTTTTCAACACAATTTTCGAAAACAGGATCAAGCGCAATAGATTAGCGATACCTGCTCCGATATCAATTTGAAAGAGTCGCTACATCGAAATAAATGCGACTTCTCAAATATATCAATTTTAATTGTGTGTCAACCAAAGCAGTTTTAATGAAAACCCAAGTTTTAATTCAGTCATAAAAACATGCATCTAAGTGATGTGGAATTATAATATAATAAGCATGCAAAGGAAACCGAATTTCAGGAAAAATTCTTAAAGGGCAAAACCTTTTTATTTCCACTATAAATTGTAAAAGAACGATTTACAATCGGATTATAATGAAAATACAAGTGACATACGAATACCCGCAGGTGTCGGTCGATGTCGTCAGTAATGGAACAATCCCAAAAGCTCCACAAGAACCACAGTCCTATCTTCAGCCCAGGAATACCGCAGCACTTCCCTAATGACCGCATAGTTGAACAATAGCAAAGATCTGTTCTTGGGTTCCAAAACAATTCACTAAAGATTGGAATGTTTTGTGAATTGAAAAACAAGAGATTGAACTCTCAAAAGGTTGAAGAATAAAGTAAAACACTCAAAATCGTATTCTGTTTAAAACCAGTGTTTCTCTACACGAAATCAGAAGTCTGACACCCTTTAAATACTAAAAATCAAGGCGGTGACGTGTCAGAAAATAACTCTTCTCGTTCGAACGACATACGATGTCGTTTGAACGAGATCCTTATCTCGTTCGAACGAGATCCTATCTCGTTTGAACGACCTATCAAATGAGGCCATGATTGTAGATAATTTCGATACGAACGCGTGGCCGCCAGTTGCGTATTTTTCTGATTTTTTATGAATTAGTTATGATTTTTCTACGGAAAGGTGTCCGAGAACAAAATCTTTAGATAGTATGAATTCAAAAAAAAAATTAATAAAAACTTTTAAAGCTCCGCTCCAACACTCAGAAAATATTTTATGAAAAATAATCTCAATACTCCAAATGCATTATTAAGGTACTCTAAAACGTAACCTTACAAAAGTTAACCTTGCGGAGACTGTTTGTTGAAGAACCTTGATTATTCGGATCCATCTTGATGTGAATGTGATCTTGAAATTCTCGGACGGTGTAGCGGTATACGACATATAAATTGACAACGAACAAAAATGTCCTTACACTCTTACACAATCAAATACTCATTATCCAACACTCTTTTATTTTTAAAGATTCGCACTAGCTGCACCGCCTCCCCCCCCCCCCCCCCCAACTCTTGCCGAATTTCGGGTAAGGGTCACCGGGACTCCGGCAGAGGTGAGAAGTGGAGGGAGGTGAGTAAATGAGTTTGTGTGTCCTTATTTTGAATGTTTTTATGTGTAAGGGACTTTTTGAAGAAAAAAAAAGTTTGAACTAAATATTTGTGAAAAAATGATTGAGGGCTATTCATCCATTAACCCAAAGATAATTCCGCGTTACTTCGGGCGTTACCTTACGATAAATTTGAGAATTAATAGAATTTAGATAAGATACCATGCCAAAATCCTAAAATTAGAAGATAAATTACTATCAAATTTAGCATAGCAGTCTGCTGAGGGCGCTTTTAGAGTCTTACGCGTGTTGTAATGAGCTCTAATAACTTTCTTTCTATTAAATGAATCTCTTTTTTGGTGCAGAAAAAAAGTATTTGAGATTTGGCAAGAAATTTAAGGCAATAAAGAGAAGCATCAAATATAAAGAGCAGCTTTGAAGACTTGTCATTTGGATATGTTATTACTGTAATATACTTTTCAAATGATTGAGCAAAATTTCAATGGTTTGCTGTCAAAGAGTAGAGTGCAAGTAATTGTTCCAGACTGGGATTGATTCCCATCAAAATTATTTTTCTTTATTTTGTAAAAAGATGGTTAGACTTTTGCGCAACTCATGCATACGATTCAAAATACACAAATGTGTGATTCGAAGAATAATACATGTGCCCTAAACTTTCCTTTAAATATCCCAAGGTATCCAATTCCGGATTTCTTTTCTTGTAGGCCTTTTCAAATGAAAGAAAATGAGATTAAAAGAAGGGTCAATTATTAAATAGTCCCTACTATAAATATATATTTTTTAAAAAGGACATATATTTTTAGTTTAACCCATTTAGTCCCTCAAGCACTCAATATCCTCTTATTTTTAGAGGTCCGCGCCAGCGGCACTCCCTCTCCAAAATATGTGGCAAAGGACTTTTTGAGGCAAAATAAAAAAATTTGGACTAAATGAATATTAATAAATGTCCGAGGGACTATTTGGTATATGTCCCTTAAAAGAAACATATAAAACCAACTTTTTTGGTCATATGCATCAAGTGCAGTAACTATTATTTTGTTTTTAGCATATTTCTTGTTCTTTCATCACGCAATGAATCATATGACTTGTACAAAATATAGACGAAAATCTCAAAGATGATTACAAGGGTGATTTGAACTTCATTACTCGTTAGGACATTGCTCTCCAAAAAAAACTTAATTCATGATTGTCCCTTAATTTTAACCCGGCCCTGTTAAAAACTAGGGTCAATCATGAATGAGTTTATTTTGTAGGTGATCTCTTTTTTTTTGTTTTTTTTTTTTTGTAGCATATCATGAGTTGTCCGGATCAGCTTACGTGCACCTTGACTAATCATTATTTTGACTGTATCAGGAATCGAACTGGGGACCAAACCCAATCCACTCCCAACACTGTCTCAGTGGCAGCCTTATACCATTGGATCAAGAGGCTTGGTTGTAGTTGATCTCCGAACGAGCAAAACTAATGAGTATCAGCAGCGCCTCGAGATGGGACTTAATTAAATAATTTATTGGGGCATATATCAAATAGTCCCTTGAATTTTTTTTATTACACGTTTAGTCCAAGTCTTTTTATTTTGCACCAAAAATACCATGCCAAAAAGGCTTTACCATACCGCTGGCGCGGACCTTTAAAGATAAGAGAATAAGAGACTTTTGCTACAAAATAAAAAGCTTGGACTAAATGTGTATTAAAAAATATTTGAGAGATTTTTTGGTATTTGATCATAATTTATTTATGATTGTTTTCTATTTGATTGTCTTAATAACACCACATAGAAATAAAACAAGTTTATAAATTTTGAACAATATCCACTTTTTTATTTACGTTTAAGCTTCTGTTAGAGTGAAAGTAAATGAAAAATAAACATAAAACACTAAGGGTGTGTTATGTTGAAATGAAAATTTTTCATGAAAAATAGTTGTTTTAACTCATATTTTGTCTTTGTAGTATATGGATTGTGAATACTTCATATAAAAGCAACACTCGTCCATATTACAAATGCTCCATCTCAAACCTTATTTTTAGTGAAAAATATTTCTTATTCATCCACCAAAGAATTGATTTCTATGGAAAAAAAAAAAAAAAAAAGTAAAACTAAAAACTCATATGTTTTTCCATTCATTTTTCAACTTCTCATTCAAATGAAGTATTTTTCATGTTTGCAATCAAACACACCCTAAGAGTGTGTGATTGACATAAAAAAAATTATGAAAAAAATTATTTTGACTTATATTTTGCCTTTGTTGTATTTTGATTGTGAATACTTCATGTAAAAACAACATGCATTCACATTACAAATGCTCCTTCTCAAACCTCATTTTTAGTGAAAAATATTTCTTATCCACCCACCAAAGAATTGGTTTCCATGAAAAATAGAAAAAGTAAAACCAAAAACTCGTACGTTTTTTCACTCACTTTCCAACTTCTCATCTAAATAAACTATTTTTTCATGTTTGCAATCAAACACACCCTGAGTAGGGTTAGGGTATGTTTGATTGACATGATTTTTTTTATGAAAAATAGTTTTTTGACTTATGTTTTGCTTTTGTAGTACCTTGATTGTGAATACTTCATGTAAAAACAACACACATTCACATTATAAGTGCTTCATCTCAAACCTCATTTTTAGTGAAAAATATTTCTTATCCACCCACCAAAGAATTGATTTCCATGGAAAATAGAAAAAGTAAGACCCAAAACTCATATGTTTTTCCACTCATTTTTCAACTTTTCCTCTAAATGAACTATTTTTCACGCATTTTTCATGTTTGCAATCAAATTCATCCGAAACACCAAATTCAGTCGGAGCTAATTTGGTTGCCTCAAAAAATATAGTGCTTTTATTTTCCAATTTTCACAAAATTTAATATATATCATGCAGTAAATAAATTTTTTGACTAGTTATTAATATGGTTGATTGTTTGAAACTCTTACATTCAAAAATTGTAAAAAATGATCATCTACTACATGATCTAAAGTAAATTTTAAAAATACAATATGTTGTATATTTTAGATATTCAAAATGCTAAAAATAGGTAAAATTATAAAATGGCCTAAGATAAGAATAAAAGTTATTCTTTTGGAGTTTAAGTAAACAGCATGCACCAACTTAGGGCATTAACAAAATTCTACAATTGTGAAATTAATAGAAAGATGTCTACTTCCAAAAGAAGAAAAAGGTACCAGCTCATGGTCCAAAAAAATTGTGAAAGTACTGAATTCATATTAGTTTTTAAGAAATACTATGACTAAAATTGATAAAGATATATCTAACCCGAACAGTTCATCGGTGGCGGAGCCAGGAAATTATTTTAGGTGAGGCACAGACCATAGTCAAGGGTCGGGAGCGGAAGCCCCCCGAAAAAAATCTAGGGTTATTTTTGCGTTTTTACAAATATTTAATTGATCATTTGTATTTTTGGACAATTATAACTCACATAAAATAACATCGGGTACAATAGCACAAATTCAAGGCTCCGTCTTGTATTTGAAATTGTATTTGATTGAAACAAGACCAAAATCGTTAAAATTAGCAATTCATAACTTTAAGTTGCAAAATTCTAAATAACAACCAAATCAATTTAACTCAAATCATTAAATATATTAAACCACCAAAATAAATAACAACAAATTTAATTTAAACCCTGACCTAAACATTAATAAAATTATTCCAAATAAGTAATCAAATTTAATGTCAATATGTCATTTCATCCAAGTAAATTAAGTATTTAGTATAAAAAAATAAGTGGATGAGAGTGTGTAAAGTGGGCGTGTAATTTGAAAATTTAAAATAAAAATTCTCTCTCTATATATATATATACATATACAGTACTACTCTTGTGCAGTCCAGTGCACATTTTAAGAGTGCGGACCGAACATGTATTATCGACTAAATTATAGGCATACTCTCTCTCTCTCTTCTGACTCATCGCGAAGTGACACATATTTGGACCGCACAAGAACAGCACTGTATATATATAATAATGCTACTGTGCGAACTAATCCGCATTTTAAGAATGTGGATCAGACATGTGTTACCTAACGGTGCGCCTAGAAATTATAGGCGCAATCTCTCTCTTTTCTGGGTCACCACCAGGTGACGCATATTCGCTTCGCATTCTTAAAATGCGGACTAGTTCGCACATGAACAGGACTATATATATATATATATGTTTGGGGTGGGCACTTGCCCCCTCAGCACCCAAGCAGCTCCGCCACTGCATTTCATGTCAAACCACATGCGCCGATCATTTTTTTTTCCAGTTATGGCAGGACAAAGTCTATTACCAACTTTTGGTTATTAAAATTAGGTACTTTGTAAATTTAGGACCTATTGTAATATGTATTTTGAAAATAGGACAACAAATATTTTATTTATAGTTTTAGTCCCTATTTTTTAATAACGCCGCTGGCGCGGAGCCATATTCATAAAACGACAACTAATCACAGCATGCCACGTGTCCATTTAATTTGAAAATAGGGACTAAAAATGAAAACGAAATATTTGTTGTCCTATATTCATAATCAATATTATTTTAAATCCTAAAAGTAAATAATCTATTAAAATTAAGTGGCACAAAGTTGATATTAAAAGCTGATTATTTGTTATTTTAATATTTATCACTCTACAATATTAGTCTAAGCTTAGTCACTTGTAGATGTGTTTTTTTAAACTTTAGGACACTGAGAAGATTTTAAAAGAAGGTTCAGCAATACTCTTAGGTTTTTTTGATGTGGTATTTGTATCTTATTACAGACGTAAATTTATTGGTAATGTATACGTAAACTATTGTAATATATATTTTACTTTTGTAATTTATACAATTTTTTTTTTAATTTGTACGTATTAGATTTGTGTAATACACTACCACATCATTTATACACTAGTAAGGAGAGGCCTTAGCTTAAAAAAATGTGATAGTGAATTAAAGTGAAATTCTCTTATGATCAGTTTGATAGAAAATTAGAAAAATTCAAATGATTCCTAGGCATTTGATTCAGAGACAAACAATTTTAAGGCAAATAAATATTTTTCAACTTGTGCTCGTTTAATACAAGTTGAAAAATCATCAATTTTTCACATTTTCTATCAAACACAAAAGCCGAAAAAATAGAAAAAAATGTGAAATTTTTGTTTACGGGATATATATACACAAAATATATGAATTATTTTTAAAAAACTACACGAAATATATGAAATATATTAATTATATATACGGAATATATTAAATGTACGAAATATATAAATATAGGAAATATATTAAATATATGAAGTATACGAAATATAAATATATATTAAAATATATGAATTATATAAATGTATGAAATATATAAATATAAGAAATATATAGAAATATACAAAATATATGCATATATGAAATATACGCAACATACAAAATATGCATATATATGCTAAAATATACGAATATACATTTATATATTTATGAAATGTATAGAGTTTAGAAGAAGAAAAAAAAGGGCAATTTACAGTTAGATCCCTTGGTAACAATTTTTAACTATTTAAGGACAATTTACAATTAGATCCACTTGTTATGCCACTAGCGTGAACTTGTATAAGAAGAGAATTAGTGGACCTAAGTGTTTAAAATTTGTCAAAATTCATTTAGTGTTTAAAATTTATTTGTGAAGAACCTAAGAGTACTTTTCCAAAAAAAAAATAGTTTTGAGTGATTTACCCCTCAAATAATTGGATTTCATTCAAAGGTAACAAATTGTGCTTGAGAATTGTTGTACCTGAAAAATAAATTCCCCGATAAATTAAGACTACCAAACAATCTAAAAACTAAAACATTCAAAAAAAAATAACTTTTTAAAATTTGTTTTGTAATTACTGTACTATGAAACGGATCTTAGTGATTAGATTCTAAGGTCCTGTTTGATAGAAGTGGGTGGAATTAATTTTCAAGTCATTAATTTCTTGGAATTCAATTCTTTGGGAAACCCCAAAGAATTGAATTCCATGGTAAATCTATTCTTTGTGTTTTAGGTGTTAGTACCTTAGTGTAAGTGATAATTATTTTTCAGGGTAAGTAAGTGCTATTAAACACAACTAAAAATTAAAAAATTAAAAAAAATTCTTATTTGTCATGATAAATATTATTATCAAACGGATCATAAATTACTACGAGTCATTAAATAATTGCATATATGTAAAAGTTGTCAACGTTAGGGATATGATGGAATTGGCCCTCCAACACATTTGTTTGAGGAAGCAAAGCCAGTGCTTTTAGAAAATTGCAATCCAAGCAGGGAACACAACTATCGCATGAAAGTCGCATCAACTATTTCGTGGATCATTCTCCCAAGTCACATACAGACGTGTGGAGGAAGCGATTGGGGGATTCCGTTAGACTTTATGGTACAAGTAAAGAGAGTCTTGCTCTTGTGTGGATTACTCCGTATTTTAAAAATGCGGATCGGACATATGTCACCTCGCGGTGAACTGAGAAAAGAGAGAGAGTGTGCCTATAATTTAGGCGATAATTTCTAGGCGGACCGTTAAGTGACACATGTCCGGTCTGCATTCTTAAAATGCGGACTAGTTCGCAGAGGAGCATTATTACAAGTAAAGCTAAGGCGACACATGGACACAGAATAAATGATACAGTGAGGTGTCAAAATATTATTGGATACAAAAAGATTTTTTTGATCTTATTTACTTCATTCCTCCTTTTTCATTAAAAAAAACTATTTTTATAAAAAATAATTTCTTTTAAAAAGACAATATTTTTTTATCATCGAAGTTAAAAAAAAGATTTTATTAAAAAAATACTTTCTTTTTAAAAACATTTTTGTCAACGTTTTTAATATATAAATCATTTTTTCTTAAATCCAAAAAGGACCAAAATTCTAAATAGTGAGAATTACTGAACCCGAAACAGTAAAAGATCCAAAAATATTTGATGATAAAAAAATTAAAAAATAATAAGTACGAAAAATGAAGGGTTTAAATACAAAAATATTTTATTAGTGCCGCATTTTATCGCAATTGGTTAGCACATTCGTTAAGAGACGTGGGTTTCCGCCAATCGCACTAAATAGCAATTGGTTAGTGCCGTTGGCGCGAACCAACATTTATTAAGGGATGTGGGTTCGCGCCAATCACACTAAATACCGATTGGTTAGTGAATGTGGTTCTGCACCAGCGGAACTAACAAATCGCTATCGCGGTGCACATCATAGCTATTGGTTGACACCGAACACTATGTTGTGGGCCCGCAATAGCTATGATGTGGGCGCGCAATAGCGATTGGTTAGTGTCGCTGGCGCGGACCCATATTTCTTAATGAATGTGGGTCCGCGCCAGCGACACTAACCAATTGCAATAAAATACGGCACTAAAAAAATATTTTTGTATTTAAACACTTCATTTTTTTTATTAATTTTTAATTTTTTTTATCATCATTTTTTTTAGATCTTTTACTGTTTCGGATCTAGTAGTTCTCACTATTTAGAGTTTTGGTCCGTTTGTGATTTAAAAAAGTTGATTTTATATATAAAAAATTTTAAAAAACTGTTTTGAAAAGATAGTATTTTTTTTTAATAAAAATTGTTTTTTTTAACTTTGATGATAAAAAATTGTGATTTAAAAAATGATTTTATATATAAAAAAATAACGAAATTGTTTTTAAAAAGACAATATATTTTTAATAAAAACTGTTTTTTTAACTTTGCTGATAAAAAAATACTAACTTTTTAAAAGAAATTATTTTTTATAAATATAGTTTTTTTTTATGACAAGTGAGGAATGAAGTAAATAACATTAAAACTTCTTTTTTTATCCAATAACATCTTGACGCCTCACTGTGTCATTTGTTCTGTGTCGACACACGGTATCCTAGCTTTACTTTTATGGTATATCATAGTCAGGGTTGATAGTTATTAATATCACGTGTGCTTTAAACATAAACTGCAGCCATATATCAGTGAACCTGACTTTAATTTTAATGAATTTGAATTCGAATGAGTTGACCCATGTAACATGTTTAAGGAAATTGATGAGTAAAATATTACATGTATTGTTATATCATAATTGTTAAGAAATAAGTATTTAGGAGATGTTCATTGTTATTTTATAATTATTAAAAAGTTCATTAAAATATTTTATTTTGTATTATAAATAAGGATCATACTCCATGAGTATACACATATTAATAAAATGAAGAAATTTTCTTCCTCTAAATTCACTCTGTGTCTCTTTTATTTTACAACACGTTATCAACACGAGTACCATAATATTTTTCACATAACTCATTGTATTCATACATCACATACAAGCCTTTTGCTCAAATTCTTTTAAGCACAAAATCACATTCCCATAGAGTGACATCACTCATGCTATTCCTAATATATATATATATATATATATATATATATATATATACAGAGAGAGAGAAAGAGAGTCCGGCTCAAGTGCGGACTTAGGTTGAATTTATATTCAAAATTAGGTTGAACATTATCCTCCTTTTGAGCACGTAAACCTTTAACATTCAGTTTTATTTTTCCAATCTTTTTCTCAAGCTTTGAATCATTGAAACCAGTTTCATGATTGTTAGGCTTGAATTGAGCATTACTCAATAAAATTCTATTAAGAATATTTGTTCTATCATGTAATTTAATTTGTAAATCTTTAGTATGCGCAAGTTCAATTTTTAACTTTTAAAAGGCAATTTTTAAAATTGAATTCTCAAGCTCAAATTCTTTTTTTTTTCTTTTAAAATGATTTCATTTTGTGATTTCAAGGACTCATATTGCTTAGTCAGCACATTAATAACTTCTTCAAGGTCAAAACATTTTAATTGAACATTTTAAAACTTTTCTTCTTTCTCATCAAGTTCATTTTGTAAACCTTTCACTTTTCACAAATGTTTGATGTTAGATGTAACAACCCGCGTAATTTTTAGCCTATTTTAACTAATTTCTGGAAAATGGAGGAAAATAAAGTTTTAGATAAAATTATTTTTATTGCTCAAATATGTTGAATATTATTTTTAAAGGCGAGAATTTCAAACAGTTTTGAAATCGGAGTTAAAACGGATTTTAAAATAATTTTTTAATTATTTAACTCTTGGAGTTGTTTTGACTTTCAACTCTTCATTTCTTTGTCTTATTTAAAGGAGTCTTTTGGATTCCAACTCTTCATTTCTTTGCATTATAAAACGGAGTCGTGGGCAACCCTTTTAACATACTTTTGGCACAAATTTTGGCAGCAAATATATTTTATATTCCTCTTCTTTTTATATACACATTGGCCCTTGAGATTTGTGAGTTCCAACCTTAGATTAGAGGTGTTCTTGGGGCTATTTTGTTGGAGGTTCTTGGAGGAGCTTTTGTAGATCTTTTGTGTTGATCTTGAGGATGTGATCATTGATTTCTCATCATGGTTTGAGGTATGGGGTTTTACACAATATGCTCCTTAAATCTCGCGTGTGTCATTCTCTTTGAATTCTTGTTAATTGAACTCATATTTGAATTGATAAATTCATTGAAATCTGGAAAATAATTGTTGAAATTATTTTGATTCATGTGGTATCATTATATTGTTGATGAGCACGTTGTCATGAGATTTTAATATGGCACGGATGTTGGGCACCCGCCAAAATTTTTGTTTCCCGGGATATGGCTTGATAAAGCATATACGGATGTGGTGAGGCCTGGTGACCCGGTTAAAGTGTTGTTAAGAAATTATATTGATAAATGCTTTGAGATTTGCATTTCGATTTGAATATTCGTACTCGTGTTGTACGTTTTATTCATCGCTAACATATATTTGTTGAGCATCTTTCTTGTCGTATTGTGTACTTCCCCATATTTTCTTTTAGTGGCAGGTTAGCGCAGATTTTGGGGCGCTATAGAGATTGATTTTAGCGAGGATTGTTTGGGAAAGATTTGTATTATTTTGATGTATAGAGCTTTGGAGATTTGTATTTTATTCGAGTTAGATAGTTGTAATTTTAATTCGAGAGACTTGTTGTAATTGAAGAGATTGAGATTAAAAAGTTGAAAAAAATAGTTTTCATTAAAATAATATTCAGGAGATGTGGAAGAGAAAGGGTGAAAATAAGTAGTTTTATTTTAAATATATCAAATCACGTAAGGATAATGAATATGAATGGGGGTGGTGTAGGCACTAAAACGTATCTCCAAGCGGCCGCCGTTGAATTTTGGCCCTTCTCTCCGCTAAGTGTCCATGTTGATACACACTTTAAATAGGAGCTCTCCATTGTTGGTGATTCATGTGTATCCAGAGTAAATTTCTTCAAGAGAGCCTTGGTGGGGAGAGTTGGTGGTGCAGATTGCACACCACCCTCGCTTGAGAAGTTAAGGGTGTGGTGATGCACTCATTGGAGAGCGGGTGGCGAAGTGGTGGTAAGATATCTAAACGCTTCTTCCTTTTGTTTCATTTTCACGTCTGAGCAGGAAGCGAATAGGATCTTGGAGTGGAAACAGTGGTCTGTGAATGGTGTTCACCTCTTCTTAGACAAGTGGCACCCGTTGGGTTGCTGTGATAAAAATGGTCGAACTCCGGCTAGTCGGTGGATTCAGATTGAGGGATTACCACTTCACTTATGGGGCTTGGAAGTGTTCCAGGCTGTAGGCAACAGGTGTGGAGGCTACCTGAACATCGACGAAGAAACTCAAGCGGGGGAAGAGTTGAGGTGGGCTAGAATTTTGGTTAAATGGACTGAAAGTGTCCCAGAGAAAATTTCTATTATAGCGGTTGGGTGGGTTTTTACAATGGTCGTCTGTGTGGAGGTGTCCCCTACGTGCTCGTTTGGAGGTGAGGGAGGTTATGAGCAGGCTAAGGGTCGTGCTAGCAGGTCTAGACGGTGTCGTGTTCGTCTATACGTGGATGTGGCTTCTACTCATATTGTCACTCATGCCCCCTTAATCTCGGTCAAGACTGCAAACGAAGGTAATCGATGCGAGGAGGCGGTAGAGGTGGCTGTGGCTGGGTGTCTTTTAGAGTCGTCTAAACTACTTCGCAGCAGTACAGAGGAGCACCTCAAGGGTACTGCCCAGGCGGTGAGGGGTTCTAATGGCTGGGTTCGCGATGGGGATGTCAAGGCTGGAATTGCTCCCCCTGGAGCGGAAGACCTGCAGTTAATGGGAGAGCACAGTGGCGTGGGGAGGTTGCCGGATGGTTCTTACATTGCGGTTAAAAATTCTGATCTACAGATCACCGGTACAGTTGAGCAGATAGGCGGTGGGTTTGGAGGGGGGCAAGCTAGTGTACGAGGTGCTGGAATTTTGGGAGGTAGGGTGGTTGTCAAGACCATAGCTGGTGACAGACTTGGGGTTGGTCATGCAGTGGCCGAAAGTGAGATATTGGCGTCTACTCCTGGGAGTGATGGGGTTGGTAATAAGCTGTCATTTGTTGTGCAGACTCAAGTGATTGACGTGGACTCAGCAGGTGACAGCAGGAGGGGTGAGGATGTCAGTATTAATGGGGCTTGTACTTATTCTAATGGACCTCATGCTCTTTTTGCAGATGATGAGATTGGTACCAAGTTGGTACACGAAGACAGTGATTTGGTGCCAGTCAGCAAGGCTAATATTTGCCTCCCCCTATTTGATAAAAATAATAAAAATTGGCCCAAATATAAAAATATCGGTCCTTGTCTTAACTCGGGCAAAGTGCTAAAGAATGGGGTATTTAGGAAAAATTGCAGATTTAAAGGGGAGAATAGATGCAAAGGGGTAGTTAAAAAAGCCATAAAAAGTCTGTCAGGCAATGGGGAGTGCTTTCAGGGCGCAGTTCCATCTTCAGGCGTGTCCGAGGGGTGGGGTACGGATTTTTCGGCCGACACGTTGGTTCGCAAAGGGGGTACCCTTAGTACTGTCGTGGAAGAAGGTGAAGGAGATGTGGAGGGGGAGTCTTTTGAGCAGGACTGTCTTGGCGGCCCGGGGGAGTCTTTGTGCGAGCAAGATAATTTGTGTAGTTCGGTTGATCTTTCCCCTAACCTGTGCGTTGAGCTCGGGGGTCCGGAAGGGATGGGAAAGGTGTCTGGAGGTAGGGGTTGAGGGAGGTAGGGAGGTCGAGGCGGAGGAATGGGTTACTAGTGTGATAGGGGGATTTATTAAATTCCTAGGTATTAATTTTATGGGGAATGAGAAGAAGTCACTTGCGTTGTTCCGCTCCATAGAAGAGAGACGGAGGGAGAGAGTGGAGGTGGTAGAAAGGGGCTGAGTGGGGGCTCTAAAGATCTCCAATGAAGCTACTAATTATATCGTGGAATGTGCGGGGTTTGAATGACCTCGGTAAAAGTGGTGTGGTCAGTGGGGCTCTTGCACGGTGGAGGCCGGACATTGTCTGCCTTCAAGAGACAAAATTGGGTTCTATGGATAGAGAGGTGGCTCGGTCCATTTGGGGAGGTCGCAGGATTAAGTGGTTCTGCCTGGATTCTGAGGGGGCATCAGGAGGGGTTATCATTATGTGGGATAGTAGGGTGGTGGAAAAAATGGAGGGTCTAGTAGGTCGGTGGTCTCTTTCCTGTTTATTCAGATGTGTAGCGGATGGTTTCACTTGGAGTTTTTCGGGGGTTTATGTCCCTGTGGAGGACTCAGTTCGTTGGGAGCTTTGGGAGGAATTGGCAGGCTCCAGAAGTGTCTGGGGCGTTCCGTGGTGCTCAGTGGAGACTATAACATCGTTCGGTTCCCCTCCGAGAGAAGCGGTGGGGGGAGATCGAATGCTTTTATGCGGGATTTCTCAGACTTCATCGATGAGTTGGAATTGATTGATCTCCCTTTGGAGGGAGGGGTGTTCACCTGGTCCAGTCATAGGGATGAACCCTCGCTTTCTCGGCTGGATCGATTTTTACTCTCTAATGACTGGGAGGAGCAATTCTCGGGGGCGACTCAGTCATGCATGCCTCGAGTGACGTCGGATCACTCGCCGATTTTACTAGAGTGCGGAGGGGGGAACACGGGAAGGACCCCGTTTAGATTTGAGAATATGTGGTTGAAAGAGGAGTATTTCATTGGGAGGGTTCAGGAATGGTGGCAGGGGTATGAGGTGAAGGGGAACGCAAGCTTCAGACTTGAGACAAAATTGTTTCAACTTAAAGGGGATATAATTAGATGGAATAGAGAGGTGTTTGGCAATGTGAGGGGAGTGATAGATCAAATTTTGGAGGATATCAGGGTTCTTAACGAAAAAGAAGGGGTGGGCAGTCTCTCGGGGGCTGAAAGGGTGGCTAGGGTCGAGGAAAAAATGGAGGTGGGGAAGCGTCTGGTTCAAGAGGAGGTAAGTTGGAGGCAAAAATCGAGGGCTCTTTGGCTTAAGGAAGGGGACCACAACACTAAATTTTTTCATAAAGCGGCTAATTCCCATCGCCGCTTTAACCATATCGGAAAGGTGGTAGTAGAGGGAGTGGAGTTCCTCGAGGAGAGGGAAGTTCGTAGGGAGATCAGTCAGTTCTTCGAAAGGGTGTATACGGAGGAGGAGCCTTGGCGCCCGAAGATGGATGGTCTTCCAATGGCTAGCATCTCGGTGGAAGAGGTGGCTCAGTTGGAGAGGATGTTCACTGAAGAGGAAGTTGTCCAGGTCCTGAGGTCGATGTGCGGTGATAAGGCTCCTGGTCTGGACGGGTTCACTATGGAATTTTATCAGCATTGTTGGGAGGTTCTCAGGGTGGATGTGATGGCCGTTTTCAGCGAGTTCTATGATCGGGGTTACTTTCTGAGGAGCCTGAATGCCACGTTCATTACTTTGGTTCCTAAGAAAGGGGGGGCTACAGATATGAGGGACTTCAGGCCTATCAGTCTGGTTGGCAGCGTCTATAAGCTCATTTCTAAGTTTTTGTCCATTAGACTTAGAAATGTGATTGATCCTCTTATTTCGGATGCTCAAAGCGCGTTTGTGGGTGGTCGTCAGATCCTGGATGCTGCGTTGGTAGCGAATGAGTGCATCGATTCCAGGTTAAGAGGTGGGGATCCTGGTATTCTATGCAAGCTTGATATTGAGAAGGCATACGATCATGTAAGTTGGGAGTTCCTTCTTTATCTTCTCAAGAGGATGGGGTTTGGAGAGCGGTGGTGCAGGTGGATACAGAGGTGTATGTCCACTGTCAACTTCTCAGTACTTGTTAATGGGGTGCCCGAGGGGTTTTTCTCGAGTTCCAGGAGTCTTAGGCAGGGTGACTCGTTATCCCCTTTCCTATTTATCCTCGTTATGGAGGCTTTTTCTAGAATGATGAGTCGTACGGTGGAGGGTGGTCTAATTTCGAGTTTTATGATCGGGAACTTTGTTACTCTTCCAGTAGATGTTTCTCATCTTCTGTTTGCGGATGATACTATCATTTTTTGTGGGGCATCTGTGGATGAGGTGAGGTCACTGCGGTTGCTCCTGGTATGTTTTGAGGTTGTCTCAGGTTTACGGATCAACGTCAGAAAGAGTGAGATGATTGCCATGGGAGAGGTGGGTAATGTGGGATATCTAGCAAGTATTCTTGGATGTCGGGTCGGTTCTCTCCTTTCTACTTATCTTGGCCTTACTTTAGGGGATAAGTTTAAGTCCTCTTTGATGTGGGATCCGGTTCTTGAGAGGGTGCAGCGGAAGTTAGCAGGTTGGAAGCATAGTTACCTGTCCTATGGTGGTCGGTTGACGTTGATCAAAAGCGTTTTATCTAGCCTTCCGACATATTTTATGTCAATTCTCTCGTTACCTGGGTCCTTTGGCGCGAGGCTCGACAAGCTGATGAGGGACTTCCTGTGGAAAGGGAATGATGATCAGTTCAAGTATTGCTTGGTCAGTTGGGATGAGGTGTGCAGGCCGCTGAAAGAGGGTGGGGCTGGGGTAAGGAGTTTAGCCCATTTTAATAAGGCTTTACTAGGGAAGTGGTTGTGGAGATTTAATAAGGAAATAGATAGATTATGGAGAAAGGTGGTGGTCGCTAGGCATGGTGTGGGTCTGCATGGGTGGGGCCCTATTATTGGGCGTTCTACTCACGGGGTGGGGTGGTGGAGGTATATCGCGCTAGGGTGGGATAGGTTCTCTTTGCTCACCTCCTTCCAGCTCGGGTGTGGAAGCCGTATTAGGTTCTGGAAGGATAAGTGGGGTGGGGGGAGGGGGTCTTTGGAGGATCTTTTTCCGGGGATGTTTCGTCTTGCGGAAGACAAAGATGGTTTAGTTGAGAATCATAGGCGAAGGGTAGGGGCTCGGGGGGGTGTGGGATCTGAAGTTTAGGAGGGGTCTTCGGGACTGGGAGTTCGAGGAGGCAGAGGAGTTTTTTGATTGTCTAGGATTGGCGCCGATCCCGTCTGTGGGGGCAGATGGGTTGTGGTGGTCGCAGTCTCAGGATGGTCAGTTTTCAGTTAAGAGTCATTATGATGTGTTGAGGGGTCGTGGGGGTTCTTCTTTTCCGTGGAAGGCCATTTGGAAGTGCCATGCACCTCCTAAGGTTTGCTTCTTTGTGTGGACCGCTGCTAGGTAGGCCATCTTGACTATTGAGGGGCTTCAGAATAGAGGTAGGAGGTTGGCCAGTCGATGTTGGTTATGTCAGAAGGAAGAGGAGACGACCAATCACCTTCTTCTACACTGTCAGATAACGAGGGGACTCTATGATTTGTTTTTCTCATTAGGCCAGATTGGTTGGGTTATGCCGCGGACGGTGTGTGAGATGATGGCGACCTGGAGGATGCCTAGGGGATGGACTGGCCCCCGTCGAGTCTGGATGTTGGTACCTCATTGTATTTTATGGACCATCTGGAAGGAGAGGAACAGGAGATGCTTTGAGGGAGTCGATTTTGCTCCTTCTCGGATTCATTACAGTTTTCTGAGTCTTCTTCTTACTTGGTATAGGAGGAGATATGATTCGTCATTGTCTCACTTTCTTGAGTTTTTGGAGGAGATCTAGGGGTTTATGTAGTCTGTTTGGGGTTTCGGCCTTGCGCTTTTTTGCTTTGTATACTTCCTGTATACGGGATTCCGCCCCCTTAGGCGGGTTTGTTTTATTGAATCATTTACGTATAAAAAAAAAGAGATTGAGATTAGTGGATTTATATTATTATGGGTTTTTAGATGCTCTATACCTTGTTATTGTTATTGTGGATTTTATTTATTTTATCGCATTAGCGCTCCGTTCGCTCTTCCCGGGCGGGCGGGGTGTTACAAATGGTATCAGAGCTTAGGTATACGGCTACCCTCGGGTCTTGGGTTTTGGGTTCATTGCGTGGTTAGGAATTTTTGGAGATAGAAAATTTTAGGGGATATTTGTGATAAGTTTCGAGATTAGAGGTGAGGAAATTATTTTTGGGAGACGTCAATTATTTTTGGAGATTGTTAGCCTGATTTTTTAGAGTTAGGCATTCGGCGAATTTCGAGGGCAAAATTCCATTGTTAGTGGGGAAGTGTAACAACCCGCGTAATTTTTGGGCTATTTTAATTAATTTCTGGAAAATGGAGGAAAATAAAGTTTTAGATAAAATTATTTTTATTGCTCAAATATGTTGAATATTATTTTTAAAGGCGATAATTTCAAACGGTTTTGAAATCGGAGTTAAAACGGATTTTAAAATGATTTTTAAATGTTTTTAACTCTTGGAGTTATTTTGACTTCCAACTCTTCATTTCTTTGCCTTATTTAAAGGAGTCTTTTGGATTCCAACTCTTCATTTCTTTGCATTATAAAAGGGAGTCGTGGGCAACCCTTTTAACATACTTTTGGCACAAATTTTGGCAGAAAATATATTTTATATTCCTCTTCTTTTTATATACACATTGGCCCTTGAGATTTGTGAGTTCCAACCTTAGATTAGAGGTGTTCTTGGGGCTATTTTGTTGGAGGTTCTTGGAGGAGCTTTTGTAGATCTTTTGTGTTGATCTTGAGGATGTGATCATTAATTTCTCATCATGGTTTGAGGTATGGGGTTTTACACAATATGCTCCTTAAATCTCGCGAGTGTCATTCTCTTTGAATTCTTGTTAATTGAACTCATATTTGAATTGATAAATTCATTGAAATCTGGAAAATAATTGTTGAAATTATTTTGATTCATATGATATCATTATATTGTTGATGAGCACGTTGTCATGAGATTTTAATATGGCACGGATGTTGGGCACCCGCCAAAATTCTTGTTTCCCGGGATATGGCTTGATAAAGCATATAGGGATGTGGTGAGACCTGGTGACCCGGTTAAAGTGTTGTTGAGAAATTATATTGATAAATTATTTGAGATTTGCATTTCGATTTGAATATTCGTACTCGTGTTGTTACGTTTTATTCATCGCTAACATATATTTGTTGAGCATCTTTCTTGTCGTAGTGTACTTCCCCGTATTTTCTTTTAGTGGCAGGTTAGTGCGGATTTTGGGGCGCTATGGAGATTGATTTTAGCGAGGATTGTTTGGGAAAGATTTGTATTATTTTGATGTATAGAGCTTTGGAGATTTGTATTTTATTCGAGTTAGATAGTTGTAATTTTAATTCGAGAGACTTGTTGTAATTGAAGAGATTGAGATTAGTGGATTTATATTATTATGGGTTTTTAGATGCTCTATACCTTGTTATTGTTATTGTGGATTTTATTTATTTTATCGCATTAGCACTCTGTTCGCTCTCCCCGGGTGGGAGGGGTGTTACATTAGACTTTTTAAGTTTTAGAGACGCTTAATAGAGTTCTTTAAAAGCTTCTTGAATGTCATCTACATCCTCATCATTGTCACGCTGTGATTCTTTAATGGAAGTGTCTGCATTCTTGCTACTCACTGAAGACGAGTCACTTAAAGACTTATCACTCTTATATTTCTCATGATATTTCTTCACGACACAGTTTAATGACATTTTTTCATCACTTTGACCATCACTTTCTTCTAGCCTAACCATAAAGGCTATTTCGCTTCCACACCCGTCAATTGACGAATTATTTTCACCCTCTCTCTCATAATCACGTAAGCTTGCCTTATATAATTTATTTTTCTGTTCATTCTTATTTTTCTCAATATTTTTCAAGTGGGTAGGACACACATTCATATGATGACCAATGCCACTACATCCAAAGCACTTATCCTAATCCTTGGATTTTCGCTTCCTGTAATCACCTTTGTCAACAAAAGAGTTATGCTTAAAAGACATAAATGGATTTTATTAAAACGACTTTCCATTTTTGAAAAACATTTTGTTATTCTTGTAAGACTCGTTGAATCATTTAACAAAAAGTGGCATGTCTACTTCAACATTCTTTTTAGGATTTTCAACACCTTTCTTGGAAACATTTTCATTTGACTTAGTAAAAATGCTAAATCCCTTTTCGGCTTTAGAACTAACACACTTTTCTCTTAGTCACAAGTTTGAAGTGATCCAACAGCTATTCAAGACAACAAGTGTTGGAATCCTTGACTTCATTCAAAATAGCAACCTTTGTGGCAAATGTAGAAGCTAAGGTTTTAAGAATATTTTTTAAAATCTTATTTTTTGGAATCCTTTCATGTAATTTAAAAGTCCTTAACAACCTTCGTTAACCAAGTGTAGTAGTCATATAAAGACTCACTCTCCTCAATTCTTATGGTAATCTTCTTCTCCCATTCTCCCTGCCCCCCCCCCCCCCTGCACTATAGACAACACTTTTTTCCTTTATTTTTCCAAAAATCTTCATATCTCTTTTTAATCTTTCACCTCGACTCTAGGACACATGATGTTACTTTTGTCATTAATTTTGATGCATTTTGTACTAGGTTTAACATACCTTGAAATGTCAAGATAAGAACCTCACCCGATAATGAGAACTTTGTGACCGTCCTCGTGGTGAGGTTGCTTTCATGACAATTACAAGAATGTGGGAGCCCTCCACCAACTATTGGTAGACGTGCTTTGTTTTTACGAAACCTATCTTAAAAAATAAAATATTATTTAGTATTGTAATGGGTACAGTTATTATAAATAAATAAAATTGGTACTAAGCTAGGCCTGAATGAAATCATGTACTACTACGACCTTTGCACTTTTCTTGAATCCAGCACGTACCATTTCCAGGATAGGGGGAAGACCCAAAATTCGGTTACAAGGCTAACCATGTTCCAAAAGGACACAAATAGATATGTCTTGGCCTTTTTGGTGATTATATGGTGAGAACTACGCAGGTCTTCCTGTGCCTCTGGCAGTCGGATCTCCAGGTAGATCATTTACCATTCGTTCCATTTTTTATCACTATCGAATTATAATTAGTCTTTCCCTTTTTGCTGCAAATATTCATTGCAAGAGAAATCCAAAAAAATATTAAGTAACCCTTAACAACCTTAAAAACATTTGGGATCGACTAAATCCCTATAGAGTGGAATTTTCTTAGAGAAAAGACCATATACTTCGTGGCTACAAACTGACTACTTCATCAACTAAGAATTTCACTAATGCTCCCATCGTGATTGCGATCGACTACACTCTAATCAGCGACTACTTCATATTGGGGATTGATATTCTCGAAAAAAAACTTTGCCCGTAAACTTCAAATGATAATAAAATAGAATGTACAAAATAAAACCTAGGTTTAAAGTATAACCCTAAGGTTTCGACTCATTCTACCTTTGCGGATATATTCGGTGACATGGATGTGGAGAAAAATGATTTGAATAAGATGAAAGGGTGCCTTTTTTAGTCCTCCAAAAGCTTGCTATAATTCACAAAAAGATTTTGATCTTCGAGTATTTGATCCTCCCAAAGCAGGATATGTGGGCAGGCACCTTTTTAGATTAAACTTTTGGTTTTTAGTGAGATAGGGGCCTCTCTCTCTCTCTCTCTCTCTCTAAGTCTCTTCAAACAAAATGTGAATAGGATTTTCTCTCACCCTCTCTAACATTCAATAATGAATATCCAACTTAAACTCCCATCTTACACTACTATAAATATGTATAGGTCATTGGTTTTGACTAAACTAGGTTTCCAGAGAGTCTGGGCCTGCTATTTAGGCATATAGACTATACTAGGGATCCAAGACCAAATAATTAAATTGGTTTCCAAATAAAATCTAAAGTATCAAATTACAATCCTGTAATTTATTTTCTTTCTTTATTTAATCATAATTAATTTTGCTAAATAATTATAACTGCACTCTAATTTAATTATCTTAAAATCAATCAGAGTAATGAGGTCTTATTTGCAAAGTTGATTTGGTACTTTATATGATTCTCTATGTTAAGCATATATTACTCTCATGGTCAAATCAATTTGTTGTTAATCAAATTTAACCAACATTGAGTCAATTCCTTGATTCTAAAATTTATCTTATTTGGTACTCTATCATATTATAAATCCCAAGGAATTACCTATTTAATATTAAAGCAACGTGACTACACATTTATCACTCATTCCTGCTACAAGACTAAGAAAATCCTTAGCTGGTAAAGTTTCAGTCAGGTTTTCGTGAGATGCAATCTTAGTCACGATGACGTCGCATCTCATCATGATCTCTCATATGATGTGATACATACGCCCAATGTGTTTTGCCCTTTTATTAGTCCTTAGTTCTTTTGAATTTCAAACCGCACTATTATTGTCACAATAAAATGTAATAGCTGGTTACACTAAAGGAACCGCACCCAAGTCACTTTGGAAGTTTTGGAGCCAAACCGCTTCCTTTGCTTCCTCCGAAGCGGTAACATATTCGGCTTCCATGGTCAAATCATCAATAAAGTATTTCTTTATACTCCTCTAGTTTATGGCTCCACCTCCTAGATTAAACACATATCCAGTGGTTTAATTCCTTGAATCCCTATACGATTAAAAATTCGAGTACATGGACCTAATGGGTATTAGACTATCCTCTGAGTAACAAAATATATAATCTCTAGTCCTTTTCATGTCCTTAATAATATACTTTATAGAAATCCAGTGCTCCTCACTGGGTTAGTCTAGAATCTTTTAACCATGCCAACAACAAAGTAGATATATGATCTTTTTAGTGTCAATGCTCCTTACCGGATAGACTTTAGCATAGTTATCGATGAGGAAATTTTATTATTGTCGATCCCCTCTTTCTATGTAAACCATTTCACTAAAAGCCTTGCCTTGAAGGTTTTCACTTTCTCATCCAACCCTCTTTTCTTTTTGTAGATCCACTTGCATCTGATGGGTTTTATCCCATCAGGGAAGTTTACATGCTCCTAAACTTAATTCGAATACATTAAATCCATCTCGATATTCCTAGCCTTTGAAAAAATCTTAGATTCATTATTTTGGAATGACTTGTCCTAGTTACTGGGATCCAATTCATGATCCTCTAGGATCTCACCGAAATGTTCACCCAAATAGACCAACCTATCAGGGTAACGCCTAATTCATCCACTACTAAGTGGCTCTACATATGGTCTAGTATAAGTGACTCATTTATCCTTATCATTGGTAATACTTCCACTACATCTAGGTAGTGTATTATCGATATCAAGTTGTATTTTATCCTATATGGGTGGTCTAGACGCAACTACCTAGGTTTTCCTTCTTAACTCTTGTAAGATAATATTACTCTTGGATTTTTGGTTTATCATATAATCTCCGTCTAAGTATTGGGAAATTTTTCTAACCAATACCCTCTGGTCCTTAGTCTTATAAAACATGTCACCTTTAAATCCTTTTATAAAACATGTCACCTTTAAATCCTTTTAGATAACTTAAAAAGAGACATACTTTGTCCTTGATTCCAACTTAATGTACTCCTTCCTCAAGACATGTGCAGGGCAACCATAGATCCAAAAATATCCTAAACTAGGTTTGCACGTAATCCACAGTTCCATGAAGATGTTTAGACCAACCTAAAAGGAACTAAGTTCAATAAATAAGTCTCCGTCTATAATGCATAACCCCAACAAGAATCTGACAGATCCAAGTAATTCCTGATGGATTCAACCATGTGAGTCATGTTCCTTCTTTCCACTACGCAATTTTCTATAGAGTTTTATGTGCAAACAATTGGGATGTAATCCCAAACTCTGACAAATAATTCCTAAACTCTCCCAAGAGGTACTCCTCCATAATCAGATCATAGAGTTTGGATTTGTTTACCATGCCTATGCTCCAACTCATCCTTTGCACTTCAAACTTATCAAGGGATTTAGAATTGTGATGAATAAGGTAAACATATCCAAACCTTTAGTAATCATCAATGAAAGTGAGGAATTACTCCTAGCCACCTCTTGTCCGGATTGTCATAGGGACACGCAAATAAGGATGAACCAATTTCAACATATCTTTGTCTTTATAGCCTTAGCAACGAAAGGCTTCTGGGTATTTTACCCTATCAGCAGGATTCACATACTGGAAATGTATTCACTTCCAATGAACTTAATTGTCCATTTAAAACCAGTCTTCGAATTCTTTTTAAATTAGTATGACCTAAGTATAATTACCAAAGATACATTTCATTCAACTTAGAAGGTTTCTTTCTCTTTAGGTTATTTTCATTTAAGTTGCACAATTCAATATTTAGCAGTAATATTGAGACAAGCCTTATAATATAAAGACCAATTTCTCGTGTATCTATTGAGATTTTCCATTTTTGATACATAAAAAAATACCTTTATTAAAGTAAACCAAATATCCATTCAAAACAAGACTGGAAACCAAAATTAAATTTCTTCTAATACTAGGAACATATAAACAATCCCCTAAAATTAAATTATTATCTTCAACAAAATTTAAAGACAATTTTCCTACTGCTAAAACTGTTTCCTTTTTGTGATAACCCGTGAACATAAATATTTTTCCTTCATTGATCTCCCTGGTTACCTAAAATCCATGTGAAGAATTTGAAATATGATTAGTGGCTACCAAATATACACACCAAATACCGGTAGATTGCACCAGAAAATATGTCTCAATGGCTAAGTAAAAATCATTTTTTTCACTTTTCCTTGCCCAGAAGACTACGCACTACTTCTTTCAATGACATAACTATTTGTAGAATATAATAGTTGCCTTTCATCTTCTTACTCACTACCTGAGTCCTAAAAATATTTTTAACAACCATAAGTTATACATGAGACTTTCCTTTATTCTTCTTCTTACATTTTAGGGTAGAAGAAAATGGGTCTCTCTCAACAATCTGAATAACACCCTTTTACTTGATGATATTCTCTGCAGATTGGAGTTCTTTAAGCAGTTGCACCAATCAGTGATCAAGTTTGTTCATAGAATAGTTTAGGTGAAACTATTAAAAGGTCTTCGGTAGTGATCGGGGAATAATTTCAATCTCAATTTCACCAACAATTTCAAAATCAAGCTTTTCCAATTCTCCTAAGATGGACATCATTCAAAGCACGTGATATCTCGCGAGAGTACCATGTAGCATATTTGTGCAAACCATACTTTCAAAATGTTTCTAATCCGCAAACATGTTTATGAGGTTCATGATCTTATCATAAGAGCTTAACATGTGTTGATGGTCGTGTTATAAAACATTGGTTATAAAGGTTAATATGTAGAAATTAGCCATTTGATCAGACTTATGTCACCTCTGATAATCTCAGACATCCTTATTAAATGCCCTATTATCAAGTTTCGCAGGTCTTCCTTTAGTCAAAATAAATAGTTCTCAGCAGTTGACACAATATCTAAGTTTCTTTTCTTATCGGCATCGTTAATTCCATTTCACTTGTTTTCCTTTAAGATAAAAGAAAGTAGGTTTAATGTTGAACCCATTTTAAAATCTAAGAAATATAATTTTAAAAATGGAATTAATTTTAAAATAAATATCTGAGAATCAACTTTAATTAAATTTTAATTTGGCATCCCTCTACCACCAAAAAAATAAAATAATCTCATCGAGCATCCTAGTTCTTCCGTTAAGTGAGATTTATCGATGGGAGCTTAAATCACATCACCTTGAACTAAACAGCGTCACTTCTTTCAATTATGTTATCCAGATAATCCAACAAACTTTTGTCCTACATGATTGAATAGCTCGTGTTATTTGGTTCTACACCTAATGAAAGGGACTCCGATGGGGAGGATATCTTTAGGTATTTTTAAGTGTATACCATCGGTTCATCATTGAAATAGAACCCGCTCATGTATAACTTCCTCAATGGGATGACCGAACTCACTTATATTTAATTTCGAGGAACTATCACTTAAGAATTTTGAAATCATTGTGATGTCATGATTCAAACTATCCGATGGGAGGGAGGATCAAAGCTTACAAGCGGAATTAATCACATCATAATTTTAAAAATACCGATGGAGACTGTGGTGTTTATGTTGAAACTCCTCTCCCACTTGATATTTTAAACTTGAGGGTATTTTCAAAAATAATTTATTAAATTATAAATGTTCGAATTAAATTGTTTGTAATTTACAATTTACTTGTACAAATTAAATTCCCAATCTAACCATTTTAATTTTCTAAAGTAAAATTGTTTTAAATTAAAATAAAACTCGAAGGTCACAATTTAATTTATAGCTTTTAATTAATTACCCGATTACATTCAATTTAGAAAAGAATAAATAAATAAATTTTCCCTGAAAAATCATTATCTAGGTCGGTCTAATAACACGTTGTCTATAAAATCAGGTGTCCCTAATTAAGTAATCAATTAGCACACGAGATCCCGTAAGAAAAATAATTAAGAGATGTATACAAATATAATTAAATGCAAATAGGAGAAGGGCTCATATTCCACTTCCATCATTGCCTAAACTTCTTTCTTCGGTAGACTCATTAAAGAATAAGGTCTCTTTGAATAACAATCCTCGTTGTAGAAGAATATTGTTGAAGAACAGTCCCTCAATAGTAAACTAGTGAGAAGAAATTGATCCGAAAAAAATCAACGCCACCTGGTGCCCCCCAACTGTTATAGTAATAGAGTCCAGACGTTATAGTGGTTATGACCCCATTCTAGCGGCAAGGATAGGCTTTATAGCGGTTATGTCATCCCCCTAGTACGCTACTATTCTCCTTTTTCTCTTTATTCTGCTTCCTTCTTTCTTTCTTCTTCATTTTGTCTTCTGAAACTTTTGAAAAACTACACAGGAGACCTCCAACCTTTGCAAAATTCCATGAAAATCCTCCATAATCAAACCCAATACAAAGTAGGAAGATAAAAAAAATCCTATCAGAAACTCCTCCAAAATAATGATTAAATGAAAAAATTATAAAACCCTAATTATTACAACAAAATCAAAGATAAAACAGAAAATAACTACTGATAAACCACCGTAGGATCCAATCACACAAAACACATTCATGTGATCATGATAGAAGTGATATAATCATTCATATCTTATAGAACCATGTTTTAAAAAAATGTACACATCCATGCACGTATTTTCTAATATACAATTTAGGTATTAATGGTGGACAACATGAACCTTCCTAAAACATGATCATTTTACAACTTAGGCATCAAAACCAATTGTTGTGGATCGATATACACGAAAAACCTTGGGGACAAAAACTTTTAATGATAATGCCATAGAAAGTACAAAGAAAAAACTAGCTCTTAATTATAAACCTAGGGTTTTGAATCACGATACCTTTGAGGATGCGTATGTGGAGAAAAGTGATTCGAAAAATATGAAAGGTATACGTTGTTTTTCTCCTCCAAAAGCTTGCTATAATACAGACAAAGGCTTAGATATTATAGTATATGATCCTACCAAAGGAGAGTGTGTGGGGGGGAACCTTTTTAGAAGAAATTCTTTGGTTTTGGGTGAGATATGAACCTCTCTCTCTCTCTCTCTCTCTCTCTCTCTCTAAGCCTCTTTATAAAAACATGAATATTGTTTATATCTCCATTTCTACACATCAATCATGAATATACAACTCAAAACCCTAGCTTACACAATTACAAATAATTATAAGCCATGGGCTTATGTTAAACTGGGTTTGCAGAGGGTCTGGGCATGCTACTTGAGTATATGGACTACACTAGGGACCCAAAATCAAATATTTAAACTTTCAAATAAAAATTTAAAAATCCCAAATTATAACCCCTAAAATTTATTTCTTTTCTTTATTTATTCATAATTAATTCAAATTTAATTATCTTAAAATCACTCAGAGTAATAAGGTCTTATTTAAAAACTTGATATATTACATAATATGAATCCTCGCGTTAAGTATACAATATCCTCTTAGTCAAATAAATTTGTCATTAATAGATTTTAACCAACATCAAATCAATTCCCTGGTTCTTAGATTTAACTTATTTTCTACTCCACCAGATTATAAAATAGTATTTATTAGTGGAAACAAATCTTATAAATCTACCAAGGGGTAGCACGACTTGAGATCTTTCTTGGATGCAAATTCCTCTAAATTATGATCTCAGACCTACTCACACAACCATTGCCCAACTTGTGGAGATATATTAATTATATCTAAAATTTAGTCACACCCATAACAACCAAAGCAATGATCATGCAAGTATTCCAATCGTAATAATTCTCAAGATTAAGAATCCATGCACCCTTTGCAAATGGTACGAGATTTTTCAAGTCTAGTCAAGAGAACTATTAGACTTGAATCTCATGGGTGGTCCTGTTTAATACGTTTGTAAATGTACTGGTCTCTTTTGAACTATCAAACAAGTTCTTGAACCATCAAACAAGTCTCCCTAGTTTAAGATAAACTACTCGGATAAGTCACTCAGTAATATTGACAGGATGTCAGCTCCCTATCTTGATTGTGAACTGTTCAATTATACTAGAACTAGAATTTCGTTAACCTGTGATCAAACTGAAACTTACCAAAATTCTTACTTAGTACAATTGACCGACATAGCATACAATATATTTAAATCATAAATATAAGGCATTCTCACAAACATGATTCTCATTTAAAATGAAATTCGCAAACCTATTATTTAAAAATATAATGTGGTAATATAGTTTTAAGAATAAAACACCAACACTCACTACACCAAATCTGCACTATTGTCACGGTCATTGACCTTAACAAGTTGGCCTTGTCAAGGTCAATGACCGTGAAAATTCGGGGTGAGACAATTTTTTTTATCACGGACGTGTCACGGTCATTGACCTTGATAAGTCGGTTAGGATTGTCATGGCCGTGTCAAGGTCATGGACTGTGATAAGTTTAGTCACGGTTCTTAACCGTGACAAACCCATGACAATATTAAAAAAAATTGTCACGGTCAATGACCGTGATAATTCTGGGCAGCATTTAAAAAAAATCTGCTGGGCAGTATGGCCACTGCCACTGCCCAGCATTATATTTTTACCTGTTATAGCAACGTTGGTTGTACCTATTCAAACATAATATATCCAAATAAACTAATGATAGTGCAAATATATATTCATGACGATATAATCCAAATATTCAAAATAGAAATAATATACATGACGATATAATCCAAATATAATTAAAATGAACAAACTTAAAAATAATGTTACAACATGTCTTGGGTAAATGTGAGGAGGTGAGTTGGCCACACGATATACGAATTGACACACCCACTAATATACAGCGTGCCGCATTGTTCGCGCAACCACAATAGGGAGTTCTCCTTCTCGGGTATCACATGCGTGACGAGCACTTTGGACTCGATCGCTTGAAGCGCACGTCCATGAACTATTCCACCCTCGATGATATTCGGGTCCCTCAACCCCCGCCCTATCCGCTGGCCATCAAATACATCCAATATGAACATGCTCGTCCAACCAAGTGTTGACAATGGTCTGGGGAAGGGAGCCAAATAAGGAAGTGGATCATCGAAATACGCACGTGACGGTGAAGAAGCAGCGAGGTCCACATCCTCGTCCCCCTGCGCCTCGTTCTCCCGCACCTCCTCCTCCTCCACCGCCTTCTCCTTCCCTTTCCCCGTCCCCTTACTATCTCCGCCCAACGTACGCTTCATGAATGCGTACATATCTTGGACCGTCGCCTCCAAACGGGACAGCTTCACATCGTGTGAATCAACCGTTCGAGCCAACCCGGTGTCTCTCGTCTCCAATCCGATGATCCTAGATTTGGCCACCCGCGAGCTCACCCCCCTTGTCCTCCCTTTGCGATCAGAGCCAAGCACTTGGATGAGTGCGTCTGTGGACAAAGACGCCTTGTCGGCATCAGACTGCGACTCATGCACTTCCTTAAGCTTTGCCTGAAATGACAAAAAGCACATGATTAGTAAAATAAGTAAACTAAAAAATTATAACGTAATTAACAAAAATTAAACTGTCGGATTACTTACAATCGTGGCCACGACGCTCAGGGACACCTCCTTGTCCTTCCCCTTCTTCGTCCGAAGATCCACATAAGTATCGAGCCTATGTGGCTTACCCCCTGGCCCACTCCCTACCCCCTGAAATAAAATAAAGTAAAATTAGTACCGGCCCCGCAAAGTAAAATAACGAAGAATAATATATTTTTGTAGTTATAGAAAAATTAAATCTTACCTTCATCCTATGCTCCACCTCGGCGTAAGAGGTCCGGTCGGAGTAGTGCACTTCCGTCTTTTTTGCCCGATTTTCCCTCCCCGATTGGCAAGATGCCAATTGTCGATCCTCGATCTCATTGTCAATGAACTTTTGCCATTGTGCCAATGAGATCGGCTCCTTGGGCGGGACGGATCCACGCCATTGTATAATGGACTCTCGTGTTTTTCCAAAGTACCGTGTCCGCATATTTTTCTTCCACGTCTTGTGTTGCTCCCTCAACTGCTCCAAGACGGAATCGCGTAGCTTTGGATCCAAGTTGAATTGTTCCTGTCCAACAAATTCAATGTTAGTTGTGAATAAATATAAATATAAATATAAAATGAAATTGAAATTGAAATTGAAATTGAAGTTGAAATTGAAATTGAAATTGAAATTGAAATTGAAATATATTACCTGTAGTGCCGCCCAAATAGCTAACTTGAGCTCATATGGAACCTCCTTCCAACTCATAAACCCCGGGCCGATGACCATCTTTAGAAGCTCGAGGGATCTCGCTAATAGCTCCTATTTGTTCTCAATGATAATCCCAAAATTTTCATATTTGGGGAGCCTAGGGGCGTAGGAGCCCTCGTCGCCTCCGCTACCACCGAGCCCAGACGACATCATCATAAACAGCATCATCATCTTCGCCTTAATATCTGAAGGAGACATTTGCTGTAAAAAAAATGTTATTAGTATGGATAAAAAAATGTTATTAGTACACATAGACACACACCCCTACCCCACCCCACCACACACATACACACACATATACACATACACACATAAATATGTCTAAATTAGTTGAAAACATCTAACGTGGAATAAATGTAAAGCATGGAATTATTATTATATATATTATATATGCCGGAATAGATGTAAAGCATGGAATTATTATTACACAACCCCCCCCCACCCACCACCACCCCACCACCCTCCCCCCACCATACCCCCTGCCCCCCTCCCCCACCACACACATATATACTTTGTATATATTATTCGATATACAAAGTAATTTTCAAAAAAAGTTGAAAAACCTCACCCCCATATGGATAATAATCCAGTGGTCATGCCACTTTTAAAACTAACCAACCCAACATTTACTAAACAAAATAATCCAACAACAATTTCAACAACAAATGTCTAATCCGTACTCCTTCTAATTCATCTACTCAATTAATTCATTTGATGTTTTAAACTAACAATTAAAGTATACAATTATTAATTTACTAATTTACAATGAGGGGCAATTCTACTTTCATATGAAATTGACACTAATTATTAATTTACTTTCATCTAAAACTATACAATTAAAATTATAATTAAATCTATACAATTTATTAATTAAAGCTATACAATTGTTAACCCCCCCCCCCCCCCCACCCCACCCCCTCCCCCCACCACACCCCCCACCACCACACACATATATATACTTGGTATATATTGTTCGATATACAAAGTAATTTTCAAAAAAAGTTGAAAAATCCCACCCCCATATGGACAATAATCCAGTGGTCATGCCACTTTTAAAACTAACCAACCCAACATTTACTAAACAAAATAATCCAACAGCAATTTCAACAACAAATGTCTAACCCGTACTCCTTCTAATTCATCTACTCAATTAATTCATTTGATGTTTTAAACTAACGATTAAAGTATACAATTATTAATTTACTAATTTACAATGAGGGGCAATCCTACTTTCATATGAAATTGGCACTAATTATTAATTTACTTTCATCTAAAACTATACAATTAAAATTACAATTAAAGCTATACAATTTATTAATTAAAGCTATACAATTGTTAACCCCCCCCCCCCCCCCCCACCACCACCACCCCACCACCCTCCCCTCACCACACACCGTGCCCCCTCCCCCACCACACACATATATATACTTTGTATATATTGTTCGATATACAAAGTAATTTTCAAAAAAAGTGGAAAAATCCCACCCCCATATGGACAATAATCCAGTGGTCATGCCACTTTTAAAACTAACCAACCCAACATTTACTAAACAAAATAATCCAACAACAATTTCAACAACAAATGTCTAACCCGTACTCCTTCTAATTCATCTACTCAATTAATTCATTTGATGTTTTAAACTAACAATTAAGTATACAATTATTAATTTACTAATTTACAATGAGGGGCAATCCTACTTTCTTATGAAATTGGCACTAATTATTAATTTACTTTCATCTAAAACTATACAATTAAAATTACAATTAAAGTTATACAATTTATTAATTAAAGCTATACAATTGTTAAAAAAAAAACCACCACCCCACCCCCCTCCACCACCACCACCCCACCCCTTGCCCCCCTCCCCCCGCCACACACACATGCACACACCTACGCGCACACACACACACACCACCACCACCACCCCTCCCCCTCGCCCCACCACCCCCCACCCCCACTACCCCCTCCCCCACCACACACCACCACACACATATATACACACACATATACACACATATATATACACATATACACACATACATATACACACATACACACACATATAGAAATGAAAGAGAGGAAAAAAAACGTACCTTAGAGAGAGAGAGAGAGAGAGCAGAAATTGCTTAGAGAGAGAGAGAGAGAGAGTGAAAACCAAAAAACGGTGGGAAAAAAGAAGACTAGGGCTGTTTTTTACTGCAGAAGTTGTCACGGTCGTGTCAAGGTCATTGACCGTGACACAAATCTCGCGTTTTGTATCACGGTCATTGACCTTGACACGACCGTGACAAAGAATTGTCACGGTCAGTGACCGTGACAAGTAAATTTGTCACGGCATTGCCACGGTCACTGACCGTGACAATTCTTTGTCACGGTCGTATCAAGGTCAATGATCGTGACACAAAACGCGAGATCTGTGTCACGGTCAATGACCGTGATAAGGGTGGCCGGCTGAAAGGTGACAATTTTGTCATTTTGGTGTAGTGACTCCATACCACATCCATTTCCATCCTCAATGCAACGGCACGAGGGGTTTCATCGAGCGAGGCTTCCTTATCGACCTACGTAATATCAGTTGATTCAGAGGACATTATATCAAATCTAAATTAAGTAGATCTTCCAAGTATGGGCTTGACACACTTTTTTATACGATGTAGTAGGACTTTCAAGTTGTTATTAGGAATAAGAACATTGAGACTTCACCATTGCCCACTCCTGAAATACATTGAGGATAAGATTACACGATGCCGCATCATCGATCCTGACGCTAGTAGGGTGAGATTTGAAAGAAAAGGTGGTTAAGTTAACCAGGTCGCCCAAGGTATAAATGGAACTTATAAAAAGTGTATTGTCTTTATAGTGTAGAAATAAGATAAAGAGAAATATTAATAAAATAGAGAAAAATAATTAAAGATAGGCCGGTAAAGCCAAAAGGCAAAAGGGCCAATAAACCCAAAAATAAAAGGGGGGAAAGACCTCCTGGTACACTACCATGGGGAATAATTTTCTTGTGGTTATTGCACCCAGGTTAACAGTCCTTCATGAGGCATCCAACCGATTTCGTTGCCTAAAGATAAGAAATGACATTCTTCATGACAATGTCAAAAATTATGAAGGACTAATATGTTGATAAAGTTAATGAGATCGTTAATATGTCCAAAAAATTGAAAGAGGCGATTAGCATTAAGGAGGAATGAATAAAAGTGGGTGAAGACCTTCATTTAGCCTCTAGCATAGTGGATGCCTGACTCAACGAGATGAAAAAGGTTTTTGCCTTGAAGACCCTAGATAACCTGATCCTTCAAAGGGAAATAACTTGTGTGGCCATTCTTGAGTGTAAGAAACAAGATGCCTTTGACAATGAGGTTGAGGCCAGTGTCAAAAAGGTGAATTCATGACTAAATAACCATAAGTTATTTGTCTTGAATAAGGGATGGATAGATGGACTCAAAAGGGTTAATGTCCTTGAGTTTAACCCCATTTACCTTCAACTCCTCCTTCTTGATAAGACAATAATTGGCGATGGTGGAGATTCTTTGGCATTTGTCCAAAAAGTTAACCAGTCAACAACTGAGGCTACAGTTGAGACTGCTTTTCCTGAAGGTCAGGTTCAGCAAGTCAATGAGGTTGTAAAGGGATAGAGTAGGTCAACACTATTACCCTAGTTTGTGGGTTATTATTTTTATTTTATTTTGATGTAGGTATTTTATCCATCTTGATGTAGAACTTTTGGTCATATTGAAATAGGCCTTGTTGCCATTTTCCAATTATTGAAAATTTTGTTTATATTTATTCCTTGTCTTGTCCATGTTAGTATGAATATTTTAGGGTATTTTAAAAAATTATCTCTCTTACTACCATTGAGTAAGTTACAACATTTATTAACTTAATTGTTCGGTGGAGGGTGGGTCTATGACCAACTCCAATGTCTTGTAAAATTTAAAAATAAGTTAACATAGTTATTTATCTTATCATTTAATAATTTGTGGGTAAGTCTATGACAATATAATACCCCGTAAAATCGATAAATAGATTGACCATGTCTAATACAAAAAGTATGGGAATAAAAAACATTTGGTAACATTCCCAGTATAACGAACTAAATAAACTAAAGTAAGTAAATGAAATACAATAATATAAAATCTAAATAAAACAAAATATCTCTGATACCATTAACTAACATAAGAATCACATCTAACTCCGGAATATAAATTAGTCTCAATAGTACAATATCCAACTCTGAATAAAGACTCTAATAACCATATCATATCTCATACAAATGTTTGATTTAGGAAATCTAGAAATAATACATCTAAATGAATGATGGAAATAGAAATAACTATATAAGAATAAAGGATCAAGTGCTTAACCACTATATCCTATAAAAGATATAATGAATTAGAAATGGCGCTGAAGAAATACTCCAACAAATATCTCAAGCCTTTGCAGCCACTACGGCCAAGACCTGTAGAAAAACAGTACAACAATGAGGATTAAACTAAAAAAGTCTACAGTGAGTAAGAATTTAATTGAATTTGGGACACAATAGTAATAATGCATTTTCCTCCCATATTTAGTGGATTCTGAGTTATTTAAGTTACTTAATCCAAACAACCTAAAATAAGCATGCGGTTCTACTTATGATATATATTTACCTCTTAATTAAAGTTCCCAAATCCAAATGAGTCCCATTTGATATATATTTATCTCTTAATTAATTATTCCTTACTTTCGCAATATTAAGTTCATCTCTTAAATTAATAATCATTTATTATTCCACGATAATATCTTACATTAATAGCAACTCACTTTCTAATCATAATATCAATAATAGTCCCTAGTTATGATTCTAAAAGTGTCTCTCATGCCTGTTAATCATAAATAAATCTCATGCCACTGAATTAGTCTATATATCTCTAGTATATTCATTACATTATTTTTAAAACATAAGATTATGGTTATACATCGCTAGCATAAATCATAATCTGTTATAACCATATCAAACTATCGTAATACAGAATCACATCATCCTAAATATTCATGAGTGTACACAACTCACATCAAATCACATAGGCTATGCACAAGACCAAAAATACAAGTAGGAAAGCATATCACTAATTCCTTCAGGGATCACTCATGCCATACTAGGTATAGCTATAGGTTGTCCCAAACCTATAACCTAAAAGCAACAGAAAGGGCTAATGACTATTCATTCCCATCATATCGCATGACCTCCATACCTACAGTTATATGATAAGACTTCCCCGTTTATCTCCTATAGGAACACAGGTGTATCCACGGTAGGATCGGGGTAAATAGGACCTAGATAGGGATCGTAGCATCATCGAAAATACTATGAGCAGTCAACGTCATATGCGCCCTATCAAAATCCCTCCTAGTACTTCACCCATGAACACTCACACATTATGGTATTCTTGCACATAAAATAAATACACAAGCACGGACATATGTACTTGGGTCAAACAAACAAGTACAAGCCCTACTCAATTAGGTTACACATAATATCTCTTACTATTCTAAGTTAATATGCAGGTTAACTATAATTGTTATCATATAAAACAAGCCAAAACTCCTGGGTCTCGGAAGTCTAGGTATTCTCTCACAACTATCATTTATATGAATCATTATAAAACAACTACTACCCTACTCGATATGTTATAAAAACATTACAAACTATCGTGTGATATACACAATTACGAAGCATTTATCGTTCTTATAAAATATTCTAATAATCGACCATATAGTCTAGGTCCTCAAGCAATTACACAAAACCCCGTCTACCCACGATTTACTAAAAATGTCTTATCTTCTAGATTAATTATCCTCAATTAATTAAGAACTAATATTCAAACAATATAAATCTTATTCTAATGGTAACCCTAACTCTTTTGAATGAAGAGACTTGTAATAACATTCTAGGAATATCCATAACTACTCACCAAATATCCTCACACGAAAAATAACAATCTAGGTCCCGTGCCTAAAATCGTGCCCACGAAACTATTATATGCTTGTCGCGTGCTTTTGTACGCATGGCGTGACTTAACCATGCGTAAGGAGCGGCATGCCTAAACATTCAAAAAATGGTTTTCTTCTTTCTTAAACCCCAAGTTATGAACTTTGAAATCCTAGTTCTCCTTGAATGACCCTAACTATGATTCTAACACCTTCAAAATAACTTTTATGACCACTAAACACTTTTAGATCAAAGCCCAACATAATAACTTTATAAATCTATCAATTTTGTCCCACCTTAATTCAATAATAGAATTAAAATGAGGGACATTATGTGTAACATTACTATAATTTATATTTAACAAAATTAACTTTGATTAAAAGATTCATTCAATGATTTATCAGTAAATTATCCTAAATTTAATAAGATGTTATTAAATTTGATTCTTAATTAATCTAATTAGGTTTTGTGATAAAAATTCAGATTTTAAGAGTGTTAATTCAGATTCCAATGAACTATCACTATTCTAACACAAATTCAATTGGATTCATAATCGATGTACACTTTCCTTGGACCGGTTAATGAATCAGGGTCCTAAAAAACCCCCAAATCCTCTTCAATCCTTGGTGCCTATTCTCCCAAGCTCTATAGGGTTTTATCCAATGTCATGAGAGTGCTTTAGGTTTTCTTAATTAAACTAATAAGACTGTTATCCACGAAACTAAACCTAGGCCCAATATAAACCTTAACCCTATGAGCCCAAATAATACTCCAAATGGCTCGAAACTTGTCCTAACCCATATACCAACTCAGTAGACTCAAATTTCACTATTTTAAGTTAAGAACGCACCTTCTAAGCATCATAAAAGTCAACACAAAATAGCACATATTTTACTAATGTAAATATCTCAATAAATTAATTTAGAAATTTACACGAGTCAATTAAGTTAAAACTTAATTATAAATTTATTACGTGTGACCTACCATTATAGTAAACTAATTCACGATGGGTGGGACCCGATACTGAGGGAATAATCCAAAAAAGAAAACCCCGACACCTAGTACCTGATCATTCCATAATCTCCCATAATATTAAGTCGCTTAGAATACTTAATTAATGTATTACCGTCTATTATGCCCATTTCTAAAAAGGTATTAATTCAAGCAACACATATACTAATCACATATCAATATGTAATAAATATAGTAAGTGATAGTGCACATGTCACGTGAAAATAACAACTCATCACAAACCATTTATCAATTTTATCCATTAATTAATTGCTACAAAAATACAGGGTATTACATTCTTCCCCTCTAAAATAAGGAATTTCATCCTCAAAATTTCATTCCCTTATATATCTAACTCGGTACTCTAAGAATATATCACCCGTATTGTAACCTTGCATTAATATATAGTAATCCATTCTTTCTCCGACCAAATATACACTAAGGTCTCTCATCATAAATTGTGTTCGGCTAATACTCAAACCAATATAGTCTAATCATTAAGATGTCGTCCCTCAGGAACTCCCTCTGCCATATATCCATGGAAGACATTGTCCACACAATGGTGATGATTAGGTAAGTTCAATTGTCACCGGCCTCGCCCTATCCAAGATAGTGAAAATGATCAGTGTATCATAGTGTTAACTTCTCTTTGGAACCAAAACTTCATAGTTCACTTCATTGGGGAGATCTTCAAAAGCACCCGATCTTCCTCATGGGACCCCAAATCGTGCATTATCTTATCTCGAAAACTCTTATTACTACTCCGGTAGTGTTAATATTCTCTATTGTGAACTCCACCTCCTCTGAGACGTCCCAAACACACTAATACGAATAATTTTCTAAGTCTTAGCTCTAATCAACTTAGTCAATCTAACTCAAATGACCCAGATGGCCTAATCTCCCTTTGGGACCTTTATACCCCATGAGAAAATCAAAGTATCTACTAAATCACAGGATCTAATATCCCACTTATACACTGAAATCACTAACAACTACAATCCTTTAATTGTCTTTGATGCTCTACATTCACTTTTAGAAAAGGCACACCTGGACACTAGCTATCCTGATAACCAATCCACCTGATTACCAACATTGATTCATCAACACACATTACATCTGGTCACTCCATGGATGTACAATGAACCACAATTCATATTCCTCGGCCAAACAAACTTCTGTAATTTGGGACCCTTCAGCACAAATAATATCCCTTGGAAATATAGCCCTATTTTTTAGCCAAACGAAGGAAGGAAATTCCTCCAAACACCCTTTTGAATAATCCACCTTCATAAAAGAGCTTAACATTTGGACCTGAGCTACCCGCGACTCAATACCAGGCGTAATTTCCATTAATTCTACGAATGTTTGTGCTTCAATAAAATGTCATCAATAAACATAAGAACGAACTGATCCACATACTATCAGAATAATCTATCCATTAACTTCAAAAACACGATTGGAGCATTAATCAACCCAATTAGCATGACCTGAATTTGTATGCTCCATATCATGTCTAAAAAAAATTCATTTGGGATATTTTCCCCCCGAATACCTAACTGGTGATGTACGAGGGAAACTTCCATCACTTGAGCACAAGTGGTGAAGTACGGTTACCTAATAATACCCACTGAATCCTTCACATAAGGTTTTTACCAATGCAATATGTCTTCTCGTATTATTTCTAATAAAGTGAATAAAATTCTTCTCCCTTATATGACTATCTTCATGTGCAGAAAGATAAATATAGTTGAAATTCCCTTCATATGGATACCAAGTTATCGCCCTAACTAGGTCTCTGAAACCTACTCCTCACGCTATTATGGATGGTGAGTCGAAACAGTTCCCCTCAAACCATGCGTTAAGCACATACTAAAGGTTTCATGCCCAAAATTACCTAACTCCCGAACGAATTCAACATCATGTGTGGGATGTCTCACAAAGAAAATCGAAATATAGAACCCTCTTAAAAAAATTTAGTCTTTTTTAATCTTCATCTGGAACAATGGAGCGAAACCCCTAAGTGATTGTTATTGTAATGTATACGAACCCTAAACAGTAAGGCTCTAAACAATCAAAGAACACAATGCAGAAAAGTGACAGACCCCGCACTCATGACCCTAAGACTCTAGAACCTAGAATGCTCTGATACTAATATGTTGCCCTATAAAATCCATAAATAGACTGATCAGGTCTAATATAAAAATTATGGGAATAAAAAATATTTGGTAACATTCTAAGCATAATGAAATAAATAAAATGAAGTAAGTAAATACAATAAAGAGTATAAAAGTTCAATTAAATAAAACATCTCTGATACTATTCACTGATATAAAAATCACATTCAACTTTGGAATATAAAACGAATCTTAACAGTACAATATCCAACTCTAAATAAAGACTCCAATAACTATACTGTATCTCACACAAACGTCTGACTCAAAAAATCTAAAAATAATACATTTGACTGGATTTTGGAAATAGATATAACTACATAAGAATAAAAGATCAAGTGCTCAATTAATAGCTCAAGTCTATGGCACCCATTGCGGCCAATTTTAGACACGTTGGTTCTTAATCGGAGCTTAAGTTTATCACCTATCAACCCCACGATAACTCGAAAGGAGTGGGAACAAAACTTCACAAAATAAAAGAGTCAAATTGCATATAATAATATATCCATGAAAAGTTTATGGGAGAAAGTAAAAATTTCCCTAAATATCGAACCAAAAATCCAAAAGCTGCAAGTATTATATCATTAACCACATAATTGATCCCATGAACTTCATAATTAACAATATTACAATAATGATTATATAATAAAGCTAGCAACCATGCGGTTGATCATATTAGACACATGTCCCTCCTAAAAATCCCCACACCTATGTGTGTCCTGCCGAAACTCAATCTATAATACACGTGTCTCATATGATCAACCGTGCGATTGATGGGCTTACACTAGCACCTATAAAAGGAGGTCTCCACCAACTTCAAAACTCATCCCAAAACCCAATATTGATTAATTTTTCTAACTTTCTTCAACCTCGAGCATCTATGAATCTTAAGTTTTTCATAAATACTAAGAGAAATCTCGACTTTCCCAAAAGTTCTCTGAAATATATAGTCAAACCTCTACCCACGCCCTGCAATAGTTGGCTCTTATAAATGAGCCTCTGCCCAACTAGAATGGGCCATATAAATAGGGGACACTCCCCCGAGAAAAATTCATCTCATGCTACTAGGCTAAAAAAAGTCTGTAAAAAATTCACGTTAAAATCCTCAATACAAACTATGATATAAAATTGTCCATATATGTCCAGACTATCTAAACTCGACTCCCAATAGGGGACCAGTTATGAACTTTACAACGTTTATATTTTAAAGCCTTATTTTTACCCATCATCTATGTTTATTGAGTTAGATAAGGATATCCATGGTATGACTAAGTAACGACACGAAAACATACGTTTCAAAACCATTATCAAAAAAGTATCCATGAACCGATTCATTCTGAAACTTTGTTAAAAACTACATCTAAAATCAAAATACTCTTCACTAATTCTCCAAGCAAACATTCTCGTCTCAATGACAACACCCACAAATCTGTGTTTTCTCGGAATACTTCTCAAATACATGTCTTTAATTATGTCTTTTCAACATACGAATATGCGCTCTAACTCATAAAGAAATTTTTATTGAAGGAATAGTCTCTATAGATACTATAATTTTTTATATTATATACCCGGTATCCCATAACCTTCTCCTGTAAATATGCCCCATTAGATGGAACTACGTAGGCTTTGAACCCAGGGCTTCCCGGGTATGTAAGCAAAATATTTTTCTACACTCATGAGCCCAAGACTTATAATACATCTCTCAGAGAGTTATCTTTAGAGATGCATGTGACACCCCGCATAATAAAATACCAGGTGATCAGTCCTATACCAAATTAAAACAGGAATCTCAGTTGGTTCATCCTTAGCATCATTGTCGAAAACTTTTTAAAACTTACTAACCACCTAGTATTCCAAAAGTTGGTGCCAATTTTAACTTTTTAATTAAACAAAATAGTACATGCGGAAATAAATATGAGCCATTCACACAAGTGAATAATTAATTAAACAATTTGCCGAATAAACCATCGTCCACCAAAGTGAAATCCAATATAAACATCCAACACCTGAATAAATACATCTGAAAACTGCACCGAGAATTATGGGCGACAAGCCCTAAATAAAACTGAAGTTGATACATGATTCCTACTCTACGAATAAATGAACGATGCGTCTAATCCAAACTCCTGCTAGCATCCACATATGCCTCAACTCCGTGTTCCTGGAATAGAATATCAATCCTAGCGTCCCTGTGGCTGGACAACTAAAAGATTTTGAAAATAGTTTTATAGCAAGGGTTAGAACCCAAAACCTTTTGAAAATATTTAGCAAGTGAATTAACTACAGTAATTTAAAATGCATGAATGCGATTCATACTTAAGTTAGTTTCGCACTCCTTTGTGGACATTCTCACCCCTCCACTATTGTGCACACCTAACGGTTACCTTTGCCCCCACCTAGTTGTACTACCCCGTCCAACTAGTCCTGGTATAACCTCCCCTTGCCATCTACTCTAACCGGAGTATAATGATTCTTGAATAATAAGGTATCTCATAATTAACTTAATTAATTCCTTCTTAAATAGCAGCATATAATCGTGTCACAAGTTATACAAAGTAAATACATCACATACTGTATTATTACCCGCATATATTATTGAATACCATTATATACGTACCTTTACTAAAACATCCACATATATAACATACGTATATCCATCCCTCCGAGTATACCCTCGTCGGATGATTCCCTCTAAAGTGCTATCTCACTAGGTGTGCTCACAAAACCTAGTTCCCCAAGTTGAAATCGCTCACCAACCTGGCCCAAACAATAAATGTAGTGGAGGCGGTCATATTCCTTCCCTGAAAGTGAGATAAATCCCTCACCCATATATCGGACGCTATGACCTGGGGATATACTCTCCCTACTCCTCAAGCTAGGGGATTCACCCACATGGCGCAACCTCCCTTGATAGCACTAGAGTATATAAATTAAGTAAATATCTAATCATTGACATTTAATAGCACACACAAGATATACACACAGACATATATATATATATATATATATATATATATATATATATATATATATATATATATACTATCACACACCGTATATATATATATAAAATAAACCCCGGCTTTACTGTGTACTCAAAATCCCGTACGCTAGCCTGTAATTCCCTGAGTCTATGGCCCGACTCAACATAATTAATTTTCTCACTTAATAATTTATCATCTTCCCGAGTCTATGGTCCGACTCTAATATAATTAATTCACACCTCAATTAATATAATACTTTCCCCAAGTCTATCATCCGACTCTAATTAAATTAATTAACACACTTATTAATTTAATAACTCCCCGAGTCTATCATCCGACTCTAATTAAATTAATTAACACACTTATTAATTTAATACCTGCCCGAGTCTATCGTCTGACTCTAATTAAATTATTTAACACACTTATAAATTTAATAACTCCTCGAGTCTATCGTCCGACTCTAATTAAATTAATTAACACACTTATTAATTTAATAACTCCCCGAGTCTATCGTCCGACTCTAATTAAATTAATTAATATACCTATTAATTTAATACCTTCCCGAGTCCATCATCCGACTCTAATTGAATTAATTAACACGCCCGTTAATTTAATACCGATCTGAGTCTGTGGTTCGACTCTCAATTAATTAATTTACACATTAACTAATTCATACTACACTGAGTCTGTGGTACGACTCTCATTTAATTAATTTACACATTAATTAATTTATACCAATCCGAGTCTGTGGTTCGACTCTCATTTAATTAACTTACACATTAATTAATAAATACCCTTCCCGAGTCTACAATCCGACTCTAAATTAATTAATTACAACATCAATTAATTTAATACTTTTTCGAGTCTACTTTTTTACTCTACTTTCATTAATTAACACATCCATTAATTTAATAACTTGGCGTCACCCAACCATCCTCTCCGGACTCGATCACTTGGCCCATACCTTAATATTTGCTGAGTCTATGTTCCGACTCCAAATTAATTACTCTCTCTCAATAATTAATTTATTACTTTGGTGCCACTTAACCAATATACCCGGACTCGCTCACTTGATCCATATTACATCTCATAATTTCATTCCCACATATTCGCCCACAATGTGTCACACATTCATCTCCATAAATTTTCCAATTATATTTACCTATAATTATCAACATACCCGGACTCGCTCACTTAGTCCATTTTTACATCTCAGAATTTCATTCCCACATATTCGCCCACAATGTGTCACAGATGCATCTCCATAACTTTTCCAATTATATTAACCTATAATTATCAACATACCCGGACTCGATCACTTAGTCCATTTTTAACATGTAAAATCAGCCCAAAAATCTTTTTCTCAATAATTATTTCCATGTAGTAAAAACTACCAGCACTGCCAGAATTTCTGCAGCACCGATCGATCGATCCCCCTGGGTCGATCGATTGATCGTTCCAGTATTCGTCTTATCCAGCCTCTGTTAGCCATGGACGAAACCTAAAGCTTTGATTCTCAATCTAAATCCTTACCCAAATACAATTAACATATCCTCCATATAAGAAAAGGGTCTAAACATCCCACAGACCTTAATTAATCATCAATATCCATTAATTTCAAGGTTTTCCCGATTTGGGTATTATCCGGGTTTCAAATCCCCAATACGAATTTCGTTCATATTATTAGCAATTAACCATTTATTCTCACTGGTTTTAACATACGATTCATTCCTCTACGTTCTAGAATCATAAACACAATAAATCTCACCCTTAATCCCATTAAGGTATATCAATTTCCAAAAACTCAATTTTAATTTTGGTTACACACCCAAAACGAATTTTGATTTACACATAACTATGATATGAATTGATTATCATCAATTTAGAAATCACAACAGTTAACCACTTGCCTGGAATTGTTCGTAGAGTCTGATCCGTTGGTGTAGTCCCTTAATTTGGCTCAAAAATCCCCAAATTGGCTCTTGATTTGCTTTCCCCCAAATTTCCTCTCAAACCCTAGGTTTAGAGTTGTGTTCTGCCGTTCCTTAATCTCTCAATTAGGTTAAAAACACTAAATCCCATTTTTGGCCATGCGGGCCTAATTAAAAAGGCCCAACTCACCCCGTGTGGGCCCGACTATGCTAAAAAATACCCTGAGACCCAATTACTACCCCCGGGTACTCTTTTTTTACTATCTCAACCCATCCTGACGCAACCGCGCACTCAGAATTGCATCTGAAATACTTTTCGAGATTTCCAAATTTCGACCTCAAAATGCGACACACGAGATTTTGATCCCTAAAACTTAAAAGTCGCCAATTATAAATAATTCGGCTCACTCAAATAAATTCTCCAACTCATGAATTTAAGTTTCTCCAATTTAAATATTTTTATAACTCCCAAAATAATTAAATATTAAATCCTCAAAATTACGGGGTGTTTCATACTCCCCCCCTTATAAAGGAATTTCGTCCTCGAAATTAAGATGAGCGTAATGTTCCAAGCTTCGCATATTACTCTCTAGTCATGTGCCTCCAAGCCCGCTATATCTATCCCATCCATTTCTAACCATACGTTACACAAGTATGCATTTAAATTAACGAGGGTGCCCATACACCCTATACCCGTGCTTAACCGCACGAACTTTGCCTTAATTAACCCGGGTGCCCATACACCCTATCCCCGCGCTTTACCGCACGAAATTTACCCGACTATGCTAGTCGTAACCCATAATATAACTTCGAACCCATCGTCATATCACACATATATATATATATCCACTGTCCGGGTACCCAACCCATGTACTAACGTCCAACATCTCCCCACAAAATACTTGTCTCTCAACACAAAAGTATATACGCTTACTCTCATGTTACCAAAGATGACATAAAGTACCGCGCCCTTACCATCACTAGTCCTTGCGCAAAATAAACCCCGAGCTATCTCTCTTTGCACGAACATAAATCTAACCACCCTGATTCACTTCAGTAAACACCCCTACTTGCTGGGATAAAAATGTGAGAACACAAGACCTCACTTTGTGTCTATCGCACCACATAATATAACATATATACACACATATACATAGGCTAAACACCCTCTTAGGTGATACCTAGTACCAATCATCTCCTGGTGTCACGAAACCAAAACTTAACACCACTATCCACAATAGTTAAATTCCGTCGCTATCCAGCCGATATTTAGGAAAATATTATTAACCCTAATCCCATAATTCTCGAAAGTAGTAACTCTTCGCATAATTCAAACCTTCACTCAGTGTACACCTCCACTCTCCCGTGAAGAACACCATAGAACACCACTACCCCACAGAAAGTTTATCCACATACTATGGCTGCTACAGCCAACGCACCCACTAAATTCGACTCACCCGCGAACTCTAGTGAAAATAAGTCTTATATTGTGATATCCTCCTTGTCACTCAAAAATATACCCCATGCCAATAGGGTAAAAATAATTACCTCCATACTCCAGCTGCAACGGCTGATCCTCGGGTTCCGGAGCATCTTCCCTCTGCCCGAATGCGCCCATGACTTGCTTTAGTGGTTGTACATCCAGGACCTCGTCCTGTAGTTGACCCCTGCCTCGCTTAAGACAATCTCTCTTCATGCGTATCACTTCCCCCAGAAACGAAACACCTTCTAATACATTCACCCTGCCACCGGTCCCTTCTATGCCGACCTTGTTAGAATTTTTGGCCATCCTGCCGATAGCCCCCAGTTCTAAATCATTTGGCATGATTTCCCTGTCGGCAATCCTATCCATGATCTCCCCCAGTCTGCTGCTGGGATACCTCATTGGTATAATTCCCTCCTGCGTTATCCGACTGGCTAGTTCCCACTCCTCTCCCGCTTCCTTTCACGTGGAAGCGATATTCCTGACCGTGCCGGAGTGATGCGTTAACGACATCAATATAATCTACTAATGCGGAATTACCAATTCAATGTTGTCTGATTCTCCAGACTAACCAATCCATAAACCTTGCTTTCTTTCTCTCTTCATCGCTTACCTCATCCGGTACCACTTTGCCAATTGAGTAAATACTTCCTCATAATCGACCACATAACGGTCTCCCCGAGTCACCTCTCTAAATTTTCTCCTCATTTTGATCTCAACCGCTGGAGGAAAATACTTGCGATCGAACCACACCCAAAACTCTGCAATATCTAGTGTATCCATTTCCTCAACTGTGGTGACCGACTCCCACCACTATAGCGTTGCTCCCACTAAACTAAAAGTGGCTAGCATTTGTTTACGCAACTTATCGCAATCTCCCATGCGTAGGTGACGCTGGTTATATCTCTTCCTTGACACGCTAGCACTACATCTGAACCCCCTCGCAACTCTGTTGGGTGCCCACTCTTGAAAAATCTCTCGTACTTGTTGCCACCCCGACGGCCCCGCATGACCTGAACATCTGGTGCCATTAACACTTGTGGCTGATTCCGTGGAAAGTACCCTTCCATTGCGACCACCCTCGCTTCAACTGCCTGCGCCAATAGTTCAGTTACCTGTGCAGCCAACATTATCTCTGGCATTTTCTGCGGTAACTCTTGCTCCTGATGAGCCTCTCTAGTCTCATCTCCCCCTGCTGCCCTAGCTTCTCTCTCTCTCCTGGGCGGCATCTGGAATGAGAATCGAATCGTATGAGTTCACACTCAAATAAGAAATTTGGCAGAAGGACGTAAATGCGCATATGTATAAGAATACAATAATCCTATGATAGGGCTCTATATCAAAGATTGCTAAGCCGAAACATGAAAATCCGCACAGATCCTAAGGACACTAGAACCTAATGCTCTGATACCATCTGTGACACCCCGCCTAATAAAATATCGGGTGATCAGTTTTATACCAAATTAAAACAGGAATCCCAGTTGGTTCATCCTTAGCATCACTGTCGATTTTTTTTTAAAACTTACTAACCACCTAGTATTCCAAAAGCTGGTGCCAATTTTAACTTTTTAATTAAACAAAATAGTACATGCGGAAATAAATATGAACCATTCACACAAATGAATAATTAATTAAACAACTTGCCGAATAAACCATCGGCCACCAAAGTGAAATCCAATATAAACATCCAACACCGGAATAAATACATCTGAAAACTGCACCGAGAAGTCTGGGCGACAAGTCCTAAATAAAACTGAAGCTGATACATGATTCCTACTCTAGGAATAAATGAACGATGCGTCTAATCCAAACTCCTGCTAGCATCCACATATGCCACAACTCCGTGTCCCTGGAATAGAATATCAATCATGGCGTCCCTGTGGTTGGACACCTAAAAGGTTTTGAAAATAGTTTTATAGCAAGGGTTAGAACCCAAAACCTTTTGAAAATATTTAGCAAGTGAATTAACTGCAGTAATTTAAAATGCATGAATGCGCTTCATACTTAAGTTAGTGTCGCACTCCCTTGTGGACATTCTCACCCCTCCACTATTGTGCACACCTAATGGTTACCCTTACCCTTACCCTTACCTAGTTGTACTACCCCGTCCAACTAGTCCTGGTATAACCTCCCCTTGCCATACTACTCTAACCCGAGTATAATGATTCTTGAATTATAAGTTATCTCACAATTAACTTAATTAATTCCTTCTTAAATAGCAGCATATAAACGTGTCACAAGTTATATAAAGTAAATACATCACACACTGTATTATTACCCGCATATAATATTGAATACCATTATATACGTACCTTTACTAAAATATCCACACATATAACATACGTATATCCATCCCTCCGAGTATACCCTCACCGGATGAATCCCTCTAAAGTGCTATCTCACTAGGTGTGCTCACAAAACCTAGTTCCCCAAGTTGGAATCGCTCACCAACCTAGCCCAAACTATAAACTTAGTGGAGGCGGTCATATTCCTTCCCTGAAAGTGAGATAAATCCCTCACCCATATACCGGACGCTATGACCTGGGGATATACTCGCCCTACTCCTCAAGCTAGGGGATTCACCCACATCGCGCAACCTCTCTTGACAGCACTAGAGTATATAAATTAAGTAAATATCTAATCACTGATATTTAATAGCACACACAATATATACACACATATATATACTATCACACACCGTATATATATATATAAAATAAACCCCGACTTTACCGTATACTCAAAATCCCGTACGCTAGCCTGTAATTCCCTGAGTCTGTGGCCCGACTCAACATAATTAATTTTTTCACTTAATAATTTATTATCTTCCCGAGTTTATGGTCCGACTCTAATATAATTAATTCACACCTCAATTAATATAATACTTTCCCCGAGTCTATCATCCGACTCTAATTAAATTAATTAACACACATATTAATTTAATAACTCCCCGAGTCTATCATCCGACTCTAATTAAATTAATTAACACACTTATTAATTTAATACCTCCCCGAGTCTATCGTCCGACTCTAATTAAATTCACTAACACACTTATTAATTTATTAACTCCCCGAGTCTATCGTCCGACTCTAATTAAATTAATTAACACACTTATTAATTTAATAACTCCCCGAGTCTATCGTCCGACTCTAATTAAATTAATTAATACTCCTATTAATTTAATACCTTCCTGAGTCCATCATCCGACTCTAATTAAATTAATTAACATGCCCGTTAATTTAATACCGATCCGAGTCTGTGGTCTAACTCTCAATTAATTAATTTACACATTAACTAATTCATACTAAACTGAGTCTGTGGTATGACTCTCATTTAATTAATTTATACCAATCCGAGTCTGTGGTCCGACTCTCATTTAATTAATTTACACATTAATTAATAAATACCCTTCCCGAGTCTACAATCCGACTCTAAACTAATTAATTACAACATCAATTAATTTAATACTTTTCCGAGTCTACTTTCCGACTCTACTTTCATTAATTAATGCATCCATTAATTTAATAACTTGGCGTCACCCAACCATCCTCCCCGGACTCGCTCACTTGGCCCATACCTTAATATTTTCCGAGTCTATGTTCCGACTCCAAATTAATTACTCTCTCTCTCAATAATTAATTTATTACTTTGGTGCCACTTAACCAATATACCCGGACTCGCTCACTTGGTCCATATTACATCTTATAATTTCATTCCCACATATTCGCCCACAATGTGTCACACATTCATCTTCATAAATTTTCCAATTATATTTACCTATAATTATCAACATACACGGACTCGCTCACTTAGTCCATTTTTACATCTCAGAATTTCATTCCCACATATTCGTCCACAATGTGTCACACATTCATCTCCATAACTTTCCCAATTATATTTACCTATAATTATCAACATACCCAGACTCCATCACTTAGTCCATTTTCAACATGTAAAATCAACCCAAAAATCTTTTTCTCAATAATTATTTCCATGTAGTAAAAACTACCAGCACTGCCAGAATTTCTGCAGCATCGATCGATCGAACCCCCTCGGTCGATCGATCGATCGTTCGAGTATTCGTCTTCTCTAGCCTCTGTTAGCCATGGACGAAACCTAAAGCTTTGATTCTCAATCTAAATCCTTACCCAAATACAATTAACATATCCTCCATATAAGAAAAGGGTCTAAACATCCCACAGACCTTAATTAATCATCAATATCCATTAATTCCAAGTTTTTCCCGATTTGGGTATTATCTGGCTTTCAAATCCCCAATACGAATTTCATTCATATTATCAGCAATTAACCATTTATTCTCACTGGTTTTAACATACGATTCATTCCTCTACGTTCTAGAATCATAAACACAATAAATCTCACCCTTAATCCCATTAAGGTATATCAATTTCCAAAAACTCAATTTTAATTTTGGTTACACACCCAAAACGAATGTTGATTTACACATCACTATGATATGAATTGATTACCATCAATTTAGAAATCACAACAGTTAACCACTTGCCTGGAATTGTTTGTAGAGTCTGATCCGTTGGTGTAGTCCCTTAATTTGGCTCAAAAATCCCCAAATTGGCTCTTGATTTGCTTTCCCCAAAATTTCCTCGCAAACCCTAGGTTGAGAGTTGTGTTCCGCCGTTCCCTAATCTCTCAATTAGGTTAAAAATACTAAATCCCATTTTTGGCCATGTGGGCCTAATTAAAAGGTCCAACTCACCCCGTGGGGGCCCGGCTATGCCCAAAAATACTCCGAGACCCAATTACTACCCCCGAATACTCTTTTCTGACTATCTCGACCCATCCGGACGCAACCGCGCACTTTGAATTGCCATCCGAAATACTTTTCTACATTTCCAAATTTCAACCTCAAATGCGACACACGATATTTTGATCCCTTAAACTTAAAAGTCGCCAATTATAAATAATTCGGCTCACTCAAATAAATTCTCCAACTCATGAATTTAAGTTTCTCCAATTTAAATATTTTTATAACTCCCAAAATAATTGAATATTAAATCCTCAAAATTACGGGGTGTTTCAATGCATACAACTTTAAATACAACTCCCAGTCCAATACATTCACTCACCCTCCCTAAGACAAGTCCCTACACTTTCACACACATCACATTGGAACCTTTCCATATGGCTCACTGCAATAACAAACTGCGTACATAAGCACCATACAGAGGCTTTCCTTATGAGCACAAGCCTTCTTAATATATTTTTAATATATCGTACCATAAAGATGATTTTATCTCTCAAGTTTCATGACCCATGATATATCTAATTATCTCAAGCTGCATCTTCACGCATATCAATACAAATGCTTAAATTGCGTACACAACACCTAACTACATAGGCTTTGATCTTGTGTCGACACGGGTATGTAGGCACATTACCGAGTCCTTATCATGATAATAAGCCTTGACAATATGTCTCTTGATATATTGTCTTTATAGAGATGAACCCATGTCTTATATTATCTCCTATCACTCTCTCACACCTTGAACGAGATATCAAACTATTTCAAGCCGCAACTTCTTGTGCATTCACATATATATACCGAATAGTCCCCCATTACATAAGATGAGACTTCTCGCACCCGTATACATATATATTAACCACCACCCATTAAGAGACTAAATATTCGAACATAATCATTCTTGTGTACCCTCCTCTGAAAGAGTTGGCGCTTGCGTTCAATTAAGAAATGATATAATAAATACCATTTTTAACCCAAATTAACCCTAAGCATGCAACTAGGTGTGATTGAAACAATATGAAATCATGCACGAATTATTCAACACACAAAGTTAAGGAAAAATCCCCCACAGGGGCAAAACCATTTGTATATCACTATAATTTGTAAGAGAAACGGCTTACAATCGGATTACACTGAAATACAAGTTTTTGACTAAGAATTACCCGCAGGCATCGGATTCTGTAGTCACAGCTGGAATTATCCTTTTCCAGTAGGGCTGCAATGAAGAGGAAGAAACGGTCCACTTCACAAGGGTTGAACAACAGTAATGGTGTTCTTGGGTTACCAAACTTGATTCACATAGATATGGAAGATGTGTGAATCTAAAAACCTAGAATCATAGGACTCAATAGGTGAAGACTTTAGGGTTGATATGCTCTGAAAAACGTGGGAAAGTCTTATAGAAACCAACCTCCAAACGTGGTTTAAATAGGAAGACAAAACCCTAAAAAATCTGCAACACGATCTGGCAGAGTTTATCCAGGGCGGACCGGTCCGGGCCTTAGGCGGATCGGTCCGATAGCGGACCGGTTCTTTTAATTTGAAGATGATTCGGTTCGCATTCGGTTCGGGGCTCACTGGCTTCAAAGTGCACGGCGGATCGGTCCGGGGCGGTTGCGGATCGGTCCGGGGTAGTCAGAGGCGGATCGGTTCGTTTTAATTTCAGGCGGACCGGTCCGGCTGACTGGATTTCTGAATTCTTTCTTTCTTTTGATCTTCGGATTCCGTTGATGATGAATGGACTTTGAATCTTTGCAACGGTGTTACGGCTAATGACATATACAAGTATGTTGGACAAAAATGTCCTTACAAATCTCCCCCTATGTCTATGCCGGAACAAACATAAAAAATCCGAATTATCTATAATCACAATGCCTATACAAATCTACCCTTCCATGAACCCAAAAACTGAAAGTGGTACAAATGACTAAGGCTGCATCGTTTGTTCTTCGAATCTTCAAAAATCTCACCGCTTTTCTCATCAGGGTGTGCAACATGGGATTATCAAAAGATGTACCTACACACATGAGACAAAGCAAATACCAAGTGACGTATCGAGTTTGAAATGAGATAAACATAAGCATATATATCAATTTAAGATGATATTCTCAGAATTTCAAAACTCCCCCATAATCAGATAATTCATTCTCCCCCTTTTTATGATGTCTCCAAATAGACAAATGAGAGAAATAAATCAAGCAATCAAGTACCGGGGTGACACAAGACATAAAATCACACCATGAATGAACATAAAACAACCAAGTCGGTGATAGCGTAAAAGAATGGGTGTGAATAAAATTCGATAGGAAAATCAAAGCATACAAACATGACATATGTGCACGATGAATATTGGATATTCCTAACGAATGAACTCAAATGCTTCCTTTGGTGTAAAAGATTGGAAATATAAGACATTGACTATATCAAATCTACAAATCAAAGCTCAGAATGATTTTCACACCAATAACGTCCAAAATGATTTTATGATTTTTCAGGACTTTCAAGGAAGTGCAAACCCGTTTAAAAATTCTCCAACCAAACTCCCTCAGATATTATTTTGAATAGAGGCATTCTAAATTCTCAAACGTTGGAGAATTGATGGTGAAACCTAAGTGGCCCATATTAGGCATGTATAGCTTTTTATTGCCTTTTCAATTTTTTTGGGGCTCTTTTAACCTCTTAGGACCTCGGATATTAAAATTCCTCCATTTTTTAGGTCCATTTTAATGGAGGCTTTTGCGCAAAGGATAGGAATCAACTTTCGCAACCCCTCCCCGTTTTACAATTTAACACACAGTCTCACCAAAACGGTTTTCACATGCATTCCAATCTTGTCAAGTTTTATCGCATATTATTCATTGTATAGACAGAATTGAGATAGAAACACTCAAGCCAATATGAGATAGACAAGTGCAATAATCAAATAAAGCCGTGCATGTGTGCAGTAAAGGATATAGGAGTCAAGCATGTAGGAAAATATCACTAATTACATCTCAAGGACTCCAATCAATGTAAAGCACATGGATGAAATGATGTAGCCTCTCAAATCTCTATCAAACAGTCACATGGATATATGAAATGAAGTTGTGACTTGGCTATCATAAATGCTCATCCATAAAAACAAAACTCTTTTTGATTTTTCAAAAATTTTATCAAAATAAAATCTTTTTGTGCTTTTCTAAAAAATTTTCTAAAAAGAAAATCTTTTTGTATTTTTTTTAAAAAAATGAAACACTAACTAATGATACATGCTAGCAATAGGTAAAAAAAAGGCATGATAAACAACCTATGCTAGCAATCAAGACTAGATCTCAACCGGGAGTAACGGTGGAGTTTTCTAAAGATGGTGAAATCTTTTGAACCAACTCCACTAGATCATGTGTAGTCTTGATCAAAAACTTCACTTGCTCGCGAATATGTGCAAACTCTCTATCAATATGAGCAGGCAAAGTATCATGAGTGGGTGCATGTGCATGAATGTGTGACGTAGCATGATATGGCACAAAACCCAACTTAGAACAAAATTCCCTAAGATGTCCTCGCTTCTTGCAGTGGGAGCAAACATAAACCGGTCTAGGAAGTAATTTATCAATAATTATGGGATAAACATTCCTAGACGGATACCCATGGGACTTACTCACAATGGTGGATATAGGCTCAGGTGAATTCTCTAATGTGACTTGAACCTCTCGTGCTTGTTTGAGGTCATCCTCGAGATGGGATACACGTGTCATCAGACTAGACACCGTGTTGGTCAAGTCACCTTTTTCCCTTTTAAGCTCATCATTTTCTCCCTTCAATTCACCAATCCGAAGACCTAGGATCCTATTAGTCCTTTTTGTTTCCATGGTCTCGATAAACAACTTTCTAAAGGCGTTTTGGATCAACCTATCATCACCATTATCATCCTCACTATTACTTAAAGAAGTGGGCATATCAACTTTGTTTCCCTCTCTCTTAAGTCTAATGGGACACTCAAATTTCTTGTGCCTTGTCCCATCGCACTCAAAACATCTTATCTTCTCAAGTTTTTTATTTCTCTCATTCTCACCACAACTCTCTCTCACACTTGCCTCATCCTCCCCTTCACTCTCATCGCTCTTACTGTCGAGGTGTCCTTGTGACGTAGCATCTTCATCGTCGTGAGAAGCATTGGAGGTACTCACATAATTTGCCATGAACGCGGTGAAGTTACTCTCATGCGGTGACTCATCTCTCGAGTCCACGGACTCGACCTCACTGTCGTCACTAAGGGTAGTATTGAGGACAGTTTTGCCCTTTTCTCTATTCAGACGGGTGGCACACTCAAATGCTCTATGACCCTTACCATCGCATTCAAAACATCGCTCACTGTCTTTCTTAGGAGGGTCTTTGAAATCTTTCTCATTTTCCTTTTCAAAAATATTTTTCTCAACATTCCTTTTATCATTGAAATTTCCACTTTTCTTGAATTTTAGAATTCTTTTGAAATTTTTTGCAAACAGGGCCAAGTCATCTAAGTCAAAATCACATTCAGACTTAGATTCAAAAACTTTTTCTTTCTTTTTCTGAAAATGAGTCTTTAAAGCAATCCCATTATCCTTAGCCTTAATGGTTTTGGGAAACATGTCAATCTCATAGGTTTGAAGATCTCCTACAAGTTCTTCCAACTTAAGTGATTTCAAATTTCCCAAAGAGTTCAAAACAGTGACTTTAGGAATAAAGCGTTTTGGGAGAGATCTCAAAATCTTTTTAACGACACGCGTGTTATCAATTACCTCACCCAAATTAAAACTAGTGCTAACAATGTTCGACAAGCGTGCAAAAAACTCATCAAAGCATTCGGACTCAGACATGGTGATAGTCTCAAATTGGGTGGCCAAATTTTGTAATTTAGACTCTTTAACAGCGTTCGTACCCTCATGGGTAAGTTGCAAAACATCCCATGCCTCCTTTGACGTGGTGCACGTCATTATGCGTTTGAACTCATTGGGAGTGATGGAACCGGAAATAGCACTCAATCCCTTATAATTAAAGGCAGACCATCTAAATTCATCTTCGGTCCAAGTCGTGACAGGTTTCAAATTTGTCACGTTATCAATAGTGACGGAGGGAGGTGTCCACCCTCTTTCAACAAGAATCCATACCCGTTCATCAATGGCTTTTAAAGCCGACCTCATACGGGCTTTCCAATACGCATAATTAGTTCCGTCAAAGACAGGCAGTTTATTGTATGATTTCTCCATTTGAACACGCACTTTTTTAAAAATCAATTTTTTCAGAAAATTGATATCTTAGAAAAATTTTGCGAAAAAAGGAATACGCGATAAAATAGCGTAACCTGCTCTGATACCAATTTGAAAGAGTTGGCGCTTGCGTTCAATTAAGAAATAATATAATAAATACCATTTTTAACCCAAATTAACCCTAAGCATGCAACTAGGTGTGATTGAAACAATATGAAATCATGCACGAATTATTCAACACACAAAGTTAAGGAAAAATCCCCCACAGGGGCAAAACCATTTGTATATCACTATAATTTGTAAGAGAAACGGCTTACAATCGGATTACACTAAAATACAAGTTTTTGACTAAGAATTACCCACAGGCATCGGATTCTGTAGTCGCGGCTGGAATTATCCCTTTCCAGTAGGGCTGCAATGAAGAGGAAGAAATAGTCCACTTCACAAGGGTTGAACAACAGCAATGGTGTTCTTGGGTTACCAAACATGATTCACGTAGATATGGAAGATGTGTGAATCTAAAAACCTAGAATCATAGGACTCAATAGGTGAAGACTTTAAGGTTGATATGCTCTGAAAAATGTGGGAAAGTCTTATAGAAACCAACCTCCAAACGTGGTTTAAATAGGAAGCCAAAACCCTAAAAAATCTGCAACACGATCTGGCAGAGTTTATTAAGGGCGGACCGGTCCAGGCCTTAGGCGGATCGGTCCGATAGCGGACCGGTTCTTTTAATTTGAAGCTGATTCGGTTCGCATTCGGTTCGGGGCTCACTGGCTTCAAAGTGCACGGCGGATCGGTCCGGGGTAGTCAAAGGCGGATCGGTTCGTTTTAATTTCAAGCGGACCGATCCGGCTGACTGGATTTCTGAATTCTTTCTTTCTTTTGATCTTCGGATTCCGTTAATGATGAATGGACTTTGAATCTTTGCAATGGTGTTACGGCTAATGACATATACAAGTATGTTGGACAAAAATGTCCTTACATCCTCAGTTTAGTGATGTTCCTATACCTATGACTAATGCTACCTTTTATACCTAAGCAACTACTTAAATTTTAAGGGATTATCAAACTAAGGTCTCCAAACATGTTCTAAAATAAACTAAAAAGTAATCACCAATGTAAAAAAATGATAAGAAGTACATAGATAAGGAAGCATAAAGAACTAGTGGGGTAACTAATATCTTCTCCACTCGTAACTCGATTCTCAAACCCACACCAAGAATCTGTGGATCATTCTTAGGCCTCAACTTGCCTTGCGATTAGCCTAAAGTTGCCAACCTGGCCTCTTTTGTTTAATTTAATATAAAATATACTAGTGAATCTGAACAATCGATAGCCCCTCAAACGAAGAAACTAGGCGTAGGTCTAAAAAGAGGAGTGCAACATAAAAACTAGGTATGGTGTCGAACATATTTTAAGGGCAATCAATGATAACTGAATCCGACCTCATGGGGAAACAACGGGCCGAGAGACAAGAGATTTAACGTCCCCGTAGTTAACATCACAATAACTCCCACCGCACACGTACTGGTGCACCACGCCTCCTCTGCACACATGGAGAACAAGCTGTAGTGCATCTCGTCTATCGCTCTCCCCCTCGAGTTCTTACTTGGGTCACATTAACTACTCCTAGACCTATAGAAAAATAATAGAGGAACGAGGAATAAACCTAGGAAGTTTGCAATGAGTAAGAATTTAACTAAATTTGGGCCATAATAATAATAATGCATATTTCGCGCATACTAAGTGGATTTTAAGTTATTTAAGCTACCCAACCAAAAAAACCTAAAATAAGCATATGATTATACTCCCAAACCCAAATGTGTCCCATGTGATATGTATTTTCCTCTTAATTAAGTATTCCTTACTTTCTTAATTTTAAGTTCACCTCTTAAATTAATAATCATTTATTCCATGGTAAATCTTATATTAGTAGCAATTCACTTACTAATCATAATATCAATCAAAGTCTCTAGTAATGATTGTAAAATTGTGTCTCAAGTTTATCAGTCTCAAATAAATCTCATGCCACTATGTATGTCTCTAGTATAATCATTACATTATTCATGAGTCATAAATTTATGATTATACAACTCTAGTATAAATCCTAATTCGGTACAACCATCTCAAAATAATATAATATAGAATCAAATAATCCAGAATATCCATGAGTTTACACAACTCACATCAAATCACATGGGTTACGCATAAGCCTTCAGATACAAGTACAATGTCCTATCCCTAAAGACTTCTCAGATCAATCGTGCAATACTAGGTATAGTTATAATTTGTCCCAACCCTATAAACTTAAAGTAATAACAATGGATAATCATTATGCATCATCGTCATATTTCATGACCTCTATACCCATAGCTCTACGATAAAACTCTATCATTTATCCTTCTCGGGAACACGGGTACGTCAATAGTATGATTGGGATAAATAAGACATAGGTAGGTCATGTTTCATCATTGGTAATACCACGTGTAGTCAACATCGTACGTGCCCCATTAAGATACCTCCTAGTACATCAACCATCATCACACCATAGCATGCTTGCACATAAAACAAGTACACAAACAAGACCCAATGCAATTGGGTCAAACAAATAAGTACAAACCCTATTCAACCTGGTTACACATAATATCTCTAATTAATCTATGGTAATATTCACATTAACTATACTCGTTATCATGTAACCCCATCCAGTATTCCTAGGGCTCTGAATATGTGTCGTCTCACACCTAACATTCATGTGAATCATTATAAAATAACTACTAACCTACTCGATGGGTTATAAAAATATTTTAAACTGTAATGTGATATAATAAATCATTAAGCATCTCTCCTTCTCATAAAATATCCCAATAATTGTCCCTAAAGTCAAGGTCCTCATGCAATTATACAAAAATCCCATTTACTCGCAAATTATTAAAAGCGTCTTCTGTTCTAGATTAATTATCCCCGATTACTTAAGAACTAATATCCAAACTGTATAAAAGTCTATCTAACGGGAACCCTAACTCATTTGAACAAAAATCCTTGTAATAACATCCTAGGATTATCAATAAACCCTTACCAAATATCCTCACATGCAAACCGAAAATTTAGGTCCCTTGCCCAAAACAGTGTGCATTGGCTATTATATGTCGTGTGCATGCTGCCATGTGCACGGGGCTAATTAATTGCGTGTCTGGCGCTACATGATGAAACTTTAGAAAAATGTGATTCTTCTTACTCAAACTCCAAGTTACGGACTTTTAGACCTAGTCCGTAATAAACGATCCTTCCTAATGTTTTAACACCTCCAGAACACCATTTTTTTCTAAAAACTTTTTGATCAAAATCCAACCTATTAAGTTCATAAATCTATCATTTTCCCCATACTTGATTCAATTATAGAATTAACATGGGGGTTATTATGTGTAACACTACTATGATTTTCATGAAATTAACTCACATTACACGATTCATTCAAGGATTTATCAACAAACTATCCTAAAATTCATACATTGTGATTAAGGTTGATTCTCAATTAATTTAATTAGGTTTTTGTGAGAAAGATTCATATTTCAAGAGTGTTAATTAAAATTCCAATGAACTATTATTATTTTAACAAAATTTAATTATATTCTTAATCAATATACACTTGCTTTGGGCCGATTGACGAATCAAAGTCTCCCCGCCAAGAAAAAAAATTTATTCAATCCTAGGTGCCTCTTCTCCCAAGCTCTCTAAAGTTTTCTCCAATGCTTTAAGGGGTTTTAGGTTTTCCTAATTACACTAATAAAAGTGCTTCCCACAAAATTAAGAATAGTCTTAATTCAATCCTTAACCCAATGAGCTTAAATCATACTTCAAATGGTCCAAAACTTGGCCTAGCCCATATACCAACCTAATAAACTTAAATTCCATTATTTTAAGTCAAATATTAACTTTTCAAGCGTCCCAAAAGTCAAGACAAAATAGCACATATTTTACTAATTTAAATATCTCGTTAAATTAATTTATAATTCGGCACGAGTCAATTAAGTTAAAACTTACTTATAAATTTGTTACGTGTGACTCGACATTATAAGAAAATACTTCATAATCGGTGGAACTTGATTCTGAGGGAATAATCCACACAATAAACCCCCCGACACCTAGTCCATGACCATTACATAATCTCCCATAATACTAAGTCACTTAAAATCCTTAATTAATGTATTATCTTGTATTTAGCAAATTTCCCAAAAGGGATTTATTAACAAAACACGTATACAATCAAATATAATAATCACATATCAATATATAACAATATAGAAAATGACATTACAAATTTCACATGCAAATATTAACTCATCACATACCAGTAATCAATTTTAACCATAAATTAATTAGAATAAAAGCACGAGATATTACAGACTTACTCCAGGGACTGTAAAATAAATGAACATTCTTATTTAACTCATAATTTAGTTGATGGAGGGTAGTAATGCGACTGAATCCACTTGTAAAATTTCGCAGTGACTTAGCATTCTGATTTAAATTATCATTTAATCAGGGGAGGGGAGGTTTGTGACCGATTCAACTGGCTTGTAAAGTTTAATAACAAGTTAAAATTTATATTTAACTTGTCATTTAATTGGTGCAGTCTAGGTTTGTGATTGACTCCACGAACTTGTAAAAAAACTTTTGAAAAAATTAAACATTCTTATTTAACTTATCATTTACTCAGTGGATGATACATCTATGATCGATGTTAGAATAGTAGACTAAAACCATGATTTTTGTAATAGTTTAAGTTATGTATTTATTATTAAAATAAAACTAATTATTCCTATGTTAATGATAATCATAGATGGACAAAATATGTGCATTATTTCATATATTGTTGCTATATTTTTTTTGCCTAGTAGGTAATTTGGTGTGTAGAGCATTGCTTACACACAAAGGATCAAATCACCAGTTCTTATGGAATATATGTTTTATCATTCACAGTCTTAGATTAAAATGGACACACCATCAGTAGGGTTGTAGTACAATATTTTAGTAGGTCTATTTTGATTATGGGAAACAATATAGTTTCAACTTATTGTTCTAGTACACTTTGTGTGCATTGAAGGGGACCACTTTGAGGTCATTGTCTTTATACTGATTTTATAAGACAATGTACACCTCATGATTATTACGTTTACCTAATGCAATGAATCCCGATATGATTAATGGACACATGAATTAGTTATTTATTGCTTTCACCTATCGAGCGAGATTCATTATTGGATCAATAATTTTGATAGATTGGGTAATGGTGATTAATGTATGGTAAAAATATTTTATAAATCCACTTCTCGGTATAGATACTGGCGATACCCCCTTAAAATGCTTATAAGTTTTGTATATGTCAAACCGTATAGGTGGATTATTTTAATTTGACGTTACAAATAAGTTAGGCTGGACCATTAAAGGAATTAAAGAAGTTAATCAAATAAATTATCAATAATTTATTTTATTAATGGGTATCTGTAACCTTAACGTGGGGAGAATTAAGTAATTAATAATAAGAATCTCGAAATATAATTTTGAGTTAAGGAGTGGAGTTGCAATTATAATTATGTGGTGGTATTAATTATAATTAATGGACTGGGATTAGAAATTGGGTTGGATTTGGTCTTCTCAGACCCATTAAGAGCCATATCCTTATTTCTCCATAGGGTCCATACCATAGCCTATATATATGCACCTAAGGCTCATTTTTCCTCAAGAAAGCCGTCATTCTTGAGATTCAAATGCCCTAATTTGGATTTGTGAGCAATAGAGGCAACAGAGAAAAAAAGAGACAAGAGAAGGTGGTCATAAAAAAGAACCGACACTCGTCTTATGACTGTTCATATCGGGAATACAATAAAAGATCATAAGGTTCATCGATCCTGCATTCTAGATCAACCATCATCATATATTATTCGTGCTGAGACGAGATCAAACTAAAGAGATCTCGAAGGCAAACCCTAATTTTTCTTTGTAGGGTTTCATATATGTGTAGTTTTTTTTAGTTCGACTTTTATGCATGTTCAACAGATCCTGGGGCTTCCAATCCAACAATTGGTATCAGAGCCTTGTTTATACCACGTATAGGCTAAACTCGGCCATATTATCCATTTAAAACAATCGTATATGTGCATGGATGTTAGGTAGAATATAGATATGTGCTAACTTCTATTTTGCAACGATCGAGTCCTGCTATTAAGGTCACGTATTTATGTTTATATTTTATGTGATTGGATCCCACAATTGTTTATTAGTGGTTATTTTTTCATTATGTTGGATGAATGTAATATTGATGTTGAATGTGAACTCCTTTATGGAGGCATAGGATATGTGTAAACTGTTGCTATTTTGATCGTGATTTCAATAAAGGACTGTGAAACCAGATCGGTGGTCGGAGGGGCGCTTCCCCTGGACCCACGTAAGGGCAGCCTCCATCGACCCCACCACCTGATCGAGTAGGTGGGACCACATGTCGTCCCAGCGTAGTGGAAATATGAAGTGTTTGGGTTCAAGGAGGACTATTGAGGACTCTTATCTACTACATTGTTTCATCTTGACCATAATATCCGAGAAGCCTTATTTTTCTTGATTTCTTTATTTATGTCTTTATTATTGATATTTTAATTATTGGGTTGTTAATATGTGTTCACGGTTCCCTTAAAATTATGGACAACATGAAAAATTGACTGGACTTAGATCATGTAGATGCTAGTGTGAATAATTTATAATTATTTTAAATTGTGGACATTAATACGTGTAGTTAGAAAATAAAAAATTGAGTATCCATTTTTCTAAAAATAATGATGTAGGGTATTTCAAAATTTTATTTGTTATACATTTGCTTGATATATTAAAATAAGGGTATCCCTGTATTTTTAAAAATATATCAAATGTCTTAGCCTTTTAAAATTAATTAAAAATTAGACACACATTTCGTTAATAATCCTCACAAAGTTTTTTGAATTACTAAATAGGAGAGGGAATTTGCTAAGAACGAATCACACGGTCTCCATCAACGATTTATAGAGTTTCAATAATGAGTAGGTCATCCAACGAGGAATGTCAATTATTGTGTTGGTCAGTATAGGTTTCCTTAAGGGTAATTTTGGATTCATTATTCATGTGGGCATCCACCAAATGAAGAGTCTATATGATTTGGGACAATATAAAATTAGTTGGTAATATACATTTAGACATAAAATAATGGTAGGTTCTCCAAAGAGGAATGCTATTATTTTGTGGGACTAAAGTGTCGGCTATTTAATTTTATTTAACATAATATTTTTCTGGATAATAAAAATAGAAGGACTTAGCCTACCTAATTTATTTTGGAAAGTAGGTTCTCTACAGATTCAGATGGAATGCTGACGAATTCTTTTAAAATTGGTAAAGGGGACATTAATAATTCAAAGAGTTTTATTACCTATAATAATTCATTTTATTATTTGATTCTCAATATTAAGATGGGAAGCTATTTCAATCTACTTGTTGTCATTCTCAAGGAAAACAAATTAACTGGACCTAAATACATTGACTAGAAAAGGAATTTTGATGTAGTGTTGATTACTGAAGAGTTCAAGTTTGTGCTCTATGAGATCTGTCCCGAGAAACTTAGTGAGGGGGCGATCGAAAAGGAAACCCCGAATTATCGAAAATGGATTAAGGTTGATGAGATAGTGCGGTGTCACATTTTGTCATCTATGTCAAATGTTCTGCTACACCAGTATCAGTCGATGACCCATGCCTATGAAATTATGCCGAACCACAAAGATATGTTTGGGGATTCAAATCTTGCTTCAAGAAAGGTTTCCATGAAATAACTCATGAACACAAACATAACTGAAGGGATCCTAGTAAGGGAACATGTTTTAATGATGATGTCTCTTCTCAGTGAGCTTGAAACCCTTCGAGTGAAAATCAATGGGGAAACCCAGGTCGATATTGTTCTTCTGTCGCTGCATTTTTGCCTAAATTAGATACAAACAAACTTTCTTACCCTTTGGTGGAACTACTTAAAGAACTACAAGCAGCTGGGGGGGGGGGGGCTCATTAAGAATTCATGAAGTGCTTTTATTGCTTAAAAAGGCTCTACTTCTAAGCATATCGGAAATAAGCAGCTGAAGAAGGCTCATAAATAGGTTATAGTTCCTCAGGCAGTTCTTGGGCCTTAGGGAGGTGTGAAAAATCCCAAGTGAAAGTGTTTCCACTGTAAGCAATCAAGACACTGGAAGAAAAAATTTCTAGTTTTTTATAACAAACTGAAGAATGCAGGTAAATTCCATTCACTTATCATTGAATCATTTTTGTGGTTCATACTACCAATACCTGGTGTGTGGATATGGGAGCCACTAATCATATATGCGATTCTTTGCAAAGATTCCAGGAAACCAAGGGATTTAATGATCACTACACCAAACCTATCAACTTATCAAGATCAATGTCCATGACAAGTCTGGGGGTGACAACTTTTTTTATCACGAACTCGTCACGATCTTTGATTGTGATAAGTTCATTAGACTTTTCATGGTCCTATCACGGTCTTTGACCTTTACAAGTTTTATCACGATTAAATACTGTGACAAACCCGTGACAAGTTAAAAAAATTATCATGGTCTTTGATCGTGATAAGTTCCTTTGTCACAGACTTGTCACGGTCAAAGATCGTGACAATTCTAGGCTGAATTTGAATAAAACTTCTAGGTAGTATGGCGACTGCCACTGCCCAGCAATATATTTGTACCTTTTATAAGAAAATTATACCTATTCAAATAGCATATATATCTAAATAAAATACAAATCATATACCAAATCAAAGCATTTATAATCCATATCCAAATAAAATATAAATGCAAATATCCATCATATCCAAACCAAATTGTACCAAAATCAAAAGAATATAATGCCCAATTTTTAAAATCAAAAGAAATAGAAATAATGTCAATCCTGAGCAGGTCGGAGGAGGAAGGAAGGTCACACAAAATATGAATTCACACACAACCCCAATATGATGAACATCGCATTGTTCTCACAACCACATGGGTGAGTTCTCCTTTTCCTCCACCACGTGCGTGACGCGCACTCTTGACTCAATGTCTTAGAGGGGACGTCCATAAACCGGTATACCCGGGCAGAAGTTCGGATCCCTCAACCCCCTCGCTATTGGCAGGCCATAATATATGTCGAGTAGATGCACGCTAAACCAATCGAGTGTTGACATAGGCGGCTCGACGGGGGTCACAATGGGAAATGGATCATCATATGGTGTCGAGTCCGTGTGTATCGGCAATGAAGAAATGTCATTAACGTCGACGTCCTCCTCCTCCTCTTCCACCTTCTCCTTCCCCTTGCCCTTACCCTTGCCCAACTGACGCTTCATGAAGGCGGACATATCTAGGATTGTCGCCTCTAACCTTGATAGCTTACGTCATAGTAGTCCACCTTATGGGCCAACCCATTGTTGCTCATCTCCTTGACCATGATTCTAGACTTACCCACCCGCGAGATCACCCCCTAATCCTCCTCTTGCAATCCGGGCCGAGCACTTGGCTGAGTGCGTCCATAGCCAAAGATACTTTGTCAGCATCAGACTGTGACCCATGCCCTTCCTTAAGCTTTGCCTGGAAAAATAAAGAGTTCACGATTAGTCAATTAAGTAAATAAAACAATTATAACATAATTGGAAAACTTAAACATTTATTACTTACAATGGTGGTTGCGATGCTCGGGGACACCTCCTTGTCCTTCCCCTTTTTCGTCTGAGTTGCCACATAGGCATCTAACCTATGTGGCCTACCCACAGGGCCACTCCATGTCTCCTGAAATAAAACAATACATAATTAGTAAGTAATGAAAATTAATGATAAATTATAATAATTAAAATTAAAGAAAATTAAAAACTTACCACCCTGTGCTCCACCTCGACGTAAGATGTCCGTCCGGTACAGTGCACATCCTACGTTTTCGCCCGGTTCTCCCTCCCTGATTGGCGAGATGCCAATTGTCGCTCATTGGTCTCATTGTCAATAAATTTTTTCCACTGTGCCAATGAGATTGTCTCCTTGGGGGGGACGGTATCACGGAGTTTCAGAATGGACTCCCGGGTCTTCCCAAAGTACCGTGCCCGTAAATTCTTCTTCCATGTCTTATATTGATCCCTCAATTGCTCCAAAGTGGGGCTGCAGAGATATGGGGGTAGGTCGAATTGTTCTTGTCAAACAAATACAAACCATCATGTAAGTAACTATTATAAATATAAATATTAAATATTCAAACTGTAGCCCCCCCCCCCCCCCCCCGATGTTCATCTTGAGGTCAATAGGCATGGCCCTCCAATCAATGTATTTCGCTCCGACAATCGCCTTCAACAACTCTAGCGTCCTAGCTAATAATGTCGTCTTATTCTCGATGACGACCCCTAATTTGCCCCATTTGGGGGGACTACTATTCGAGGAGTCCTCATCGCCTCCGCTACCGTGTCCCGATGAAGTCATTTTCTGCAAAAATTGTTATTACTAGTACAAAGATGTATATAAAATTTGAATTAATTCTCAAATCCGATAATAACTATACATACCAATACAAAGACCTACCAATATCAATTTATACCAATTTTAATTTATACCAATACCAATACCAATACCAATACCAATTTATAACAATTTCAACTTATACCAATACCGATACCAATACCAATTTATACCAATTTCAATGTATACCAATACCTGCTTAGCATTAAAATGATATTTGTGCTTAAATTGATGAAAATTCTAATTAACATTAAATTATCATCTGATAATAATAGAGCAATAGAATAATACAGCCACTGGTCATTACAAATAATTTGAATACTTATTACAAATAAAAAAATTGTTTCACCTTCATCTTATCATAAAAAATGGATTGATATTCGGTAGGGGCAGCCAAGTCATCGACACTACTGTTTAGACACTTGGGCACATGTAGGATGATTGACCACGACTCGTTATTGAAATACTTCGAGTAAAACACTTGCTTGACCTTTTGAAAAGAACAAACAAACGGCTTATCGGTCACGTGTCCGTTTCTCTTCAACTTGGGCCAGTCAACCATGATCAAATTGGTGCCAGGATCAACTTTACAAGCATTTTTATCCACAAATCTTACCCAATCAAAGTAAAATACAACCTCTTTGAAGTTTACATAGTCCAATTCAAATATATTTAGAATTACACCATAGTAAGTCATTTTCAGCTTCAACAAGATTTTTATCTTTCAGCCTCACTCAAAAAAAAGTAAGAGCCTTATATGAAATGCCCGAGTTTCATATATTTGTATTTTCCTCGTACACCCTTGCACTGAATATATAACCATTCAATCGATACTTTTTGTACTCGTGTTCCATGAACAAGGGTCCAGTGGCTAGATGAGAAAGCCTTGATGTTGCATCACCCGTCTTTAAGAGCTGGGAATATAGATAAATTAATTTGGTTAGTTGTAAAGCTTTATTATAATGTGACATTTGATAACAGTCTTTATTAATTATAATTACCTCATATGACAACCACAACCTAAACTCGCAGTCACATTGTGCTATTATTTTTCGTCTTTTATTGTTCTCACAGGCTTCATATTTTCTGCACAGATCGTGATGAAAGTATTACAAAATTAACCATGTAAACATTAAAATAATTTAAAAGTTAAAATAATTTAAACTTACTCTTTCCACTCTTTGACATCTTCATGTGTGTCAAGAAGATAACGATATACTTATTCATGTTGAAAACTCATTAATTTCACTCGTTTGTCCATCACATGGCCACCCTCATTAATGAACTCATCACTATCATCCACGTTGGTCGAGTCAGGCATATATTCCCGAGTGTGGATTGATGAATCCATGGGGATGTATTCCTCTGTAATTGATCCTTCAATGTATCATGTATTCTTGACGTAATCTTTGAAAACTTTCATCAATCTTTCAAACGGATACATCCACCGATATCTTATTGGGCCGCAAAGAAGTGCCTCATCTCATAGGTGTACCAACAAGTGAACACTTATGTCAAAGAAAGATGGGGGAAAGTAATTTTTTAAGACACAAACTCCTTCGTTCACTGCCAATTTTACGGCCACTATATGATCTCGATTGACTACCTTATCACATAAAAGTGAGAAGCAGATACTAATTTTCATAATAGCCCTCTGCAAATCCTTGTTCTTGGAGAAACAGTGCTTAAACAATAGAGGAACTAATTGCATGATCATATGCCAATCATGGGACTTACACTTATGTAAATCATGGGTAGCATAATTCACAATCCTTTGCAAGTTGGACAAAAAATTAGATGGAAATTTCAAATTATATATTGTGTCTAAAAGCACCTTCCTTTCCTCATTCGTTAAAGTAAATGCACCGGGGTAATTATTGTCCTTCACCTACTATCTTCTTTCAACCATAATTGTGGCATAAGTTTCAACGCTTTAAGGTCTTTTCGTGGATTTTCTCCATCCTTTGAATGACTCACCCCAAGGCATGTGCCCATAATATGTTTAGCGATTTTCATCTCTTCATCCATCACATCCAATAGATGGCGCACCAGGTTATTCTTCCAATAAGTCAAGTCAAATAAAATTGACCTCCTAGACCATGCCTTTCGTATCTCAGTTTCATTCCCAGTTGGGGTCTTCTTATGCTTGGCATTCTTAAATTTAGGATTCTTACCTGGCATATTAGGGCCACAATCAAAAGATATACTTTCAATTTATGAGCATGAAAGTATTCTCGGTTTTATACTACATTCAACCCCGTCTGGTAAAAAATTAGAACCTTTCTCAAATCTAAAACTATGAGAGGGGGTAAAAACCTCCTTTGGCAATGGTATACATTTTTTGAGCTAGAGGGGAGAAGAAAAGATTCAGTATCTTCTCCAAAAATAGGACACCCTAAATAACCATGTACTACACAACCGGATAATGTCCCATAAGCGGGAAAATCATTAATTTCCCACATCAACATAGCTTTCAGCGTAAACTCTTATTTTCTAAAAGAGTCAAATGCTTGCACACCCTCTTCCCACAACTCATTTAATTCTTCTATCAAAGGATCCAGGGAGACATCGATGTCCTCACTTGGTGCCTTTCGCCCAGGGATCAACACAGATAGCATAAAAAATTCAGGTCTCATATACTGTGAAGGAGGGAGGTTTAGTGGGGCTAGGATCACTGGACATACACTCTGATTGGTGCTTAGATTTCCAAATGAATTGAAACCATCTATTGATATTGCTAAACGAATATTAGGCTATTCTCGAGCAAAATCAGAATACTCAAAATTCGTCCTCTTCCAAACTGTAGAATCAATAGAATAGGGCATGAGATTTTCTCTTGCTTCTGCCTTAGCATGCCAAGTCATTGCCTCTTCTATCCATGGTACTATGAAAAAATTTAATCTAGGACCAATGAGAAAATATTTAACACTTTTTGAAGCACTTTTGAGTTTGCGCCTTCATGGCGAGTAGATTGGACATATCTAGATTTATCGCATACTGGACACCGATAGAGATTTTCATACTCCTTTCGTTATAGTATGCAGTCATACACACAAGCATGAATTGATTGGTACTTCATTCCCAAACCTTTCAAACTTTTTTTCATAGTAGGATAGCAGTTTGGAAGCGTATTCTTCTTGGGTAGCAAGCCCTTCACCCAATTTAAAATTCCTATCACGCTGGTTTCAGATAAACTATATTGAGTCTTCAAATTATGCAAACCAGCCATGGCATGTAAAGTTTTTTGATCTTTCTCACAACTAGAGTATAACGACTGGCTTGCCTTAAATTTTAAAGTTTGGTAGTCATCGTCAAAGTTTATCCGGATATATTCATGAGCACCTGAACCTTGTACATCGTTAGTGACCTCATTCTCTTCCACTTCATGAACTCCATACGCGTCATGAACTAAATCCTCTAGCATATTATGATTTACATTGTCATCCTCCCCTTGTACATCTAGCATATTATTATTTTGATAACTATCTTGCATACCCGATCTTAAAAAATGTAGTTCAACTACTTTCCACTCAAACAATTTACCATTCTTACACCTAGTACACGGACACGAAAACTCTTTATTATCATGGCATCTCTTTGCGTATTTCACAAATTCATTAGCACCTCTGCAACACACATCCCCTAATCTATTTGTCTCTCCCATCCACTCTTTGTATTTAGGATATCCCATTACAGCTACTACAAATAATCACCTATTATGGGTAAAATATCGTAAACAAAAGTGTGAATATTTAGTTCGCATTAGTATAAACACCTATTGAATGCGTACGCATAACAACTAGAAGGCTAGGTTCAATGGGTAAATTTATTCGTGCATTCAAATTCAATTCTAATTTGAAATTGAAATTGAAATTAAAATTTTATAATATTAATTCATATTTCCTCTATATCCTCTAAAGGGTGAGTGGTCCTATCCCATTCATGACCGCATATTTCTCTAATATACTTAACATCCCATGCACATTGTTCCAATTTGAGAAAAATTCGGCAGCATATCCCCATAGTTCTCCAAGTACATAATGTAGATTCGCAAGTGTGAGTGTTATTTTAATTTATCAATTGAAATAACACTTAACATCGCATCATCTAGTATGTACCTAGAGAACATTAAGATATGACTGGTGAACTTCCTCCAAAAGTAACAAGTTTAAACCACTAAGAATATTATTATACAGAAACTATGCAGTCCCAAACTGTCCAAACGGAACAATTCGAGAGATCTCATTGCAGGTGTAATAACTCTCGAATGGGTCTAAGGGCTATTGAAGGCGTACGGATAAGAACTAGAACGCTAGTATATATGCTCACTATATGTAATTTCAAGTATGTTTCATTTAATTATCATAAGTTTGTGGTCGTGAAACTCTTAAACGAGTTATGACACAAAGTAATTTTAGAAAAAAGTTCAAAACTCCCCCTCCCCCTAAGACAATAATCCATTGGTCGTGCCACTTTCAAAATTAACGAATATAATTATTTAAGGATTTATTAGTGTGATTTAATAAATTAAGGATTTAAAAAAATTAAACAACAAACTTCCATATCCAACCACATTCATCCAATATAATCCAACAATAACAACAAACCAACAAATGTTTATCTCATACTCCTTCTAATTCATCTACTCAATTAATTCATTTCCAACAACATAAGAAATTATATACATATGACTAATTAGCTTCAAGCCCTAAATAATAACACCTAATCAACATTAACAATTTCTAACCAATTTCAAACCTAAATAAGAATTCACAAACAATATTTGAAAATTAAGACAATATAATTATTTAAGGATTTATTAGTGTGAATTAATACATTAAGCCCCCCCACTACCCCCTGCCCCCTCCCACACACACATGCACACACACTTCCAGCCACCCACCCCCTGCTGTCCCCTACCCCCTGCCGCCTCCCACACACATGCACACACGCACACACACTCCCCCCCCCCCCCCCCCCAACCACACCCACCCACCTGCACACACAAAAATAATGGAAAGAGAGAGGGTGAGAAAAACGTACATATATATACACATGTACACACAAATCTACACATATAAACACATATAATGGAAAGAGAGAGGGTGAGAAAAATGTACCTTAGAGAGAGAGAGAGAGTAGTTGCGCAAGGGAAAAGAAAGGGTAGGGTGTTTTGATTGGAAAAATTCTCACGGACCTGTCACGATCTTTGACCGTGAAAACTTTATTGTCACAGTCAATAATCGTGACAAGTCCGTGATAACTTCTCTCATCACGGTCAATGACCGTGACAAGGCTGATCGGGTAAAAGGTGAAAACTTGGCCTTTTTGGTGTAGTGGATGGAAAATTTTATATGACTATGGGTGATGCTTCGAGAGTTGCAGTAGTTATTGCGGGCGACGTTCATTTAAGCTTTAGTAGTGATGGGAGTTTACTTTTAAAATATTGTCTTTATGTACCTTCCATTGGAAGGAATTTGACTTCAGTTTCTTGCTTAGCCTTTTATGGATATTTAGTTTGTTTTAACAAACTCTTGGTTATTAAGAAAAGTAAATCTTTTATTTTTTCTGGCATGTTAATTGATAATCTTTATATTATAAATCCTATTTCTCCCACACAATAAATTAATATTTTTCATAATTTAACTAGGTCAAATTTAAAGAGAAAGGAACCCTCCTTACTAAACCAAATGTATCTTTGGCATTTGCGCCTAGGTCATATTAATCTAAAAAGGATTCATAGAGTGGTAGCAAGTGGGCAATTAAGTTCACTGGAAGTGGAGGCATTTCTAGTTTATGAATCATGTTTAGAAGGTAAAATGACCAAGCGGCCTTTCTCGACCAAGGGCTGAGGAAAAGAACTATTGCAGTTGGTTCATTTTGATCTATGTGGACCGATGAAAACCCGAGTAAGAGGGGGCTTTGAGTATTTTATGACTTTCATAGATGAGGTTCAGCTATATTTACTCAATGCACCATAAGTTCGAATCCTTTGAGAAATTCAAAGTTTATAGGGCAGAAGTGGAGAAGCATCAAGGTAAAAGTATCAAGACACTACGATATGATCGTGGTGGCGAGTACCTCTCATGGGATTTTAGGCAATATCCAAAAGATCAAGGGATTACATCCTAATTGTCTGCACTGTTAGAGAAGTAGACTAATACCATGATTTATGTAAAAAAAAATTAGTTATGGATATATTATTATAATAAAAATAGTTATTCTTATTTTAATGAGAATCAGGTATGAACATAATGTTTGCAGTATTTTATATATTACCGATGTCTTTTATTCTGCCCAGTAGGTGTTCTGATGTGTAGAGTACAACTTACACACAAAGGATCAGATCACTAGTGCTTGTGGAATATTATATTTTTTGTTCACATTCTTAGATGGAACTAGACAAAGTATCAGTAGGAGGGTGGCACAATATTTTAGTAGGTCTATCTTGATTACAGGAAACTATATCGTTTCAACTTATTTTGCTAGTACACTTTGTGTGTATTGAACGGGAGCAATTTGAGGTCATTATTTTTATACTGATTTTACAAGACAATGTACATCTCTTGATTATTAGTTTTATTTAAGCCTTTTAATTCGGATATGATTGATGGACACAAGCATTAGTTATTTATTACTTTGACTTATCGGGTGAGATTCATTATTGAATCAATAATTTTGATAAATTTGGTAATGGTGATTAATGTATGGTGAAAGTCTTTTATGGATGGAATCCACGTCTCAGTATAAAGGCTGGTGATACCCCCTTGAGATACATATAAGTTTTGTATGTATCAAACCTTGTAGGTGGATTATATTAATCCGACACTACAAATAAATTAAGTTGGACTACTCAAGGACTTAAAGAAGTTAATCAAATAAATTATCAGTAAATTATTTTATTAACAAGTATTTGTAACCTTAATGTAGGGAGAATTAAGTAATTAATAATGAGGAACTCAAAATATAATTTTGAGTTAAGGAGTGGAGTTGGAATTATAATTATTTAGTGGTATTTATTATAATTAAGGGACTGAGATTAGGATTCATGAAGGATTAGGTTTTCTCAGGCCCATTAGGAGAAAAATCCATATTTACCCTTAGGGTCCCTACTGTAGCCTAAATATATTCACCTAAGTCTCATTCTTTCTTAACCTAGCTGTCACTCTTGGATACTCAAAAGGCCCGAGTTCATACTTGTGAGAAAGAGAGAAAACGAAGAAGAAAGAGGAGACAAGAAGGTGGTCACGAAATAGGAGCCCACCCTCTACTCGTGGCTATCTATATCGGGAAAATAGTAGAATATCGTGAGGTGAATAGAGCCATCACATATTATGTTTGTGATCAAATGAGATCAAATCAAAGAGATCTCACAGGTAAATCCTAAATCTGCCTCGTAGAATTTCACATATCTGTGGTTTTTTTTGTAGTTCGATCCATACGCATTTTCAATTGACCCTTAGACTTTTGGTCCAATAATTGGTATCACGGCTTGTTGATCGCACGTATAGGTTGAATTCAGACATGTTGTCCCATTAAAACAATCGTATATGTGCATGAATGTTGGGTATAATATAGATCTATGCTAACTTCTATTTTGCAGTGATCTAATCCCACTATTATGGTCACGTATTTATATTTTTGTTTTATGTGATTGGATGCCACGATGGTTTATTCGTGGTTAGTTTTTATGTTGGATTAATATAATATTGATGTAGAATTTGAACCCCGTGTCGTACCATAGTCGTGGAAATATGAAGCGTTGAGTCAAGGATGACTGTTGAGTTCAAGGATGACTGTTGAGAACTCCAATCTACGACAGAGTTATGTCTTGACCATATTAGTCGGGAATCCATATTTATCTCAATTTTCTGATTTACATTGATTTATGTCTCTATTATTCCTCTTTTAATTGTTGGGTTGTTAATATGTATCAACGGTTCCCTTAGAATTATGGACAACATGGAATACCGCCCCGAATTAAATCATGTAGATGCTAAATGTGAATAATCCATAATTATTTTTGAATTGTGGACATTAATATGTGTGGTTAGAGAATTAAAAAATTGAGTATTATTTTTTTAATGATCAAGGTTATTTGAAATTTTTTATTTATCACACATTTGCTTGATATATTAAAATAGCGATATCTCGATATTTTTAGAAATATATCAAATGTCTAGCGAAGGGCCCTTCTCTGTCCCGTTTATGTCTTCCTTTTATCTTTTATGCTTTATCCATTTTTGGCATAACATTATTATTACTATAGTATTCATCAATCAGGCCCATCACCCTGATGCTAACTGGCAAAGCTACCTCCACCACTTCTTTAGATTCTCTTTTGAGCTGTTGAATGCTTCATCGGCTTGAATGATTAAGTATACATTATGGTATATAGTATACCATATTTCTTGGCATGTTAAAAGTTCCATAATCTCGATTGTTTCCATGGCTTGGGCAATCTGAAATTTTGACTTGTCTATAGATAAGTCTTTGGTATCGTCTTCAGAAAAGATCTCAAAGTCTTCAAATGCAAACGATGAAAATCTAAGGAGACTAAATCCTTCAAACCTTTTTCCTCTATAAGAATTTGGAGTAATCTAATAATTCTAGCAAATAAGGGGAAAAATTCTTCTATCTTCTTGGCATTCCCATGGATATTTTTTCAAAAAGTAATAGCGTCTTCTACAGTCTGTATATGAATGAGTCCAATGAACCCATATTCTGTAAGAGTTATAGGTGCTATTTCTGTTTCTCCAAAAAGATAAATTTTTGGAACTTCTTTGAAGAAGACACTAATTATTAAGGCATCTCCATTAATCTCAGATAATAACATATTAAAATGCTCAATAATGCTATCACCCTCTTTCTGACTGTCTTCTAAAATTAGAAGATTATTATTAACAAATGGTATAATAATCTTAGTCTTAAAAGTTTTTTACTGATAATAAAAATTATCAACAGGTCTATCTTTGGAGGTTTCTCCAAGAGTCTGAGCATATGTGGAGTCTAAGGTCTAGGAAGAGCAGTACCACCGAGTTGGGTAACTGCAAGTCTTTGAGTTCTCATGAATCTAGCAGCAGCCACTAAATTCTTCTTGAATTCCACCCATAGCTCATTCTTCACATTCCATCATATGGCATCCATAAGAGTATTTTCATCATCTAAAAATCCTTATCTATATTTATTAAGTTTTGATATCTTTGATCCGGTCTACATTGGGGAAAATACTTTTTCTCAATAAGTCTATTCTGGTCAACAACTTCATTTCTTAATTTTTTAGGAGGAACAAGAATATCATCGAAGTTTTGAAGAATTGGCCTTTCTTAATTGTCTTGGACATAAGTCTATATTTGCATTTTATCAGTATTTGGTTTTACACGTCTAAGGTAGTCTATAACGTCTTCTTTATTCAGTCTAGAGGAACTCATGGTGTCTAAATCTTCTATTTGCATCATAAAACAAGAAATAATATTAGTAGTAGAAAACATGGGTTCTCTAGATATGATTTTTGAAATTGCATTTTTACTTCCCTTAATATGCATAACAAAGAAGTCATATCCATTAAGCAATTGATGCCATCCAATTAGTCTATTAGTTCTTCATTTTGATAAGTCTAAGTCTCTAAATTTTACTACATAAGAAGAATTAGTATAAACAGTAAAAATTTTAGGGCTAAGAAAAAGCACATATTTCTCTATAGCTCGAACTACAGTTAAAGCTTATTTTTCATGGGTCGTGTATCTTGTTTTTGGATTAGAAAAATTTTCCAAAACTATATCTATAAAGTTTCTTCTTTAGTTTGATGGTCAATGGAAAATTATACTGCTCCCCATTATTTATCAGAGGCATTTGTTTCTACTATAAACTGGTCTTCAGCATTAGGTAGTTCAAGTAAAGAAATATTCTTGATTGCTTCTTTGATGTCTTATAACATCAAAATCATCTTTAGTCCATTTAAAAGGATTAGTCTTATCTGTTCCTTTTAATTTGGATGTTCAGCAAGGCTCTTAATAAAGTCTACCGAACAATTAAGCAATCCTAAAAATGAGACTAATTGTTTTCTAACTCTAAGTTGGTCTGGGAATTCAAGAATCTTCTTAGTTATATGTTTTGCTAAGGATAATTTTCCTTTATTAATATGCATTTTCATAAAGTCTATTTCAGTCTGTAATAATTGCATTTTCTTCTCAGAAATAACAATTATATATTTTCATCTAATTCTAAGATGATCTTCTTAAGATGGTCTACATGTTCTACTTCAGTCTTGCTAGCTACAAGAATATCATCTATGTAAACAAGACAAAATTCTAAATAAGTTCTAAAAATATTATCCATTCTTCTTGGAAATACTTGAGGAGAATTCATGTATCCAAATGAAATTACTAACCATTCATATTTTCCTCAAAACACACTAAGGCCGTCCAAATTATACTATCTTGGTGTATCTTAATTTTCCAGAAGCCTGACTTGCAATCAAGCTTACTGAATATAATTCTATCTTCAATTAGATAGATTAAATTATTCTTTTCGGGTATCTTATAAGAATCGAATTCACAATTCTTATTAAGGTGTCTATAATCTATGACCATGCATCTTTTTCCTCTCTTTTGTTTGATTCTGTTTGAAAGTAGAAGGCAATGTTATTATGTATACTTTTGCTTTCTCTAACAATGCCTAGCTTAAGCATTTCATCTATGTCTTTTTAAAAAAAATTCTCCATTTTCTTATGAATATCCTTTCTTGTAAGTTCCACCAATAATAGTGGCATTTGGGTTAATAGGAATAATTTCATAATAACTTTGGTCTTTGTCCCACTTGGCAATGGGATTTTCTCCTAAAGTAGGCTTTGCTTATTTCCTAATCTTTTCTTTTTTATCTTCTATATCCATTTTCTTTCGTTTGGATATAGCTTGGACCTTTAATAGGGCTTGTTGACTTGGTCTAATATTTTTTGTTATATAAGCGTAATTTTCTTATAATGCTTTTTGTCTGGACACTTACATTCCTTTTTTAAGGAGGCTCATTGTGCTTGGTCTAGAATTTCTTATTGTATAAGCACAATTTGGTTATAACACTTTTGGTTTGGACACTTACATTCTTTTTGTGAGGGTTTAGTTATTTCTTGATCCTCTTGTTGGATTGTAGGTCTAGGTCCACTATGCTCAGTAGAAGAACTCTGATGGGTTAATGGTCTATAATTAGGTTTGACCTGCATAAGGTCAAAATCACTCTTAGGATCAATTAGAGGGGCAATAGTACTAAACTCATCTTTATCACTTAGTAAAATCTTATCATTATACTGAGTATAAGGATGATATTTAATAATAAAGTCTTATCCTAAAATAATGTTTCCTATGAAACTAGGACGGGGATCCATAATCCAAAACTGATGATTTATGATTTTATTAGTCTGATTTCCTAATTTAAAGAAAATAGGAATAGTCTGAAAGTATATGGTGAATGGTCCTTCATTAGCTACCTTACCATGGATCTCGTGATTAGAGTCTTGAAAATATTCTTCAGGGAAGGCATTTGCCTTACAAATACTCTGAGAGAATCTTGTATCTATAAAAGTTGAAAGTCTTTTAGGATAATCATTATGTTGTATAAATATTTCTACAAAACAAGTATTAGGTTTAGTAAAAATTCCTAAATTATTCTTTTATATCATAGATATTCCTTTCTGAGGTTTATCTATGAAATCTAATGGTATTAAGTCTTTTGTACCACTTTCTGCGTTTCTTTCTTCTAGAACATGGGAAATTTCCTTTCCTTTTAAGTCTTCATTTTTATCGATGTCTTGACACTACACCAACAAAATAGATTTGTAACTCCTAATAGCAGTTACAAATAAGCTTTATAACTGCTCTTTGCGGTCACGATTTGGGGGGTCACAAAACAATAATTACCACCCCTAACAGTAGTCATAAATTTTTATAACACCCCTATTGGGTTTATGACCAATGACCCCAATTTGTAAGTGCTTCTAGCAGTTAGGAATCTAATATTTATAATCGTTGTCAACAGTTACGAATCTAATATTTGTAACCGCTGTCAGCAGCTACAAATCTAATATTTGTAACCACTATTAGCAGTTACGAATCTAATATTTATAATCGCTGCCATTAGTTACAAAAATAACAGTAGTGATAAGTTAAATATTTGTGACTTCTATTATCAGTTACGAATATAATATTTGTGAGTGTTATTAGCAGCTACAAAAGTTATATTTGTGAAATGCGATTAGAGCTATTACGAAAATCTTTATATTTTCACAAAATGATAAAATGATAAGAGTAGAATAAATATAATGAACATGTAACAAGTCTAAAAGATTCAACAACATTTCATTGATAATTATGAGATTACAAATTTTTGGCACACATAAAACTTGTTTAAACTTCGTTTAACATCAAACAAACCCTTCTTGGGTGCCAAGTACAAAATGAACATAGAATAAAAAATAAACTAAAAAAAATAACGACACAACACTTCGATGACATGAAATGTAATGAACCTGTAACAAACCATTCTAAACCTAGATCATGGGTAACCACGCAGTGGATAGGCTTTGTGAGCTCTATATAAATCAAACGTGGGGGGTATTGGTGCGGTGATATCCTCCCTCGTGTACTCGGAGTACGCCTGCTGAGCAAGTTCAATGGACTCAATTTTTTTTAATACGGCGTCTCGATATCCATTGACTTGTGCTTGTGTTGCTTGCCACAAAGTGTAAACACCTAGATTTAAGCCTTTGAACACTACATATGTCAGGTATTCCATGTGTATGCCTGCAAACAATAAAATGTAACTATGTTAGTTAAACTAGTAGTAACCGTAGTCAATGGTAAATAATAGACCAAAAGTTCAATCAGTAAACATACAAGAAACACTTATCATATATGTAAAGTCATAATCAGAACAAACAATACCTTATCAAAACAACCGTTGTATATGTTAACACAAAAGGTCATTTTTTCATTCTATCACAGTAAAACAAAACTAGCAATGACAACAAGTACAAAATGAGAAAGCCAAAAATGGGGAAGTAAAAAGAACCTATCCTAAAAATTAGTAAAGGGATGAAATTTTTAACCAATATAAAAGAAAGTGGATAGTTCAGCACATTAGTTACATAGAGAACACAATCAAAAGAATTTTTTTTAATTAAATATAGTCAGCACCATCATCGATACAATAACATGTACAAACCAGGTCGTAATTGTTGCTGACATGTACAAATAACAAACTATCCAAACTTGATCAACTACTAGTGATACAGTAACATCACTATTACGAACAAATGAAATCGGGACACTGATATGATAGGTAGGAATAGATAAACAAATAGTTAAGAGGATCTACTGGTGTGCATCTTATTTTCATATAACAACCATAAAACATTCACAAGTTACCAAAATCTCAATAGAGAACTAATTTGAAATGATGAAATAAACAACAAAAAACTCACACACAAAAAAAAGAAAAAAATTGCATCGAGGATTCAAATTCTATGAAATACTAATATAAAACCACATTGCAAAATTAATTCCTAGCCTTTCACACTGTATGTCCAGAAATTTCACACTCTCTGACCATAATCATATTCACAAACATTGTTAGTAAAAACTATTCTTTTGTAAGCTAGTTATACTCTAATATGTCCAGCATCAACAGAAGCATACTTTTGGTTTACGGTGGGAGAGAGCAGAGCAGAAACATTTTGTGAAGATCATATCAGATATATCAATTCATTAAGTTAAACTTTTTAAGTAATTGCCATCCATTCTTTCTTTTACTACCTTTCGGGAACCATAAAATCCCGTCTAGCGCCAATACCCCGAGCCACTTGATTTCTTTACCACGATATCCACATGATTTAGAGAGTAACGTTGAACACTGATTGACAAGATATCACACCAGAGTAAAGCTACGCTGCCAGCTCTACCAACACCATCCACACTTAAACAGTGAGACACTTTTAGTGTAACACTCACAAACTCAATTTCCTTATGTCTATTTTTTTTTAATCACAAGTGTCCACACTCTCAAATACTAATAATCACAAGTCTAGAACATTTCCTATTTAGGTGTGGACAGTGTTGAGTTTGTGCATGTTAGACTGAAAATGTCTCACTGCATTAAATTCGACATAAGGAAATTGAGTTGAATTAATCAGTTATATTTGCTCCTCCTCCAATCTCAAGATCGTCGAACCCTCCCTCAACTGCATCCAAAAACTCATTTCCCACGGCTCCCTCCTCGACGAAGCCGACCCCATCGGCTCCCCCGACTCCATTCTCCTCTCCAAACTAATCGAATCCGTTTGTAAATCTCACTAACTCTCCGACGAAGCCATCGAATTATTCATCCTAAAAAAAAACTACATCCATACAAACCACAACACGCATACGTTTGTATATGTTATAAAGGCATAATCACAAGTTACCAAAATGTCACTCAAGAAGAGATTGTCGTATCAAATACAAATACACTCACATTTCACCTTGATCAAATTAGTTATGCAACATGTTATCAGTTGTGAAGCCTACATCACTAATAGAAAAACTTCTTGCACAGTTCACTACATGACTAAACTGCTCCATAGGTGCCACTATGGTGGAAGATGATATCTTTCTGCGATATTTGCACAGTCACTACATCACTGATTTACAATTTAGTTCAATATATATATATATATATATATATATATATATATATATATATATATATATATATTGATGATAATATATACACACATATAAATTGATGAAGTATACATATTATACATGATAATGGGCACAAAAGCAATAAAGAACTTCAAGAAGTTGTGAGGCACTTTTTTTAGATTCCAAGAAAAAAACATAGAATTTGAGGAGTTTAAATTTGTATTTAAACCAAACATGTTAAAGAAGACCTTCCAAACTTGCCTAGTAGTTGGACATTGAAGGAACACATGATTAATAGATTCCACATCATTATAGCAGAACTAGCATCTAAAGGCCAAATGAATTCACAAAGCTTGAATGTTAAGATCAAAAGGAATAGCAGAGTATAAAGCTCTCCAAATGAAAAGTGATATTTTAAAAGGAATGAATGTGGACTAGATAGATCTAAAAACCAAAGAAGAAATATGGTGCTCTTTAATTAAGGAGCAAGATGATTTGAAAGTGAATTCACCTGAGCTGGTAGACTACCAGACAAATTGATCTCTCATTGCCAGAAAAATATGGTTAAAAAGATCTCTATTTTGAACCATACTCTTCCAAGTAGAAGAACCAGTTGAAGAATAATGGTTTTAATATTTAACTCATATGTAAGCTAACAAAAAAGACTTATTTTCATACCATTTCCACCAAAACCTTAGAGCATCTGCCTTAGCACATCAAATAGATTTTGGACTCCTAAACCTCCTTCCTTATCTCTGTAAATAACCTTCCAGTTGAGCATACACATGTTTAATAAGGCTCAATTTTCCACCAGATGAAACAAGCTTATTCTACCATTCATTTGAGGGCTCGAATTTCCACCAGATGAAACAAGCTTATACAACATGTTTAAAGATCTACTCGAGGGCTCTAATTTCTCTGGTTCTTTGTTGGCACACAGCCAACGGAATACACTAAGAACACATCATACACTATCATCCAACAACATACACTAAGCAGACAGCATACACTATCGAACAACATACACATAGCACAATGAACATTTTCCTTATGTGATACTGTTGAACCTGTGAACTAATGTGTGACAGTTTTGAACTTTCTTCACAATGATAGTGACAAACAAATGCAAATAAAGGAGTCTGATCTTCTCACCTTAAACACCAGCTATGTTTGACAATTTCGAACTAATGTTTGACAGTTCCAAACTAATGTTGGCAGTTCCAAAATTAAAGCACCTGTGAGAACAAAGTGAGTGCAAAAAATTAAAATCATAGAAAAACAAACATAAATAGAAAAAAACACTTTCCAAATTTCAAGTGTAACTCAGTCCTAAATTAGGCCAAATCAGGAGACTACCGATAATGTAAAAGAATTTAAACTTCTAATGAACAAAATACGGGACACTAGTATCATCACCAAGTCTGCTGAACACGGGATAATGCAAAAGAATTGAAACCTTTACTCACAGTATTGATGCGACCACTGGACCTGATATGATCGAACCTATAACATTTAACGGGACCATTAAAAATTATACTCAGTTGAAGCATCGTTGATCAGCTCCAACTGGTCACTTATCAGGAGTTAAATCAGGTCACAATTTCTATTGTGCCTACCATATATAATAACCAATTTTTGACGGATTCGTAATTGTTAAGAAGAATAGTGGGATGAAACAAATTACATACATCAAAATGTATTAATGGTGCAAGTAACACAACTATACAAATTTAAAGCTTACACTCCAAATAGAATCCAAACAGTTTCATAAACCAAATAGAATCCAAACAGTTCCATAATCCGAATATAATCCGAACAGTTACATAATCCAATAGTTTGCCTAATAGTTGCAAAAAATGGAAAAATAACATCTTGAGTTACATCCACGGTCACTTTGGGCAAAGACAAAGCAACGGCCAAACCACCCAAGATTTCTCTACATCCTTAATATTATCCTCCCCATGACTTTATCGATACAACAGATGATTCTCTTCTCCTGGCTCAACACTACTAATGTAAACCTTACATTCAAATACCAACAGTTGATGGCCATGCACCACCGTTGCAGTAGTAGCTGAAGTAATAACTTATCCACTTACGATCTTCCTTTGACTTGAAAAATCTAATAAATCGACATATGGATCGTGTGAAAGATCAGCAAAATCTCCAATGTCTGGCTCAGTTATATCTCCAAAGTTTGGCTCAGTTGACGGAGGGATAGGCCTGTAATCTTGAGAACTTGGATGCAGGACAGGAGTGTAATATTGAGAACTTGGATGTGGGACGGGATTATAATCGTGGGGACTTGGATGCGGTGATAATAGGTCGGTTTAATTTGGTAGTTTGAAACCATTCTTTTCAAAAGCGCTTAAAATCGTGGTAACGGACGATTTGAGAAAAGCTATATCTGCATTCAACTATGACTGTGAGGATAATGATCCATTCAACTGTGACACTATAGGAGAAATGGCCTTAAGTTTACTTTTAGTCACGGGTCCAACACCACGAGTTGCCCCCCTTGTGTCCTTTCCTTTAAAGGCAGTCAAAGCATCAGTATCCAAACTGGTTTGGCTTGAAGAACCTTGGCTACTTCTTATCTCACTCAATTTTTGCTGCAAAATTATTAATGAATCGATTAAAACGATTGGACGACTAAACTTGAAGGAATTTAATTATTACAACTGAGGTTACGAAACTCACCATATCATCCTCTACCTTTGGGTGAAACTCCCTAGTTTTTTGCCTACGACTTTCGATATACACTTCCGAACAATCAACAAGTCGTTTATTTTTAAGCACTTACAAATTAATTTTGCATTAACTATTTGAGAAATATATATATACACACACACACACACACATATATATATATATATATATATATATATATATATATATATACACACACACATTAAAAAAATAAAGTGTAGGTACCATGTCCTCGTCTTTCTCAGCATATAACATCCGACCAAGACAATGGACGTCAGATTTTTTAGCCCTATTCACCTTTCCTTGGTGTCTTTTTTTCCATTTTACCTCAGATGCTTCGCGTAAGACAAATTCATTCCACTCATGGACGGGGATAAGGTATTTTTTTCGGTACTCGATCCCTCAGGGACTTAATCCAATCACAGTCCAATCCCTTAAAATAAGCCGAGCCGAGGTTACTTCTAAACGTCTTCAATTGAATACGAAGGGCTTTCGTGTTCTCCTCCTTCTGGTTAGTCGGAAGATTGAACTCTTTTATGAGTATATTCCACAAGTCATCCTTTTTTAGTTGCTCAACCATGTCCCAACTCTCATATTTTAAGCCGATACATGATTTTAACAAAGACAAGGCTCGAGCTTTCAAAGGATTCTTGCCACCTGTTGGCAAACCAAATAGGTTAAGGGAAACCTCTGCATGAGAATCAATGGCAGAATGTTCATCGTGGCTTGAACTTTATGCCCATGATGATGGAATTTCATTATCGGACGTCATTTTCTGCATTTATATATTTATGCATTAGTCTATATGTTAATGCAAGAGTAAGGAAATAATATAAAAAAAAATAATATAAGTTATACCTTTTCAACATATTCTAAAAGTTTTGATAATTCGATCGTGTCATAAGTTTCATACTTCAATATTTCGCACAAAGTTTTTATTGGCCATGTCCGCGAAAGTGTGTTGACAATTGTATTTCTGACACTAAACATGTTAGGACGTATGCCTTCTCTCCTAAGCCAATAGTATATGCCAACTTTGTTATGCATATGTTTTCTTACGATAGAGTCGGAACGCATCATTATCCTTTTCAGTTCTATCCACAAAGGATGGATTTTTCTTTCTTCGAGTTCTAAAAACTCTACTAACTGCATCGCATTACTTGGATTGTGTTTTATAAAAATCCTTTCAACTGCTTCATCCCAACTTTGAGGTAGTGTGCCTAGTATTGATTGAAATAAATATGGTTCAGGTATGTTATACCCGTGATCTCATAAGTAATTGCATTGTTTGATTTTTCGATAGCCATGCCAATAAATTGATGCGTTCTCTATAAATTGATGTGTTCTCTATAACCCGAAGTTGTCAAGAAACCGCCTACCATCGCTCCGTTCCCTCAACGATTGGCCCCACATTAAAAGGGAGCCTCCCATGAAAATGTGTTAGATGTTCTTAAGCAACTGAAGCTGGATTTGCCATTATTATATGCCATCCAACAAATTAACGCCTATACCAAGGTCATTAGAGATCTTTTGACTGTGAAAAGATGGCTAAAGGTGAAGACGAATGTCTTCCTAGCACAAAATGTGAGCTCTGTTCTACTTAACGACCTTCTACCCAAGTTTAAAGATCTGGGTGTACCCACGATCTCATGTGTTATTGGAGAACGTCGAATTGAGAAAGCCTTGTTGGACTTAGGTGCGAGTGTTAATATCCTTCCCTATTTCATTTATAGGCAACTTGAGTTGGGTGACCTTAAGCCTACACGAATCACTCTCTAATTAGCGGATCGCACAGTGAAGGTGCCTCGAGGGATTATTGAGGACGTGATAGTCCAATTAGACACTTTCTACTTCCTGGTAGACTTGTCATTTGGGACACGGAGCATTCCATCCATTCTAACAACCATGTTTCCATCATTCTAGGCCGCCCATTCTTAGCTATGGCTAATGCCTTAATCAATACATGAAATGGGCAAATACAGCTCACTTTTGGGAACATGACCCTCAAGACAAACATCTTCAATGTTGCTAACCAAATGGGTGATTAAGATGAAATCCATACGATCGAACTCATAGAGGAGGTAGTAGAAGATCACATTGAGAGAACCATGGGTACGAATGCGTTAGAAGCATCCCTAATGAGAGGTAATGAGAGCGAGATCCCACATTGAGTTTGAACGAGAAGTTAAGGAGTTAAAAGTGATATCAGATGAGGGAGCATCGATGGAGGAGTTGAGAGATGTTCATTGGGTTTCTATATTTGAGGAGCTACCCCTGAGGGATTCATGCTTGACCCCCTTGGAAAACAAATTTCCTACCCTCGAGTTGAAGAAACTACCCTCGAATGTGAAATATGTTTTTTTAGGAGAGGATGAGACATTTCTTATTGTTGTCATCTCTAGCCTAGATAAAGAGAAATAGGGTAAGTTGTTGGAAATTTTGAGGAAGCACAGAGGTGCTCTTGGTTAGTCTATAGCAGATTTGAAGGGTATAAGTCCCCTGATTTTTACCCACAAAATCCACCTCGAGGAGGACATGAAGCCCTCGAGGGAAATGCAAAGGCGACTAAACCCAACCATGAAAGAAGTTGTTAGAGCGAAGATTATAAAATTGTTAGATGCTGGGATTATCTACCCTATCTCAAATAGCAAATGGGTGAGCCCAATTCAAGTATTCCCGAAGAAGTTGAAAATGATCGTGGTCGAAAATTCTAAGGGAGAATTAATTCCTCAATGCACCACCCTCGGGTGGCATGTTTACATTGATTACCAAAAAATCAAAGTCGGAATAAGAAAATACCATTTTCCCTTACCTTTTATCGACCAAATGCTTGATCGCGTAGCGGGTCACCTATATTATTGCTTCCTTGATGGTTATTTTGGATATAACCAAATTGAGGTAGACATACTTGATCAATAAAATATGACTTTTACATGTCCATTTGGCATGTTTGCCTACAAACGTATGCCTTTTGGATTGTGCAATGCACCTGCGACTTTTCAACGGTGCATGCTAAGTCTCTTTAGCGACATGGTAGAGAGAGGAATTGAGGTTTTCATGGACGATTTCAGTGTTTTTGTCCCCTCTTTTGACCAATGTTTAGTGAATTTTGAGAAAGTATTATCCCAGTGTGTGGAGAAGAACTTAGTCCTCAATTGGGAAAAATGCCACTTCATGGTTACCGAGGGCATAGTTCTTGGCCACATAGTCTCATATAAAGTCATAGATGTTGATCGAGCAAAAATAGATGTCATGGTCGAGCTTCCCCCGCCTAAATCACTAAAGGATGTGCGCTCCTTCTTGGGCCATGCGGGATCCTATAAAAGGTTTATCAAGGATTTTAGGTCCATCGCTAGACCCTTGAGTAACCTCCTTATGAAGGATGCACCCTTTGAGTGGAATGACGCATTCCAAGAGTCTTTCAATAAATTGAAGAGTATGCTAATTTTTGCTTCCATTATGCAAGCTTCGGATTTGTCCCTTCCATTCGACCTTATGTGTGATGCTAGTAATTATGAGATTGGGGCTATTTTGGGGAAAAGAATGGAAAAGAAATATCATGTCATCTATTACGCTATCTGGACGTTAATCGGGCCACAACTTAACTACTCCACCACGGAGAAAGAGCTGCTAGCGGCTGTTTTTGCATTGGATAAATTCCGCTCATACCTTATGGGGTCGCACATCACATGCTTTACCAACCACGCGTCCCTTAAATATCTCCTTACTAAGAAGGATGCGAAACCGCACCTCATAAGGTGGATCCTACTCCTACAAGATTTCAATCTTTCTATAAAAGATAAGAAAGGGGTAGAAAATGTCATTATCGACCATTTGTCACGACTCTCGTCCGACGTTCCTAGTGATCCAATATCCATAGATGAGTACTTTTTAAATGAGCAGCTCTTTATTACTTCTTCTCTACCTTAGTTTGCGGATATCGTTAACTATCTTGTCACGGGATCCATTCCTCTCGGATGGACACCACAAGATAAGAAGAAATTAATCAATTGGTCCCGCATATTTTTCTATGACGACCCATTCTTATTCAAATATTGCACAAACCAGCTCATCCGAAAATGTGTTCCGGATGAGGAGAATCAAAGTGCAATACGGTTTTATCATATGGAAGCTTGTGGAGGACACTTCTACAAGAATAAGATGGCCGTTAAAATCCTCCAAAGTGATCTCTATTGGCCCATGATGTTCTGGGATGTGAACGCTTATTGCAAATCTTGCGATAGATGCCAAAGGATGGGAGCTATTACTCACCGCGACTTGATGCCACTAACCCCTAGACTCATCAATGAGTTGTTTGATTGCTGGCGTATTGACTTCATGGGACCATTCCATACCTCCTTCATCTTCTTATACATCCTCGTTGCGGTAGACTACGTCTCCAAATGGGTAGAGGCAATAGCTACCCATACTCTCTCGCTTTGATGCTCTGAAAGTGATCATAAGTGATAATGGCAACCATTTTTGCAATAGGAAATTTAAAAAGTTAGTGAGAAAGTATGGGGTCGTCCACAAGGTTGGAATGAATTATCACCCCCAAACAAGTGGACAAGCCGAGTTAGCAAATCGTGAGATCAAAAGACCATCCTTGAAAATACCGTCGATCCTACTCGGGAAGCTTGGTCACTTCGATTAAACGAGGATCTATAGGATTATCGTACTGCCTACAAGAACCCCCTCGGGATGTACCCATTTCATTTTGTCTATGGCAAGCCTTGCCATCTCCCCGTAGAGCTATAGCACAAAGCCTATTGGGCCATCAAGAGGTCGAACTACAATCTAGATAAAGCCGGTGAAGCTCATAAGCTTTAATTGAACGAGTTGGAAGAGATGCGCAATGACGCATATGAGAATGCCAAAATTTTAAAGGAAGGAATGAAACTCGTGCATGACAAGATAATTCGATGCAAAGAGTTTCATCCGGGATAAAAAGTTCTTCTCTACAACTCTCAATTACACTTATTCCTGATAAGTTGCAGTTAAGATGGGCTGGTCCATTTGTGGTTAGAGAAGTATTCCCCCACGGGGCTATAGAGTTGGAAGATGCAAAAGGGGGAAATAATTTCAAGGTAAATGGCTTATGTCTCAAATCGTACTTTGAGGTGTGCATCGAAGAAGCCGACACCATTTAGTTATCGGACCCCATTTATGGGGACTGATTGAGAAGTACGAGAAGGTCGTCGCACCCCCTACGCGTATGGGGTGATTGTTGTGTATAATAGATGTGAGTCAGTTAGGTTAGTTAGAGTTGGTAGGTATAGGTAACATAAGATAGGTGCGGGAGAACAAACGTCGAGAGCGAATCTAAGTTTTCGAAGCAGGCATTGGGAGATTTTAGGTCAATCATGTGTAGGTAAAGTTTTGGGAATATCCAGAAATTGAGAGAGAATAGTGAATTCTGTAATTAAGGGAAGCTGTTACTTTCAGGTATCCGGACCGGTCCGCCACTAGAGGTTCGGATCGGTTCATGTTTTAGGAAAGTAAAAAAAAATAGTATCAGACCAGTCCGGTTCTAGGAACCCGAATCGGTTCGGTTTTTAGGGTATTTGTGCTCCTTCCCAAGAAGCACCCCCCATTCTTCCCTTCCAATCCGTTTTCCCTCTTCCCTATCCAACCTTTCCCTCCCAAATACACCCCCTTCCCTCCACCCCCACCTATAAATACACACTTATCCTCCCTCATTCCACCACCACTCTACCCAACTCTCTTACTCTATCTCTTCCGTATTTCTACCTTCAACCCACTACTGTCAACATGGCAAACTGTGCCCTCCCTAAAAAATATAACTCCGCCGAGGTCATCGACCATGGCAATGACGCATATCTCTCTAATGAAGAATAAATTTGGTGAGAACGATTTTTTAGCCACTCTCGGAAGCTACATATGGAGGGCCAAGTGCGCTAGAATGAGTTGCCAAATTCCATCACTAACCTCTTCCAATGGATTGGTGTCATTTTATCAATAAGCCCTGTGGAGAGGTGTGGGCAACCGAGGTGCGAGCTTTCTATGGATTCCTTGTCCGCACCGCTGACTTTGTTTTCGAGGCGTATGTTGATGGCATACGCGTTTCGTTCTCCCTCGAAATTTCACTCGAAGACTAGCGAAAAAGGATATTTCGAGCCCAGCCCAGTTCACCTATCCAAACAATCTCGCCCCTCTTAATAAAGTCGTTTGCATGTCACGCATGGCACCGGACAAGATTTGGAGCATCGAAACATTTTCGGTGGGCCGGATGAGCGATAAGGCGCGCATCACATTCTAAATCGTATGCTCAAATATCCTCCAAACCTAAAATGATTCCGTCATGCGCCCCCGTCAAGCGACTTTCGTGTATCATATTTTTTACTCCACCGCCCCGATCCATTTGGACCGTATTATCTATAAAGAATATTCTTTGCGGCAATGGACAAAAAGGGGACCGCCCCTCTCCCGTATGCCCAGCTCACCACATCCATTCTAGCCGACGTGGGCATTGCTCCTCCCATCAGGTTTCCTTGCCTTCCCAATCCTCTTGGGCAGGGCACCCATACCAAAAGTGAGAGGCAAGGGGAGATCATCCAAGCACGGATAGCGGATGACGATGACGACGACGACGATGATGATGATGATGATGATGATGATGATGATGATGATGATGATGATGATGGTGATGATGATGATGATGATGATGAGACGGAGTCGGAAGATGAGGACGAGGGTGATTTCAAAGAGGAAGAAGCTGCGGACGCCGACATGGTTATGGGAGAGGGTGAAGAGGAGGAATACAATGAGGATGATGAATCGAATTTTGAGCCATCGAGAGAAGATTTCGATAGACACATCACAGTCCTTGAATCATGTTTTGACGGGTTCTTCAATAGATACGATAAAAACCAAAGGGCATACCGACGAGACATAAAAATGTTGCATTGTCTCCAACCTGAAATATATGGCATGACTATGGGCGCAGCTCCCTCTGATTATTTATATAACCCATATAACCTGAATGCCCCCGACCCTGATCACCCTCCACATCAATAGTTTGTTCGTCTTGGGTTGTTTATGTATTTTTCCTATTTCTTGTTTCCATAGATTTGTATGCTGAAATTTTAATGGAAATTGGTTTGCCTGTCTTGTCTTGTCTTATACTTGCTTATTTATGTCTTGCATTTTGTAGTTTGTTCCATTTTCTTTTCTTTCTCTCTTTAATTTAGCTTTTATTCCTTTTTGCATTGGGACGTCGCAAAAGTCTAAGTTAGGGGGGTGTTCATGCGCTTCCAAATTTCATAAAGTTCAAAATGCCCAAAAGCCAAAAAAATTAGAAAATTTCAAAAAACTACAAAAATATTTTTCTTCAAAGTAAATAAAAAATGGGATTTAAATTTTTCAAAAATATCACCAAAGTTTTGTTTAAAGTCCCAAATTCATAAATTCCAAAATGCACTAAGCCGAAATTGACCAAAGATGGAAATTGAGCGAAAATTGAAGACTTAACGAATAAGTGTGGAGATTAATCAACCCGGTGATATTTTGAGCCTATCGATTTTTCTCAGTTTATAAATCAATCCGAGTTAATGATTAACTCAAAGTTCAATTCAATGATGAAATAAGTCGTTGTGATCTCAAAAATGTTTGTTTTGATCGGTTAGGGAATAGTCTGTGATGTTGCCTCGAAAAGTGCACTAAAATATCTCTGTATGAAATTAATCTCGTGACGCATAAAATAATGAGTAATCGGATAAATGAAGTTAGGCCATCGTTTGTTTCCCAAAAAGATTGGCCATAAAAAGTTGTGAAAAATTACCCTTTTGCTAGTCATTTTGAGCCGGGAAAAATTTTCCTTCCGTTTGGTAACCCGAAAAACCCAAATAGCTCGGAATTGTGAAAACTGAAAATATAGAAATTACTTCCAAACAGTGCAATAAAATGGGGCAAGAAAAAAAATTGGTATAATGCTCACAAAAATAGCAAGAAAAGAAAAAAATGGAAAAACAGAAACAATAGAAAAAGAAAAGAAAATTAGCAAAAGCCCGAAAGAGCACTAACGGAAATTATAAGGACATTTTCAAATTCTAAACTTTTCAATTATTACCAATGCACCCACTACACCTTATAACCCGAAAAAGTCCTAACTGAGTCCAGATTGCGAAATTAATTACCGCATGGAGAGTTAAAACACAAAAATATAATATAAGAGATTAACTTGTGTGTATAAGAGGCATGTTACCGTTTCCCAACGACCGTAACCCGATGAAGATATATTTTCACCCATACATTTTCGTCTTTCAATTTTGTATGCTTGGCTTCGTGTTCCAATGCATTTACTCCTTATATCACGCATACCGAGCAAAATAGCCACATTTTGAGTGATTCGTTTGTGAGAGTATACCGTGAGCTTTTGAATCAAAACGAATTTTCGAGAAAGTAATGTAATGATCAATCAGTGGAAATTTGGGATTAAAATTTTGGCTTCACACACACACACAGAAAATAGAGACTTATAAATATAAATATATGGTGATTATTTTTCGAACAGTTTGAATTATACAATTTTTAGGTATTTTGAATTTTATTTGAGTCGAAACTGAATTTTGAGGCTATATTCACTACAAACCCTCACAAGACACAACTCGTCCTACTAGGGTAACCTAGGGGTTTAAAGGCTTGTTGCATACGCTCAATGCAATCTCTTGCCCGCGAAAGAGGTATTATATCTTAATAAAATGATTTTCAAGAATGGAGCCTTGGTTAAGTTCGTCTACATTGCTCGGGACGCGCAAAGTTCTAAGTTATGGGGGTTTGATTAGGCATAAATTCTTCCAAATTTATCCCCTTAATTTAGAGACTTTTAACAGCTCAGACGATATAAATTGTGTTGATTTATATCATATATGTGCTACTGACAATTCCTACAAAGTGCCTCGAGTGTTGTGTATTTTTCGTACGTTTTACAGGTATTCTATACATGTGAGGAGAAGAAGAATTCAAGACCGAGAAATCAGGAATGGAATGAAAGTCAGAGGGAAAAATAGTCTCTTTACCTTTGGAGTTCGGATGAAGGACCAAAATGAAAATTTAAGACCTTGCGTCTATAAGCACGTAGGAAGAAATGACATCCTAATCCGAACCCCGGGTCAGAAGTTATTGAGCTTCAAATGTGAGAGAAAATCAATAGAAAATAAGAAAAGAAAGAATTCCAAAACTAGACTAGACTGGTCAGGGCTAACAGCGAATCGATTCGGAGGAGATCTATACTCTGAATAAGTTTCAGCACCGAACCAAACTAGAGTTGTTAAAAAACAAACCGATCCAGGACAAAGGCAGACTCTGTATAAAATTCAACAGCGGACCGATCCGGATATAATTGAAAATGAACCGGTCCGATGCCTTAAGGATCCTTGCATAAAATTAGAGACCGGACCGATCCGTTATAAATGGAAAATGAACCGGTTCGAATGATACCAGACCGAACCGAAGACCCCTACCGGACTGATTCGAATGAGAATTTTTCTGAATTTTCTTTTCCAAATTAAGAGTTTTATCTTGTTCAAACTCTCGTAAATTTCGTAGGGTATTTAATTTAACTTAATGCCAGGCATTAGGAGGTTCGATTATTATTAGTTTTAAAGGGTTCTTGCATTTAAGAACCCTAGGTTTTTAAGTTTTTCAACTTTTATTCAAGATTTAAGCTTTAATTCCAGATTCCTGCATTGCAAGTATTATTTAATTTTTGCTTTTAATTTCTTTCATAGTTTAGCTTGATTAGTCATTCGACTTTAGGTTATAATTCTTAATTCCAAATTTCATCTCAATTTTTCACATAGCTATGAATTTCTACAAATTTAATTCTGAGGTAGTATTTATTTTAAACATGTCTAGCTAAGTTTTTAAGGGTTGGGATGCATGAACCCGACTTGATGTAATTTATCTATGTAGAAAATAGGTTTTGAATTGAAATTTGAATGAATCGTGTTGTGTAGTACACACAACCATCGTAGGCCTTCTAACCTCGTTTGCCCTAGGTAACCGGGGTGTTTAAGGATGCGATGTGCGTATTAGCTATTCGGCACCGCTTTATTCTTACCTTTGATTACGTGTGATACGGGCTAGTACCCTCATATGTGTAATGCTTAGGATTAATAAAGATTGGGTTCAATCAACTTTATAATTCAAAAGCTAGTATTCTATTCGGTACATGTACTAGGGTCTAGGGGATTGTTTCCTAACCTATCTTTTCCTTATTCATATTCACTCCACTGCTGTAGTTTATTTTTGTGCGCTTAGTAGTTAGTAGTTTAAATTTCCTTCACATTTAGTTAGTAGTCATTCAGTTCACAATTTATCATCTTTTTAGTTTCCTTTCTCGAATCAGTTTAGGATCTATCTTCTATTCCTTCGTCGTCATGATATTTATTTCTAGTTCCCTGTGGAGACGATCCCAACTTATCAGATTATTACTTGAGCGATAGGCTTGGACTTGAGCCTATAAGAATGCACACTAGAGACACATTTGTAGTCGTGTCACCTATTGCACTAAATTCTTGTGTGGTACTTTAAAATTTTGGTTTTCATGGATAATTTGTATAATAGGCTAGCGATTTTCGATGGGTCTAATTATGTGTATTGAAAAGCTCAAATGAGGTCGACGTTGAAGATGATTAATGAATGTGTCTGAATTGTATGTGAAAAAGGGTTGACACCACCCACTATGACCAATGACGATGTCATAGGCCCTAAACCCGTCATATCTTAGATGGAAGATGAACTAAAATGGAGTCAATTTAACTCACGCAATTAAAGTGCCATTTCTGGAGCTGTCACCCTTGACGAGTTTTGCTGCATCATGATTTGCACCACGTATAAAGGAATATTGGGATACCCTCCAGCTCACTCACGAGGGGATGAATGTTGTGAAAGATTTTAAGCTTGAAAATCTCACCACACAGTTTAAGACTATTACCATGCTAGATTCTGAATCTTGTGGTGAATTTTATGCATGATTATCTGATATTGTTAACCATAGTTTTAATTTAGGTGAGAAAATTCCTGAGACGCGCGTAGTTAAAAAGATTTTGAGATCCCTGTCAATCCATTTTATCCCTAAAGTCATGGTTCCGAATTCATTGGGAATATTAGATACTCTTATGTTAGAATAACTTGTCGGAGACCTTCAAACTTATGAAATTGACATGATTCATAAAACTATTGAGAAAAAAGAAAAAGGGATTTCTTTTAAAGATCAAGCCAAAAAGAAGAAAGAAAAAGTATGTGATTCATAGTTTGAATTTGATTTTGAGCTTGATCATTTAGCACTTTTTGTAAAAAATTCAAACAAATTCTCAAAGTTAACAAAGCAAATTCATCTAAAGAAAAGATTTTTGAGAAAAATAATAATGGTAATGAGGGCAATAATGTTTGTGAGAAAGATGAGGCGAGATGCTATGAGTGCGAGGATAAGGGACACAAATCCCACTAGTGTGCCACTAGGATAAAGAGATATGGCAAAGGGAAAGTTGGACATAAAGCCACTCTTAGCGATAGTGACGTTGAGTCAGTGAATTTCGAGGATGAATTACCGCATGAACCTAAATATTGTGCATTCATGGCAAGTAACGTAAGTACTTCTAGTTTGTCTCACGCCGTTGAGGAAATTTTTAAATGTGAGAGCCTCGATCATATTTCTAATCTTCTGGAGAGAGCGAGAGTGAGGAGGATAACTTGAGTGAGAGAAAAGGTTGACTCCAAAAAGCCTTTCGTGAACTTTATACCGAGACTTTAAAAATGAAAAAGCATAATAAAGAATTTTCTTTTACGGCGTTTGATTTAAAGAATGAGGTGACTGTTTTGAAAAAGTGTAAGGAGTAGGTTAGTCAACTCAAGAAGGTGAAAGTTTCTTTATGTGAGCAGTTGATTGTTATGGTAGGGAGAAAACCGATTTGATAAACACTGTGGCTAGTCTTACGAGATGTCTTCCAACTTTATCAGAGACTCTTGAGAAACTTGAAGCTCGTATATCCAAACTCGAGAATGGTCTGAAACGTGATCGAGCGGCCAATGTCTCTTTAGAGGACACGTCTAAGAAGCTTGAAAAGATGCTCTTTGATCTCGTATTAGGTAACGTTGAGAGGCAAGGAATAGGTTATGATGGTTCATCCACTTCCAAAGTCCCACCCTAGAAGATTCTCAAGTTTGTAACGAATCCATTTGGCCCTCGTTCTAACCCAGGTAGGAGAGTTAACCAACCTAAGAAAGACCGTCCTACACGTTTTAAGCAAGGTAGGTTCAAGAGAGTTTATATTTGTTCCCATTGTAAACAAAGAGTTCACCTTAGAGAGTTTTGCTTCAAGCTAGGGAGAGTTTCGCACATGCGTATTCCTCGGTACGCTCCCACACGAGTTTCTACACATGTTCCCGCACGCACTCCCACACAAGTTACTCCGCATTCTCCCGCACATCACCATAGAGATTTTGAGAGTTTTCGAGAGAAAGTAGAGTATTTAGTCAAAACTTCACAATGTTTAGTGGAGGAATTTTATAGGACGGATTCTCCTCTTGAGAACTCCTCTGGGCCTAATGATTGAGGTCGAGACTTGTTTCTAAAATAGGGTGTTTAACATGGTCATATCTTATATATCCATTGCTAGATTGTATTTCTATTGTATTCATATGTTCTTATTTTTCAAAAAGATTTTCATTTGTTAAGAAAAAATTTTGAAAAATTGAAAAAGATTTTATGTTTGATAAAATTTTTGAATAAAAAAAGATAAAAAGATTTTGTATTATCATTTTTTCACCATATGTGGATGAACATTTAAGATATTCGAATCAACCTTTCATTTCATCCATTCACATGAATTTTTATAGTGTTTTAAGACACGGATTTGTTAAGTTTGTGTGATTAAAAATGTGTGGATAACATTTCGTTGATAATTGATTATCAGTAATTAGGCATACATTCTTCATATTTATTTCCGTAATTTAGAGGCTTTTATCACCTCGTACGATGTAAATTATGTTGATTTATCTCATATACTTTCTACTGACATCTTCCATTGAGTGCATTGAGTTTTGGGTATTTCTTTTACATTTTGCAGGTATTTTATACAAGTGATAAAAAGAGAAAACTCAAACTCAAGAAAGAAACAAGTGAAGGAAAGTAAAGGGCAAAATAGTAATTCTACACCAGGAATTTGGACACGGAACCCAAAGAAAAGTTGAAGATCTTGATTCCACAAGCACGTAGGGAGAAACAGCATCCAAATCCGAGACCCGGGTTAAAAGTTATGAGCATTTGAGGTTGAGAATAAAAAAAAAGGAAGAAAAATATAAAATCACAGAACCAAACCAATAGAGTGTCTAGCGGACCGGTCCCAGGCACTGGATTGACCAAACCAAACCAATGAATTAGAATCCGAACCGGTCCCCTATTCTATTTTATACCGAATTGGTTCGCCAATTGAAGAACGGGAATCTGGACCGGTTAGGTTGGGCGGAATTTCAATTTTTCTTTTCTCTTAAAAAGAGTTGTGCATGGTACAAACACTTAAAATAATCTAATGTATTTATTCTTTTTTCATACTAGACATTAGGAGGCTTTTTTTTAGTTAGTTTTGAGATATGTTTGAAGCCAAGAACTTTAGGATTCATATTGTTCAACATTTTGTTCACCTTTTGGCATTAAATTCAAGATTCCTCTTCATTCCAAGTAATATTTCTTTGTTGCTTTAAATTTCTATTATATTTTGGTTTATGATTCATTATTTCTTAGTCTGAATTATCCTTTGCATGTTTAATCTCACTTTTCACATAATTATGATTTCATGCAACATAGATTTCTCGATTAATCATAGTTACACCATGTCCGACTAGATTTCTGAGGGTTGGACTGCATGAACCCAACCCTAAACAGTTCCCATGGGTATAAAACACGTTCTTGAAATAAATAGTTAATTAGAATGCGTCAGTTCGTTACTACAAACATCGTAGAACTTTTAACCTCATTTTTCCTAAGTAATCGGGGTATTTAATAGTGCAATGTGCGTATTGGTCAATTGAATTTGTACATTTTTTATATTCTTGATTATGTATGGTGCAGGCTCATACCCTCATATATGTAATGCTTGAGTTAAATAATGTCATTGTTTCAATTAAGTGTTTAATTAGAGACTAGTTTTCATATCCGTTGAACTCAATAGAGGTTGGGGGATTGTATTCCGACCAAATTTCTCATTCGTATTCATTAATTCGGAGTTAGTTAATTCTTGCATGCTTAGTTAATTTAGTTAAATTTTACTTGTTTACCTGGTAGTAATTCATAATTTCACCTAAAATAATCTTTTCTTATTCTTTGTAAGGACATATTTTTATAAATGTCCGTAACAATTTAGTATGTCGTACAACGATGCACAGTCGAAGAATGTTCATAACCATATTCAATTTAAAGACGGATCCGAGGATGCCTTCAAGCTTCTGCATGAAATTGAATAGCGATCCGGATCGGGTATTCCAGGCGATTCGGACCGCCAAAGGTAAAGGATCTGGACAATTTTTGGCAGCGATCCGGACCTTTTTTATGGAAAACTATCTGAACCTCAATTCTAAGGATCCCTCTGTTTGAAATTGGGTATCGATCCGGACCGGGTCCCCAGGGCGATCCGGACCACCCCTCTAGATAAGCCCGAATCTGATATATTTGTTTTGACAGGCTCGAAACTTATTTATAAGGGCTATTTTAGAGCTGTTTATTTTAAGTCTTTGGGAAAATATCTTCGAGAGTCCAAACACAACAAGACTTCAAGTTTTGATGTTCCAAACATCCTAGTGATTCACAAATCATTCCTTTATCATTTGTGTGAATCTCTAAACCCTCAATGGATCATTCTACTCATCTGGAGTAACTTTGTGGAAAAGTCGCCTCTTTTTCATTGCTGATCATCTGGAGTTCTTCCGGAAGATTCCAGTCGACGACATTGGAACCGACACCTGAGGGTATTTCTTATGTCACTCTTATTTTCATTGTAATCCGTGTAAACCGTTCTTTACAAATTATAGTGAAAATAAAAGGGTTTTCCCCTTTGGGGGATTTTTTCTCATTTATGTGTTTGTTTGTGATTGAATGTTCTTGCATGGTTATATTATCTCCAATCACACCTAGATGCATGTTTTAGGATTGAATTAAAAAAAAGAGTTTAATTAAATAATTATTTTATTTGAACATAAGCGCACTCTCATTCTTTTTGTGAGTCAATCCATTAAGTTTTCCATCTTTCCTTACTCGTCATCACGTGTTAAGTCTCAGTCCCTGAGATCGATACCTGGTTCATCGGGATATTACTTACACGACCGATTTGTACTTGAACCGTAATTAGAACGCACTAGAGAATCATTTTGAATGGCATTAAGTTTTTTGTGTTGTTGTCGGGGACTAGGTATACTTTTAGGTTGGGTTGAGTTAATAAAAAAATTGACTCCAATTTTTAAAAAGCCAAAAAAATCATAAAATCCAAAACATTAAAAAAAATAAAAAATATAGCATCTCTAAAAAGCCTTTTGAGAACGTGTGTGCTCGCGTTCAAATGATCAAATTATATATAAAACCCTTTTAATCCAAACAAACCCTAAACATGCAGCAGTATGTGATTGAATAAATTGATAATCTACGCAAGAACATTCAAACACATGCAATTAAGGAAAAATCCCCCTCAGGGGCAAAACCATTTATTTTCACTATAATTTGTAAGAGAACGGCTTACAATCGGATTACAATGAAAATACAAGTTGACTAAGAATTACCCTCGGGTATCGGATTCTGTAGTCGCGGCTGGAATTATCCCTTTCCAGTAGGGCTGCAATGAAGAAGAAGAACAGTCTCCTCCACAAGGGTTGAACAAACCAAAGTTGTGTTCTTGGGTTGCAAAAGGATTCACAAAGGTTTGGCAATGATGTGTGAATCAAAACATGAGTCTTGGGACTCAAAAATATGAAGACTAGATGTATTTGGACTCTCAAATTCGTCTCCTAAAGTCTTGCAAAACAACTCCCCCGAAGTTGGTATTTATAGGAAAAAATATGAAGAGTCCCACGTTCTTAAAACTCTAAAATTCTATCCAGCGTACAAAAAAAACAGCATTCTTTAAGGAATTTTCTCTATCTTCAAAAGCTCATAACTCCTTCACCGTAGCTCGGATTGAGGTGCCGTTTTTTCCAGTATCTTCGTTGCGGCGAGCTCTTCAACTTTCTAGCTGACCAGACCTCCGAACTATGGATGTGAAATTACGAAAATGCCCTTGAACTCTCCTATTGTGCCTTTTTTTCACTGTTTTGACTTCCCTTGCGTACCACTTGCATTAAGTCCCTAAAATCTTGGAACGTGAAGTCATTGAGGCAGATGTGGGACATATTAGTGGAGATAATGCATGCTTGATTCCCGGAATTCGGATAGAGGCCGTCATGTGAGATCGTGAGGAGACGTGCCAAATGTAACGGCATACGACATAAATAAATGAAACATTTCGGACATGTGAAAAATGTCCTTACAAATCTCCCCCTATGTCTATGCCGGTACATACATAAAAAATCCGAATTATCAAATATGAAATTGCCTATACAAATCTACCCTCCCATGAACCCAAAACTGGAAAAGGTACAAATGAATAGTATTCATCGTTTGTTCTTTAATTCTTCAGGAATCTCAAAACTTTTCTCATCAGGGTGTGCAACATATAGATCTGCAATCTTCATACCTACACACATGAGACAAAGCAAATACCACGTGACATATCGAGTTTGAAATGAGATAACATGGATATCAATATATGATAAAAATATAAGCAACATCTCAAAAACTCCCCCAGAATTCAAACTCCCCCATAATATGATAATTCTTTCTCCCCCTTTTTATGATGTCCCCAAATGGACAAATTAGAGAAATAAATCAAATAAGCAAGTGCGGGGTGTCACTAGGATAAAAACACACCATAAAAAAACAGAAAGCAACCAAGTCAATGATAGCGTAAATGAAGTGGTGTGATCAAATTCGATAGGAAAATCAATGCATACAAACATGACATATGTGCACGATGAATATTGGATATTCCTAGCGAATGAACTCAAATGCTTCCTTTGGTGTAAAAGAGTGACAATATAAGATATTGACTCAATCAAATCAACAAATTAAAGCTCAAAATGATTTTCACACCAATAACGTCCAAAATGATTTTATGCTTTTTCAGGACTTTCAAGGAAGTGCAAACCCGTTTAGATTCTCCAACCAAACTCCCTCAGATATTGTATTGAATAGAGGCATTCTAAATTCTCAAACTTTGGAGAATTGATGGTGAAACCTAAGTGGCCCATATTTGGCATGAATTGCTTTTTATTGCCTTTAAATTTTTTCGGGCTCTTTTAACCTCTTTGGACCTCGGATATTAAAATTCCTCCATTTTTTAGGTCCTTTTTAACGGTGGCTTTTGCGCAAAGGATAGATGATTACCTTTCGCAGCCCCTCCCCGTTATACAAAAACACACAGTCTCACCAAAATGGTTTTTACATGCATTCCAATCTTGTCAAGTTTTATCGCATATTGTACATTGTATAGACATGATTGAGATGAAAACACGCAAGCCAACATGAGATAGACAAGTGCAATAATCAAATATAGCCGTGCATGTGTGCAATAAAGGATATAGGAGTCAAACATGTAGGAAGATATCACTAATTACATCTCAAAGACTCCAATCAATGTAAAGCACATGGATGAAATGATGTAGCCTCTCAAATCTCTATCAAACAGTCACATGGATAAATGGAATGAAGTTGTGACTTGGCTATCTTACATGCTCATCCATAAAAGAAGCAAAATACAAAAATCTTTTTGGATTTTTTCAAAAATTTGGAAAAAAACAAATAAAATCTTTTTTGTGCTTTTCTCAAAATTTTTCTTAAAGGAAAATCTTTTTGTATTTTTTTTCAAAAGAAATATAAAAAGCAAAAGGAATAAAACAAAGCTGTACAACAAAGTAATGGTACATATAAAACAGACTAGCAATAGGAAGCATATGATATGAACATGAAGAAGCATCCTATTCTAGACATAGACCAACCCCTCAGTCAACTGTGCAAATCCCTAAAGATTTCCTAAGACTCTCAAATCTAAGGGCATCTAAAGGTTTCGTGAAAATATCGGCTAACTGACGGTCGGTAGGAACAAAACTCAGGGATACGACTTTCTCTTCAACTAACTGACGAATAAAGTGCTCACGTATCCTGATGTGTTTTGTGCGCGAATGCTGAACTGGATTGCGGGATATGTGTATCGCGCTCGTGTTATCACAAGAAATGGTCATGGTGTCCTGTGATATCCCATAATCCTCCAGCATTTGCTTCATCCACAAGAGTTGTGTGCAACAACTCCCGGCGGCTATGTACTCAGCCTCCGTAGTGGACAAAGAGATGGAATTTTGCTTCTTGCTCAGCCAGGAGACAAGAGCAGAACCAAAATAGAAACACCCACCAGAAGTGCTCCTACATCCATCTACATCCCCAGCCCAATCGGCATCCGAGTAGGCGGACATACGGTCATCGGTATCAAAGGAATACCAAATCCCGTATGAGAGAGTCCCACTTACGTATTTAATAATACGTTTTAGAGCAAGTAAATGTGACTCTTTTGGGGATGCCTGATAACGCGCACAGACTCCAACACTAAAGGCGATGTCGGGACGACTGGCAGTCAAGTAGAGGAGACTACCTATCATACTCCGATATAAGGTTTGCTCTACGTCCTTGCCTGAAGTGTCCTTACTAAGCTTGGTAGTTGTACTCATAGGTGTACGTGCATGCTTAGCGGAGTCTAAACCAAATTTCTTCACTAGGTCTCTAGCATACTTGGATTGGGAGATGAACATCCCATCCTCTAGCTGACGAACCTGGAGACCAAGGAAGAATGTAAGCTCACCAACCATGCTCATCTCAAACTCACTTTTCATCTCCTCCTCAAAGTGGTGAGCATGCTGGGAGCATGTGGATCCAAAGACTATGTCGTCCACATAGACCTGGGCAACCAAAATAGCACCGTCATCTCTCCTGACAAACAACTTCATATCTACTCCCCCTCTCTTGAAGCCACGAGCTAAGAGATAGGAAGTAAGCCTCTCGTACCAAGCACGGGGTGCTTGCTTCAAACCATACAAGGCTTTCCTCAGATAGTAGACGTGCTCAGGGTGTTGAGGGTCTTCAAACCCTTTTGGTTGTTCCACATAAACCTCCTCCTGTAGAATGCCATTCAAAAAGGCACTCTTGACATCCATCTGATACACCTTGAAGCGCAGATGACATGCGATGGCGAGCAGAAGACGGACGAACTCAAGCCTCGCAACAGGAGCAAATGTCTCCCCAAAGTCTACACCCTCTATCTGTGTGTAGCCTTGAGCGACCAACCTAGCCTTATTTCGGATTATGGTACCATTTTCATCCATTTTGTTCTTAAAAATCCACCGGGTACCTATCACATTAATCTCACTAGGTCGGGGGACAAGTTCCCAGACATCATTCTTTTTAAACTGAAGCAACTCATCCTGCATAGCAGATATCCAGTGTTCATCCTTGAGTGCTTCTTTATGGTTCTTGGGCTCGACTTTGGACGTGTAGCAAAGATGGCTAACAACATTCTCTAGCTGAGCACGAGTCTTGACCCCTAGAGTGGGATCACCAACAATGGCAGAAGGGTCATGACTCTTGCGAACCCAAGCAGGTGTGTCCCCTAACTCAGGAGTAGGGTCCACAGAGTGTGAGAGAGGAACAGGTAAATCACTGTCAGAACAATCCTCATCCTCACACTGAAGGTTAGGATCAATAACCGTCAAAGGTTCGTAATCTTGCACGGTAACGTTTATTGATTCCATAACCCTAGAGCTCTTCAGGTTAAATACCCGGTATGCTCTACTATTCGATGAATATCCTAGAAATATTCCCTCGTCGCTCTGGGAGTCGAACTTTCCTAATTGCTCTCTATCCCGTAGGATGTAGCATTTACTCCCAAAAACACGGAAATACGCCAGGTTGGGCTTCTTGCCGGTCACAACTCATAAGGTGTCTGTAGTGTGTGTGGACGCAAATAGACCCTATTCACCGTGTGGCATGCAGTAGACACTGCCTCTGTCCAAAATTTCCTAGAAACTTTACGACCTAGAAGCATAGATCTAGCCATCTCTTGGATCGTTCTATTCTTTCTCTCAACAATCCCATTTTGCCGAGGAGTTCTCACAGCAGAAAACTCATGTTTGATCCCAAGGCTATCACAGTACAAATCCACCTTTGCTTCCTTGAATTCAATGCCGTTGTTACTACGTATTCTGTTAATAGTGACACCGTGTTGATTTTGCAGGACACGGCACTTGGTCGTTAAGAAATCTACAGCATCGGATTTCTCTCTCAGAAAACCTACAATGGAGTATCTGGAGAAATCATCTACCATCACGAGGATGTACCTCTTACCACCTAGACTCTCAGTACGAGTGGGACCCATAAGATCCATGTGAATCAACTCCAGAACACGAGAGGTGGTAATGGAATGTAACTTCCTATGAGGACTACAAATTTGTTTTCCCAACTGACAGGGTCCACAAACGGTCGAAGTTGACTTTCCAAGAGATGGTAAGCCACGTACTAGGTCCTTTTTAGATAAATGATTGAGATCTCTAACGTTCACGTGACCTAGACGTTGGTGCCACAGATCCATAGGAGTGATCGTGGCGCTGTTGCAGACAAGTGAGGATGTGGGCTCAGTCCCATAGCAATTATCCTCGGTCCTCACCCCTTGCATCAAAAGTTTACCGGCTTGATTGTAGACTTTACACGCATCCCGGTCAAACTTTACTGCAAAGTTAGTGTCGCACAGCTGGCTAATGCTGAGAAGGTTTGCTTTCAAACCTTTGACGTACAAAACATTTTCTAGCTTAGGAAAACCAGGTAACTCGATAGTACCTCGTCCTATAATGCTAGACTAACTCCCATCTCCAAAGGTGACTCTGCCATCTTGATAATCCTCAAGAGTAGTAAAAAATGAGGCATCACCTGTCATGTGTCTGGAGCACCCACTATCAAAATACCACTGTGAGGTATTATGTGCTTTGAGAGCAACATGAACAACAAAGGCCTTTTTATCTTTCTTAGGCACCCAAGCAGAGATGACCTTTTGTTTGCCTTTGTTGGTTTTAGCTGGAATGTAAGAAGCATTCACTAACGGCGAAGACATCCGTCGGAATTCTTTCATCAAACTCTGAGTCGTGGCAGCTAAGAACTCAACTCGCTCTCTCAGACTAGAAAACTCATCAGTATGTCGTGGTGGAGCAGTAATACGTCGTGTCCGACCCATGCTATAGCAAGTTTCCCTAAGGTGGCCTTTTCTTTTGCAATAAGTACAAAAGAGCTCAGTCAAAGGCGGACCTTGGTTTGCTTTTCTTGGTCGAACTCTCCTTCGAGGTTTTTTACGGTGACCATAAGGAGTTGTAGTAAACTCAGGAACTGGTCCAGGTGCAATTTGGGACGTGGAGGCACCATCATATCCAATTCCTTGACGATCACTAAAACCTAAAGCGGGGCCGAGGAGCATCTTTCCCATCTTCCCAAATCTGTCCTCGATTTGTACCTTGACTTCCCGTGCTTTCTCAAGATCATGAGTCAGCTGGGCAACAAGGGCTTCAAGTTTCTTCCGAGTCTCCACGGAGGAATGGAGCTGACTCGTAAGACTAGCCACTTGCTTGATCAAGTCCCCTCTCTCTTTCTCTAGAGTACTCTCTCTCTCTCTAAACAAATTCTCATTCTCGACACAGGTAGATTCTCTCTCTCTCAGGGCGGTGCAGGTGGAGAACTCTCTTTCTCTCGCTTTCCTTAAATCTTCCTCTAGGCAAGTGATCTTAAGAACTAACGCTTTGTTACGCTTTTTAGTTTTAAAAGACTCAGAATATAACTCAGCGTAGGCGCGTTGTATATCACTTTCGCTCTCACTTGTGTCATCCTCCCCCTCACTCACATCAATCTCACTGTCGAGGTGTCCCTGTGAAGCATCATCCTCATCGTCGTGAGGAGAACTAGGAGTGCTCACTTGGCTGGCCATGAATGTGGTGAAGTTACACTCATGCGGTGACTCATCTCCAGAATCTACCGTCTCGACCTCACTGTCGTCACTAAGGGTAGCATTAAGGACATCTTTCCCTTTCTCTCTATTCAGACGATTGGCACACTCAAAAGCTCTATGACCCCTACCATCACACTCAAAACATCTCTCACTTTCTTTCAGAGAAGGATTTTTGGAAACTTTTTCATTTTTCTTTTCAAACTTATTTTTCTCAAATTTCTTTTTATCTTTAAAATTGCCATTTTTCTTAAATTTGAGAATCCTCTTGAATTTTTTTGCGAAAAGAGCCAAATCATCTAAGTCAAAATCGCACTCAGAATCTGACGTGTCAGTCTCTCTCTTTCTAGATGACTCTACCCTCTTTCTAGCTGACCCCTCACTCCTTCTCTCTTGGGCTTTAAGAGCAATTCCCTTATCTTTAGATTTAGCATTTTTAGGGAACATATCAATTTCATAAGTTTGCAAATCTCCTACAAGTTTTTTCAATTTTAGCGTATTTAAATTACCCATAGAATTTAGCACAGTGACTTTAGGGATAAAACGCTTAGGCAAAGAACGAAGAATCTTTTTAACAACTCTAGCATTCGGAATTTGTTCACCAAGATTAAAACTAGTATTCACAATGTGAGAAAGTCTAGCATAAAATTCATCAAAGCATTCAGAATCATGCATGGTGATTGTTTCAAATTGAGTTGTCAAGTTTTGCAACTTAGACTCTTTCACAGCATTAGTTCCTTCATGGGTGAGTTGTAAAACATCCCATGCCTCTTTTGACGTGGTACACGTCATTATGCGTTTGAACTCATCAGGTGTGACAGACCCAGAAATAGCACTTAGACCCTTAGAATTAAAAGATGACCATTTAATTTCTTCATCAGACCAAGAAATGTCAGGTTTCAAGTTGGTCACATTATCAACAGTCACGGTGGGAGGAGTCCACCCTCGTTCAACCAAAATCCAGACACGTTCATCAATGGCTTTTAAAGCCGACCTCATACGGGCTTTCCAATAAGCATAATTTGTCCCGTCAAAAACAGGCATTTTATAATATGACTTCTCCATTTGAACACGCACTTTTTCAAAAATCAATTTTTTCAGAAAATTGATATCTTAGAAAAATTTTGTTGAAAAAAAAAGGAATATGCGATAGATTAGCGTAACCTGCTCTGATACCAATTTGAGAACGTGTGTGCTCGCGTTCAAATGATCAAATTATATATAAAACCCTTTTAATCCAAACAAACCCTAAACATGCAGCAGTATGTGATTGAATAAATTGATAATCTACGCAAGAACATTCAAACACATGCAATTAAGGAAAAATCCCCCTCAGGGGCAAAACCATTTATTTTCACTATAATTTGTAAGAGAACGGCTTACAATCGGATTACAATGAAAATACAAGTTGACTAAGAATTACCCTCGGGTATCGGATTCTGTAGTCGCGGCTGGAATTATCCCTTTCCAGTAGGGCTGCAATGAAGAAGAAGAACAGTCTCCTCCACAAGGGTTGAACAAACCAAAGTTGTGTTCTTGGGTTGCAAAAGGATTCACAAAGGTTTGGCAATGATGTGTGAATCAAAACATGAGTCTTGGGACTCAAAAATATGAAGACTAGATGTATTTGGACTCTCAAATTCGTCTCCTAAAGTCTTGCAAAACAACTCCCCCGAAGTTGGTATTTATAGGAAAAAATATGAAGAGTCCCACGTTCTTAAAACTCTAAAATTCTATCCAGCGTACAAAAAAAACAGCATTCTTTAAGGAATTTTCTCTATCTTCAAAAGCTCATAACTCCTTCACCGTAGCTCGGATTGAGGTGCCGTTTTTTCCAGTATCTTCGTTACGGCGAGATATTCAACTTTCTAGTTGACCAGACCTCCGAACTATGGATGTGAAATTATGAAAATGCCCTTGAAATCTCCTATTGTGCCTTTTTTCACTGTTTTGACTTCCCTTGCGTACCACTTGCATTAAGTCCCTAAAATCTTGGAACGTGAAGTCATTGAGGCAGATGTGGGACATATTAGTGGAGATAATGCATGCTTGATTCCCGGAATTCGGATAGAGGCCGTCATGTGAGATCGTGAGGAGACGTGCCAAATGTAACGGCGTACGACATAAATAAATGAAACATTTCGGACATGTGAAAAATGTCCTTACACCTTTTATGCAAAATCTTCAACAAACTCCACAATCTACTCCGACCCAAATTCATGAAAATCCTCTAGGAGAGTACAATCCCAATAACCCACACACTCCAAACGCTTCTCAATTTTGGGTTCCACCTCCTACACTGCCTAACTCTATCACAAGTCACTCTCCGAGCATATCGAGTGAGGAATTCGAATCAATTGGAGAGAGAACCATGTCGGAGCATGTTAGTTATGGTACGAGTGAGGGAGAAATAACGTATCATCCCATGAGAGAACTCTTATATCTCAAGAGAACTATCCCCCGAGGATGCATTCTACTTCCATACAATGCGGGAGGGACAGTTCCATATTTGCAATGGGATGATACAAATTCTTCCCACGTTTCACGGGTTGGATTTGGAGAAACCATACCTCCACATCCATGAGTTCGAAGAGCCGTGCAAAATATTTGGTGATCAAGCTTGCACTCAAGATTTCGTTCGCTTAAAACTTTCCCTTTTTCCCTAAAGGATAAAGATAAGGCATGGCTCTGGTCTTTATCACTGAACTCAATAGAGTCATGGAGGGATATGCGAGCCAAGTTTCTTTTAAAAAGTTTCCCCCAACATAGAACAAATTCCATCATGGCTCAAATTCAAACTTTTAAACAACAAGAAAATGAGTCATTCGATCGATGTTGGGAGCTCATCCAAGAGTTGCTTACCACATGCCCACACCATGGTTTTGAGAAGTATCGCCTTATCTCGTTCTTCCACCAGGGGCTTAGTATATCGTCTAAACAACTCGTTAAAACTATATGTGAGAGGCCATTTTGGGAGTTAGATGCGAACGATGTCAAGGCCCATCTTAAGTATGTCGTCGGGACTACTCAAGCATGGGACACATTCAATCCTAACACTCAAAATCGAGTTCAACAGACGCCCACTACTCCTTCCACATCCGGTCTCTATCACGTGGATAAGGACGCTGAATGGAACCTTTGATACAACCAAATTGAGAGAAGATTGGAAGACGTACTCGAATCGCGGGTAAGAGAAATAATCGAATCCATCCGAGCTGCGAAAGAAAAGGTGTGTGCCATTTATGAGGCAGGTCACTCAATAGAGGAATGTTCGACGATACCCGCCAGTAAAGTTATGCTTCAAGATCAATTAGTAGCGATAGGGAATCTTAAGGATAATTTTAATGCCCTTCACGAGAATTCTTATAACCCTTCGTGGAGGACCCATCCTGGATTTAGTTACGGGCAATAACACACTACGTTGAATCCAAATTCACACATTGCCCCACATTCACCATCGCTTTCGCACTTTCAATAAGCTCCACATATGAAAGCACCACCTCCTGCGTCGTATATCACCCCACCAAGGCGAACTTTCGAGGATAATGTCAATCAATTCATGCAAGCCCAACAAGCAACCAATGCTCAAAATGACCGAATGTTTGCCGAAATAAATGTAAACATTTGAATGTTGTAAGATTGCTTGAGTATCCAAAAAAAGGGTAAGTTTCCAACCCAAGGCCAAAGACTTCCTCAAGGTTAACCTAGTGTTAGCTCTACCTTCCACGTACATCAAGAGCAATGTAATTAAATTACCACGCTACGTAGTGGGAGTGTAGTTGACTTGTCACCTCCTCTACGTGACGAGCAAAATGATAAGGAGATTTCGCTCCACACGAAAGATACTGAAGATGTCCCCTTAATAAGGAATGGTAATAATGACACATTTAGCCCCAAGGTAGTTGTGAAACCTCCCATTGCTGCTCCATACCCTCAGCGGTTAGGATCCCACTCCAATGAGACCTCTCGTGATGATGTTTTAGACATTCTTAAGCAATTAAAGATTAACTTACCTTTTCTCGATGCCATTAATCAAATTCCCTCCTATGCTAAAGTCTTTAAGGATTTATTCACGTTGAAACGTAGGCTAAAGGTAAAGAAAATGTGTTTTTAATACAAAACGTCAGTTCTGTACTAGTAAATGATCTTCCACCCAAATTTAAAGATCTGAGTGTGTCGAATATTTCGTGCATCATGGGGAAGAATTCAATTGAGAGAGTACTAATAGATTTAGGGGAGAGTGTTAACATTCTCCCATATTCTATCAACAAATAATTAGACTTACGGGACCTTAATCCCACAATGATGACTCTCCAACTCGCAGATAGTTTTGTGAAGATACCTCGGGGGATTATTGAGGACGTGATCGTCCAAGTTAACACTTTCTACTTCCCGGTGGATTTTATCATTTGGGATGAGGATCCCTCAGCGATACTACGTAATCATTTTCCCGTCATCTTTTGACGCCCATTCTTAGCCACGGCTAACGCATTGATTAATACACGCAATGGGCAAATGCAACTCACGTTCGGGACATGACCCTTGAAATAAATATCTTTAACATCACCAAGACTGAGGGTAATGAGAGCGAGTGGCGAGAGATGGATCTTATGTAAGATATAGTACACGAGCCCGAGAGGAATCACGCGAGAGATCCGGTAGGGGCATATCTTACTACATCAATTGAGAGCGACACTCCTAACATTGATCGAGAGGAGAGGGAGGCGTGTTTAGTGACTGCTATTGAGAGTGTAGCTGTGGAAAGAGGGAGAGATCACGTTGTTGAGTGCAAGAGAGAGGAGTTAGAGATTGAGCTAGTGAGAGAGGACATCGAAAGTAAGGAAGAGATCTAGATAGGAGACATGAACTTAATAAATTTTGAGAAAAAATAGGGCCGGTGGTTGAGAGCCTCGCTGTTGACGTCCAATCACTATTGAACTCATGTAGTCACGTCAAAAAGAGTGAAAGGAAAAATAGGATAAATGAATTTCTTCTTCGTGACGATCCACCTGTGCCACCTGAGTCCTCGGATGCGATAGAGGAGAGGACTCGAGTCTCTTCCGACTTAGAGCCCGACCCATGCATTCTCAAAGTTAAGATAGATCTAGGCTCAGCGAGCCCCTACAATTTCAATCGAGATGTTCGCTCCAAGCCGGAACAAGTAAGTTGCAATTCGATTGGGCACTATGAGAATCCCATTCATGACAGATATCACAAACCTCAATGTGACTCCCTTATCTATGGGGCGGGTCCCAATTTGTTCCGACTATTGGTTTATAATGCTAGGATGGGAGAGACAAGGAGAGCATCGGACCTCGTACAGGCGGTCGGATGAGATTTTAGTGGAAAGAGAGAGGCCATCGCACCCCCGACGCGTATAGGGTGATTTTTTTTAATTTTTGAGTCGTGTTTGAGTTATATAGTGTCTTTTTGCATTTTAAATATTTGCTTGTTTTATTTGTTGCACTTATTATTTTTTCTTCTCTAACTTTTAGTCATTTTGATTGAGGACAATGTAAAAGTCTAAGTTGGGGGGGGGGGGTAACAAGTGCGTCTTTTGGAAACTTCACAAATTTCAAAATGCTAAAAAAATTAGAAAACTTCAAAATTTCCAAAAAAAATTGAAAATTTTGAAAAAGTCAAAAATATTTTTTTCCTCAAAATAAATAAATTGGAATTTAAAAACTTCGAAAATGTCACAAAAAATTGTTTAAAGTCTCGAATTATAAAAATCAAGAGCATTGAGCCGAAATTGACAAAAGATGAAATTTGAGAGAAAATTGATGACTTTACGAATAAGTATGGAGATTAGTTAACCCGGTGAGATTTCAGGCTCTTCACTTTTTCCAAGTAATTAAATCAATCCGAGTTAATGGTTAAATCAAAGTACATTTCAGCGTTAAAATAAGTCATTGAGGATCTATATTCCTTTGTTTTGGTCGAGTATGGGAACGTGTGAGATGTTATCTTGAAAAGCACGCTAAAATATCTCTAAACTAAATTATTCTCGAGACGCATATGGTAAAATAATGAGTAGTTCGAATAAATGAAGTTAGTCCATCGTTTGTTTACCCAATAATATTAGCCATCAAAATTTGTGAAAAATTATCCCTTTGCAACCCAATTTGAGCCTAAGATTTTTTTTTCCTTTTTGTTTGTAACCCCAAAAAATATTTAGCCCAGAATTGTTGAAATTGTACATTCATCAATTACGTCCGAAAAGTGCATAAAAATGGGCAAGAAAAAATAAAAGAGAAATGCTCAACAAAAATAGCAAGAAAAGAAAATTGTGAAAAATAGAAAAAATTGAAAAAAAGAAAAAAAATAGAGAAAAATGAGCAAAAGCTTGAAAAAACACTAATGGACATCATAAGAAAAATTTTCACTTCTGAAATTCTCCCACCATTCCCAATTTTACCCAATACACCTTAAAATCTGACAAACTCCTAACCGAGTCCAAATTTCGAAATTAATTACCACGGGGAGAGCCAAAACGTGAAAAGATAATAAGATAGATTAACTAGTGTGAATAAGAGATTATGTTTCCCATTTTCCAATAATCGCAATTTGATGATCAGATCTTTTCACCATAAAAAATTCCGTCTTTCAAATTTGTGTGCGTGAACTTATGTTCCATTTTATTTACTTTTTATATTACGCATACCGAGAGAAATTTCCACCTTCTGAGTGTTTCGTTTGTGAGTGCATCCGTGAGAAATTTGAATCAAAATGAATTTTTGAAAAGTAGCGTAATGATAAATTGGTGGAAGTTAGCGGTTAAATTTTTGGCTTCGCGCACACACACACTACAAATTGAGATTCTTGAATATAAATTTATGGTGACTATTTTTGGGGAGTTTAAATTGTACAGTTTTTAAGTATTTTGATTTTTCTTTGAGTCAAAAACTAATTTTATGGGTATATTCACTGCAAACCCTCACGAGACACAACTCATACTACTGGGGTAGCCTAAGGGTTTAAAGGCTTGTTGCATATGGCTAATGCAATCGCTTGCCCATGAAAGAGGTATTCTATCTTAATAACATGTTTGTTAAGTGTTGAACCTTGATTATATTCTTTTACATTGCTCAGGAGGGTAAAAGTTCTAAGTTAGGGGGGTTTGATTAAGCATAAATTCTTCATATTTATCCTCGTAATTTATAAACTTTTATCACCTCATACGATGTAAACTATGTTGATTTATCTCATATACTTGCTAATGACATATTTCATCGAGTGCGTCAAGTTTTGGGTATTTCATTTACATTTTTCAGTTATTTTATACAAGTGATGAAAAGAGAAAACTCAAACTCAAGAAAGAAACAAGTGAAGGAAAGTCAAGGGCAAAACAGTAATTCCACACCAAGAATTCGATCACTGAACCTCAAGGAAAGTTAAAGACCTCAAGTCCACAAGCACGTAGAAATAAACGGCATCCAAATTCGAGACCTGGGTGAAAAGTTATATGCGTTTAAAGTTGAGAATAAATCAAGAAGAAAAAGGTAAAATCACATAACCGAACCGATAGAGTTTCTACTAGACCATTCCCATGCACTGGATTGACCAAACCGAACCAATGAATTAGAATCTGGATCGGTCTTCTGTTCTATTTTACACCGGATCGATTCACCAATTAAGGAAGGTGAATCCGGATCGGTTCGGCAGGAAGGAAATTCAATTGTTCTTTTCTCTTAAAAAGAGTTATACATGGTGCAAACACTTAAAATAACGTGATGTATTTATTCTTTTGTCACACCAGACATTAGGAGGCCTCTTTTTAGTTAGTTTTGAGATATTTTTGAGGCCAAGAACTTTAGGATTCATATTATTTAACATTTTGTTCATCTTTTGGCATTAAATTCAAGATTCTTCTTCATTCCAAGTAATATTTCTTTGTTGCTTTCAATTTATTTTATCTTGTGGTTTATGATTCATTATTTCTTAGTTAGAATTATCCTTTTCATGTTTAATCGCACTTTTCACATAATTATGATTTCATGCAATATATATTTCTTGATTAATCATAGTTAGACCATGTTCGGCTAGATTTCTGAGGGTTGGACTGCATGAACCCAGCCCTAAACAGTTCCCATGGGTATTAAAACACGTTGTTGAAATAAATAGTTAATTGTAACGCATCGGTTCGTTAGTACAAACATCGTAGGAATTTAAACCTCATTTTCCCTAGGTAATCGAGGTGTTTAAGATATGATGAGAGTATTAATCAATTGACATTGTACGTTGTTGATATTCATGACTATGTATGGTGCGGGCTCGTACCCTCATATATGTAATGCTTGACTTAAATAGTGTCGTTGTTTCAATTAAGTGTTTAATTCGAGACTAGTTTTCAGATCCGTTGAACTTAGTAGGGGTTGGGGGATTGTATTCCGACCTTATTTCTCATTCATATTCATTAATTCGTAGTTAGTTAATTCTTCCATGCTTAGTTAATTTAGTTAAATTTGACTTGTTTACCTAGTAAAAATTCATAATTTCACCTCAAATCATCTTTTCTTATTCTTTTTGTGAGTAAATCCTTTAGGTTAGTCATGTTTCCCTACTCGTCGTTACGTCTTACGTCTTAGTTCCTCATATCGATACCTGGTTTATCGAGATATTACTTACGTGATCGGTTTGCACATGAACCGTAATTAGAATGCACTAGAGACACATTTTGAGTCGCGTCAATTGCTTTCTATATGTTAGAATCTTTATCACCTTTATTGCACACGTTCAAAGATTTTCTGAACATTTACTTTCTCATCTTAATTTTACTTAATAACGAACCAAATATAAAAAGAGATAATTTGTGCTTGTAAAAATCATTGCTCGAATTTCTTTTCCTGAAAAATATTCATATATATTAAGCAATGGAAAGGATCTACGAAAGAGCAAAATTCTCTTTGCACTAAAAGCCCCCATTTGCAAAAAGAGCCTAAAAGATTTACGGTAAATAAAAACAGAAGTGTCAGGGCCATTTATTTTATATTCATTGATACTTCGCAACATATGAGTATTATGATATTTTTAAAATATTTGAGAGTGAATTATTATATTTTTGCGATTTTGAGGGTGTTATAAAGTAGAATAACAATGGGTTTGCACAATGGACTCTCTTGAAAATCATTAAATAGTTTGGCATTATTGATTTGAGAATCATTTAAATTGATGGCATTTTTTATAAGTCGAGCCAATATCATTTGAGTTCAACATTTTACACCGAAGGTTGGAACTGAGTTCTTTCTTTAAAAGTATCTCATAACTTCGTGCACCCATATTATGAATGTTTATGTTGATTTGCCTATGAAAAATATTCACACAATTACGTCATGTTTCCAAAATTTAGGTGTATTAGTGTTATTCCATGGTGCTATGTGTTTTGTACCTATATGTACTTTTTATACTTATACTTGAAGATTTAAAAAAAAAACTTCAAAAATAGTTGTTTGAAAGGGGGAGAACGCATTATGCCTTTTGGATTATCATTACATGTGCTTAATTGATTATTGTCTTTATGATAATATCTTTGCTTCTTCATGTGATGCTTACTATTCATGCTTATGGACAAAAAATGGGAGAACAAATTGGGGCGGAGTTTTATTTTTTTATGCTCGTACGCATCATGATATATGTCTCTTTCTCTTTGATGATGATTTTATGGAACAAACAAGATGAAGACAAAGTTGGACAAGGGGAGAACAATTCAGTTGAAGATAAAGTTTCAATTGTCATTCCGTTTCTTGGGCTTAGGAGGACATTAGGATACAATGTCTTAGGGGTTTTATTATAATTTAGTTTTCTATTTTTGTTTTGTACTAGAATAGCCAATGGGAGATATTTATAAGAGCAATATTTTATGACTGCTCATAACCTAGGCATTTTTGTATTTTTAGTGTGTCACATTACAAACCGGAGTTCCAAACTAAACACTACATCCGCATTGCCTCCACGATCATTCAAAGATATGTTAGTGACCGAGCATCATTTTTAGATTTCAAGCTACTGGATTTGTTAACGACACTTTAATGGAGGTAACTGACTTGTGGTTATTATTTTTCAATGGAATTATATTCTGGGAGGACTATTTTTTTTAAATAAAAGATTTTTGATAAAATGAATTTAAAAAGTATTTTTTTTTATTTTTTAATCTCGTTCGTACGAGATTTAGATCTCGTTTGAACAAAATTTAGTTTTCATTTGAATGCCATCGAACGACCTTCAAATGAGAATCCTCTGCCACGGATTACACATCTCGTTAGAAAATCGTTAGAAGGACGATCAAACAGAAAGTTGTCTTATTGAACGAACTGGAGTTTTGTTAGAACAAAAGGCTAATCTCATTCGAGCGACCTTGTATTTTTGTTCGAACGACTTTGACGCCTCAAAATTCATGATTTCTCTACAAAAACCTGCTTTGATGAGATTTTCTCAAGACTTTTAGAGAAAATGAATTCTCAATATCTAAACCAAAAGTTCTCATCTTTGTGTTTTACAAAACATTTTTTTCTTTTCCAAATCATACATCCCATATATGATTTGTTCAGTTTGTTTAAACCAAAGTTTCCATACACTTGTATAAACCCTTGTAGAGTTCTACTCTACTGCTGACTTATGGAATCGAGACTCTACTGCTAAGGAAGAAGTCTGATTTGTGGATACCGAGAGAAGACCGCTTCTTATGGACTATGTTGAATTGTGCCATATTTTGTAGAAGATTTAAAGATCCTACACATTATACTTCGTGTTGCTAAGTAGTCTGTAAGTTGATTGTGCCTATCAAACTCTTTACAGTGCTGAATACTAGGTTTTGCCCGAAAGGAATTTTTCCTTACTTCTTTTGTTCTTGTTTGGTTTAATCATTTGCATGTTTTGGCAAAATTAATTTGGACTTTATTGCGTTAACACCTAATTAGTAATTAAGATAAAATTTGGTTAAAATTGAATTTTTGTGTGCATAGCCTAAGATACGAATACATGCATGCATAGATACACCATCTTGCTTTCTCAATAAGTGATATAATATACGAGTGTCGCAACCCAAGGCATGAGTGATACTAAAAGTCTCTATCAATAGACTAGTAAATACATAACATGTAATAAGATACAATAGGGATGTAACTAACTACACATGTAAGAATACAACCCAATACCATCCCTCACACATATCACCTGTAAAGTAAGATACACGCGATCTTATAATATAATACATAATGTGACATACGGCTCATTTAATTACATGTCCATTATTAGACTAAAATATATCTTAGTACAAGTCTCACAAAAATCATAAGAAGGCAACTACCTTCGGGGACCTTCTTGTGCTTTTATTTGCAAACTCGTGGGAGTCCCTCACCTAACGAATTTAAAATATGCACACATATAAAATGGGGGATCACTACGCAATCACACCATTGGGTAGTACTATACCCAAATTAAAATGATGGATTGGGTTATCTACATATTACGTTGTGAAGAGTAGACCGACTAAATGTATGGTCAAAATATATTCCCTTCACAAAATCATGTGTCATTATCCAAGATTGCGGTACACAATCATAACCATTTAAATCCAAAACCCCAAAAGAGGGATTCCTTACGAGTTAATATGGTATGTTCATAACAAGTAACATATATAGGATTGTTTCTATAAATTAAAGGTTTATAAATTCTCACCATAATTAAAATTCTTCCTTATAATCATTTAGGTTAATACGCATATAAACTATTTAACACTTAGCATATAATTCCTCCAATAATTAACTATGCCCTCATAAATCCAAATAAGGCCCTTGCTTCCCTCTTCCCGCGACTTTCCTAAGGCCGAATCAATCCGTCCTAGACCCAAATCGATTCGACGAATCTGGTATCATCTCTTTTGCCTTAAAAATTATAAAAAATGTCCCCATCTCTATTGTTAACCCACCAAGATTTTACACAACATTTAAAACTTCACTATTTCACAAAATAAGTATGGATTCATGATCCTATATATTTCTATTAAGATCAATGTCCTTCAAACATAAAATAAAGGCCTAATTATGTAAAATTTTAAATTAAACCTAGTTTCATCTTTTACATTCAATGGAGTCCAAATTAACATGTGATTTAAGATCTAAACATCAGATTAACATGGGGATTTGATTAATACATGAAAATCAAATTTAAGCATGAGTGTTAACAACATAATTATAACCTAAAACATATAAATTTAAGGTTTTTCCTCAAAAGCTTCAATCTTTGAAATTAGATTTAAATCCATTAATAGTCCAAAGTCTAAATCCAATTAATCCCAATAAAAACATAATTAAGACAACAAATTAATCCCTGAGCATGCTTCCAATCTCAAAATAAATTACGTAGACGAAAACATAAATAAATTATAGATTATACCGTGATAAAGGAAGATATTTCTTGTCTGAATGATACAATCGATTGAACTCTAAGCTTTGATCCTTCTATTCTTCTCCAAATTTCTCCTTAAGCTCTCCCAAAAATCTAAGGCTGTTAGGGTTTTATGTTTTTTATGTAAAGTGTTTAACTAATAAGGGTTAATACCCTTTAAAAAATGCTTAAACTCGAAGGTCTCTATTAAGCCTAACTTTGGGGCTCCAAATGAGCCAAAAATACTACTCAAACTTGTCCAAAACTTAGCCCAAAGGTATACATACCCCATGAGCCCAATTAAAGAAATAAAAACACACTTTTGGGCCTTCGTATCACTCTAGAGTCCGATCCAAATGGTAATACCTCATAACTCATGGTAGTCCCTCATCACATAAAATAGAATACAAACTTACTTATTTTATGTGTAACTAAGACCGACAATTGGGTGGTTTTTTATGTGTCACATACGATTGAGGGATGGACACGGGCAGGTTGGAAGAGGTTGAGAAGCGGGTCATCTCGAGTACGGTCTCTGGTTAAATCACTAACCCGTTTCCAATCCATATATATATATATATACATATATATATGTGTGTGTGTGTGTGTGTGTGTGTGTGTGTGTATTACAGAGAATATTCATAGATAAAAAGGGAGAGTGAGAAGAAAATTAGAGAGAAAAAGGAGAAGATATGGGGCTCTCAAGTGTGGGTGGGGAACGAGTTGGTCTCCAACTCGTAATAAACCACCTACTGGACCCATTTCAACCCACCAAAAATATAGTCGAGCTTAACCTCAATCCTTAATGGTTTTAAAGGGCCAGATTATGGATACAAGATTCGTTTTGCCAGCTCTATGCATAACCACATATAGTTCAATCTTACTTAATTACACCAGCTAATTAAATATAACATGCGACACAAATAAATCATGCAACATGCCAAATTTAATCATCATCTAAATTATGCATTTTATTATTACCAATTCTCACAAGTCATAATTTTCCCCTTTATTAATTTATTTTCACAATTAATAAATAATAAATATATACCCAGAATTATAGGGTATTACATTCTTCCCCCTAAATGAAAGAATTCTGTCATTGAAATTCGATACGCATCTGATTATAAAAGTTTTGGAGACCTTTCTTGCTTGTCATCGTCCCTCTCCCACGTCGACTCATCTTCATTTTGGTGCTCTCACTAGACACATACTAAAGATATAATCTTGGAGTGAAGAACCTCCTCCCTATGATCCAAGATAGCAACCGTCTTCTCCTCGTAACTCACGTTGAGCTGAAGCTCTATCTCATTAAGATTAATGTGTCGATATGCCAAAGCGTCCCTAAGGAATCTCCTCAATATAGAAACATAGAATACATTATGCACCTGCTGCAAATTATCTGGTAGGCTAAACGATTCGCTGCAGGTTTGATACGATCAATGATGGTGAATGGACCCATAGATTGGGGAAATAACTTCCCCCTCTTCTCGAATCTCATCACTTCATTCATGGGAGACAACTTAAGTAACACCTGATACCCAACGACACACTCTAGGTGCCTCGTCTCTAATTCTACGTGACTCTTCTACTGACTCTAGGCAATCCTCATCTTCTCTCTGATAAGCTCCACCTTATATGAGGTTTCTTAAATGAACTTGGGTCCTAAAAGCTTGTTATCTCCGACCTTTATCCAACAAGTGGGAGAACTACAAGACCTCCCATGCAAGGCGTCAAATATTTCCATGATAATTGTAAAATGGTAACTGTTATTGTAAGCAAACTACACTAACAGTAAATATCATTTCCAGCTACCTTTGAAACCCAAATTGCAAACCTAAAGCATATCCTCTAGTACCTGGTTCAGTCTCTCTGTCTATCCATCTGTCTGTGGGTGGTACGAGGTACTCAACCACAAATTTGTCCCCAATACATGTTGGAAACTCCTCCAAATTGGAACATAAACATCTTGTCCTTATTTTAAAATATCAAGTGGTACTTCTTGTAATATCATTATCTCATACATGAAAAGTATGACATATTGCTCTGAAGTGAAATTTGTCCGAATAGACAAATAGCGAGCCACCTTAGTCAAACAGTCCATGATCACCCAGATGGAATCATGTCCCCGTCGTGACGTAGGTGACTTATAATGAAATACGATGTTAGACTTCTGTTGAAAAAGTGAAATTCATGTTTAAGACATTAGTAAAATATTAATTTTATCAAATAAGACATTTTAAACTGGAGTTTACTTAAAAAAAATATTAAAAACGTGACCAAATGGATTCGATGTGAAAACCATATTATCGTTATTGCAATAATGTTAGAGTGACTTATAAACATGACATAGTGTGGTGCGACACACTGATGTGTTACGTGTTACATCCATATTAACTCATGTACAGATCTCACTGAGACTCAATGAGAACCGAATAGAAGCCAATATGAATACGACATTGTATCACATTTGTTAGTCTGCATAAATGATGTCTTATCTATACTAATATTATAAAATTGAAGACAATAGTTAATATTGCCTCATCCTCAGCTCATCCACATGGCCAAAATTTTCTTTTATGTCAGGCATACCCTCAGTAGGCTATTTCTACCATATAATAAACAACTAATGTATCTAGCATTTTCTTATTTTCATTAATTGACACTTTGTATTCTATCACGCTTTTGAGAATAGAAAATACTTTCTCCCCACCTAATCCCTCATTCTCTCTTATATATTCATGACGTCTCTTAATTTTCTCCCTGAGATCTATATGTTTTCTTTTTTGGACCATTTGGTGGCCAAAGATCCCATTAATCAATTCCAAGCCCTTATACCCCATTTGATATAAGCCAATAACTAACACAACTGTTGACATTGTAAATTTTGCAATATCTCTCTCTATTCTTTTACTATCCATTCATTATTTCAATCATTTGATATGGTTATTAGATTCAGTTTCATCTTCGTGACCCAAGTTGATGTGCAGAAGGGGATCTTTGTAATACCCCGTAATTTTTAATGATTTTTAAATGTGAAAAAAATTTATATAATGGGAAAATTTAATTGGAGATTATTCCGGATCAAAATAAATATTAATTAGCGAGATAAGGGTTAATATTTATTTATATTGAATATTACTTAGTGAATGAGTAATAATAATGATGTGAGAAGATTAAACTTGCCGTGAGTGAGAAATACGATAGTTATGATAAATTTAGTCGGGACGCATGTGTCAATCGTGTCGGGACTTAAATTGGCACATAAAATGTAATTTCATTTTTGGTAATTCATATTGTCATTTTGATTGCGCCAGTGTATCTGGAGGGGTGAAAATAGTCCAAATTGAGTTACCAAGTGTTTATGTTCGGATCTCGGGGACTTTTGAGATTAATCGGGACTTATTTAGGTGACTTTTGGGCTTCTTAATGGTAATTGAAAAGTCAAAAATGGGATTACACTTATAAAATGAAAGTTTTGGGCTTATGGAAGAGTCATTTTCACAAAACCAAAGTTTATGAGAGTTATACAAAGAGTTAAAAAGAAAGTGAAGAGAATTGAGAAGGAATTTCAAGAGTCTAAGGGAAGCTTTGAAGAATTTGTGCAAGAACATACCTGGAATATCATCATCAAAGTGTAAATCAAAGAGAGGAGACTATAATCATATCTTTCTTTTTCAACAGATTAGACCTACATTAAAAGGCAAGTGTTTATCTTACTGAATTTTAGTTGAGTATAATATCCATGTTAGATTAGGATAATTACTATTTTAGATTTCATGAAAGTTTAAAATAAATTTAAGGAATTAAAATTTATGTTTGGGAAGAATTATTTAATTTTTTATATTGGAGGATGAATTTGATGAATCAATGGTAATTTTAATTAAAAGAAATTTGAGTTTAATATGTTTTCTTGATGAAAAATGGTAAACTAGTGTTTTAGAGAATATCCATGAATTAATTCCATTTATTTGAGGTTATTTGATGATTTAATGAAAACAATAGTTTAGAAATCATGTACATAGGATAATATATTGTTGGGAATAATTGTATGGGAATTTGGAGTTGTATAATGAAGAGGTGGAGAAATAAAAATGGTGGAAAAAAATGCAGATTCTGGAGGTAGAGGACGAATAGTAAGAATCTCATTCGAACGACATCAAAAGTTGTTCGAACGACAGGATCAAATGAGATTACATCTCATTAGAGCAACCTGGGCTTTTCGTTCAAACGAGATGCCAGGTTCATTTGAACAATTCTGAAAAATGGGAAATTTATTCTGTTAAGGTTAAATCTAACACAGTATATCCTACGAGAACACGTGAGTGATTTTTTGCCTGAAATTCGTAGCAAGACATTTGGGTGAAATAATAGAAATATAAAATATAAAAAGGGAAACGAAAGGTTTTATTAGGATGAATCATGTTTGGTGAAATAAGATAGGGAGAATAATCGTAATTTACAAATTACCATGAGTATTAGAGAGAAATATACTACGTATAAATCGTGATAATTGAGTTGTGTGTATACCTATTGATTGTATAGGTTGTGTGAATACCTATTTGTTTTAATTATTATGTGTATGACATACCTACGCTGCTTGCTATCGGGGAGGGGGGAGGCTTCGCGTCGTGGACGGTCTTATTCTGATGAGCCTATTAGGGGGATTTTAGACTCATACCCAGAACATATGAACTTGGACACGTGCTATCTGAGGGTATGATAGTTTCAACGGTTGAATGGGAGAGTGGTTTGTGACCCCTTTGGCTGGGGACTATGTTCGCCTTCCATTATGTCTGAATTGAATTTAAGCTTCACATGAGATACTGAACCAATAGTCCTTTATTTTTTACGTGAGGTACTGGGACTTAATAGCAGAGTATGCATGCACTAGGAGGTCTTAACCTAAGGGGGTGGTATTATTATGATTATATATATATATATATATATATATATATATATATATATATATATATATATATATATATGGTGGTGAATTATTCTACTGTGTGTGCTTAGTAGAAAAGAAAGATAAAGATCGTTAAATCTAGTATTTGGATATGTAATTTATAAATTGAGAAATATGTAATTAATGTATGGATAGGAAAGATGCTATCACATATTGTATGGGCAATATGAGTGAATATTACGATCTACAGCGTGTTGTAAAATAATTATGTTATACTAGAGAGATTTGGTAGTATAGTCAGGAAGGGTTAGAGATATACGTTAGGTGTGCACATTAGATTAGAGGTGAGCATCTCAAGTGAGAGAACTTGAACCTAGCATGAATATAGTATTTACAAATTTTACATTTAAACACTTACAAAAATTTTAAAATATTTTCACTCGGGTTCTGATCCGTTTTCTCCAAATCTCTATTCTTTTTATATAAAGCCCTATTATAGAATTGTTGTATTCCTCTTCGTAGGTCCGTTTGCATTCTCCTTCTACTCAGTATAATTGATATCAATCATATGCGTGGTGGGATGAATTCCATCTGCCAAACAACAAACGATAACCAATGAGGGCCGTTAGAACGACTGCATGAGAAAAGGATCAGTAGAAGCTATAAAGTATTCTAGGAAATATTAAATGAGATATAAGTCACCATGATTATCATTAAGAAAATGTCACAAAGAGAATCATTAGAGTGCGATAGTTTCCCCATACACCGTCGTAGAGAACGATGGTTAAAATTTAAGACTCACCCAATGTAGCTAATAAAAGGGATGGGGAAAAGTAGAAGAATTTTTTCAAGCAGCCACTCATAAAATTTAATTTTCTTTTGAATGTTTTGGAATGGTTTAAATATGTAAATTGACAATTTATAATTTAAGGGTAATACGGTAATATGTGTTAACTTAGGCTCCAAGCCAGAGTTTGTAAGAGGAACTATATATGGAATATTATGTGTGATTATTCAGATACGAGGAGAGAAGGAGTGTGGTAGGCCAATGGAAGTAGATAATTTAAAATTAGTTACGTATGGGGAGGTGCAGTGGCAATTCGGCTTTAAAGTTGGATTAAACTTTTGCTCATAGGACCAGTGCTGCCATAGTGGGAGATAGTCACCACATAAGGAAAATAGATAAGTAATTAATAAAGAAATATTAGGTGTAGTTTAACTACAAGTTCTTTCATTTGTTATTCAGACAAAGATGTGAAGAAAGTTTCTGGACTTTTCACAGGAGAGACGAACAGAGGCTAATTGTGAAGAATAAATTATCCATTTAAGAGAACTTCATAACCGGGGAGGTAGGTAATGGAGAGTAAAGTTCTTAAGCATAATAATGGACTCATGAAAAAGAGTCGCAAATTATGGGAATTCAGTCTTGAACGAAGTATATACACGATGAAAATGACATACTTTTAGTGTTTATATCAATGCTTTCATCAGAAGGTACCCAAGAGAGATCGAGAACACAGCCAGAGAACGGCAAGACTAAAAATAATTAATAATAGTCATACACCATTAAGTGATACCCACTAGGGGACCCATTTAAATGATGTATATGAATGGAAATTTCTACTGAGGAACGATGAATTTAATTAGGGTCATTTGGGACGACAGGGTATTCCTTAGGGACAACTAAGTCAAAGGGACAACGGGGATAACACTTGATGCCAAGATTACCAGATCAAAGAGAAGTACAATTTTAATATGGCTAGTGGGGCCAGAGATAGAGAAATGACACAAAGAAGTATCATATGTGTGTAAAGTAGCGTGTATCGCCGTTGTCTGTATCGATTTAGTAGGTAGGAGCAAGATGCCTAACATGGGCAATAGTGGTAAAAGTTTTTGAATTAGTTTGGACGAGAGTGTTGTGTCCAGGAAGCATTTGGACTGCCAGTGTTATTGTCGATTAAAAGTGTGCAGTTTATCCTAGGGTAAATGGGGTATATTTATGTGACACGAGTGAGTCACAATATTTCGTTATAACCAAATTCGAGCATGAGACGGGTTTAGTGGTTGTATTGTTAATATTACTATTGTGTGACTATATTTAACCAGTTAGTAGTGGGGATCATTAGTACCATCTACCGGATAGTGGGTATAATAATTGGGAGGTTATGTTTTTGTGAACTTACTTTTTTTAGAGATGATATTTGAGTATGATGTTATCCTGATTATGGACTGGTTAGCGATGGGTTGAATGATGGTGGGTCGTTACAGCAAGGTTATTGTGTACGCTATTCCCGGGAAAGATCATGTTATTTAGCGATGTATCACCTGAAAGAGAATGAATTTTCATTTATATTACATCGTGGAATAGACTCCAAAGGTTATAGTTGTTTCGTTATATCTAATTTCAGTGTGTAGGAACTATACTGAAATGATTTGGGGTATATTATGTTTATTGTCGAGTGGAGAGATTTATCTCGTTATTGACTGATTACGGGAACACTAATAATAACGTGTTGTATAAAAGTACGTTAGTAATGTGGGAGTGGATGGTTAGACTTGTATGTTTGAGAATAAGATTTTGGATAATCTGAGTAAGTACACAGGACCTACGGATCTCGATGACCGATAAGGCTAGGTAGAAGGGTATCGGGAGGGTTCCTTGTTTGAATTTCGCTTACGAGATATCCAGCGCATGAATCCCAGCGAATGTCGTGAGTCGAGAGATGAATTGGTCACTAGGGTACAAATTTATCACTTTAATTATTTTACGTACATGTCAAAGAAAACTTGAGTTGAGAACTAATCTATAAAATAAGGCATGTAGAGGTTAGTAGTGCTATGTGGGAAGTACCAGGGAAATTTTTTACCATTAAGTGATAGGTGGGGACATCTTGAGGAGAATCAAATTATATTTATAGGGTAACTGAAGTTAGTCTTACGGTATAGCGACGTTGAAAAGGGCAAGGTCGGATTCGAGAAATGTATGTTACGATTGTACAATTGTGTACGGGATATAGGGTGTATGGGCGCCCTGGATATTTTGCTTTTCGGTACCATTTGTGATAAGAAGGCTTAGAAATATATTGTGAATGTGACTATGGGATAGTCAGAAAAATAAGTGGAAATGTAAAAGAGGCTGAATTTTATTTGAGGATATGAGATAGTCTGAATGCGTGTATTTCACAAGAAAACTCCCACAGTTGAGGCGAGTTGGAAGTTGAGTAAAAATGCATTGAGAATAAATTAAGTCTCACGTAGTGAAATGCGTAGAGTAATTCGCACATAAAAAATTTAGAGCCAAAACACGAGCCAAAATTCTTTGTCTATCTCAGAATAAGTGGAGTAAGATATTCCACGTGACGTGAGATGATAAGTGAGTGAATTTCGGGTTGAGTTAGACATAGTGCAGCCTCCAGGTATGCCCCCTGTATGCGAAAAAGGTTGATGTGATACTACTAAACAGAATAATGAGACAGATTGATAACTCATGGATAGGATAACAACATAAGGTGATAAAGTTCATTATCGGATTATCAAAATCACAGAGTGGATAGGATTTTCTTTGGGTTACGAAGTAAATTGTTATAGAACAAAATAACCGTTATTATATCAAGGTGTGTTATATCACTAGGCAGTGTGCCCGACATTCTATTAAACGAGACAAAATAAATCGACTCAAAGTGCCGCCCAATTTTAATGTAAATTAGAACGAGAACTTTGAGTCCCACCTTGGATAGGAAGTGTTAGGAGGTGATAGGGATGGGATTTCTGCTTAAGATAGTCATGTCAATCATATGATGATGGATATTCGGAAGGGGTGATATAAAATGAATTAAAATGAAAAGTTGCATGTTTTGAACTTTTTGAGTAATTAGAAATACTAATTACAACTGGTGGGGCGGTATGTAATAAACTGAATATTAACTACTTAGTGATTTTGAAGCTCAATAGAAGAAAATTTTTCGCCTCATTTTGGATAGTTGTAGAAAGGGAACTGATTAGTTTCTCTGACTTGAGGTGATTCATGGTCTGCTAATAAGGATTGACCCACTCCATTTCATTTTGAATAATTCAAAAATGTAGTGAGAGTACTCTGGTGGGAACCAAATTTTGAAACCTGACATGAGTAGTCAGGGATTACTGAGAGTGTATTTCATGAGGAGAGATGGTTTGGTACGATAATAAGGAAATTGTTGCCTACAGATGTGAGGTCTTTTCTAACATAGTGATAATAGAGCCATTGGAGTATAGACTCATCTTTTGAGATCTTATTATCTAAATCACGATAGTCTTGCGTGCCATTATATAAGTGAGACCTTAATCATGAAGGAATACAAAGGTACGTAAGGGCTTAAATGAACTTGTTGCTAACCGTGGGTTATAGTGAACCGATTTTGATTGAAACGGTGCCATTAGTGTATAAATTGTGGATATACCAAAAGACTTATGTGGGTAAATTTTGAGCACGTACCAACACAATTGTGTACAAGATTCTAAGGTATATTTATGGGGCATCAATATGCCGATGAGTATTTATGACTACGAGAATGAGATGCGTGATAGGTATCCAGAATTATTATTTTTGAATTGTGGGACGAAATTTCATTATTTAGGGGAAAGTATGTGATACCTCGTAATTTTTAATGATTTTTAAATGTTGGAAAATATTAAATAATGGGAAAATTTTAATTGGGGATTAATCCAGATCAAAATAAATATTAAGTAGTGTGATAAGGGTTAATATTTGTTTATATTGAATATTACCTAGTGAATGAGTAATAATAATGACGTGAGAAGATTAAACTTGTCATGAGTGAGAAATATGACAATTATGATAAATTTAGTCGAGACGCACGTGTCAATCGTGTCGGGACTTAAATTGGGACAAAAAATGTAATTTCATTTTTGGTAATTCATATGATCATTTTGAGTGCGTCAATGTGTCCGGAGGGATAAAAATAGTCAAAATTGAGTATCTGGGGGCTATGTTCGGGTCTCAAGGACTTTTGAGATTTATCGGGACTTATTTAGGTGACTTTGGGGCTTCTTAATGGTAATTGAAAAGTCAAAATGGGATTACACTTATAAAATGAAAGGTTTGGGCTTAGGTAAGAGTCATTTTCACAAAACCAAAGGTTAGGAGACTTATACAAAGAGTTAAAAAGAAAGTGAAGAGAATTGAGAAGGAATTCCAAGAGTCTAAGAGAAGCTTTGAAGAATTTGTGCAAGAACATACCTGGAGTATCATCATCAAAGTGTAAATCAAAGAGAGGAGACTATAATCACATCTTTCTTCTTCAACATATTAGACCTACATTAAAAGGCAAGTGTTTATCTTGCTGAATTGTAGTTGAGTATAATATCCATGTTAGATTAGGATAATTACTATTTTGGATTTCATGAAAGTTTATGATAAATTTGAGGAATTAAAATTTATGTTTGGGCATAATTATTTAATTTTTATATTGAAGGATGAATTTGATGAATCTATAATATTTTTATTTGGAAGAAATCTGAGTTTAATATGTTTCCTTGATAAAAAATGGTAAACTAGTGTTTTAGAGAATATCCATGAATTAATTCTATTTATTTGAGGTTATTTGATGATTTGATGAAAATAATAGTTTAGAAATCATGTACATAGGACAATATACTATTGGGAATAATTGAATGGAAATTTGGAGTTGTAGAATGAAGAGTTGGAAAAATAAAAATGGTGGAAAAAATGCAGATTCTAGAGGTAGAGGAGGAATAGTAAAAATCTCGTTCGAACGACACCAGGAGTCGTTCGAACGACAGGATCAAACGAGATTACATCTCATTCGAGCGACCTGGGCTTTTCGTTCAAACGAGATGCCAAGTTCGTTCGAACGACATTTCTGAAAAATGAAAAATTTATTCTATTAAGGTTAAATCTGACACAGTATATCCTACGAGAACACGTGGGTGATTTTCTGCTTGAATTCGTAGCGAGATATTTGGGTGAAATAATAGATATATAAAATATAAAAGGGAAACGAAAGCTTTTATTAGGATGAATCACGTTTAATGAAATACGATAGGGAGAATAATCGTAATTTATAAATTACCGTGAGTATGAGAGAGAAATATACTACGTATAAATCGTGATAGTTGAGTTGTGTGTATACCTATTGATTGTATAGGTTGTATGAATACATATTTATTTAAATTATTATGTGTATGACATACCTACGTTGCTTGCTATCGGGGAGGGGAGGGGAGGAGGTTTCGCGTCATGGACGGTCTTATCCTGATTAGCCCATTAGGGGATTTTAGACTCGTACCCAGAACATAGGAACTTGGACATGTGCTATCTGAGAGTATGATAATTTCAACGGTTGAATGGTAGCATATGTATGTGCGTGACCCATTTGGCTAGGGACTATCTTCGCCTCCCGTTATGTGTGAATTGAATTTAAGGTTCAAGTGAGATACTGAACCAGTAGTCCTTTATTTTGTACGTGAGGTACTGGGACTTGATTGCATAGTGTACGTAAGGTACTGGGACTTTATTTTGTACGTAAGGGTGTAATATTATTATGATTATATATGTTGGTGAATTATTCTAGTGTATGTGCTTAGTAGAAAAGAAAGATAAAGATAGTTAAATCTGGTATTTGGATATGTAATTTATAAATTGAGAAATATATAATTGATGTATGGATAGGAAAGATGCTATCACATATTGTATGGGCAATATGAATGAATATTACGATCTACAATGTGTTGTAAAATAATTAGGTTATACTAGATAGATGGGGTAGTATAATCGGGAAGGGTTAGAGATATACGTTAAGTGTGCACATTAGATGAGAGGTGAGCATCTCAAGTGAGAGCACGTGGACCTAACATGAATATAGTATTTGGAAATTTTGCATTTAAACACTTGCTAAAATTTTAAAATATTTTCACTCGGGCTCTGACCCGTTTTCTCCAAGTCTCTATTCTTTTTGTAAAACATTTTAGGTGCCCAGCTATAAGGATACCAGGCTTAGCAGGTTCTATCTTTTAGCGTTCTGCAGCTGCGATGGAAGTTGCAGGTATTCATTTCAGTTGTGTATGTTGCCCGTTTCTATTCTATTATCATTTCGAGATTTCAGATTCCATTATGATGTATTAGACTGAGAAGTTGGTTTTATTGTGGATTACTGTATGGATCTTTTAAACTGAATTGTATGATTCAGACATAATTATTATTCTGTCATTATTTATTTGTGAGTGTGATATTTAAATGATGGAATGTGATATTATTTGTTCTTTGGTTTTTATGTTAATTAAAAAGATAAAATTTCAACATCAGCTTTTTGAATACTAGGTGGTTAGTAAATAAAAATTTTCGACAATGATGCTAAGAATGAACCAACTGGATATTCTGTTTTAATTTAATAAAGGACTGATCACCTGGTATTTGATTATGCAGGGTGTTACAATCTTCTAATTTTTTTTCTATAGGGACACCATTATCATCATTAACACTATATAAATTTACACAACTATTTTTTTAAGTCGTCTATTTTTTAAAATATTTTGGTTTCGGTGTGTTGGTTGTTAAATAACAACTTCCAATTGAGTTCATTTCATAGGTTTTTCGCAGTTCACATTCCATGTTTGAGGAAATGCCTTAGAGGAGGTAAACCATATTTTTAGTTTTTTAGTTCATTCTTGATGTTTGATATTTTTAAAGATCCCTTAGTTCATTTTTTATGTTTAATTTTTTAGAAGATTATCTATTTGATCAAATATGTGTAAACAAACATGAGTAGCTAAGTAGAAAAACTCTCATGTGTGAAAGTTTACAAAACAACACCAACTAATTTGTTAACTCTCAAATTCGTGCATAACCATTAACCTATTAGACACCTGATTTAAAGGTTTTGAATGATATGTAGTAAAAATTGTATTTGTAAAGCACTGCAATTACTTACATATGAAATTAATGTAATGTCATTTACCTATTGAATAACTTAGTTCCACTTATATATTAACTATTAGAGTAATTCCATGTACTACCAGCTCATGAGTAGTTTATATTTTTTATTTGATATGTTTCAACCAAAATTTTTACTCTTTAATGATTTTTTTTTTATCTTGATGCAAATGAGGACTTATTGCCCTCACCCATTCTCCTTTTGGGAGTGGAAAATGTTAACTTTTGTTATTGTTAAGGGTGTGGAAGCAATGTTGGAACTATGAACCTTGACTCAACACTCATATGTGGTTTATTACGAGAAGCATGAAGTGCCCAGTCTGAGAGAATGATTTTGGCACGTTTCTTGAGTCGGAGAGGGAGGCAAGAATATTAAACTAATTACTATCTCCACTTCAACACACAACACTTATTTTTGTGTGAATACAAAAATTGCTTGAACATGAATAAATGTTTTGCTCGGGGCACTTGGACTTGTATTGAAAATGTACCTCTCTATACATGGTGAAAGTGTGTATTGGGATTTGGGTAATATTTCTGCTTGCTGTAAATTTGATTAATTGATGTCGCTTTTGATTATTGATAATCTAACTATTGAATCCTTTCCAATGATTGAAGTTGTATTGAAATGACCATATTGTTGATGGGCAAAAATAAAGTTGCTCTTGTATATCAATACCAATTTCCTCTTGCTATTTTTTTTTATAATAATGGATTTAAACCTTTTGTATATTTTGAGAGAGAAAAGGGTGTCCCCTTTTTTTTTAATTATTTTATCTCAGGTTGTTGTAGGTCCACGCCTGCATTCATGGATTGTTAATGTTTAATTCATTTGATTGTGTCTTATACCTGACAATTTTGGTATTTTCATGTTGAATTCAGTTCCTTAATTTTGGTTGATTATTTTTTCCTAGATTTCTCTTTATTGATTTATTTAAGTTTATAGATCTATGACTAATATTTAATCAAATATTATTTTTCGAATATCCTTTAGATGTGTTTCAAGCTATATTTGAATTGGAAAAGAATCCACACTAGCAAGGTAAAATTATTGAAATGCTTCGCTTTTTTATTTTGATAATTTTTTTCAATTGTAAAAATGAAATGTGAGTTTTTTTCAATAATTTAATTCAATTTTTTCCCTTATCTCTGCCTCGCTGTGGGTCAGCACCTCCGAAAGAAACGGAGGACTTCATTCAGTGATCTTGCGATCGCCCTCTGAACGATCAGAATAAGGTAAAGTTTGAAGATAAATTTTGTACTCTATTAATTTCTCAGTCCGTCTAGTCGGGTGGGTGTCGGCCGATCTTTCAACCAGATCCGCCTAAAAACCGTACGTGCGAATCTCCCCAATAACTACAGTAGCGTGATTTGCACATTGCGCAAGTTTACACCCTAATTATTATTTTTTTTCATATAACACCCTAATTTACGAGTCAATTTTTCTAGCTTTTCTACTCATCCAAAACCTGTGTTTACCAGCTCCACTAGCAAAAATTGACCAGCTGCCATCCAAGTAAGCTCACGAAGCTTCTCTCTCCATCAATAGGAGACTGTATACAAGGAGACTTTTTCGTTCTCCACTAGATTATTTAACTCCTCCTTATTGGTCCTCTTTTTGTGTCTTTGTCTGAAGCAGCCGCTCTCTCTCTCTCTTAAATCTTTAAGAAAACAATGTTGATGCTCGTTGACTGCTCCACCTGCCGGACACCATTACAACTCCCACCGGGTGCCCGATCCATACGATGCGCCATCTGCCACGCCATTACCTACATCGCCGAACCTCGCAGCGGCCCAACTCCTCCCCCTCCCCCTTACTCTACCTCCACCTACCACCAACCCACCCTTCCACCTCCGTCTCCCTACAACCACGCGCCGCCCGGTCAACCGCCGTCGGTTCACGGGCGTAAGAGAGCGGTGATTTGCGGGATATCGTACCGAAAGTCTCGGCACGAGCTCAAAGGTTGCGTCAACGATGCCAAGTGCATGAAGCATTTGTTGCTCAACCGCTTCAAGTTCCCCGAACCCTCCGTCCTCATGCTCACTGGTAAATATTCATTCTTCTATTTTGTTTAGCTACTCGGATGGATCCTTTATTTATCCTCATCATATCATATTAGATAGATCACACTCATACGTTTTCACATACGCTCTCTCTCTCTCTCAAATACAATAATGTTTGTCTCTATTATGTATTTGGGTTATTTATTTTTGTGATTATGGTTCGAAATGGTAATTTTGATTACAACATCCATTTCGCAGCTTAAATTCGGAATTAGATTTGGAAAATTTTCCTTGAGCTTTTCAAACACACCTCAAGTGCAAAAAAACAATAAGAAAGGTTAATAACCTCAGCTTATTGTTATTATTATTATTTATATCATCTCCTTTGGATCTTGGGTTTTGGGGAACGATGGGCATGCAGATAAATGATTTTACCAAGTAGGAATGGAAAAATTAGTTGCAAACTAAGGTGCCTTCAATTATAAAGTTGGAAAATGTTTCAAATAGTTTATTCTTGTCAAAAGTTGGAAATTTGTGGAAAGAGACGGCGAGGCAATCTTTTGCTTTTCCATTTTCCCATAAAATCCTATTCTTCAGAAGGGGGTAAGAGAGAGTTTTCATGAAAAATAAAGTAAGAGTTATTTTGATTTTAATACATTACTAATAATTTTTAGAGTCAAATACAATTTTAATTAAAAATTATACTTTGCCCAAAATTTGTCAAAATTCTGTAAACTTTAAC